>OU744722.1:50346001-51546001 GCA_916613615.1 Steromphala cineraria | reverse complement strand
AACCTGACAACTATACATCTTTATATATATAATTATATTACCACGACCATAAAGCATTCATGTTATTGGGTGAAATCATTTTACTGTGCTCTATCATCGTTATAACTTTCAATATTGGGATTGTTTTCGTTTGTATTTATACCTTGACTTCTTTCACGCATACATGTATGCATATTTTGCTTTAGTGTCTCCTGAATTCTTATGGCTGTGTTGCTTACATTTCATCAAAGCACGTCGTTGAGAAAAACAATGATGTTACGGTAACAATGTAACGGTCGAAACGATATGACCGATTGGTATGAATAACTGTATACACTCGCTTACTGGCTCTTAAGAAGAGGAAATGTTTGACACTTGTGAACAGACGTTAACTTATCAAATAAAATCGGTCAGACAAATCCATTCATTAGGGTTACTCATGAATGACATACACACTTTCCCTTCACATCAGAATTCCGTAGTGGTCAATCTACATAGCGCAGTCTTCACAATCAAGGAACTCTCAAGAGATATCTTAAAAATGTTAAAAATTATGATATATCGTAGATCCTAGTAAACATTTAAAGAAACCTTTTCAAGCTTCATGCTTATTATACGAAATTATTTAACATCATTGAGCATGTTTTCCAATCAGATGCGATAGTCGACTATGATTGGAACTGTCCGACAGACAAAACAAATAGGCATAGTTACGTCACAATAGTTTTTGTCAAATGGAAAGTCACAGAGGTAAATGTAAGAGTATTCTAACATGACACGGAAACTAGTTTGTAAATACTGCTTTCTGATTGGTTCCTCATACAAATTTTGGAATAATTATTTCGATGATAATGACATTAAATAAAGGGTTAAAGAATACACAACTTTTAACCTTAAAATTTAAAAAAAACAGAATGGACTTATCTTCTAATAAATCAAATTCTTACTCCCGTGTATCAGTATTATCATTGGTTTATAGTGTGAGTGCTTTGAATAAACAAGTGGGGACGTCATGTGTTAATCGAATCATAATCCTAACTCCATTTTACAGCAAGCTTTTCTCCCATGGGTGTTTTCTTCAGTTTGTTCGTTATGTCGAGGAATTATTGATGACATTCTTATTCCAAATAACCAAAACATCAGATATCATGTTTATCTTCCTTTTTAGATTGTTATCTTTAAACATTTTGCAGGATTGAACCCTTCGGAGTATGAATTCTGCATCCGTCACAAGTAGCTTTTCGGAAATAAATTCGATGTAGAAAAGCAGCAAAGATTGCGTAGTATACATTGTTGATAATGTAAGACATTTAGAACAACCTTGTATTTGGAACCACACATAAAACCCTTATGTAACGGTTTTGTCGTAATGCATATTAAATTAACTAATTCTACAAAAGCTCCAAGCTGCAGTTATAACGTTATACATTTTGAGGATGATTTCGGACAGCAATGCTTTGCTATTGATTGTGACGGAGATGAACAAGACCTGTTTACATGGCATAGATAACTGGCTATAAGTACTTCTTACATGTCACTGCCCTGCAATCACTCAACATATGATAAACTAGCTGTACATCATTTCCTCTTACAGTTTCTATATTCATTTTGTAGTCACTTATAGAACGGATGATTAGAGTGTAAATAGTCTGATGCATAAATGAACTTAAACATATTTACTTAGAAATAGTCATTGGTACTAAAGGGAATATTGTAATTTATATTTGATTTCATTTATGATACACCGACAGTGTCCAGAAATAAAGACAAAACATCTAAATTTGTATTACAAAAAAAAAAAGATCAATTCTGTTTCCACTTTTACTGGGGAATTTTTCAAAGCGATTAGTGTGGAAAAGCGTTTTGAACTCATATCATTAAATGAAAGAAAGAAAATAAATGTTTGATGGATTCTTTCTAGCATATCTAAATAAATCACTTTTTTGTGAGCCAAAATTATATAAATATGTTATAATACATAATAAGCAACAATATCCTCAATATGGAATCAACATTCAATTCATGGGTATTTCCAATCAGTATTCAATACTTGGCAATGACGTTGATGGCATCGTTTCCTTTGGATTGGTTAGAAAATCCAACTATAAGATCATTGCCTCAATTTAGCAAGAATAACATTTATACACCCTAGACAAATTATCTATCCCTGACACCAATCTTTTATTATTTTGAGCATAGTTTCTATTGCTTTGATGTTGTGTAGCCTATGAATATTACTTAAGTCATTTAAACATGGTAGTTGCATTTGAAAACGAGTTTGAAGGTGACATAAAGACAAATAACTCGTTCAAACTCCAAAGTAATTGTAAGTAAGTAAATTATTCTAAAATGTCAGTAAGTAAAAAGAGGACCTAACAGTGCATTCTGAGAGGTAGCTAAAATTCGAGACTAATTATCTAAACTCTTAAAACACTTCTTAAAAGATTTCTTGTATGGAAACCTTGCTTGTACAGTGTATATGACTCTGCCAAGGCGAAATAAGTTTGTTTTCTAAAGGCATAAAACATCCACAGGGACTGGTGATCACTTTTTGAAACAGCCTAACTGATTAGTCACCTTATTTTGATAACATCCAATTAATGCTTCTCCCTTCAAACATTTACTCGTATTATAACAGAAATTTGAACAGGCCTATAATCTATAAAACAAAACAGTATTCGGAGTAATCTGATTACCACCCTTCCCCTTATGACTATAGAATCTCAGAAAAAAATATCTCGTAATGGCATAACCGAATTCATGAACAAATTCGAAAGAGTGATTTCTGAGATATTGAAAAAAAAAGTAGAAAAATGGAAGTAAATGTTGAGTATGGGTAATTCCTTTAGATGCTACTCAAACCCTAGGGAGATAAACAGATTAAATGTTTCTATAACTGAGTAAGGATTACACGATTATGAACCGATTACTAGTGTATTGTAAGTACAGAACTAACATATGCTGACTCTTGTGGTTTAAACACACCAAACCAGACTCTCACCAGAGGGAATTTATGTACATTAAATCATATTGGTTTCGTAAAATATTTGTAACATTTTGCCAGGTATTACAAGGATTGTCATAAGGACTGTCCCCAACAAAACATTCACACATTCCTCCTTTATTATAATAACTCAAGATTTACTTCATTTTCTCTGCTGTTATAAGACTAGACGCCTATACAAGCTAAGAAACTGAATAGATATCAACAAATACGTCGCAATATCCTAGAGTGAAAGCAGAGAAAGGTTAAGATATACTTAAGTCTTAAATTAGGGATTGGAGATGTCCCTAGTTGTACTTTAAACAGGAAGTTCATTAATATTAAATGTAGAAGTATAAACTTGAGCATGATATTCAAAACATTTTGTTCAAATCGGAGATTTACTGTGAATATTATATATATAGATGCAAAAAGCTAAGGGATAAAGATGGTAGAAACATCCTTAACCAGTGGTAAATTACTAATGTAATCAACATATCCCCCGAGACAGTTTAAGGATGGAGGCTGCTCACTGTATTATTAGCTTGAGCATGATATTCAAAACATTTTGAATAAATCAGAGATTCATCTGTGAATATTTTATATATAGATGCCAATAGCTAAGGGACAAAGGTAGTTGAAACATCCTGAACAAGGTCATAAATTACTAAGATATCCCCCGAGACTGCCTGCGAGTGGAGGCTGCTCTCACTATTGAGTAATGGTGTCTTTTGAGTCATTTATAATTATATTATTTTGCGTCCGACATATTTCGATCAAGCAATTACTTCTGTTAACATGTGTCAATGATTTGACCACTTAGTTGGGAGCTGGGATTGATCATCAACTAACACAAAGTCTTGCATGATTGATAAGTAAGGTGTTCATTATCTCTTATATGACATTGAAAAAAAGTTCTTGATGTTAACAGTCGGAGGTTCTTTTCGAGATATTCAATGATAACCAACATGCTGTAATGATGTCTACAAACTATTGGGGCTGTTGTCATTATTACATTCAGTAAGGGATATACAACTATCATGTTCCAAGCATTGAAGTTATTAAAACATAACAGCCGAGTCATCAGGAGATTAAATTTTCCCTATTTTCTATTTTAATATAACGATTTAGAATTAAAAAATAACTCTCTACTTTTCAAACCTGTCATTCATATGATGCATTAATCAATCGTTGTCACAAGAACAGGACCTGGGATTTATGTAAGTAGCCACATGTCTAATAAAGATTCTCATATGTTGTCATTCAGGACTAAAATATCAACTGTGTGCCATGTCTAAAGGAGGACGAAAAAGAAAAATTATCAATTCCAATGTGACACATACAGTATCTGTGATAATATTGTGTGGCACCTTATGGTTTCATGTCTTTCTAAACACAATGTAAAATTGAAATTGAAATGCGGACGTTTTCATGAAGGTCCGGTGAATGCAAGATAGTTTTCCCACAATATTGTTGATAACATTTAACATTATTTTATACGACAGATGCACAACAAATAATCGTGGCAATAAAAGGCAAAATCAAATCCAAATTTAAATTGCAGAATATGAATTCTATATTTGGATTTAGATATAATATTTGTTTTACGGACATTAAAGGGGAAGTAGCTCGTCTTCAAAAGGAATATAAGGTGAAGTCAGGAAAATGAAAATAAATGGTCCCAATTGAAAGACAATGAATTTAAACTAAATGAAGCAATTACAAATCAAATATATAATGTAATGTTTAGCCATGTGATTTCTTTTTACACAAAATGAATTCAAGATGGCAGGCCATTGAACTTTATGTGAATCTTTTGATTGATGATTGGTTTGTGTAATGATAGTTTTGACACTAGCAAAATAATACATTTAGCATTTTCTTTCAATTATAAGTGAAACATTTAATTTTCAAAAAATGTGTCATTGCCCCTTTAGAACACCACAATGTTTATGCATGTATGTGTTTTATTTGGCAATTGACACAATATGTTTTGAAAAGTGTTGTAAAGTGTTTTTGTATTTCGACCGAATAACTTTGAGTTGTCTATGTGATAACAAATGACGAACCATAACTATCAGGAAGTTGTTCTGGACAAAAATGGTCCATTATCTTAAGCTTAGATGTATTGGTTTTCAGAAGGAATAAACGCATTTATGAAGTGTCAGGTGCTAAGCACTGTTCCATTATGGACCAAAGTGTTATTTTACAGAACATGAGTAAGAAAAGAGCGCTAAAGACTAAAATAGCTATTCTTATTTCTTTACCAGTCTAATCCCGAATTCTATGATGCTAGGTCCTTCATGGCTTGTATTTACGAGAAAACTTTCCTTCAACTATTGCAGGGAGTTCTACTTTCAGCTCTTAAGCATGTAAAGTCAATTTCAAGTTGGATGCTCGATTCGAACTTAATATTTCAATGTATTTCTCTTATTGTAGTGAAATGTATCCAAATCAAATGCCATATATAGAATTAGTTAATGTCATTAATCAAGCCTCGGCACCAAACAGTGAAACAACAGTCAAAGGTATTCAAATGAATAGTGTAATTCTCCATGAACAAGCAACATAGTCGAATGTCATGAGGATGCCATCGGTATGCATTATCTTAAAGGGGCAGTAACACGTATTAGGGGAAATGTAAGGTCACATAAGGAAATGGAAATAAATTGTTATTTTTGAAAGACAATGTAATTAAACCAAATGAAGAATAATAAATCAAATAATTAATGTAAAGTTAATTTTATTCATTAAAAAAAAAGAAGAAAAGGTATTCACACAAAAATGGCCTCCAATGGACTTTATGTGAATGTGTATAATTTGGTCTCTGATTGTGAATGAATGCTTTGTGTTATGAGATTTTTAAGAATTAAGTTATAGGTGGTAAAAGGCCAATGTCTAGAATTTAATGTTAGAGTGATGGTGGATATTCTTTGACATCTAATATACTCTCATCATCAAAATGCATACAATGAATCAATGGTCATGCTAACCCATTCTGAAAACCTAAAACATAATATCAATCTTCTTGATGCAATGAAATGTTAAATAACGTTGCACCTGAAGCATTATCAACGCTCCTGATTATTTTCAAAAAACAGTTTTCAGCTAGAAATTATCACATATATACAAATTTAGATAGTATTATAGAATTTCCATTACAATATGCAATATCGTTGATAACTCAGAATGAAGCCAGAATATGTAGCTGGATTCGTTATACACACGCACCAAAATCGTAAAAGGGCATGTGTTCATGGTTATACATCATAATTAATGACAAAACGATTCAAGGTGGATTAAGTCAATGTTGTTCTAAAATCAATATGACTATCAAAACAATTGTTATATAACATCGAAAACCTATTCCATGTGGAATGTGCCCATTGTTACACAGCATTTTAAACATGTTAGAGCTAATGATGGTGTAAATTCTCTTTCCTACCACCTGCCTATTTAACAAACATTTTAGCAAAACATTAACCAGACACAGGTTGTGTTATTCAAACTGCAAATATGTAAATATTGTAACCGAGCCATAATCAATTCCATCGAATGTCTTTTATATATTCAATAACGAACGGTGGTATGAACTTTCTTAACTTTTGCCAGGTAGTTTATATGACTCACAAACTCGAAATTGGTATAGCAAAAGCACAACAGCATAAAACCGACAGTATGATAACATTCTAAAATAATTGGACAGAAATCGCAACGTTTCTGTCTTTGGTTCATTCCCGAAGAATATCAAAAACATGGAACTAAAAGCTGTCAAATAGCATTGTTAATTTGAAATTATAAATGTAACATATAATGTGTATTTCGTTTAACACTAAACATTTTATTTTGAACATATGATGGGCATTACAACACTTGCTTATGTATGCTTATCTGGTTTATATGAGAGAGAATCGACACTTATAATCTTTTTAAAATGATATTTGTTATCATCAAGCGAAGAACAAGAGGTAGTGTATGTTCTTTTCAAAACCATCAACGAATATAAGAAAGCAATCTATTAAGTCGTCTTCCTGAAGTTTATGGGGGTTTAGAACAAATAAACACACTAAAGCAGTGTCATATGTTAAACATTGTCCATTATGCAACGAAGCGATATTTTAGAAAACAAGAGAAAACGCATAGAGTTAGAGAATAAAATGTTTACGCTCTTTATCTTGCTAGAATAATCCCAAGTTTTAGGATTTTAGTGGCCATCTTGATTTTATTTTATTTTTGCAAAACGCATGCAGACCAACAGTATTCTCAGCTCTGAAGAGTTAACATTTGCTTTTAGTGTGATGATCAATGAATGAAATGACGAACGAAGATGCAATCGTTTATTGTAATATTATGAAATTATAACTGCATTTTCAACTAATCTTTCTTATTGAAATGGAATGTAACCAAATCAAAATTGATGTCCATATTCATCAATCAAGCCTCAAGTGAAGGTGACACAAAACAAGTAAAAAGCAGTAATATTCTTTGACAAATCTTAAACTTAAAGGGGCAGTAGCACGTTTTTTGATAATTTTATAAACTCACGGGCAAAAGAAACGCTACCATGTTTTTAAATCTAGATTGTAGAATAAATACATAAGTCAGATTAAAAAAATGAAATGTTTATTCAACAAGAACATGTTACGATATAATATTCATAAAAAATATAACAAATCAGCTTTCGGTATCAACGGCACAGTCTCTGATATTGGCCGAGGGGTTAAAAATTCCAAGTTCACTGTCATGACTGATCCGGATACAGGGAAATTGAGGTTCAATGTGTCGATAACAGTTCACTTTAATAACGTGTATGGCCTCCCCTTGCCACAATACACGCATTAACCCTCCGTCGCATTGACAATATCAAACGTCTGACGTCATTACGTGGAATGCGCTGCCATTCGTCTTGGAGAGCTTGAGCAGTTGCTGGCGGTTTGCTTGAGGTGGACGTCGTTGACGAATACGACGATCCAAAGCTTCCCAAAGATGTTCAATCGGTGACATGTCGGGAGAGCATGCAGGCCACGGCAAAACGTCGATGTTGTTGTTGGCAAGGAAGTTCTGAGTAACTCGAGCTGTGTGCGGTCGGGCATTGTCTTGTTGGAATATCACACCTTGTGCCTGTTGTCGAAGAAAGGGACAGACGACGGGATGGAGAATGTCATCGACGTAACGCTGAGCCGTTAGATTTCCGTTCACGATAACCAACGGCGTCTTCTCCTCACCAAGTATGCCACCCCAAACCATGACACTTCCTGAATGCAGCATGCAGCGGTTCTCTCTCCCCGACGGCGGTAAACACGTACTCTTCCATCTGATTTAAAGAGACAAAAGCGACTTTTGTCAGAGAAAAGCACCCTCTGCCACTGACGTTGCCAACGTAAAACCGTCCTCGCCCATCTCAGTCTTCGTTGGCGATGTTCTGCTGTCAACAGCTGTCCCCGGAACGGTCTGTATGCCCTGATGCCATGGGACCTTAGACGTCTGGCCACAGTGCGTCTGCTTACCCGGTGACCCAGGGCATTCGACGCCGATGACGTCATTGTCAGGAAGCGGTTTCTGAGGTGTAACGTGCGCAGATATCGGTCGTCCTTGGGGGTTGTGACTCTCGGTCGGCCTGATTATGGTCTGTCTGAGGTCTGTCCCGAATGCCACTGACGTTGCCAACGTAAAACCGTCCTCGCCCATCTCAGTCTTCGTTGGCGATGTTCTGCTGTCAACAGCTGTCCCCGGAACGGTCTGTATGCCCTGATGCCATGGGACCTTAGACGTCTGGCCACAGTGCGTCTGCTTACCCGGTGACCCAGGGCATTCGACGCCGATGACGTCATTGTCAGGAAGCGGTTTCTGAGGTGTAACGTGCGCAGATATCGGTCGTCCTTGGGGGTTGTGACTCTCGGTCGGCCTGATTATGGTCTGTCTGAGGTCTGTCCCGAATGCCGATAACGTTGCATAAGTGGTGTGACTGTTGTACGGTGACAGCCAAGCGTTGTTGCAACATGGATGTGGGTGGCTCCCATTTAATTCATCCCGATGTTGTTGTAATGTAAATCTTGGTATTCTTCGAGTGCTTTTTTTACAAAGTGGGTGTCTGACAACCAATTCGCATTGGTTTTATACACGTCGGGCATGGGGCTATTTTGCTTTGCATGAAAAACGTGAAAACCATAAATTGACAAAAGTTGGGAAAAGCATGCGTTTGATGCCACATATGAAACAATCATTGTTGTATTTGGGCGATGTGTTAACATGCGATTGAGTTTGATTCCGAGTTTGATTTTTTTCGAAATTTCAAATTTCAAGTGGTAGCGTTTCTTTTGCCGGTGAGTTTATTTCAAATTTGCACTGATAATTGTACGTTCATGCTAAAAGTATTGTTTTGATAGTGTCAAATTTTTTACAACATGAACCAATTATCCATAGTAATAGGACAAAGTATGAAGTTTAACCTTAAGGCCATGGGCGGCCATTTTATGTGAACACCTTTAATTCCGTTTTTTAATGTAAATTTACAAACATACCCACTTTTCGGTTCAATAGTATTGATAATAAAATGTGTGTTTGGGTGAAAAGGTTAGCTGGTTTTAATTTCAATTGAAAGCCACCTACCTGTACATGTTATACAATCAAATCATTTATGAATGTCTATTTTCTCATTATCATGATGAGATCTATGAATCAAAAACGAACATGTCTGAAATTTTTGTGATATAACAGAAAATAGGAGGAGAAACGGAAAAGTCGCAATTTCTGACACCTAACACACTACGCTGAAAATGAACAGTATAAAAACATTAACGACTCAATGGTTAAACGAACCAATTTGGTATGATAAAATTGTTATTG
Organism: Steromphala cineraria; assembly: GCA_916613615.1. Lineage (NCBI taxonomy): Eukaryota > Metazoa > Mollusca > Gastropoda > Trochida > Trochidae > Steromphala > Steromphala cineraria. The sequence continues at coordinate 51,536,193 of OU744722.1, read as the reverse complement.
CAATAAAAATCATAACTAAAAATCATAAAAGCTATTAGAAGTTCCAACCCTAATGCATTTGATGAGTAACATTTATTCAGTTATTCAAATTCTTTTTAGAACGAATACTTATTTCAATTATTCTCGATGATCCATACTTGAATTGAATCTTATAATTTAACGGGTCAATAAAGTGCACATGGAAGATCAATTTTCAAAGACAGATTTCTTAATGAAAGTATTTAACAACATGACATTTCACCGTTTTACATAGTTTGTCGTCGTGGAAGATTAAATTTTGCATGAGTTGTTTAAGGATCACCATTTCCATTTGTTCAAGTGGTCATAATCATATATATCAAAACGATTATAACAGATTTTCTGATTTGAACATCTGCATATTTCCTTTATCATAAGAGAATAAATATTTCATTAAGTTACAAAAATTCGTGAAAAATGTAACACACTTCAATCTTGTCCCAACAGTTTTGTAACATACAGCTGTGTACCTTCAGTTTGGTCACTTACCTGTGTATTCTAGTGCAAATATCATGTAATTTGAAATGTCTTTGAGGCATCCTAGCATTGGCAAAACTAAACGGATAATGTTGAAATGTCACTACAGATTCATCTTGCATTAACATATCTGTATGTAATACCTAACAGTCATCTGTTACAACTTTTGCAGGTCATTTAAGTGACCAGAGAGCAAAAGTACCAAAGCACTATTTTATATTTCCCCTACAAGATCCTACATAAGTGAGCAACAGCTTTGGGCCTATTTGTTCCTTTGCATTATGTCAATATCATTGTGCTGTTTTTGTTCTCACAAACTGTATATGGAATATTTTGAATCGAAAATTTGAAAATCGGGATTTCAAATATGTAACTTCCATCTGTTTAGTCATTCACGCCAAACTTTGAAATTCTTCACTAGTGACCAAACGATGCAAAAATAAAGGTTTGATAATTAATTATTTTCTCATCGACAATTAGGTGATAAATCCAATCTGTTTTTCATTTAGGGGTTGTATGTAGTTCATTCTTTAACCCTAAATTTAATTTCAAACCAAGCTTGCGAGGATGTCAAAATCAAACCCAAATTATCATGATATTTGCACTAAGATACACCATCAAGTGAATAAACACAAGGTACGCAGCTGTATACTGACATGTTCTGACTGTTTTGACACAATAGGTTCTGCAGAGTTGTAATGTTTGTTACCGTATGTCTGTGAGAGTCTGGTTATAAATGGTTCACCTGTCGTTGACTGTTTACGAGTGTTTACAAAGGCAAGTCAAGGAGCAATTGCCAGACAAATGTAGACACGCTGGGTTTGTTACACACTGTAACCTAGGGAAATGGTGAAGGTTCTTTCATCATTGAATTAAAAACTATTAGTGCTCATAATGTATTACTCGTTTGAATGATCCAGTCAAGTAATTAAAAATTATCATAACAAAGGTATAGTTATAAACTTATAAAATATACTAGAGTTAACCTTAATGCAGTTCGAAGGGAACATGAATCAAACAATGAATATGTGTAAATAATTTTGTCCAGAACAAACGTCTTCAACTAGACATGCCAGCTCTACAAATATTCATACATTTAGAATGATGGTTTCTAAATGTACCTTCTAAAGGGTAAAACCATTACTAGAATTGGGGCCAGCTTTATCGTAAAACATTATGATCTGTAAGTAAGGAATTTAGGCACATTACAGGTTCTGCAGAGTAAATTACTTTTCAGAATCCTGAGGCATATTAAAGAGATCGATTCATAAATATGATTGATAAGTGATTTTAAATGTACTTTAATTCAATCTTTTTTTAGTTTTTAGGAAGTATGATTCAAGGACGTTAAACTAAAAAATTCACACAAAATTATAAAAGTAGCATCGTAGTTTATGACTAATAAGGTTTTGTTATACTATAATACAATAAATGATTAATCTTATCAACACAGCAAAAATGAGTAACACATGATCTTCGGGTTGTTCAAAAACTAACCTTGCTGACAATGATGCATAATATTCTATATCATAAAAAAATGGGATAAAAAAGTTCAATGAACAAACCATTAATTATGTTACGAAAAGAATTTTCCAATCCTTATATCTTAGGTACTTACCAGTAATGCAAAGGTCATACATTTCAAGTGGTGATATTTAATTTTAAAGAGGACATGCCCAAGGTGATGTTTACAACCAATGCAATTGTCTTTATCGTTTTACGATATTTGTAGGGAAAAGTTCATTAAGGGTAAACATCAGTAATAAAACATCAATATCTAGAAAAACGACTGCAATGCCAAATACAATTTTCACCAATTTGTTTTGTTTAAATGAAGCTGGAGGAAGTTGGGATAAAGTACATTTCAATCTTCTCATTTATACAAAAACTGTAATTGCATTGTAAACAAGTGTTTGTCATCAAGCCAGTGAGGTAAAAACTAGAAAAATTTACTAATTCAAAATTGTATTCTTTAAAGCATTATGTCAACATCTGAGAGTTGTCGAAACCTTTCATTTACATATGCATTTTGTTTGTAAATTGCAGGATCTGTATTAACCTTTTCTCACCGTTTAGAACTGTCATCGAAGTCCTCGACATCTCATAAAAGACACTTCAAAGACGCATGCTGATCCTTTTTTCTCAATGCCTTATGACATTATTGGTACGTTAAACATCATTGGTCTATAATTAACAATACACTGTAAAGAATTTGGAAAATTCTAATTTCTCTTGCTTAAGATGTCCTTGTAACTGTTTTCAATGACATGTTGACTTATTGTATTCCTTTTCAAATTGCCAAATTCGTCACACGGTGCTCTTATTTAAATCGACTGTTTTCAACCTGAACTTTGAAAATATTTCATATCACATTATCACTGCGACAATTCGTGACTACATGACTCAAAATTATATGATACGTATCTTTATGATAGATAATATTATAGACAATTTCAATTTGACCCTCCTCCTACACTAGAGACTTTAGCTCCTCGGGCAACAATTTACGTCACAAATTTCAAATCTAGTCAATTAATTAAGTTGCCTTAAGAAAGCTGTAAGTATCATTTACATAAAAAAAGTAAAATCAAAATATTATTAAATCAAAAAACTGCCTAGAGTGTAGAATTGAGATTTTGAGTGATGAAAAAACTACTGGATAATAAGAAGGGCAAAGGTCTAAAAGCTTTTTGAGTATACCAAACAATCACCTTACTAAAAACATTAGTATCAAATACATATTCTCTAAATTCACAAGGAACTTTAGATGATGTCTTTTTATAGCTTGAAAGTAAAATTAGATTTATCCTGTTACAATAAATTTTACTACCACTAACCTTAGCCATAGTTGTTCTAATCACTGGAACAAATGGTGTTGGACTGGTCTGACTTGATGATATATTACTAATACAATTACGATATCTCTTGAGACTGTTTTATGATGGCGACTGTTCACTGTGGCCTGCTCAGTACTCAGAAATGAAGTTAACAGAAACAGTGTGTCATGCGTGATTTATCCTAATGACATTTTGAGTCTGGTCTATTTCATTAAATCAGGTATTTTCTTTAGCAAAGTGTCAAAGATATGTGAATCCCTTAGTGAAACACTCTAATCAATGGAATCAAAAGAACAAGAGAAGTCGAATAACATTTTGTGTTAAATCAAGGATAACAACTTCAGCTATAGTTATTTCCTTTTGATTTTATCTCTTGTAAGTTGATTGAAGTAAGATGTGTTATAGTTAATTTTGTTTGTCAGATTATACTGTTATGATGGCTTATGGAATATCTATCCTCCCGCGTGTGAAAGCATTGAGGATACAACCAGGGACAGGTGAAACTTTTGTTACAGAACAAAAGTTTTTGGATAGTATTATTTTACTGAGATATCTTAGCGGATTATTAGTAAACGATAAGAATAAGAAGTTAAGTTAAACATACATTTACAAAACAAACTTTTTATTTGCATTTCATTTGCTATCCGTTTTGGAAAAAAGCTTTGACATTAGTGATAAGCATATTGTTTATTCCTGTTCTTCAGACTCCATGAAGAAAATGGTTATGATGGTTATGATAGAGTAGATAGTGTTATTGAAAGGGCGATGATACTACAATTTTACATAATTTTGTTTATGACAGTTGCGAGGCTCAGTATAATGGAGGCACAAATGCTTTCAAATAGCGTTGAAATACAAATATGATAAACATCAGTAGATCATGAAGAAATAGGTGTTCAGTTTTTGTCATATGATGAACTTTGCAAAACCAGCCAAGTTACGGTACAAAGAAGTGTTATATTACAAAACATGAGTAAACACCGAGTTAATGGCTGACCATATTTAAGCTTTTCCTCTGCTGTCTAATTCCTATATTTATGATGATGCTTATTTACGAGAAAAGTTTCCTAAACTTCAGCCCTAAAGAATACAAGCTCTGTATTATGTCTTAAATATCATTTATCATTTTCATATAAGTGGTTCATAAACATTTATCATCAAACAAGCATCAGGTAAACGTGGACAAAAACAGTGAAATAAAGATGCAATATGATAAAAACTAAGCTTTTACAGACTAATGTATTTAAAATCAAATTTTAAAGTACACAATCAGTCTTCAGATATTTTTGATTATGTTAATGCAAATGTAACGTAGTTGAACGCCATGGCGGTAAAATCTGAAAAATTTACATACAGATTCTTGAGGCATACTCAATCAAGGTGTGTATTATCAATAAACATTTAAGAAACAAAGCAGAATTTAGGCAATTTATCAAGAATGAAATTGATGGATTTCTGAGAGCATGAGATTGTGATAGCTCTTATTTCTAAGATTTGGATGATTGATCAAGACGTTTTCAAATGTTGAAAAGATTTTTGCATTTCCTTTTTTCAAAAAAACAATCCTAATTGCACATGTTGCAAATCATTAGATTTGTTAAAAAAATCTTTGTTACGACCTGAATAACTGTTAAAAAGTAATATTTCAATTTTTATTTCGTCATTTGCTCTCTGTTTGGTTTCTTTCCAATCCTCAAAATCAAACATCTTGCCACACTGTTAACTTTAAAGTAATACAACAAGTGGTAAAGGCATAATGAAAAGTCTAAACATAAAAAAGTCATTACTTCCTTCAATGCCATTTCCACGCCCAACACCATCAAACAGGATCCATCTTGAGTTGTTAATCATATCCAGTGTGACTGTGGCGAAAGCATACATTGGAGAAACATCTCGGCCACTTACCCTCAGAATCAAGGAACACAAAACATCAGTGTCAAAAAAGGCCTCAAAATCAGCCATCTCTGATCATATCCAGGCACATCCCAATCACAACATCGTTCGGATCAACATTGAAGTACTGGAAACCAGCCCCTCAGATTACAAAAGCAGGAAAACCTTGGAATCTATGAACATTTTGAAGAATAATCCCTCTATGAATAGAGATCAAGGGTATTACATCCCATCAGCATACCACCACTTGATCAAGGCCATCAACGCTAATCCCTCTCATCAGCCTCCACAACCCATTGTATATCTAGCTTCCAATTATTGTAAATCACTCTGTACATCAACCTAATTAATTGTAAAACATGTTTTGTGATATGTATATATTCTCAATCTTCTAATGTTCAGCAGCATTTGCTTGAAAACGGTGTTAGTACCTACACCGAAACGTCGCATCTCTTTGCAATAAAGAAGTTGAAAATCCATATAATTGTATTTCTTCATAAAAAGTCATGTAGGATTCAACAAGTGGGATCTAAGTACATGTATGTTAATTGGCACTTCCTATTTGGAACCAAAAGTCAGAGATACAGATCTAAAAGATTTTGTATTTCTTCTGTCTTTTAAAGTCTTAAAGTAAGCTATAAATAAAATAGGCAATGACAGTAATTCTATGGAGACGAAAGGAATAATAAAATCGTAGTAAATATTGCAAAGCCAATATTCAACACACACTTGAAAATACATATACAAAAATCAAAGGTAATAAGAAGAAACTTAAAAGTTTATTTTCTTCAACCTTTTGCAATATAATTTCATAACGTCCATATGTGATGTATCATAAAATGCTGCCATTAAATTTCGAAGTTCGAAATAAACTGATTTGCTCGCAATCAATTATTCAATCGCTTTTTAAGAATGGGTAATGTTTCAATTAGTCGAGATAGAATATAATAGGGAACAATCTGATAATTTACAAGTCAATAAAGTGCAAATAAAAGATCATATTTTGAAGAAAATAAACCTTGTCCCCAAAATACAAATTACGGTTTTCTATTACAAATAAATTATACTTGTAAAAAGCACTATGTTAGGTAGTACCCTATTACATCCAAATGAACCTCATTAAAATTTATATTTATATTTGTAACACCACATCATGCGAATTATGTAAGAATACAAAGTGACACTGGTGTTTGGAAATATTTAAAGGCTCCAATGTTATATGTGCAACAGCAAGGAAGGAGTAATAAGCTTCTCGATATATTGCTCATTCTCTCTGTCGATATATTGCTCTTTCTCTCTGTCACTATTTCTCATTTTACAGCGTTTGATCTCATTTTCTGATTGCCAATAGTAGCCTAAAAACAATGATTATGCACATTTGTAAACAAAGATTTAAGGAAAATAAAAAATGTTGATGATTTTACCATGAGATTTGACAACCGGACAAAGTGTCTTAACTCAAGGAACAAACAACCGCAGCCAGAAGAGTGTGAACACATATGATTCATTGTTGGTAAAGGAAAGGTAATTTGATTAGTTATCGTACTCATATTATTCCTAAGTTAAACATCAATCCTATTTTCTCTTTCACTGAGCAACGGCCCCTAGAGAGAGTTATGATGAGATAAACCCTGTGTTCAAATGATGAAATTACAGAGAGGATTCACAAAGTCTCTTTTGCTTTGTCCCAAATGACGAGAAGTGTTAATGGTGTAAAGTAGTGAGATATTGTCGATAAACTGCTTGGTCCAACTTTCAAACATAAAGGCACGTCAATGTTGTCCACAAATTGTAATCAACAATGCTATCAATAATATGACATGCACATCCTTATATGACAATGTGTTGTGAAGATTTACTTCTGAAGTTAGATGTTTTATGAATTCATAAATATGAATATCATTGCAACAATTTCACATGAATTTGAGGATGAAAGCTAAAAAATTATTAAATCTGATATATGTTATTTAGTGATAGTTCCGTACCAATGATGTTGTTCCAAACAATTGCTATTATAAATAATGATATATACAACATAACTTAACACATAAAACCCGAAAAGCCATCTTCAATTATTGGTCATTTACCCACTTTACATATAAACAATCTGTAATATGTATTCATCCAATTTGATATTTCTGGTTTAAGAAAAACCAAGGTTGGCAGATTATTTAAATCAACAATGTAATGAGCATGTTTAACACTTGTTAACGAAGATAAAAGCACTCTGATATTTTCAATAATTTTCCAAAAATAAAAGTTAACGTAGATGTTTTGCACAATTGTCACAATCAACAAAAGATGATTTATTCAATTTATGATAAAACATGCTAAATTTCAACTTTCACATGTTCTTTTGTAAGATTTTGCACTACGTTTTGATCAATATTCTTTTAAAATCATGATTGTAATAGGAAATGTACATGTAAAATTGAAACAAAGAAAAACAGTGTCCTCATGTCAAGATCGTTTATTCATAGTTTCCCAACAAAGTACAAATATCCGAATTCATCTATCTTATGAATAACACGTGGTGTTTTAAAAGATTATAATTACTTAATGCCAAATAAACCAAAAAAATCGGATGGGAAATATGGAAAAAAATAACCTTAGTTAAAATCCTTAACTACACGCTTATATTGTAGTTGTTTGTCTCATCAAAAGTTATGTGTAACGACTTTATAAGTTTTTTTATGTAACATTTTTTTTCTCGAAATCATGGTTTAAACTACATGCCATGTCCTTTGTGTACCATTCATTTCCTCTGCCCCTAGGTAATGTCCTTTCATTGATTATATATTCCAGTCTCTTGATGGAAATATGATATCTCTTCACTGTCTGAATGTTCAACTAAGTATATCTTAACCTTGGTTTATCATGTAATGGGAGGATGTTTATGAGAATATCTAATGACATGATTAAAACAACCAAAGTTCCATAAAACTTGATGATGTGTTTTGCCAACAGGTAGTTTCAGTGTTGACTAAACGATACATTACATCTAGTTGTTTAAGGTATACTCAGCATAAAGAAAACACTACTTTTCCTTGTCCATGTTACATTTATATCCCATCACTTCTAATTGAAAGGTTGATAATAGTTGAAATGATGTATCTCTCGGCACTAAGAATCTCAGCGGCTGAAAAATGAATACATTCGAAGCACAGGAAATGATATTCATTTGAGAATTGTAATTGAAGTGCAATTTAAATTTTTTTCAAACCATGTTAAAAAAACTAACATCAAATAAGTTTGTTGTTTCGAGGAGTTGTATGAGCACCTTTTGCAAATTGGGACTTCTTATTGCAGATGATGTGCACTGCGCAAACTTCGAACGTCCAATTGCAAGCTTTTTTCCATTTAAGGAGGATTTTGCCAAGGTGCATATAGAACAATCTATCTTTGCACTGTCTAATTTATCTCATCTTTATTTTGTATAAATATGTAATCACGTTTGGACATATAAATGTTAAACCTATTTTTCAGAATTATTATCTTATAAGTTTATAAACTGCCGTTGTGCCCTTGGTGTAGAAAATCCAGACTATTAAACTTTTGCCAAATGCGGTAATTGTTCTGACTTTGTTTCATTTCCACTGCATAACTAAAACCTACATGACTTTGAAACTTTTAATTTGTCTTGGACATAACTTTTCAATCATTATTAAATTTTACTAACCTTAGACGATAGTATACCTTTAAAGGGATCGAACATGAGCGCCTATACGTCAAGACAAATTAAGTATTTTGAAAGACTTGGCTTAATCTTATTATTACAGATTGAAACATGATAAATAACTCTTCATAAATAACAGAGGGAATAACGAAACAGGCTGAAAACTAAGTGAAAATGAAAAATCCTTCTCTGGATTTATCATATAACCTTCTACATTCCATTACAATCATGTAAACTATACAAAACACAAATGTGTCTCAGGCCATTTCGACGAGATTTGCATCAGCCACCCTCCCACCTTAATGTATATAATACATTGTAGGTATTTATAGAATATTAATTCATACCTTCCTAAATTGAGGAAGATATATGCACATTATGACATCACATTTAATCAATGCAAAAATGTCGGAGCATTTTGAGCACTTTCTTACACAATTCTTGAAGTTTCAATCATTCATGGAACAATCAGCATACGTTTCACCTATCAAACCTACACTGGAACACGTTCTCACATGTGTTGACTGGTTTGCACCTTGAGTTGTAGATAGATGAAATGTTTGTTTCCTTCTGTCAATGAAAGTCTAGTTACAAATGGTTCACCTGTCATTGACTGTTAAAGTTTATTTACAAATTCATCAATCGGATCAAAACAACATTATCCAATAGCAAAAGAAAATACATATCAGTTTGGTTTGTTACACACTGAATGCCCTGAAATAAATTTAACTTATTCATTGAGCTTTATATGCAAATATACTTTTTTGCAATAATTCGGTTAATATAAAAGGTTAACATTATTGATCCCAATTAAATCTTAGGACAAACAATCAAAAATAGAAACAAATTCTTACAAGAAATACTTATAATTATAAAACAATACAAGGTATGTATCTATAAACCAATATGCATTCAATGTTCACAATTAGTTAATTAAAAAATCCGTGACCTATAAACATTGATGGTATTTTGCTGATCCATCATTATCTAATACAAGTTAAGTGTTGATCAATCGTGTTCGTTAACGTTAACGTTTGTCAAAATTACCCTGTAATTCTGAGTTGTCCGGATGAGAGTGGCATGAACAGTTCTACTGAGACATTGCATGGCTGGTAGAAAATAGATCCGACCTTTCTTAAGTGGCAGGATAAATTTTTCTGTGTCCCTTTTTGTCGGTTCGTCTTCATTATATTTTAAGAGATCCCATAAACCAATTTTAAAATATACTTAACACTAGTTTTCTTTGACTAACCATATAGAATTTTTTACTTACATTTGTATTTACAATGTTTGTAAATAAATAATGGAACTTTAAAGACAGTAATAGCTTTGTTGTAGGGAAGATGTATACTAAATCAAGAGCCTCCTTATGGCCTGGTGTGTGGATCCTTCTGCCGTATAAACAGGGTTATATAAACTAACTTTGAATTTATACTTCCTTACATTAACGATTTGCATCCATGATGTGGCACTTTTGTAGACTAAACTTTCTAAACTATCATTTTGTAGGACAGACAGTTTATTTTTCTAGGATCTATACATGTTTGGTTTGGATATCAATTGTGAATATAGATCAATCATTTACCTTGCTTATTTAGGACTATCGTAAATTCGGTGGATACTGTACCACAAATGGTACAATAATCATCATGTGTATGATCAGTGCATTTTATTAACTAAAAATGAGTATATAAGGTTTAACTTGTTTTACTAGATTTAAACGTTTGCTTATTTAGGGTGGCTTGCAATGTGTAAAATACCTCGACTAAGACTCATATGACACTTTGGATTTATTGATTGCTTTGATAAAAACGTCGGATTCTTTTCCTCCATACTTGATTATCATGTTCCAGTCGTAGTTCATATCGCAATTTGCATTTGATGCAAACACATTTATAACACGTTACATTAAAATGAATCTATACTCTATTCTTAGTTTTTTATTACTTTCATCGACTGTATGTTCTTAAAAGTTTTCTTTGAAAATAATAAGCTCATTATGTTTAACCCAAATGTAACATTGCATAAAAATGTAACAATGACTTAAAAAATCATTTATAATGCGACACGCAATGTAATAGCGACACCTAGTGAATGTTTTTTTTGTGTTTACTCATCACACTTGCAGAACTGGACTGTGGCGGATGTAATATAAGATTACAGGGCTCAATACGCGACAAGTCAGTTGCAGAACAGTTCACTTTGTTGATGACGAATGAAACTCAGCAAACTTTAGGCTTTGCCTATCAATCAACAGTAGGGACACCTTTAACTGTTCAACCACTAAAACTATAATTGCCTCTCTCGCAATGTATTCTATCTTTTAACTTACAGAAATGCGACTAGCAATATGTAGATAAAACCAAAACACTTTTCGCAAAAGAGTGATTAAGCTATAGCGGTAAATTTGTCCGTGTTCGCTATATCCGTGTTCTACTGTATATAAAATTCGCCAAAAGGAGTAGATCCCTTTAAGTGGCAGTAGCACCTTTTTTTATAATTTTATATTTTACATTTTTCACTGATAATTTTAAGTTAATGCTAAATGTATTATGTTGACAGTGTCAAAAATCTCATTACACGAGGCAATCATCCTTAGTCAGAGGACAAAGTATGAAGATTCACATAAAATTCATTGGCGGCCATTTTTGTGTGAACACCTTTAATTCATTTTGTGCAAGAAAAGGAATTGCATGGCTAAACTTTACTATTAACATATGAATTATGACTGCTTCATTTAGTTTAAATACATTGTCTTTCAATTGGAACCACTAATTTTCATTTTCCTGACATCACCTTATATCCCCCCTATAACGTGCTACTGCCCCTTTAAACTCAAGTGGATTTTTTAACTCAAGTCATTTCAACTACAAATTCTGAATGAAAAGATTGATATCTGAAATAATCTTTGGTAAAAAGAAAAAGAAACACCTATTCATAGCCATCCTGTAAACCAGGCGACTTCATTTATCTCGCTTCGCTTCGAAATAGTCCCCTGCAGTTGAAGGGCTTCAAATCGCCGACAGAAATTCCCTATTCTATTAATGGAACGCCAATCAAGAAACGTGTCTCATATCGATGAAAGGCGCTACTAACTGGAGGTTATTCAAGATGCAATAAGTTTTTCCGACTCTATGTTATGGTTCTGTATTTGTGTCAAGAATGATAATCGATTAAGATCGACTGTTTCCTGTAAATTCCAATGACTTGGGGAATCAGGAAGAAGTATATTCTATATTCTTCATTAGGCTACCTCGGCCAACTATATAATTCCTAGTCCTCTCAAAGGATTAAATTTTGGTAATATTGGCAATAAGATACATTGCTTACTCTTGTATTTTTAAGGACAAATCATTTGCACAACACAAAAGTACAATGATCAAAATCAAAGTTAGCACTAACACATTATGAAAACAAATGCCATGGTTTATAGTAGGAAGATGTCGACGTATTTATGGTACAAAATGTATGACAGACTCAGGACACAAGCTTTGGTGCACTTTTGCTAACATTTGCCCAATAGATTTCAGCGCCGCATGTCAGATCAAAACCTTGTCCTTTGTCTACTGTCCTGTAGATCAACTTATGACCTAAACTCCAGAGAAAAAGAGACATTTGCGGAGTTATCAGTGACGTTCCTTCACTCCATGTACAGACCGTTCTATAGGTCGGACTCTACTGTACTGCCTAATATATTTGTCCAACCACGTGTTGAATACACACAGGGAACGTAACTGAAATTGTATCTAAGTTGTAAATATTTGTGTCTGCTGCATGACTTGAACTTTCTATTTCTTATATGTAACATAATAGTTCAGGTATCATATAACTACTGATTACCAAACTCTCCAGTACCTTGGTGGATGATATATAAACTGAAGTACAAAAGAAAGTACACACCCACAGATTTTCATATTATTTCATATTCATTTACAAAGAAGCATTTTTTAATGCTCTATCCTAATGCTACGAACGGAAACAATGAAATTATATCGTCAAAACGCATCCGAGGCATGTCAGTTCAGGAAAAAGTGATTTTTTGGAAAATCACGATTTTTTCAATTTCTACATGACTTGGGCGCGCTAAGAGTATAAAAAACACTGAATTCTACCATTCAATACGAGTGTTCCGAAAAAAGCATGAGAAAATGCCACGTTTAACAGCAGCAGAGCGAGAAAGAGTTGTCTGGAATGTCTGAAGTTGGAGTTTCAAACAGCCAAATTGCCAGAAGGTTTGGCCACACCAGACAAACGGTCATTCGACCGCTTCAACGTCATAACCAGACTGGCCAGACATCGGACCGTCCTAGAAGTGGAAGATCAAGGGTGACGACCCCCGTTGGTCTGGGGCGGGATCTGCGGCGACCAGAAGACCGATTTGGTGACAATTCGTCAGACCCTTACAGCCCAGAGATACAGGGATCAAGTGTTGCAGCCTGTGGTTGTCCCCTTCATACAGAGGCAGCACCAAGGGATGATTTACCAACACGATAACGTCAGACCACAAACTGCCAGGATCACCATGGACTTCCTCAACCAACAAAACATCCAGGTTTTGCCTTGGCCATCACGTTCCCTTGATTTATCCCCCATCGAGCATCTTTGGGACCATTTGGGTAAACGACTTAGACGTCGCCTTGAGCAACCAGTCAACCTACAACAGCTGGAACAGGCACTACATGAATAGTGGTAACGTATCCCTAATAACGTCATCTGACGTCTGACTTTCTCAATGAGGAGACTTGTCTTTGCTTGCATTAACAGTAATGGGGTCACACCCGATACTAACTCCTCATTTATGGACATCAGACCACGGAATATTGCAGAAACAATGAGTGTTAATTTCAAATTATACCCCTAGTGGACACTATGAGAAGTAGAGAAGTGATGTGTGAAGTGAGAAGTAAATACCTGTCCTTGCCATGTTTGAAAATGGTTCACTATTAATATTATACCTTTGAAATGCTGGAAATTTTGTCTTGTTGTCTTTTATTAACAAATGTGATGTACAATTGTGTTTATGAGGGAGGAGCCATTTAGTAAATGCTGTAATTTAGATATCGTGTTAGACTCTAGCTTGTTAAAAACATTTGGCTTAAAAAAAGCATTCGGCTTGAAGATATGTTTTCTAGATTGTCTTTATGTTGTAAAACAGGAAAAAAATATTTCACTTGAAGCTGCCTTCCCGCCCCCGCACTAACCTTCCCGGTTCCTATGCCTTGCATTATGACATTTATTTGAGGAATTCTTAATGTATAAAATCTTATAAAAATGCAAATTTTTACTGAAAAAGTTTCATCTCGATTTGAATTTATGCATATCATTATTCCGATTAACATCATATCTTCGTTTTCAACCATTGTTAAATGTGAGTTTTCAGTTCTTTTATTATGATATTCCTTAATTCCAAGTCTACTGATACCAACCAAATATATTTCTAACAATGACAATATCAATCGGACGATAGGGTATTTCGCTGTCACAGACACAAAGAAGCAAAGGTGAGTTACACGTGTCAAGTTAGGAATGGCACTAGCGTTTCTGAGTTACTTTGTAATGTCTAATAAGAACACTCACTGAAGAGAGAGACACGGCTGGACGAGATATTGCTTGGTTTGACAATACCACAAGAGTCAATAGGATTTTCTCTTGCCTTTTCATGGAGCTGATAATCAAAACTAAAGCTGATAAGCCAAATCCCATTATGGAATACTGTTTATGTTGTCAGAGATTGTAGTCACTTGTGTCCGTTACTACGTTGAAGGCAATTTAGTAGCGTCTGTCATAATAACATGTCGCCGCTAATGGCTGCAATATTGCCCAAGCGGCGCTAAACAATAACTCACTCTCTCACATAATAACATCCAACATCGCAATTAACTTTTTTTCTGAAATGTATCATTTTAAAGAATTTATTTTGACACAATTCAAGCTTTTAAAAGACATTTTGTCTATTATATTGCGTATAACTATCTCATCTTACTTTATATTTCCTAATGAACATTTATAATATATATGTATTACCAAAGTGGCTAAAAATATGTAGAGACATATTTTCTATATAAGCATATACATGTATGCACATATCACTTTTGCTTAGCAACAATTGAATTTGTTTCGCCTGTGACGTCATAACAACATTGTTCGTGACGTCATTATAGCAGGCCGTCGCAAGAAAACCGCCCCATTTTTTTTAATTTCTAAAATGGTAAAATGGAATAGAATCGGTAATTAAGAAATAATTATCCTTGAAAGTGTGCCATATGTCTTTTACGAAACTCGTTCAAATTTGTGTATAATTCACACTTGTTTCGTAAAGGTAATAGGACACACTTCCTCGGTTAATGTTCTATTTAATCATCAACCTAATAACCTTCTTGTCCAACTTTTCAGAGTTTGATCAGAGATAGCCTAAATCTTAAAAAGTACCATTGCATTTTATATTTACTACAACTCTAAGCTTTATCATCCAAGGATATAAGTCCTTCACAATTTTATATTAATTTTCATATTTATACAAGGGTATTTGGAAATTCCTTATTTCGTAATCTAAAATCTAGTCTTAGGTGTATCTTTGTGATTGTTCACTAAGATTTCATAAGATAATCATGATATAAAATGTTGTTTTGGAAACGAAATCCAGATAAATAATGAATAAGACGTAATACGCGAAAGAAGTTAGGGAGTATAAGCTATTTCTTGTATGAAAGAATTTCTATTTGTTAAAGTACATTTTCAGATATTGGCTTAATGAACGTATTGCTACGAAACATAAAATGCATAAATACTTAGGCGAATTTGAAGAAAACACTCTTTTTGTAGAATACCATCAAGGCTTCCTAACAAAACCCTCTTTGTAACAATCTGAAACTGGACCATTAGCTTGTATGCCAAGCTCGTGCATTGATACATCTACTTGACACCGAGACATATGAGATTCAAAATTGTCTCTCTTGTTTGAAACCCAAACTGACTTGAATTTAATTAACTTAACCATGTTCATACAGTATGTCTCTGTCAAGTGTTGATCAAAATAGATCTTCTATCATGAACTCTTAGGACGAGGCCAGTGCACTGTACTTTTATTCATCCAATAATGAGGTACTATGCTGACCTTTGCGCTTTGCTAATTTTAATTTAAGAAATGAATATTTCCCACAATATGCTTATCTTATTTATTTATATCTAAAAATGTAAAAAATATGCAGATTGAAAAGGAAAAACTCTTTTAAAGAATCATCGGCAGGATGACATATTTGTGCTGGATCCAAGCGACGGTATATTTTTCACTTGAACACATCGACAAAGTATTTATGGCAATTTCATACATAATCAATAACGGGTCATTGAACTCAATTGAGCTCAATTATTTTGAATAAAACATTATAGGGCTCTATGATGTCAATCATATACATCCAGCAGAATCAAGTTTAAAACTTTAGTTCCTATCACATAATCAGACTTTTAGACTCAAATTACCACCTTTTTCTAAAAGAGTTGCAATTTGGTTCACCCTAAAGGCTTTTCGTGAATGAATGACGTCGTTTTCCTGATAGACAAAAAAGTGCAAACACGTGTTGGCAAAAAAAGCAAGTCAATTCCGTAATATCCTGCTATCGTCCCATTTTTAGGCACTTTAAGCAAAAGAAATGATATCATGGAAAATCACTTCACATGGATACCACGATTAATGGGATTTCACCAAGTGTTGAGTTAAATAAATATAAAAAACGGAACACGATAAAACCATTAATTTAGATAAAGGATGGGTAACACGCATCCTTTATTTAGATAAAAGTGGTTCTTTCGGTCAAAAAACATGTATAAGAGAATGTTATGTGATTTATTATTATTTTATATCTTATCATTGCTTTATTCGAATAGCTATTAGAAAACCAAATGACCAAATAACTTACTAAAGTGATTATATATGAATAGCATAGATTTAGAACCAGTTTTTAGAAAATATGTTGTTACAGAGTTCAACAAAAGTTTCACCTACTGCAAAACCTCTTAGGATAATAATATTTACATTAAATTATCTCTTTATCATTATTTTTTTATTGATTTTAACTTGCAGAAAATTAAGCTGGTATCAATGAAAAGAGTATCGGTGTCGAGAGACATTTCTTTATGCATATAAGCTAGCTCCCCCACTTAACCTATTCCATATGCTGTGTAAAACAGCTGAAGTGAACATATTCATGAAGCAGGAAAATTAAATATCTATGTTACGAACTTTCCTCGAAAACAATATCCTGGACAAGTACTAATATATTATATAGTTACAACAACACTTATGAATATAGAGAAACTTATATGAATGAGAAGAAATAATGTTATTTATATACATGAGAATATCGCACATCAACCATTTTCTGGTTTTAATTAAGATAAAATGCATACGAATTTTGTTACATAATAAACTATTGCGTTAAAATATATTACATTGGTTTGGTGGTTACTATTTTCTTTGGAAGTCTCCTTTTCAATGACAATAACCAATACTGTCTATTTTATCAATTCATTCCTTCCTTTTTTGCTTTCACCACTGTAAACAATACCGATAAAGTCTACTCTCACCTCCATATCCCTTTAATAAGTAGTGTCAATCAATAGAAACAAATTGCGAAAGCTTAGAAATGAAAACAAATTTATGAAATGTGGTCATAACTTGAGATTACTCAATTAAAACGGCATATAAATTTTCGGTGTTAATTCCTGAAACGTCGAATGTTTATCTAAAATGTCAATATTAACTCACAAGACATTATTCAAGACTATGGACAGTATGAAGTAACGAAAAGAAAAATGTAGCGACTCAGACATGATTTAGGTGAGACTCATACCTAAAGGCATGCAGAAACACTTATTGTCGACCTTTCGTGGCTTAAATATCTTGTTATGTCAGTCCTGTTATAAGGCTATGGAAGAGCTTCCCTCTCATCAAAATTTGTAACCCGCGTCACAAACAACTTTCAAATACTATTGACATTAGAAATCCAATTTAACTTTGTTAGATGTTTTCACAGAAAGCAGCTAGCGGTTGATACATACTGTTCAAAGAAATAAAAGCATAGGCTATGTTTACCATGTAATTTGGAGAAAAGTCATAGTTTGCAAGCAGCATTCCTGAGATAAACGGTTTCTCAAACCATTTCCCAGCTTGTAACCTTTGTAACTGAAAATGTGTTTCCAAAGTGCAATCAAACCTGCTTTTTTGAATAAAGTCAATAAAACATCAAATTGAAGGAGTGTGAGCTTTCTATTCAATTAAATTCAATTCTAATCAATTAAAACTAGGGATTCTGGTGGTGTGAGCCTAAACTGGCATTTGTGATTTTTTTCGGCTTACTGAAGTTCAATTAAACTATGTCATCAAACATTTCTTCAACCGATGATATTGAATCTGTTGCAGGAGATTTTATAAACATGTTGGCATTGATCTAAGCAAGTGAAAAAGATTTTATGATTTTTTTATCAAAGCATCCAAGCAAATATTATATGTGAGATGTTAATTCACTTATTTTGATATAATGCGTACCACAAAAGCTGCTCTGCATTATGGCAATGAATGATCACAAACTTATGGTTCAACCTGTTGTTTTCCTATAATGGGTCTTGCTCTATGTTCAGTTTGCAACACCAAACAAATGATGAAACTATTAGGAATCTATTTGACTGTTTAAACTAACAAAAAACAAATGATGATATAAAAGTAAAAATGTTCCTTTCTCTTAAAGTAATTATATTTTCTCAATGGTTGATACAAGCTTAAACCAAATGTTTTTGTTAAAAACAGTTTCGCTTGGGGGTCTGAGATATTACAGAAAACATTGTTCGAAAAGTATGGAAAAAGACAGAAAGCTCCTCGGATTATTTTTCTTGTATTTCTTTTGTGGTTGACTCTTGTTTAAGAATGATGATATTCATAAAATGTTTACTTTCAAGAATATATTGTTTAAAATACAATTGGTTGAATAGATGAAAACGTCATTGTATAACACAAAATTACACAAATTACACAAAAAAGTTCATACCATAAAGCCCTGCGTCTTGGTGAAAATGATTGTTCTTGACATTTCCTTCCCTACTATTTAAGGTTCAGACTAAACCATTAAGCTTTTTACGAATTTGAATACATTTATGCTGACAAATGCACTTTTACAAGGGGCATCTTTCATTCAGAACACATGCAGAGTGCACACACTTACAGCTCTTTGTAAAAAAGTTGTTTTCAAGAATAAATGAAAGAAAAAAGATTAACTTAATTTTACATGATGTATAACATTTGGAGCGCACAAATGTTTCATGCAGTAATATCAGGCTTGTGAGTAGGAACCCTTTATTCCTTATGTAAGAAATGTCAAATCTTAAATGAAAATTTATCAAAGTACATTCCTTTCTGAAGGTGAAACGTTTTGAACAGTGTTTATTCTATTCAATAATGCCTAACGCATTTTAAAATTAACTTTAATTACAGGATATGAGAAAATCCCATTCAAAACTCCTCACACTGTAAGAAGATATCTCTAATCATTTTGGGCTAAAAAATCAACAGGCTTTCCAGACCTTGTGTTCGTTTTAACAGGAGTACATGCTTAATGATTGTTTTTTCTGTATTGCTATCCCAGTCACTTTAGAATTCTAACTAAAAGCTTTAATTTAATTTGATTCTATGTGGTGTATTAAAAGACACATTGTAGAGTCCTTTAAGTAATTGTGAAATAGTAATAGGCTTGTGGTTGTTTATTCATTTTATAGAATTTTTGGGAAAAAATGGTGGACAATGTAAGAAAATAAATTTGAATACTTTCCTGAAGTTCTTGCGCAAGGTCAATCCTGAAAATTTAATATATAAGTGAGCAGTGCTAGTTGTAACAATAATGCATATCTAAGCGGCAAAAGTGAAAACACGGCAATATGATTAATGCCTAGGTAATCATGTGTTTTTTAGACAAAAGTAAGAATGGTATTTTGGAACAGGCATGCACCCCATTGAAAGTGGTATTAGGGCTAGTGCCTAGGATATAGAGCTGACTTTGACACTATTGCCGAATATTGAAGAATTAACTAAAGAAAATAAAACGGATAGAGTTACAGTTACAGTTATGGTTACGGTTAGGGACAAGATTACGTTCTTCGGCCACTTTTGAAGTTTGTGCATATCAACGATGATGTGTATGATATTTACATTAATATCCAGCTACTTGCTGATGATACTAAGTGCAGTCTACGTACTTATTGTTTGAAGATATTTGTATTCATTAAAGAATCCAATGAGGTAAACCTACATAAAATAAGCAAACAAAATAAACAACAGCATGCCATTTGTGCATTAACAAACCTGAGTAACATAATGTATGCAGTTGCCTATTTTAAATTGTTTTCTTTACACTGAATTATAAATACTAAATTAGATGGTTGAAATACCGCCCTAATAGAGAAAGGTGCACATATGTAACGGATCATACATGTATATTGCATAAATCTTCGTATTATCCATATGTGATGAAATAAGTTAGGACATAAAAAACGATATGTTGCACATGTGTTATAAACCCTAGCGGTAATTCTATTGGTCAGTTAAGAAGACCACGGGACATCGGAATGTGGGACTACTTTACGAGCTACCGGACCTTTTGCTTTAGCGCGGCCGAGTGCTTCCAGTGCCAGTAAAACGATATTTCGCGAGCTATCGCTCGGGGAAAATGTCATTTTACAGTCACTCGTGTTGTAAAAGCAATATGACATCTCTGCTTGGGTATTAATCTCTATTTCTACTGTGATGCAATAGATATTTGCATAACATATACAGTCAGGCTTCTTCCCAGCACAAGTCACAAAAAATTAAATTCTGTGGCAAATATTTTCTTATTTGAGAGTCGAATCCGCGGTCAAAACATTTCACCTTTGTTTTTAGTCTGCATTCCAAATCCAGAGTGAAGGGTCCGAATCCTTTTCCTCTAAATATATAAGCCATTAGAAATTGGACTGATGTAACTTTTTATATAAACAAAACATGAAACTGTGCGAGCAGATATAAATCTACACATCTAACTTGGCCTACTGTAGTCAATGAACTCGCTGTCGTCATTGTAGTTAAGAACGAACGATTGTAATTCCACATGGGAAAAGTTTTTTTAAGCAAGTTTGCAAAATCGGCATTACCAATCACCAATAATGACGTTGGCAATAAGGAAAATCAAGCCTAATTTTTGGCAGCGATAGCGCTAATGTTTGCCAATTTTCGGTAATATTGCTATTGCCTAGAGACTACGTTATAGCCTAGACAAAACTACTCTTGCCGGATTATTACTATTTCATCAGAATATGCAAATATTCTTTAAGTTCATGCATTTATTCATCCTTATGTTTGTATACCGCATAAAATCCTGCTCGGAGAGCACTGCTCAAAAGCTCTTAAGTTTCCCTTGATCGACCGCTAAACCCACTGAGGATTACAACTCGTGCAGCCATGAGGTACATATACACTTACTAAATGACAGTTTCAAGAACCCGAGGTACCAATTTGAAGGTTAACATACATGTATGCATCATGTGGAATCAGTCTAAGTAAACCTAGCCTCAATATTATTCGTTTCACTCCTATACTGAGTGAAACGAATAATATTGAGGCTAGGTTTACTTAGACTGCATGTGGAATTATTCTCAAAACTCAATGGCAAGGATATCAACAATACATGGATATTTATTTCCTACTGTAATATACATTGTACGCGTACACGCCATGTTTTTCAAATAAATATTGTTGCTTAAGCAGTTAATCATATGAAAATATTGCCCCTTATCATTCATGGTTCATGTTAAAACATTACTTAAATAGCCGTAATTCGAGCAGCCTCCAGTTTCGTAAGAATACAACAAAAAAATCTTCTAATTACACCCATGCATAATTGTTCAATATCAATGCGACAATCAATCACAATTTATGTGTGTTTAACATTTGATATTCTCAAAATCAGGTCTCAACCACAATTGTAAATTATCACACATATATCATATAATCTCATCACTTTCATGTGACATGTAACAATAATCCACAACTGGAAAATGTTAATTACAAGATCTGTTCTATCAAACTCACGATGATAAGGTTAAAGTCTACTGTGACATAATTGCATTCAATGTACTTTGCTTTGAAAATTGTTGATGAAACGATATCATAATTAGTAAATGGGAGGTAAAGTAATAACATAATGTATATCCATGTGGTGCTTACAGTTTTGCTGGCGCCACAACTTATATTCAATGCGTTATATACAAGTAGCACCTCATAAATTGACTATTAAAAATAATAAATTAGATTGTCGATTCTATCCGCATTAAACATTTAGTAGTTTTAAGAATTTGTGTTCTTAGACGAATATCAAAACCTCCTTTTATTCACAGTATGAATGCCTCTGATACAGATGTATTTCATTATAATGGTATATGGTATGATAATAAAATCTACAGCATCTTCAGATGGTAAATGTTTTTTCTCATCTCTTTCTTCTGTGCTATGTTAATTATTCAACTATTTATCTTTTAACCTTTATGATTGTCAGTCATAAGATACATGTATATTGTAAAAAAAATTTTTTTTTTAATTATGATAAAAATACTTGATTTGATACAAATTATCAACCCATTATGATTCTTAAAACGTATTCCTCAATTAAATAGACATCTTCATTATTCCATGATAGATAGACATAATGTGTTTCCTCCAGTGAATGAAGAGACATTGTTATACATCATGTTTATGGGATATAGGTTCATACAGATAATTACCAACAGTGTGCTAACAATGTTTTCTTTGGTTATCAGATTATTACAATCAATTACTACTCGCCAGTGTAAAATACCACAGTGTAGTATTTATATGGCAATATTAAACTAGTGTAATCCCACAGTGCAAGTATGACGTCACAGTTGTGTATTGTTGTGACGTCACAATATAAACGCACCGTCACAATGGTTGCTGAGGCGGGGAAATGTTAGATTCACGCTGTCAGCAGGTTTGCTTGAATTCTAGGGCACGACGTAAACAGAATACTAAACTTTCTTCCATTTAATACTAAGTAGAAAACATAATAGCTTAGAATTTCAGAACTTTTACAGAGATTGAATACTGTATTTACATCTTACATATCATAAAGATGACTTTGTCTTCTCACTTCTCGCTGTTCACGTCTGACTTCTCTGGCTGTTTCTTTTAAACTATGATTCCAAAACGTATGTCCGTCAAATGGTACATTTAAGAAAAAATCAGTACCCCCACAAATTGTATTAACATGTTAGTTATGCTACCATGGTCAATGCTGCGGTTGACATATCTTGTAAATAGCTTTTCAGTAAAATGTATGTACCAAGATGCTCTAGGACAAATGCGTGTGCGATGAATACCTTTGGCATGTGTGTATTATCAGGATAATATTTAAGAAACAATCAGTACCCCCAACATTTCTGTTAACATGTCAGTTATGCTATCATGGTCAATGCTGCTACATGTATTGACATATCTTGTAAATAGCTTTTCAGTAACATGTACAGTATGTACATGTACTAAGATACTCGAGGACAAATGCGTGTGTGATGAATCAATAGCAGATGCTAGTATTTATACGCACATGCAATCTTTGAAAAGGTAACTGATAAATGTATTTTGTTTGAAATGGCATGTGCTTGTATAGAAGATCAAGAGACGAACGAAATATTTAGATTGACGATAGAACATCAAAGAAGACAGACTTTGGAATAACGCCCTGCTACTAGGAAAAGATTTATACAAAGTCTAAGAAATAAGCTTTCAGCTTGTTGAGAAAAAAGTTTCTCTGTTTAAAATAAACAAGCTTTAAAGGAACTTTTACCAAAATTTCATCTGAGGTTCAATCGTGAAGTATGAAGTATTGTTTTAGAGATTTTACCTTTGATGACAGTTGTATACCCCTATCGATTGAGAAATGTTTTTTTTTTAAATTAGCGTTGGATAAACGAAAGGAGCGATTAAATTGGCATAAAAATATCGAAGAATAAAAAATATACAGGGGTATTTGTATACAAACTGCAACGTTATTTTGTTGTTTTGTATATTTCATCCGAATAACATTACATTTGAATATAGATTGTTTTGGATCAAACCCTTTATTCATCAACAAATGATGTCATGACAACTATTGAACTGTTAGAAAGTGTGAGTGAAATGGAACTTGAAACTAAAGACTTCCCTAAGGACACAGGGCGAGTAGCCGTCTTACAAGCCTAAAGGTTATACAGTTGTAATTGTCCAAGGTATTATCACAACTTATTGTTTTAGAGATTTTCCTTTGATAACAGTTGTATTGATTGAGAAATGTTTTAAAAAGATCTTAGCGTTGGTTAAACGAAAGGATCAATTTAAGTGGCATAATAAAATATCGAAGAATACAAAATATGCAGGGGTATATGCACACAAACTCCAACGTTAATTTGTTGTTTCATCCAAATAATATTTCATATGAATATAGATTGTGTTGGATCAAACCCGTTATTCATCAGCAAATGATGTCATGACAGCTATTGAACTGTTGGAAAATTCGAGTGAAATGGAACTTAAACTAAAGACTTTCCTTAGGACATCGGGCGAGCAGCCGTCTTACAAGCCTAAAGGTTAAACAGTTGTAATTGTCCAAGGTATTATCACATTTCTTCATTGATTTAAAATTGGAACTACAGGGTTCAATTTAATCCCTTGGTAGCTTTCTTTGAGGGTGATATCTGTAAGTCTTTGAGAAATCAATATGTTAAAGGTCACATATATAACTTGCCTGGCGGACGCAGTTATCTCTAGACGGGAGATTACAAAGCGATTTTCTGTGACTAAGGTTAATATCTAGCAATCTATTGTTAAATGGTTTATACGTGTAATTTGTATTTTGTTACATTTGTTATATTCGTTATATTCGAGTTATTACTGCTTCATTTAGTTTAAATACATTCAATTATTGGAACCATTAAATTTCATTTTCCTGACACCACCTTATGTTCCCCCTAAAAACGTTCTAAATGACTCAAAAACTCATCATACGATGGACAATAAACACTTGGTTATTTATGCTTTTCTGTTTTATATGAGAGAGAATTGACACTTAAAACCCTCTTTGAAATATTTTTGTCATCATCAAGCGCACAACAATAGGTAGTGAATTTGATCCCAAGTAATCAACCATCAAAAACCATAAATGAATAAATTGGAAAACGAAAACAATCTCATTAGCCGTCGACCTGAGATTTGAGGTTTATAGAACAAATAAGTGCAATAAGGCTTTAAGTGTGATGGTCAATGATTGAAATGAAGTACAATCATACAATCGTTAATTGTAATAAATAATACATTTTCAATACCTTTTTTTAATGTAATGGGATAAACATGTAACTAAATTAGAAATGATAATAGTCTTGTTCATATTTAATCAATCAAGCTTCGAGTGAAGGTCCCACTAAACGTGATAAAAAGCTCTTATACAAGTTTGCAACACAAGTAGAATTCGGTGTATCATTTCAATTTCCATATAGAAGCAATGCAGTTGAATGTCTTTATGATGAATTCTTACAATATATGTATGCATAATCTTAAGACAGACAATTATCTCAGTGTTTTAGGTTTTTTTTCTTTCAGAGTCATACGTGCACATTTTAAAAACATTACATTGGCACTATAATATTTTAACTTTTGAAAAGGCAATTGACATCCTTTTTTTAAAACCAACTCTTTATTGCACATACATGTAGTTCTATTCATTGTCTTGTAAAAAATACATAAAGTAGATTTTTGAATAATCTTTTTATTTATTGGCTTTCTTGATACTATTTGGTACTTTCTATGGATTTCTAGGGGAGATATTTATTTATTTTATTCATTTACTTGATGCATTATTTTCATATTTGACCAAGATAATGATGATTTGTACTGGAACTTACATATTTCTCATGGAGCTCTACATCTACTAAAACCCTGATCATAAATAATGACACGGGTATAGCTTTCATTTGCTCTTTGCTTGGTTATTTTGTTAACGTCAAGCATCCAGTGAAATCTGACAATTATTTTGTATAAATGATGTTTTATTATCTGCTCCAGCATACTTAATTACAAAATTTTAAATTAATGGTGACACATACATTATATGAACTTCATATTACTAGAATGATCATCACCATGTATCACATACAATTCAAATATATTACATCAGTTATTTTAGTAATAAACCCAAATGTGTAATCCATACATAATAATAAGTGTTTGGTCGTCACTCAAATCAAACTTACTTGCTGCACAAGTAAAACAAACGCACTTTTTTGGTTCAAAAGTATTGATAATAAACTTGTGTGTGGGTGAAAAGGTTAGCTGGTTTTAATTTGAATTGAAAGCCACCTACATGTTATAAAATCAAATCATTTATGAATGTCTATTTTCTCTTCATCACGTTGAGATCTATGAACCAAAAATGAAAATGTCTGAAATTTATGGGATATAACACAAAATAGGAGGAAAAAAGGAAAAGTCGCAATATCTGACATTTAACACCGTACGCTGAAAATGAACAGTATAAAAACATTAACGACTCAATGGTCAAACGAACCAATCTAGTATGATAAAATTGTTATTGCAATAAAAATCATAACTAAAAACATGAAAGCTATTAGAAGTTCCAATCCTAATGCATTTGATGGTGAACATTAATTTATTTATTTAAATTCTTTTTAGAACGAATACTTATTTCCATTATTCTCGATGATCCATACTTGAAATGAATCTTATAATTTTACGAGTCAATAAAAAGCACATGGAAGATCAATTTTGAAAGACAGATTTGTTAATGAAAGTATTTTACAATATGACATTTCACCGTTTTACTTCGTTTGTCGTCATTGGAAGATTAAATTTTGCATGAGTTGTTTAAGGATCACCATTTGTTCAAGTGGTCATAATCATAATAAATGATTATAATAGATTAACTGATTTGAACATCTGCATATTCCCTTTATTTCAAGAGAATAAATATTTCAGTAAGTTTTGTGAAATAAATTTCACAGTTCAATCTTGTCCCACCAGTTCTATAACCTACAGCTGCGTACCTTCAGTTTGGTCACTTACCTGTGTATTATAGTGCAAATATAATGTAATTTGGAATGTCTTTGAGGCATCCTAGCATTGGGAAAACTAAACGGATAATGTTGAAGTTCAGATTCATCTTGCATTAACATATCTGTATGCCATACCTAACAGTCATCTTGGCAGATCATTAAATTGACCAGGCAGAAAATTTCGAAAGCACTATTTTTTATTTTTCCCTACAAGATCCTCCAGAAGTGAGCAACAGCTTTGTGTAATGTCAATATAATTGTGCTGTTTTTGTTCTCACAAAGTGTTTATGGAATATTTTGAATCTGAAATTCTACAAATTGGGATTTCAAAAATATTACTTCGGTTTTGTTTATTTATTCACGCCAAACTTTAAAATTCTTTACTAATGACCAGACAATGCAAACATAAGGATTGAAAATGATTGATTTCTCATGAACAATTAGGAGATAAAACCATTCTGTTTTTCATTTGGGGTTGTATGTAGTGCATTCTTTACCCCTAAATTTAATTTCAAACCAAGCTTGCAAGGATGTCCAAACCAAACCCAAATTATCATGATATTTGCACTAAGATACACTATCAAGTGAACAAACACAAGGTACTCAACTGTATACTGACATGTTCTGTCTGTTTTGACACAATAGGTTCTGCAAAGTTGTAATGTTTGTTACCTTATGTCTGTGAGAGTCTGGTTATAAATTGTTCACCTGTCGTTGACTGTTTACGAGTGTTTACAAAGGCAAGTCAAAGAGCAATTGCCAGACAAAATGTAGACACGCTGAGTTTGTTACACACTGTAAACTAGGGAAATGGTGAAGGTTATTCATCATTGAATTAAAGATTATTAGTGCTCATAATTTATTACTCGTTTGAATGATCCAGTCAAGTTATCAAACATTATCATAACAAAGGTAAAGTTATAAACTTTATATATTAAATATATTTGAGTTAATTTTAATGCAGTTCGAAGGGAACATGAATCAAACAATGAATATATGTAAATTATTTTGTCAAGAACAAACGTCTTTAACTCGACACGCCATGCCAGCTTTACGACAATTCATACATTTACAATCATTGTTTCTAAATGTGCCTTCTAAGGGGTAAAACCATTATGTTCAATTGGGGCCAGCTTAATCGAAAAAAATTATGATCCGTAAGTTAGGAATTTAGGCAGATAACAGGTTCTGCAGAGTGAATTACTTTTCAGAATCCTAAGGCGTATTAAAGATATTGATTCATAAATATGATTGATAAGAGAATTTAAATGTACTTTATCTTTTTTTAGTTTTTAGGAAGTAAGATTCAAGGACGTTAAACTTCACAATAAATGATAAAAGTAGTATCATACTTTATGACTAATAAGGTTTTGTTGTACGTTTAATACAAAAAATGATAAATCTTATCAACATAACAGCAAAATGTGCAACACATGATCTTGTTGCAGTTCAAAACTAACCTTGCTGACAAAGATGCATAATATTCTATAACATAAAAAATGTGATAAAAAAAGTTCAATGAACAAACCATTAATCTCGTTACGAAAAGAGTTTTCAATCCTTATATCTTTAGTACTTACCAGTAATGCAAAGGTCATACATTTCAAGTGGTGATATTTAATTTTAAAGAGGACATGCCCAAGGTGATGTTAACAAATTATGCAATTGTCTTTATTGTTTTATGACATTTGTAGGGAAAAATTCATTACGAGTAAATATCAGTAATAAAATATCAATATCTAGAAATACGACTCAATGCCAAATACAATTTTCACCAATTTGTTTTGTTAAATGAAAAAAACAAAAGCTTGAGGAAGTTGAGATAAAGTACATTTCAATCCTCTTTCATTTATAAGTTAAACTGTAATTGCATTGTAAACTAGTGTTTGTCCTCAAGCCAGTGAGGTAAAACTAAACAAAATCTACTAGTTCAAAAATGTATTCTTTAAAACTATTATGTCATCATCCTTCATTGACACATGCATTTTTTTGTTAATTGCAGGATCTGTATAAATCTTTTCTCACCGCTTTGAACTGTCTTAGAAGTCCTCGACATCTTATAAAAGACACTTCAAAGACGCATGCTAATCCTTTTTTCTCAATGCCTTATGACATTATTGGTATGTAAAACATCATTGGTCTATAGTTAACAATACACTATAAAGCATACACAAAAAATCTAATTTCTCTTGCTTAAATTGTCCTTGTACATGTTTTCAGACTGACATGTTGACTTATTGAATTCCTTTTCAAATTGCCAAATTCGTCACACGGTGTTCTAACTTAAATCAACTATTTTCAACCTGAACTTTGAAAATATTTCATATCACATTACCACTGCGACAATTCGTGACTACATGACTCAAAATTATATGATATCTTTATGATAGATAATATTATAGAAACTTTCAATTTGACCCTCCTACACTAGAGACTGTAGCTCCTCGGGCAACAATTTACTTCAAAATTTCAAATCTAGACATTAATTAAGTTGCCTTACGAAAGCTGTAAGTATCATTTACATACACAAAAACTAAAATCAAAATATTACTAAATTAAAAAACTGCCTAGAGTGTAGAATTGAGATTTTGAGTGATGAAATAACTACTAGATAAAAAGAAGGGCAAAGGTCCAAACGCTTTTTGAGTATACAAAACATTCACCTTATTGAAAACATTAGTATCAAATCACAATGTCACAATGGAGCTTAAGATGATGTTATAGCTTGAAAATAAAATTTGATTCATCCTGTTGAATATTTACTACCACTAACCATAGCCATGTTATAATGAAAGGATCAAATGTTATTGAATTGACCTGACTTGATGATATATTATTAATATAATTAAGATATCTCATGAGACTATTTTATGATGGCGACTGTTCACTGTGGACTGCTCACTTCTCAGAAATTAAGTTAACAGAAACAGTGTGTCATGCGTGATTTATCATAATGTAATTTTGAGTCCCGTCCATTTCATTAAATCAGGTAACTTCTGTAGCCAAGTGTTAAAGATTTGTGAATCCCTTAGTGAAACACTCTGATCAATGGAATAAAAAGAACAAGAGAAGTCTTTAGTCAAGTAACATTTTGTGTAAAATCAAGGATAACAGCTCCAGCTATAGTTATTACGTTTTTATTTTATCTCTTGTAAGTTGATTGAAGTAAGATGTATTATAGTTTATTTTGTTTGTCAGATTATACTGTTATGATGGCTTATGGAATATCTATCCTCCCGCGTGTGAAAGCATTGAGGATACAACCAGGGACAGGTGAAACTTTTGTTACAGAACTCATAAAAACATATGAACGTTTTTGGATAGTATTATTTTACTGAGATATCTTAGCGGATGATTAGTAAACGATAAGAATGAAGTTAAGTTGAACATACAAAACAATTTTTTTATTTGCATTTCATTTGCTATCCGTTTTGTAAAAAATCTATGCCATTAATGATAAGCAAGACTCCATGAAATGGATGGTTATGATAGAGAAAATGTTGTTTATGACAGTTGCGAGAGGTTATCATAATATCAGAAATGCTTTCGAAACAAAGTCAGTAGATCATGAAGAATTAAGTGTTCATTTTGGATCATGAAGAATTATGTGTTCAATTTGGATCATGAAGAATTAAGTGTTCATTTGATGTCATATGATGAACTTTGCAAAACCAGCCAAGTTCGGGTACCAAGAAGTGTTATTTAACAGAACATGAGTACACACAGAGTTAATGGATGACCATATTTAAGCTTTTCCTCTACTGTCTAATTCATATTTATGATTATGCTTATTTACGAGAAAAGTTTTCCAAACTCAAGCAGGGATAGAGTTCCTACTTCAGCCATGAAGAATACAAGCTCTGCTTCCAGTTGGGTTCTCAATAATTGACATGAATTATTATGTATTGAATTTCTAACTGAATGTTTCTCTCATAATGAAAGTGAAGTGTCCTTTGTCTAATTTACTTACAGGTTCTTAAGAGATACTCAATCAAGGTCTGTATAATCAATAAAACATTTAAGAAACAAAACAGAATTTAGGCAATTTATCAAGAATGAAAGCACTGTTAAGAATACAAATTGGCGGATTTCTGAGAGTATGGGAATCTGATAGCTCTTATTTTTATGATTTGGATGATTGATTAAGACGTTTTGAAATGTTGAAAAGGTATTTGCATTCCCCTTTTTTCAAAAAAACAATCCTAATTGCACATATTGCAAATCATTAGATTTGTTGAAAAAATCTTCGTTACGACCTGAATTACTGTTAAAAAGTAATATTTTTATTTTCATTTTGTCATTTGCTGTTTGTTTGGTTTCTTTCCAATCCACAAAATCAAACATTGTGCCACACTGTTAACTTTAAATTAATACAACAAGTGGTAAAGGCATAATGATCAGTCTAAATATAAAAAGTCATTACTTCCTTCAATGGCATTTTCCACGCCACTGGTAAACCACCCAACACCATCAAACAGGATTCATCTGGAGTTGTTTATCATATCAAGTATGACTGTGGCGAAGCATACATTGGAGAAACATCTCGGCCACTTCACCTCAGAATCAAGGAACACAAAACATCAGTGTCAAAAAAGGACTCAAAATCAGCCATCTCTGATCATATCCAGGCCCATCCCAATCACAACATATTTTGGAACAACATTGAAGTACTGGAAACCAGCCACTCAGATTACAAAAGCAGGAAAACCTTGGAATCTATGAAAATTTTGAAATATAATCTCTGTTTGAATAGAGATCATATGGGGTGCCAAACGGGACTTTAATCGCGATTTAGTAAGCTTACTAAATCGGCCGAATTAGTAAGCTTACTAAATGCTTTTGCAAATATGTTTCTAAGTTTGAAATAAAGATTTCTCCCCACCACGTGGTAAAATGGCGGTTCATTTAGTAAGCTTACTAATCCATTTAAAAAGCTTACTAAATCGGCCGAATTAGTAACCTTACTAAATGCTTTTGAAAATATGTTTCTAAGTTTGAAATAATGATTTCTCCCCACCACGTGGTAAAATGGCGGGAATATTTTGACAAAAACAAACGGCACGTACAGTAGCTTTTGATAAATTTAGATTCAAATATTTTGTGTGTATATGGTTCCTAAATCTATTTATATATATTTTATCGTGGATCGCCTCTCTCATCATAGAGCAAAGATCAGTAACACATTACATTTGCCGGCGCCCGTGTCACTAGGTTTAGTTCGAGTTATCTCCCTTTGAAAAAGATAGCAATGTTGTCTATCGGTGTTTGTCAATGGTTTCGCAAAGGGATTTGATTTCAAAGTTAATTTGTATTATTTTTTTGTTCAAAGATGACATATGAATATCGTGAAGGTATGATATTTCATCAAAAACAGTTGTTTGAGTGTCTGAACGAAAATAGGACAACTATCCTATTCCTACTCTTCAGACGGTTCATGCTCGCAATTTCGAGAGTTCGCTCGTATCACATTTAGTAAAAAGTAAAATCCTTCCTTATTCAAAAATACTATCAAAAATGGTAAATTAAATTTCTTCTTATATATATTCTCAATCTTCTAATGTTCAGCAGCATTTGCTTGAAAACGGTGTTAGTACCTACACCAAAACGTCGCATCTCTTTGCAATAAAGAAGTTGTAAATCCATATAATTCTTCATACAAAGTCATGTCAGATTAAACGAGTGGGATCTAAGCACATGTATGTTAATTGGCACTTCCTATTTGGAACCAAAAGTCAGAAATACAGATCTAAAATATTTTGTATTTCTTCTGTCTTCTAAAGTCTTAAAGTAAGCTATAAATAAAATAGGCAATGACAGTAATTCTATGGAGACGAAAGGAATAATAAAATCGTAGTTAATGTTGCAAAGCCAATATTCAACACACACTTGAAAATACATATACAAAAATCAATGGTAATAAGAAGAAACTTAAAAGTTGATGTTCTTCAACCTTTTGCAATATAATTTAATAACGTTTATATGTGATGTATCATAAAATGCTGCCATTAAATTTCGAAGTTCCAAATCAACTGATTTGCTCGCAATCAATTATTCAATTGCTTTTTAAGAATGGGTAATCTTTCAATTATTCGAGAAAGAATATAATAGAGAACAATCTGATAATTTACAAGTCAATAAAGTGCAAATAAAAGGTCATTTAAAATTCTTATCCCCGAAAAAACAATTTACTATTTTAGTACAAATAAATCATACTTGTAAAATGTACTATGTTAGTGAGTACCCTATTACATCCAAATGAACCACATTAAAATTTATTTTTCAATTTGTTACACCAAATCATGCGAATTATTAAAGATCGCTTTTAGGGTAGCCAATACAAAGTGACACCGGTGTATGGAAATATACAAAAGCTGCAATGTTCTATGTGCAACAGCAAGGAAGGAGTAATAAGATTGCTCATTCTCTCGGTCACTATTTCTCATTTTACAGCGTTTGAAATCATTTTCTGATTGCCAATAGTAGCCTTAAACAAATGATTATTCCCATTTGTATACAAAGATTTAACGAAAATAAAAATTGTTGATGATTTTACCAATGAGATTTGACAACCGGACAGAGTGTCTTAACTCAAAGAACAAACAACCGAAGCCAAAAGAGTGTGAATACATATGATTCATTGTTGGTAAAGGAAAGAAAATGTGATTATCAAACGTACTCATATTATTCCTAGGTTGAACATCAATCCTATTTTCTCTTTCACTGAGCAACGGCCCCTAGAGAGAGTTATGATGAGATAAACCCTGTGTTAGAATGATGAAATTACAGAGAGAAATCATAAAGTGTCTTTTGCTTTGTCCCAAACGACAAGAAGTGTTAATGGTGTAAAGTAGTGAGATATCGTCGATAAAATGTTTGGTCAGCCTTTCAAACATAAAGCCACGTCAATGCTGTCTACAAATTGTAGTCAGCAATGCTATCAATATGACATGCACATCCTTATATGACAATGTGTTGTGAAGATTTACTTCTGAAGTTAGATTTTTTATGAATTCATAAATATGAATATCATTGCAACAATTTCACATGATTTTGAGGATGAAAACTATATTCAAAAATGATTAATTCTGATAAATGTTAATAAGTGATGGTTGCGTCCCGACGATGGTGTTCCAAACAATTGCTATTATAAATAATGATATTGACAACATAACTTAACACATAAACCCGGAAAAGCCATCTTCAATCATGGGTCATTTATATTACTCACTTTACATTTAAACAATCTGTAATATGTATTTATCCAATTTGATAATTCTGGTTTAAGAAAAATCAAGGTAGGCAGATTATTTAAATCAACAATGTAATGAGCATGTTTAACACTTGTTAACGAAGATGAAAGCACTCTGAGATTTTCAATAATCTCCCAAAAATAAAAGTTAACTTAGATGGTTTGCACAATGGTCACAATCAACAGAAGATGATTTATTCAGTACATTATAAGATTATAAAGATTTTGCCATACGTTTTGAACAATATTCTTTTAAAATCATAATTGTGATAGGAAATATAAAATTGAAACCAAGAAAAACAGTGTCCTCGTGTGAAGATCGTATATTCATAGTTTCCCAACAAAGAACAAATATCCGAATTCATCTCTCTTATGAATAACACGTGGTGTTTTAAAAGATTATAATTACTTAATGCCCAATAAACAAAAAAGAACATTTCATGATATTTTCGGATGGGAAATATGGGAAAAACTAACCTTAGTTAAAATCCTTAAAATAAGTTATCACACGCTTATATTGTAGTTGTTTGTTTAATCAAAAGTTATGGGTGACGTCTTTATAAGTTTTTTTATGTAACAATTTTTTCTCGAAATCATGGTTTAAATTACTTGCCATGTCCTTTGTGTACCATTCATTTCTTCTGCCCCTAGGTAATGTCCTTTCATTGATTTTATATATTTAGATAGAAATATGATATCTCTTCACTGTCTGAATGTTCAACTAAATATATCTGGACCTTGGTTTATATCATGTAATGGGAGGATGTTTATGAGAATATCTAATGACATGATCAAAACAAAGTCCAAAATTTTTTTGATGATGCTTCTTTCCAACAAGTTGTTACAGTTTTGACTAAACGATACATGAAAACAATATGTGTGTCGTACATATGAAATCAAATCACATTTGTCAAATGATCAAGAAAATGATATCATTCAATATTATCTTTGGTACTCAACGCAATGTTGCTGAAAGAATTGCTCAGAAAAAATGCAATGAAGGTAAATTCAGGAATTACCAGTTTGAATAAAACAAGTTTAAGTTGCGAATCATCATGTTTGATTATATGAGAAGGAAATATCATGAGGTTCCAATCTTGTTATGAATGATATCGAACACAAAATCAACGAAAACTAAAATGGTATTTATTTTTGTTCTTGAAAGTGACTGGTAAAATACGAGTTGCTGTTTCAGGTATGATCTGGACTGCATTTACATGTAGATGCTTAAGGTCTACCCAGCATTTAACGAAACACTTCTCTTCCTTGTCAATGTAACATTTGAAATCCAAATCTTATCAACACGTCTCATTGCAAGGTTCTTAATATACTAAAAGCCAAAAGAAACATCCCCTTTTGTTTTTTCACACACATGAACAATCACGAAAGATAATTAAAAATGACACCATTCTTATATTTGCAAAGGCACTATATGAAGAAACACATTGCTTTAAGACAAAAAATGCAGTGGTTAAGGTACAATAATATTGTTTTGTTATATTTTTGGTTCTATCGAGAATCAGGGATCAAATATAAAGGGGACGTTTCTTTTAGATTTTAGTTTAGTTCAAATCTTGTATGTATCGGCCCTATGCATCCAATGAATCATTATTATAAAATAAACGGCTGACACATGAATACATTCGAAACACAGGACATGTATACCAATGTAATATTCATTTAAGAATAATTGTAATGGAAGTGCCATCTTTAACTGCATAACTTAACCGTACATGACTTGGAACTTTGACTTGGACTTAACTGCTCAATCATAATTCAATCTTCACGAAACAATTCCTTAACAAACCTAAAATATACCTGTTAAGGGATCGAACATGAGCTCATATATTTCATTACAAAAATACGTGTTCTCAAACAAAAACTAGGTTTAATGGTATTATGTCAGACGGAAACATGATAAATAATTCTTCACAAATAACTAACATGTACTAAGAGGGAATAACGATACAGGCTGAAAACTAAGTGAAAGTGAAAAAACCTTATTTGGATTTATTATATAACCTTCTACATTCCATTACAATCATGTAAAATAGACAAAACGTGTATAATCGACGAGATTTGCCTCCTTACATGTATGTATATATATAGTTATTGATAGAAAAATATCATACCTTCCTTGATTAAGGAAGATTTATGCACTTAAAATCCATACAAAAATTTCGGAGCATTTGAGCATTTTCCTACACAACACTTGAAGTTCATGGAACAATCAGCATACGTTTCACCTGTCAACCTACACTGGAACACGTTCTTACATGTGTGTTGACTGGTTGGCACCTTGAGTTGTAGATAGATGAAATGTTTGTTACCTTCTGTCAATGAAAGTCTAGTTACAAGTGGTTCACCTGTGATTGACTGTTAAAGTTTATTTACACAATCATCAATCAGGTCAAAACAACATTATCCAATAGCAAACAAACATACATATGAGTTACTGAATGCCGTGAAATAAATTTAACTTATTCATTGAGCGTATGAGGTGTATACAAATATAAGTTTTTGCAATAATCAGGTAAAATATGAAAAGTTGTCGCAATTGATTAAAATTATTACCTACATGTAGCTTAAAACTCAAGAAAAGAAAAAATCTTCAAGAATGACATAATTATAGAACAATACGAGGTAGGTGTCTATGAGCCAATATGCATTCAGTGTTCACAATTAGTTTATTAAAAAATCCGTGACCTATAAACATTGATGGTATTTTGCTGGTCCCTCATTATCTCATACAAGTCAAGTGTTGATCAATCGTGTTCGTTACGTAAACGTTTGTCAAAATTACCCTGTAATTCTGAGTTGTCCGGGTGAGAGTGGCATGAACAGTTCTACTGAGACATTGCATGGCTGGTAAAAAATAGATCTGACCTTTCTAAACTGGCAGGATGCATTTCCCTGTTTCTCTGTCTCTCGGTTCGTTTTCATTTCATTTTAAATGATACCATCAACGAATATTAAAATCTATTCAATACTTGTTATCTTTGACTAACCAAATAGACCATGCCTTGCATTGTTTACTTAAATTTGTATTTACAATATTTGTAAATAAACAATGGAACTTCAAAGACAGTAATAGCTTTAATTTGTTGTAGAGAAAAGGTATACTAAGTTAAGAGCCTCCTTATGGCCTGTTGCGAGGAACCTTCTGCCGTATAAACAGGGTTATATAAACTTACTTTGAATTTATACTTCCTGACATTAACGATATGCATCTTTTGTGAATTAAACTTTCTTGTCCAACTTTTCAGAGTTTGATCAGAGATAGCCTAAATCTTAAAAAGTACCATTGCATTTTATATTTACTACAACTCTAAGCTTTATCATCCAAGGATATAAGTCCTTCACAATTTTATATTAATTTTCATATTTATACAAGGGTATTTTTAAATTCCTTATTTCGTAATCTAAAATCTAGTCTGAGGTATATTTTTTTAATTGTTCACTAAGATATCATAAGACAATCATGAATTAAAATGTTGTTTTGGAAACGAAATCCAGATAAATAATGAAGAAGAAGTTATAAGAAGTTAGGGAGTATAAGCTATTTCTTATATGAAAGATTTTTGCTTTGTGAAAGTACATTTCTAGCTATTGGCTTAATACACGTATTGCTACGAAACGTAAAGTGCATAATTACTTAGACAAATGTGACGAAAACCCTCTATTTTTGAAGAATACCATCAAGGCTTTGTAACAAAACCCTCTTTGTAACAATCTGAAACTGGACAATTAGCTTGTATGCCAAGTTCGGGCATTGATACATCTACTTGACAACCTCTTGAAATACCATGAGAAATATATGATTCAAAATTGTCTCTCTTGTTTGAAACCCAAACTGACTTGGATTTAATTAACTTGACCATGTTCATATGTCTCTCTCAAGTTTTGATCAAAATAGATCTTCAATCATGAATTCTTAGGACGAGGTCAGTGCCCTGTACTTTTATTCATCCAATAGTATACTGACCTTAAGGAATGTTGGCAAATGGTCAGTGCTTGGCTAATTTCATATTTATATTGAATATCTCCTGCAATATTCTTATCTTATTTATTTATATTTAAAAATGCAAACAAATATGCAGATTAAATAGGAAAAACGCTTTAAAAGAATCATCAGCAGGATGACATATTTGTGCAGGATCCAAGCGGCAGTATTTTATTTTTGTATATTTTCACTTAAATACATCGACGAAGGATTTATGTCATTTTCATATATAATCAATAACAGGTTCTTGAACTCACGAGCTCAATTATGTTGAATAAGATATTAGAGGGCTCTATGATGTGAATCATATACATCCAGCAGAATCAAGTATAAAACTTTAGTTCCTATCACATAATCAGACTTTTAGACTCAAATTACCACTTTTTTTAAAAGAGTTGCAATTTGGTTCACCCTACAGGCTTTTCATGAATGAATGACGTCCTTTTCCTAATAGTCAAAAAATTGCAAACACGTGTTGGCAAAAAAAGCAAGTCAATTCCGTAATATCCTGCTGTCGTCCTTTTTTTGGGGCACTTTAAGCAAAAAAAAATAATATCAAGGACAATCCATTTACATTGATACCGGGATAAATGGCATTTCATAAAGAGTTGAGTTAGATAAATAAAATCCCCAGAACACGATAAAACCATTAATTTAAATATAAGTGATTCTTTGTTTTTGGGGTTAATAAATATGTATCAGAAAATCTTATGTGATTTATCATTATTTTATATCTTATAATTGCTTTATTCGATTAGCTATTAGAAAACCAAATGATCAAATAACTTACCGTTAGTGTTTATATATGAATTACATGGATTTAGATTTAGTTATTGATTTTAACCCCTTATGTAGGTCCTTATGGGTTTTCATACCGGCAGAAGGCCTAGGAGAGATCAATGAAAATAATGTTATTGTCAAGAGACATTTCTTTATGCACACAAGCTTCCTTCGCTTAGCCTGTTCCATTTGCTTTGTAAAACAACTGAAGTGAGCGTATTCATCAAAGAGGAAAATTGAATATCTACATGTAAGTAACGAACTTTCCTCGAAAGCAATACCCTGGACTAAAATCTCATATTGTTACAACAACACTTATAAATTTAAAGAAGCTATATGAATTTGAATTAATAATGTTCTTTATAAACATGACAATATCGCACATCAACCATTATCTGGTTGTAATTAAGATAAAATTCAAGTTAATACGAATTCTTTTACATAATATACTATTGCGTT
This sequence comes from Steromphala cineraria, assembly GCA_916613615.1. Taxonomy (NCBI): domain Eukaryota; kingdom Metazoa; phylum Mollusca; class Gastropoda; order Trochida; family Trochidae; genus Steromphala; species Steromphala cineraria. Next base: position 51,496,669 of record OU744722.1, on the reverse strand, counting down.
AAAATATAGTACATCGATTGGGTGGTTACTAATTGCTTCTGCAGTCTTCTTCTTACTGACAATAACCAATACTGTCGATTTCATCAATTCATTCATTCCTTTCTTGCTTCCACCACTGACAACAATACCGAATAAGTCTACTCTGATCATCCAAATCTTTAAATAAATGGTATCAGTCTATAGATACAAATTGCGAAAGCTTAGAAATGAAAACAAATTTATGAAATATGGTCATAATTTGAGATTACTCTTTTAAAACGGCATATAAGTTTTCGGTGTTATTTCCTGAAAACAAACGTCGAATGGTCTTCTAAAATGTCAATATCAACTCACAAGACATCTATTATTTAAGTATATGGACAGTATGAAGTAACTAAGATCGTACATGTAGCGGCTTAGAAAAGATTTAGTTGAGCGTCATACCTAAAGGCAAGAAGAAACACTTATTTTCAACCTTTCGTGGCTTGAATATCTTGTTATGTCAGTCCTGTTACAAGGCTATAGAAGCTTGTGTGTACTTTCCCTCTCATCAAAATGTGTAACCTGCGTCACAAACAACTTTCAAATAATATTGACATTAGAACTCCAATTTCTGTTATTATTTATTTTTTCAAATGCTGTTCAACTTTGTTAAATATTTTCACAGAAAGCAGCTAGCGGTTGATATATACTGCTCAAAGAAATAAAAGCATAGGCTATGTTTACCATGTAATTTTGAAAAAAATCAGACGTTTGCAAGCAGCTTTCCTGAGACGAACGGTTTCTCAAACCTTTTCCGAGCTTGTAACCTTTGTAACTAAAAATGTGTTTCCCAAGTGCAATCAAATCCGCTTTTTTAAATTAAGTCAATAACCGTCAAATTGAAAAGATTGTGGGCTTTCTATTGTATACATAATCAAAACAGTAATCAATTAAAACTAGGGATTCTGATGGTTTGAGCCTGAACCTGCATTTGTGATTTTTTGTCGACTTACTGAAGTTCAATTAAACTATGTCATCAAACATTTCTAAAGCGTTGAGAACAACCATTGATATTTAATGTGTTGCAGGAGATTTTAAAAACGTGTTGGCATTGGTTTAACCAAATAATATATGTGAGATGTTATTTCACTTTCTTTGACAGAATACATACACAATAGCTATTCTGCATTATGTCTAGTATTGATCACACACTTATGGTTCAATCTGTTGTTTTCCTATCATGGGTCTTGCTCTATGTTCAGCTGGCAACACCAAACAAATGATGAAAATATTAGAAATCTATTTGACCGTATAAACTAACTAAAATACTAATGATGATATAAAAGTAAAAATGTTCCTTTCTCTTATAGTAATTATATTTTCTCAATGGTTAACACACGATTACACCAAATGTATATGTTAAAAAACAGTTTCGCTTAGGGAGCTGAGATATTACAAAATACATTGTTCGAAAAGTTTGGAAAAAGACGAAAAGCTCTTCAAAATTATTTTCCTTGTATATCTTTTGTAGTTGACACTTGTTTAGGAATGAGGATATTCATAAAACTTGGTTGAATAGATGGAAACGTCATTGTTAGACTTGAGAATACAAAAAAAATCATGCCATAAAGCCCTGCGTCTTCGGAAAATGATTGTTCTTGACATTTCCTTCCTTACTATTTAAGGTTCATTCAAAACTAAACCATTAAGCGTTTTTACGAATTTGAATACATTTTTGCTGACAAATGCACTTTTGCAAGGGGCATCATTCATTCAGGACGCGTGCAGAGTGCACACAATTACAGCTCTTTGTAAAAAGTTGTTTTCAAGAATAAATGAAAGAAAAAAGATTAAATTAATTTTACATGATGTTTAACATTTGGAGCGCCCAAATGTTTCATGCAGTTTTATCCGGCTTGTGAGTAGGAACCCTTAATTCGTTATATAAGAAATGTCAAAATGTCATCTTTAAATGAAAATGTATCAAAGTACATACCTCTCTGGAGGAGTAACGTTTTGAACAGTATTCTATTCAATAATGCCTAATGCATTTTTGAATTAACTTTAATTACAGGATATGAGAAAATCACATTAAAAAATGGTCAAACTTTAACAATATATCTCTAAACATTTTTTTCAAGTGTTTTTATTCACCTTTATTCAACTCATGTGTAAAGTTACAAATACACATGAGTTGACATAAAAAGGCATACATATTACATTGATATGTTGAGAAACAACAGTTCAACAGCTTCATAAAGAAACAGGATTGACAGGCCTTAGATGACCTCCAATTACTTTCCATTTTTTCTCAAAAGAAATAACCTTATCATTCCTCCTAGCGATATATTTCTCAATGCCAAATATGTCTTTTAGTATATCTAAGAATATTGAGAAAGAAGGTTTGTTATCCTTAAAGGGGCAGTAGCACGTTTTTGGTGGGAATATAAGGTGAAAATGAATAGTTCCTATTGAAAGACAGTGTATTTAAACTAAATGGAGCAGTAATAATTCAAATATATAACGTAAAGTTTAGCCATGCATTTCCATTTTCTTACACAAACTGAATTAAAGGTGTTCACACAAAATGGCCGCCAATGGATGTTGTGTTAATCTTCATACTTTGTCCTCTTACTATGACTGATTGGCTTGTGCAACGAGATTTATGTTACTATCATTGTAATACAGTTAGCATTAATGTACAATTATCGGGGATAATTTTAAAATATAAAATTATCAAAAAAACGTGCAACTGCTCCTTTAATATGCATTACGAATATGTGTCGCTTAGCTAATAATATCTAAACATTTTTGGCTAAAACAATCAACAGGCTTTGCAAACCTTGTGTTCGTTTTAACAGGAGTACATGTTCTGTATTTCTATCCCAGTCACTTTTTAATTCTGACTAAAAGCTTTAATTTAATTGATTTTACGTGGTGTATTAAAAGACACATTGTAGAGCCCTTTAAGTTATTGTGATAAGTATAGTATAAGGCTTGTGGTCGTAAAAGACAATTATTCATTTTATAGAATTTGGAAACAAATGGTGGACATTGTAAGAAAATAAATATAAATACTTTCCTGAAGTTCTAGGGCAAGGTAAATCCTGACAATTTGAGATGTAAGTGAGCGAATTTGATGAAAGTGAGCAGTGTTGTATCAATAATGCATATCTAAGCGGCAAAAGTGAAAATACGGCAATCAGATTAATGCCTAGGTAATAATGTAGTTTCTAAACAAAAGCAAGAATGGTATTTTAGAGCATTCACGCCATTGCCAGTGGTATTAGTGCTAATGCCTAAGATATAGAGCTGACTTTGACACTCCTGCCGGATGAAGAATTATCTTTTGAAAATAAAGCGGATAAAGTTAGAGTTATGATTATGGTTATGGACAAGATTAAGTTCTTGGACCACTTTGATGTTCGTGCATATCAACGATGATGTGCATGATATTTACATTAATATTCAGCAACTCGCTGTCGACAAAACGTCCAGTCTATGTATTTATTGGCCGAACATATTTTCATTCAGTAGAGAATCTGATTAGGTAAAACTACATAAAATAAGCAAACAAAAGAAACAACAGCATGACATTTGCGCATTTACAAACCTGAAAAACATAAGGCATGCAGTTCCCTTTTTTTAAATGTTTTCTTTACACTGAATTATTAGGACTACGTAGCAACAAATGATCGACAATGATAAATCAGATGGTTGAAATGCCGCCCTAACAGAAAAAAAGGTGCAAACATGGAATGGATCATACATATTGCATAAATCTTCTTCTACTGTGATGTAATTGATATTTGCATAACATATACAGTCAGGCTTCTTACCAGCACAAGTCACAAAAAATTAAATTCTGTGGCAAATATTTTCTTATTTGACAGTCGAATCCGCAGTCAAAAAATTTCACTTTTGTTTTTAGATAGTTACCAACTTTGTTCCAGATATCTTGTCAAGTTAGGTAAAGAAGATATTTGTTTCAAAATATCAATTGTATTACCAGTCTGCATTCCAAATCCAGAGTGAAGGGTCCGAATCCTTTTCCTCCAAATATATAAGCCATTAGAAATTGTAGATGTAACTTTTTATATAAACAAAACATGAAACTGTGCGAGCAGATATAAATCTACACAGATAACTTGACCTACTGTAGTCAATGAACTCGCTGTCGTCATTGTAGTTAAGAACAAACGATTGTAATTCCACATGGGAAAAGTTGTTTTAAGCAAGTTTGCAAAATCGGCATTAGCAAACACCAATAATGACGTTGGCAATAAGAAAAATCAAACTTATTTTTATGCAGCGATAGCGCTAATGCATGCCAATTTTCGGTCATATGCTATTGCCTAGACACTACGTTATAGCCTAGACAAAATACTCTTGCCGGATTATTACTATTTCATCAGAAATATGAAAATATTCTTTAAGTTCATGCATTTATTCATACTGATGTTTGTATACCGCCAAAATCCTGCTCAGAGAGCGCTGCTCAAAAGCTCTTAAGTTTCCCTTGATCGACGGCTAAAACCGCTTGGGAGAATACAACTCGTGAAGTCATGAGGTACATGTACACTAACTAAATGACAATTTCAAGCCCCTGAGGTACCTATTTGAAGGTTAACATATATGTAAGCAACATGTGGAATCAGTCTAAGTAAACCTAGCCTCAATATTATTCGTTTCACTCCTATACTGAATTATTCTCAAAACTCAATGGCAAGGATATCAACATTCGCAATTGGTGGATATTGATTTCCTACTGTAATATACACTGTACACGTACACGCCATGTTTTGTAAATAAACATTTGTATTTAAGCAGTTAATCACATGAAAATATTGCGCCTTATCATTCATGGTTCATGTTAAACATTACTTAAACAGCCATGATGCGGGCAGCCTCCAGTTTCGCAAGAATATAACATAAAGTCTTCTTCTAATCACACCCATACATAACTGTACATTTAATGTCATCACTTTCATGTTACATGCAACAATAATCCACAACTGGAAAATGTCAATTACAAGATTTGTTCTCTCAAACTCACAATGATAAGGTTACAATCTACTGTGACATAATTGCTTTCAATATGCTTTGCTTTGAAAATTGTTGTGATGAAAAGATATCATAATTAGTAAATGGGAGGTAAAGTAATCACATAATTTATATCCATGCGGTGTTTGTGGTTTTGCTGGCGCCACAACTTATATTCAGTGCACTATATACATGTAGCACCTCATATAATGACTATTAAAAATAATAAATAAGATTGTCGATTCTATCCGCATTAAAATATAGTAGTTTTAAGAATTTGTGTTCTTAGACGAATTTTAAAACTCATTTTATTCACAGTATGAATGCCTCTGATACAGTGTACATTATTTATCATTATAGTGGTATATGGTATGATTATAAAACTTACAGCATCTTCAGATGTTAAATGTTTTCACATCACTTTCTCTTGTGCTATGTTAATTATTCAACTTTTTATATTTTAACCTTTAGGATTCTCAGCCATAAGATACATGCATATTGTAAAAATGTTATTTTTTTAAATTAAGATAAAAATACTTGATTTAATATGAATTATCAACCCCTTTTGATTTTAAAACGTATTCCTCAATTAAATAGACATCTCCTTTATTTCCTTGATAGATAGATATAATGTGTTTCCTCCAGTGAATGAAGAGACATTGTTATACGTTATGTTTATCGGATACAGGTTCATACAGAAAATTACCAACAGTGTGCGAACAATGTTGTCTTTGGTTATCAGTTTATTACAAGCAATTATTACTCGCCCATGTAAAATACCATAGTGTTATATTTATACGGCAGTATTAAACTGGTGTTTAGTATAGTACAGTGCAAGTATGACGTCATAGTAGTGTGTTGTTGTGACATCACAATATAAGCGCGCCGTCACAATGGCTGCAGGTTTGCTTGAGGTCTTGGGCAAGAAATAAACAGAATACTAAACTTTATTCCATTTGATACTAAGTAGAAAATATTAGGTTAGAATTTCAGAACTTTTACAGAGTTTGGATAATTTATTTACATCTTACATATCATAAAGGTGACTTTGTCTTCTCACTTCTCGCTGTTCACTTCTGACTTCTCTGGCTGTTTCTTTTAAACTATTAATCCAAAACGTTTGCCCCTCAAATGGTACATTTAAGAAACAATCAGTACCCCCACAATTTGTGTTTACATGTTAGTTATGCTACCATGGTCAACACTGCGATTGACATATCTTGTAAATAGCTTTTCAAATAAATGTATGTACCTAGATGCTCGGAGACAGTTGCGTGTGGGATGAATTACCTTTGACGTGTGTGTATTATCAGGATAAAATTTAAGAAACAATCGGTTCCCCCAAAATCTTCAACATGTTAGTTATGCTACCATGGTCAAAGCTGCTATTGACATATCTTGTAAATAATTTTTCAGTAAAATGTATGTACCACAATGCTCGAGGACAAATGCGTGTGTGATGAATTACCTTTGACATGTGTGTATTATCAGGATAATATTTAAGAAAAAATCAGTACCCCAAAAATCTTTGTCAACATGTCAGTTATGCTACCATGATTGATTTGTCTTGTAAATAGCTTTTTAGTAACATGTAGTACCTTAGATGCTAGAGGATAGATGTGCGATGAATTACCTTTAGCATGTGCGTACTAGCAGGACAATATCTAAGAAAATGGTCGGCTCATGGATTCTTCCATGTTATTGTGTTTGTTGCCACAGACAAACTAATTAGTTCAACAAGGTTCTACATGTATATATTAATTATAAGTAATAATGAGAGAATATTATGATTCATTCAAAACTGAACGCAACAAGATGACAGACTGATAATCAATAGCAGATGCTAGTATTTATACGCAGATGCATGTTTTCAAAAGTAACTGATAAATGTATTTTTTTTAAATGGCAAGTGCTTGTATAGAAGATCAAGAGACAAACGAAATATTTAGATTGACTATAGAACATCAAAGAAGGCAGACTTTTGAATAACGCCCTGCTACTAGGAAAAGATTTATACAAAGTTAAATATAGCTTTAAGCTTGTTGAGAAAAAATAATCCCTCTGTTTAAAATAAACTTTAAAGGAACTTTTACCAAAATCTCATCTGAGGTTCAATCGTGAAGTATGAAGTATTGTTTTAGAGATTTTACCTTTGATGACAGTTGTATGCCCCTATCGATTGAGAAATGTTTTAACATTTTTAAGCGTTGGATAAACGCAAGGAGCAATTAAACTGGCATCAAAAATATCGAAGAATAAAAAATATACAGGGGTATTTGTATACAAACTGCAACGTCAATTTGTTGTTTTATATGTTTCATCCGAATAACATTACATTTGAATATAGATTGTGTTGCATCAAACCCTTTATTCATCAACAAATGATGTCATGACAACTATTGAACTGTTGGAGTGTGAGTGAAATGGAACTTAAACTAAAGACTCTCCTAAGGACATCCGGCGAGCAGCCATCTTACAAGCCTAAAGGTTATACAGTTGTAATTGTCCAAGGTATTATCACATTTCTTCATTGATTTAAAATCAGATCTTCAGGGTTCAACTTAATCCCTTGGTAGCTTTCTTTGAGGGTGATATCTGTAAGTCTTTGAGAAATCAATATTTTGAAGGTCACATATATAACTTGCCTGGAGGACACATTTATCTCTATGCTTATTGGACGGGAGATTAAAAAGCGATTTTCTGTGACTAAGGTTAATATATAGCAATCTATTGTTCAATGTTTAATACATGTAATTTGTATTTTGTTACATAATGAATTTGAAAGTAATACAATATTAGCAATTAGTGAAGTTTAAGATCAGGAGAATCACTTTTATATCATCAATTTACAAAATCAAATTGAGAAGATCCTTCAGGACATCACAATAACTCATTAAGATCTTAAGAAAAGCGCAATTAGTAGCCATGTTGATGGTTCTTTTAATATGTGTCTCCATAATTGATGATTTTCTATTCTTAGAGAAACTGGACAGGGACATATGAACTGGATACGGTTTATTTTCTCTTGGAGACTTTGAGTTCTATCAGAGCAATAAGGTGAACTTGTTGTTACAAGTTTATGTTTAAATAATCTAGTATACCCAAAATAAGTAGTTTTGTCACTCTCTATTTGATATTTCGTTTCAGCACGTTTGTATGGAGAACATAAGGTGATGTCAGGAAAATGAAAATAAATGGTTCTAATTGAAAGACAATGTATTTAAAGTAAATTGAGCAGTAATAATTCAAATATATAACATAAAGTTTAGCCATGCGATTCATTTGTCTTACAGAAAAGGGAATTAAAGGTGTTCACGAAAATGGATTTTATGTGAATCTTCATACTTTGTCCTCTGACTATGGATGATTGGCTTGTTTAATGAGATTGTTGACACTGTCAATATAATACACTTAGCAATAACTTACAATTATCAGCGAAATATCTAAAATTTGAAAGTATAAAAAAAACGTGCTACTGCCCCTTTAAATCATGAAAGGATATACATATAGCTATGTTTGTTGACAAAAACGTTAATCATGGAAATTTGCGTCAATATTTTGTTAGATTGAAATATTTTAGCACTACCATTTAATTCCCTTAGTGAAGTTAAAAAAACAACTTTTATTTTGTTTTAGGATGACATTTATAAACATCATTTTCCCTTGTTAAATATTTCATACTTTATACATATTAATTATTACACTTGTGAGGTATTATTCATGTGTTCAACTATAAACGACATACATCTTTATTTTAATTTGGTTAAACTTAAGACCATTTAAAGGGGCAGTAGCACGTTTTTTGATAATTTTATATTTCAATTTGTCACTGATAATTGTAAGTTAATGTTAAATGTATTTTTTATAGTGTCAAAAATCTCATTGCACAAGCCAATCATCCATAGTCAGAGGCCAAAGTATCAAGATTCACACAAAATTCATTGGCGGCTATTTTGTGTGAACACCTTTAATTCATTTTGTGTAAGGAAAAGGAATCGCATGGCTAAACTTAACGTTGTATGTTTGAATTATCACTGATCAATTTAGTTTAAATACATTGTCTTTCAAATGGAACCATTAATTTTCATTTTCACGGCATTACCTTATATACCCCTAAAAACGTGCTACTGTCCCTTTAAATGATACAATTACAGCACTCAGTTTTCCCAATAGAAAAACACTATTCTTACGGTTTTTCATATGTGACAATTTGATCCAGGAAAAGTAAATTTTGTTCACGCTTGTACCTGTTTGTAATCATAGTTTTTCAAACTTTATGCTACTGTTATTCTATCAGCAAAGTGAGAAATTAAGAATTTAATGATGGTATTTGAAGTATTTTGGGCTTAAATATAAGTTGAATTTGCCCTCTCAATGCAATGTGTCATAGATTGAGCAAATCTACAAAAAGTTTATAGCTTAAGCATTTTCCAATATTTATCATAAACACAATGGCACCTATTCATTCCATACTCTGCTGTATGACTTCACGACCCCTAATGATATAATGATTAGGTGGTCTTTCATGTTATCAAAACACAGTCAACAAGCAAGCAATTGATTATACATGCAGTGAAACATGATTAATCATCATTAGCAAAATGATACAATGTGATCCTTACAGTTTTTGGTGGCGCCACTGTAATTACATGTATGTAATGAGTGTTGCTATTATTTCAAGTCAGATATTCGGCTTCAAAGAGACACAAAAGTAGTCACATTACATGAATAATACTTAACGATAGTCATTTACAATTTTTGCAACATTATTCAAAGAGATATACATGTATGTATCATTTATCAATGATATTTATATGATAAAGATTTTAAAGAATGCTACAAAGCTGTTATCAAGATATCGGGTACAACGATAATGACTGCTGTTGGTGGAGTGAGCATAAATCAAATAGCAAACTATGCTTCAAATGTTTAGGCGTACATGATTCACAGGCATGATGATGAAGATTTAAGGTGTCTGATTCCACTTCATCTCTTCTGTCATCTCCCCAGGGCAAGGTGAGAACGTATCGAGCTACTCTCCCCGATCAGACCTTGCCATCACAGCATAGAATACCTGTGGTCCTGAGCAGCGACACCTATCGTGATTAAGAGTTACGCCCCTTACCAGCTCTTTCAACAATAGCCAATGAAATCGACGTTTACATTCGGAACAAATTCAAAATACTAACAGGCGATCTTTTAAAAAAATCCGAGTGAAATATAATATCAAACTTCAGTCCGCATGGTTTTGTCCATGTTTATGATGAGCACCGATAATGCATAGAAAATATACATTAATGTATCACTCAAAAAAAGTGTTTCTCTCCCTTGTAAACTGCATACAAAAGTATATTTTCAAACCGGCTTGTTTTCGAGTAGTTTACTTCAACTCTACTGAATTGCTGTCGTTTTTTCTAAGTGATTCTAAAATGTTTTAAAAGTTTCGGTTATTCAATTTGAATAATATAGAAAAATACACGAGGCATCATTTCACAGTAGCGTAAATTTGCCAATTTATCGGATTATTTGATAAATAATCACGTCTAAAACAATTTATTTTTCACAAATAAGAATTCCTTCCAACGATATTTTCAAACATGTAAAAATTCATATCCAATAAACACAAAATATTAAATACTTTCAATGCAAGAATATTGAAGCCTAAGGTCGGTGTATATATATTTTCGCAGCAACATCGATTGATAATATAGTGTTTTTAATCGGGGTTTTCCGTATTGGTCCAGTAACAGGTCCGAGTTCTGCTGCATTGGCCCGAGGCGAAGCCAAGGGCAAATACAGAAGACCGAGGACCTGTACTAAAAACTTGATTAATGACGTTTTTATTAATCAACTTCTTTGTAATTTACTTGCACAACATTAGAGAGTTAATTTTTACCGAAATCAAAATTATCAATGAGATTGATGAACTGTCATATATGTTTAAAAGTTTTGAAGCGATAGCTTCGGACTCTCGCCATTTGTGTGTATGCGCATGCTCAGACTTGTATTGGCCCAGTCTGCTCGTATTGACTCTGTTTTGCTCGTATTGGCCCAGTTTTCTTGTATTGGCCCAGTTGTGGATTCGTATAGTGCAGGCCGTATAAATTGTATAAGTGCCATATCATTGAAAGTTAATTAATAACACACTGCATTATAAGCTGTTTTTGAATGACGTTCTTGCATGATTTTTCAGAAAAAGGTTTCACTGCACGATTACCCGACAGCCGAAGTTCATTTAACAAGCTGTCGTCTGATTAGACTATTCTACTTCCGTGCAGCGGGTTAAAATGCCAGCACAGAAATTACGGCCAATGACGTCAAGGGAGGAACGGAAAGGTTTAGAAATTCTTTCGTTTCGCCCGTGACGTTGTGAAGATGCTCCTCTGTAGCAAGACATCATTATTCTTAAGTCCAGACAGAAATTCGAGAGCCAATTCGCTGAACGTTAATAACAATTTTAATAAAGCTGTATTGTTAATATGTTGTAATCATACACATTCTTTCGGATTCGTATTTTTTCGTAAATTCACTTACAAAACGAGATTTACCTGATTAAATGTTTTGAAAGATAAACTCAATTGATGTTATTAATTAAATCAAATCTTAAGTTTAAGCACACTTATGTAAAACTCTCCAATTATGATAGATACAAGATTTTATTAAAAACTAAGGTTTAATATAGCCCTGATTAAACGATTAAATTCTTAACATTGGTCTTCTTCCCAGACAAAGTGAGAAACCTAAGCTTTAGACAATGCCAATTCTAAACAATAAGAATAATGTAATGTAATTTGTGTTTTATATCTAAAAGGAAGGTGAAATTTGTACAAATTAGAACATACATGTACGTTAGGAAAACTTTCAATCCATGACCCCGAATGCGTTTTTTGAAAATCTCTTCCATAAGTGATAGTGATTGTACATTTAAATAACTGATTTGAAACCATCTTCACTTGATGTTGCATTTTCACCATGAAATCTTATTTTTTATTTAACTGATTTATCCACAATGTGATTTTGATACACTTCCAGTTGAAGTGTGTTCTACTATAATGTTAAAAGATTTCATGTATAATTGAAACAAATAAAATCAAACATACAGTGCAAAATCAAAACTGTCATTAATTTCTAACTTCCAGTTTAAGATTGTATCTTTTCAATCTGTTTTTGGCATTTATTATCATATTGCCGTTGTCAAACAAGGACATTAAATAAACCCAGACGTTTAAGAGACCTCGTCTAATTCAAATAAAAATTTCTCGTATAAGAGAACTCATCTTACAAATAGGAAACGGGGTGATTGTGTCGTTTTGATCAACATTATCATCATTTTTTAAATACTTTTTAATTGTCGTATGAACCAAACCAACAGTGTTCAAATCACGTATTTAACCATCAAAATTTTCCTGTAATTAAACTTTGTTTTAAAGACATCATATATCTTCAATGATCAAAAAATGCAGATGGAAGCGACTCTCATTATTATAACACTTGGCGGGTCAAAAGAACTAGGTAAGTAACAATGGCCAAAAGTACGATAGTTGAGAGGAAAATACGAAGCACAAATAATTAAAGTGTAGTAAGTATTACAAGGAATCAGGAAAGCAAAGATTGAAGTTTCAAACGAAAACTCTTGCAATACTTACAATAAACGACAGATTAGTTGTATTAAGAAACAATACATTTGCTGTAAATGACAAATGGGAGAGTAATGTTAGACTTGTGCATTTCATCTTTCTTTGCATTTGATGATAGAGAAGGTTGAAACGACTACATAGTTGAGTAATTCATTTCAATGTAAACGATGTACACCAACCATTAACTAACTGTGCACATGCAATAAATCACAATAATATTAATAATAAACTAATCTACTAATGAACAAAAGTAAGATACGCACAAATGTGCTTTATAAATCTGTTTTGTATGTTAATGTCTGCATGAGGATAATTGAGTTGGTTGTAACGTCCAGCAATTTATAATTGAAAGGAAACATTTTGTCATTGAAATGTACCAAACATCGCAGTAAATATCCACAAAGAGAAGTAAGTGTGACTCTTTCCCATGTGTCATGATACGTGTCAAGAAGTATCTGCTTTAGGTCAGGCATCTCCTACAAATACAAATACAATATTAATACACGAATAAACCTAATTATATAATATCAAACTACAGTTTTATATTCATTATCCCATCCTTGTTTAGTTTGTGAAAGAAATGAACTGGAAGTAGCTTAGTCTTTTTAAATCGTTGTATATACATGTATTTAATCTTTTGAATCTACTTAGTCATGCAAACCGTCGAGTCACAGTGATCTAAACTATGTTCAGTTAAGTAGTTTCTCTAATGATACAGTATAAGCCAGGGAAACACTTTCAAAGTCATTTCAAAGTACACCTTACTTAACTTCGTCAGCCTCGCATCTATTTAAAGGTATTGTATTAAAAGGTTTTTTTTCTTCTCAAGATTAATCTAAAGTATATATTCGCTGCAGAAAGAAATAGTTTTTCAAATTTTAATTGCACATGTGTATATATCACACGTATTAAAGAGGATGATTATGAATTATTCAACTAATTTTACAGAAGATAATCATTGAATCGCAAAACAACACACGTGTTTGACACCAGAAATTCATTCATTATGACTCTCAGCAACTTTCAATGCGTTTTTCTTGATGTGAAACAGGATGAACGATACATTTTTTTAAAAGTGTTACTCAAACTCAAGTTAAATATAAACGAATTTTAAAAAAAATCATTATATGTAAACTCAAGTATCTGACACAATAACTATTCTTACAAACCTTATTTGTTTTTAACGTAAATTGAAGAATTGATACTATATTCTGGGAAAATACATCTGAAATTGACAGCTTTTCATGAAGTTCATCCTGGACATGAAAAGCGAGTGAGTGATGGTGTTGAACAATATTCAGTTATTGAACATGTGGATGTTGTCATTCAAAGAAGAGTAGATAGATCAGAGAGAAAGGATCGAAAGGATGAGCGAAAAGGCGGAAAGAAAGACATAGTGAGATATTTTAGAACGACTCATTTTCTTAACCCTTCGACCTGTCCAGCTTGAGTGACCCTACCAGGAGTATCCAGCTGGGATGGCTTTAAGGGTTTGCCGAAGCACACACACCACAACATCATGGTAAGGTAAAGGGCCATCATATCGTTTGAAAATGATATCTTCATTTCTCAATCGCAGCATGACTCAAGATTTGTCCATAGTCAAACAAATTTAAAGTTTATTCAATGTGTCAAGGAAAAATCGACGCGTATAATCCAGACCAAATGTGAGTCTTTCTATTTCTCACTATGCGTTTCTTTCCGCCTTTTCTCTCCTCCGTTCTAACCCATTCTCCCTGATCTATCTACTCTCTTTTGGATGGCAACATCCACGTGTTTATTAGTTGAAAAATTGCTGACAACACGTTAAACCCGATTCCTTCCCCACAGAGATAGATCAAGTCATAAAATGTTGATACTACCTCCGTATTAGTAAGACCAAATCCTTGGGTCCTTGTAGCCCTGGGGCCTTTAGAGTTTGAGAAGTTTTAATGTGGCAGTTGTTTTGAAGGCAGTTTTCTAAAGCATATCTTTATTTTTCCTGATGGTTTTCAATATCGTTATCGCGACTTCTATTAGAGTTCTAAGTCAATTACGATAGGACCTTATTCAAGGACTGTATTTATTTCTGAAATGTATGTGAGGATATTCTCATGTAAAAAATATTACTCCGAAAGCAGACATTTGGTTTTTTTTTAATATTCGATGAATGATTCTGTTTAACTATATTTTGACCTACAGTATCGATTATGTAACTGTAATATTAAACCTTGTTTAAGGAAATCCTTGGCTATTCAGAACAATCCCTTACATAAAAGTTAACTAAGGCTGACTATAACACCAACTCATTAATGCAGTTCTCGTGTTCTTAATTATATATAAGATGATAGCTAGTTTTATAGAAAACGGCCCAGGATTGTATCGCATATTTCAATAACAATAATGTAATAATGTCCCCTGCAAAGCTTGTTTTTTCTGGTTTTCATGAAAACAATTTGAACTTAGAATATATTGGGGTAGCGTCATTTTTAGACTAAAAGTTGGGACAGCGGACATCACAGTGCATCACATATGCACATATTTCTAGTTTGTAAAAGCATTATCATCTAAGACCTAAATTATGTTTAATGCACACTGTACATGGGTTTTGATGATTATTTGCTGCACACAGCGACCGAAGATTAAAGAAGAAAAAGCATTCATAGTGTCCATCTTCGTACAGTTAAACTAGGTGGATATCATAAAATTATATCAATATAGGATGAACATTCATAGTAAATGTAGCAATTATACTGCTAAACGAATTATCTAAGAAATACAAACAATGACTACAGTAGTAGTTGAATCAACGTGCATCTTTATGGTATTGCTTTACTTCTTTTTACAAGTACGTCTTAAAACTTTAAAATATTGATACATTTTAATCCAGATTTTGTTGGATCAAACCTTTTTGTCATCAACATTAAATGTCATAACACCTTTTGAACTGTGGGCGTGTGTCCGTGAAACAACTCTACGAGTTAGAGACTGCCCTTAAAGTACAGGGCGATCAGTTATCTCGCATGCCTCAAGGTTATAGAGATTTCATTGTCCAAGGTATTGTCGAATTTCTTCATTAATTCAAAATCAAGACTACAAGGGTTAACTTAATCTCTCTGTAGGTTTCTGTTTGTAATGTATCTTTTAATCTATATTGTGAAGGTCAAATGTATATATTTACTAACGGATTCATTTCTCCCTTTATTAATCGAAAGGATTTACTAAAAAGTTATTCTAAATCGGTTGAATTAAAGTCTGTCACTATATTGTAAGATGTCTAATGTTACGGATGTTGGCAAAAAAAACTCATTGGAATATTAGAAAAGATCTTCCCTATTAATCAAAATCAACTGAAACTATTTTATCCAAACAATTCACATGTTTCGAATAAGTCAACCAAAGATATAGAACATTCTATTTTTTTAATCTTAAATCAACATTGTCAAAGTTCATTGGTGAATTACTCAATGTGATATCTAAAATATATTCTCATTGAGATTTTGATAGAAATAGTCTCCCTTGCTAATGTATTGATTATTGCAATATTGATTACTGATTCATGTCACTGTTTTCTGAGGAAAACTAAACACGTACATATGAATTGGATCTGATTAATTCTTTTTTTGTCGTTTTTGGTTTCAACAAGATGTTCTCAAGTTTCAGGGAATGTTTTTATAACAATGTAATTAAGTATACCTAGATGATGTGTCTTAATAACTCATTCACTCATTCATACATTAATAACGTTTTGAATACGTTTTCTTTTGACTTGTACCTTTCTCTTATTGAGTTTAAACGGAATATATTCACGAAAATTGTACTCATAAATTCACATTCACAATCTGATAAACAAATAAACTATACATAAAAAAGCAAAGATACAGGTATATGCAATTCAATAGATATACAGACAAATGTATAATCTTCTGCAGTTTTGAACAAATTAAGAAAGCATGTAACTTTTAAAGTGTGTGTTGACAATTTGCTGTTACGTTTGATTAATCACAACACAAAAGCAGACATGTTTTACAACGTTTACTGTCCTTCACTGAACACAGTATAAATCAAGGGTAAGGATAGTTCATGCTTTAAAGTAACTAATGGCAACCGATTGCTTGCTTGCGGGCTGAAAACCGAGGATACTCTATCTGCAAGTCATTGAAAGTACTGATGTAGCATTGCTATAACAAACTATTAAAGGGGCAGTAGCACGTTTTTGGAAAATTGTATATTTTGAATTTTTCACTGATAATTGGATGTTAATGCTAAATGTATTATTATGATAGTGTAAAAAATAAAGACACACAATTTAATCATCCATTGTCATAGGACAAAGTATTATTATTAGTAGTATTATATGACGGCCATTTTGTGTGAGCACCTTTACTTCAGTTTCTGTTAGAAAAAGGAATCGCATGACCAAATTTTACATTATATACTTGAATTATTACTGCTTGATTTTGTTTAAATACATTGTCTTTCAATTAAAACCATGTATTTTCATTTTCCTACATCACCTTATATTCCCCCTGAAACGTGCTACTGCCTCTTTCAAGTGGACAAAGTACACTTCAGATGTAAACCCAAAGCCCGTGTTTGAATGACTCTCTGTCATTGTAAACAGGAAAGTTTGACTATTATCTAACTTTATCTAATTTACTTGTCATTGAAAGCAAAGTGACATTTGAGACTGCTCAGGCTATATAGCTTCATAGCTAACATAGACTAATATTGGGTTAGTAGATATGCCTCAATCAGCTAGAATAGCAAACTGTGCTTCGAATATTCAGGAATCAAAGAAGCATAGGCATGCTGGTGACGAGTAAGAGCTCTGATTCTATTCATTTCGTCTAATCTTGTTGTACGTTACAATAATCAAATAAGTCTATAAAGATCCAGACGGTAATTCGATGACCTACGCTTTGAAAAGTTATCTATGAAAGAACGCTGATAACATCTTGTTGTTGAAAATGTTGTCACACAATACATTATCATTAATAATATTACTGTTATTCGATTTCTTAAACTTTCAAATACTATAATAAATTGGAAAATCAAATATAAAGTAAATTAGCGATTTTTTCTAAAACTGCCAAAATATTTCATTATATGGATGAAATTATTCTGTTTAACCAAGATGACATTATGTTAAATAACTCCATGACTTTGCCTATTTTACTATTGCATTGACAGGGTAATTCATAAGCTTCGAACGAAAAATAAGCTTCACGACATAAACGGCATTGTTTCTGAAGGCGATATGACAACCTTCAATATCAACTTGGTGGCATATCATCATTACTTACATGACTTATATTGGCATGGCCTTACAATATCATTTATATCCAGTGACAGTTGTCTAACAAAGATAGCAAAAGATAGTTAAAATATAGCTACCGTGTTTTTGTTTACAGTTGAATACTGAAATTTACTAAGCTTGACTTCAAGACATAATATACGTCATCTCCTTCATTTCACTAAGTTTTTCATAGATAAGATTTTATTTTTAATATCTCCTTAAGAACTGTCAAACGTGATTATAGTAAATCGTAAAAAATGCAATTGAACAAATAGAACGATCTATTATCCAATATATCATTAATATATTTTTATAAACTTAAGAATAGTATAATGTTTCCGTTTTTGGCATTTATTCCTATTTTAACTTCTTCAATTAAAGATACCCAGACATTGTAAGGAGCAAATGTGGCAGTCACATATTTCACTGTGTGTATATAATGTTTTAAATGATGTTTAATAAAGTTCTACACATGTATTCAACATGTGTGTATTACATTTTATCCCTTTTAAGCCTCTCATTGTTTATAGTATCTTAAGGTGTTCATTTGTGTTGTAGATAGCAGGCTTGTCAATTTCAGAAGCCTGCACTTAGAGGGTAAGTCTATTTCACCGGTAGGGTATTGCTTGGGTCAGTCTATTCTCTATTGTCTTTCTCTTGCTCTATTGTCTTTTCTCGTGCATGATCAACTCATGTAGCTTGCACCTCACAAATCACTAAGTCACAGCACTGACAAGACAGACAGAACACTGATAAAGGTTAGTTTCCTAAATTAAATAGTTTTACATAAATCTTATATTTTATATCATAAATCTTATCTTAAATCTAAAGTTTAAGTAAATAAATGTAGGTAATTAATATTCTAAGGTTAAAGTATTTTAATAGCAATCAGCTGAGTAAATATATTTATTCATTGGTATGACCTGAAAGTTCATTCAGTGCACTTTAATGTTAAGTATTAAAGGTAAATTATATCATTAGTATTTTATGTGAGGTATTGGTTGTACATATTTTATATCTCACATCTTTTACAATTGTTGTGAACCTGGGGTTCACAAGAAAGTACTTACTTCCCAAGAGCCTGGGCAGGGATAAGTCCCTGGGGTACAGCGGGATAAGTCCCGGTATATCACTTCTGGGGGCAGGGATAGGTCCCTGGGGTACAGCGGGATAGGTCCCGATATACCACTTGCTTCAGGTTAATAGTTCTCTGGAGTGTATCGTATCGGCGTCAGAGGCCTCGTATCGGTGGTATGGTCCGTCACTCGATAAAGGCACGTGTTGACACTTCAAAAGATACTGCTAAACTCCCTGGGTGATCGAGCAGGGGTCCCGAGGTCGTGACCTGTCCCCGGATGTACTTTCCGGAAACCGCCGATCACAACACAATTTTTCTGTAGATGGGTGAGATCCTGTGTACGTTTGGCGTGGTGTCAGGGCAGAGTTGGGTAGCACCTGAGTACCACATGCTCGGTAGGTTTATGTATTTGTATTATATGCATATCATATGTATTATGTAATCACATATGGTTTAAGCTATGTTTTATGATTAAGGTCATTTCATGTTTTCTATTGAGGATAATTACTTTGTTAAAGTAATTATATTTGAAGACTACAAGTTATGTTCTATATGCATCCAGTAAATGTGTGTACTTTATGTAACTACGAAATATTGCGTGTGTCATAATAAGTCCATGATACATAATTTTCTATAATCTCCATGTATCACTTATTATTTGTTATGGAGTATTGGTGAGACTAATGCTTGAGGAATATGTTCTTGTGTATATATGTATGTGTAAATGTTATGTGTATGCATATGGATTATGTTTACTTATTATTATACAAATGTTTCAGGGTGTCTTTAATACCAGCGATTATTGACTTCATCAATCCACACCCCAGCAAGTGTTCGTCATTCTTTGACTACGTTCACCCCTGCTACACACAAGTGAAAATGTATAAGAGAACTCTTTTGACTTAATATATTAGAGAACACACTTTTATAAATATTTCAGGGTACATGTCTCGTATCTTCAATGATATTGCAAGTTAAACAATATATTGTTAAATGTGTAATGTTATGGATTTTGTTAAATAATACATAGGCAAAATAGAAAAGATATTCCCTGTTTATTGAAATCAACTGAAATTAGATAATGTAAACAGGACATATATTGGAACTTTAAAATGACGAACCAAAGATATTTTTACTTATATTTTACATTCCTTGAAAATAACTCGAATATATTCACAGCACTTGGTTTTGCTGTATACAAGAAAGTTTGACATTCCTATATTTTCTTTACTTGTCACTTAAAGCAAACTGACATTTGAGATTTTTCTTTTCTCGTATTGAAGGTCCACAGATAGCGATTAACGTTTGATTCCTGGATATGCATCAAATCAAACTAGAATAGTACACTGTGCATCGAAAAGTTTGGAATAAAAGACGCTAATGAAATTTATTAAGTTTGACAACGAGACATGCTGTACCCAGATCTCTTCTCTTTCATTTTTTTACAATTTTTCATAGATGCACTTTCGCTCTTTAAAAACCCTCTTTAGAACTGTCAAACAAAAATCTCGTTTATTGAAAAGAATTAAGATTAAAGAAGAACGATCCAAAATCCAATAGGTCAATCATTTGTATTTTTCAAAATATTTTAAAGATCTGTGTATTTTCCGTTTCTTGCATTTATTCTCATATTTCCGTTTTCAATCAATGACATTAAAGCTATCCAGACACTGTAAATTTCTCATCTTATTTGTAAAAAATGGAAATGTATTAGAGAGCTCTTTTCACTAACAGTCACAATCTCCTTGTTGTTGTAAAGAAAGACAACCTTTAAACAATGCTTTTGTTTCCTCTGAAAATGGCTTCTCGAAACTTCTTTTAAATGCATCAAAATTTATTTAATGAGATTATACTCAAAACGCAGATCGAAACAACTACCATTTTAATTTTAGCAGGTCAAATCTCTAGGTCAAGGTTTCTGATAACGTTAATGATTCAATTGATAAAGGAATAAACCGTAAAATATTAAGCATAGATGTACAGCATGTAGGACAAATGATAGAGATAGTAAGCCACGATGACCGCCAATAGCCATTGTTCACCAACAAATTGTCAAAAGTTCTATTACAAACAGCATATAGCTACATTGAACACTCTGTGTGTATGAGGAATATGGAAATGAGACAGACAGACAGAAATGTTTTATTTAAGTGTCACATGATATGTTACAGTTAAAACATCAGTTGTAAAACATAGGGTTTAACATATCATCCAGCCAAATAATTGGCTTATGAGACACTGTTAAAAATACATGAATCATGATATATATACACCAGGGATAAATGTATAAAGAATGTTATAATATTAAAAATGATAAAAGGTAAAATGGATCAAGAATGTAATTGCCTTCTACGAAACATATCATTAATGGTATCGGCTAAAAGTTTAAGACTCTTGTTTTCAGATAAGCTCATAATTGTACTGAGTTTAACATAATCACTATCGTCAGGGTTAAAACTAATGTAATTTATAAAAGTACATTTAAGATCATTGTAAATTTCACAATTAAAAAGAAAATGGGCTTCAGATTCATCAGCATCACAAAAAGGACACAATCTATGACTTATGGGTGTGGGGGTTTACAATATCGTCCTGTTTCTATATGAAGTGGTAAAAAACCGCAACGTAACTTAGTTACATTACTACGCCTATTTCTGGACATAATGTATTTTACATAAATGAGTCTAACCTAAGCCAAAGAGCTCGTCTTCAACTTTACAGGTGCACAGAAAAACTTGATTAAACACACTTAATCAATGAGTCGCATCGCTTTTAATAGCTGCTAACTAACACAACATTATATACAATATTAATTTGCTCCATCTGATTCAGAAGCAACCCAGGGAACCATCTTGTACAAACACGTCTTGATTACATATAAACTTACTTTATTTATTGGTATTGGCTCTATGCAATGAAAACCATCAAATAAAATAAAGGTAATATATTCTACGAGTAGAGGATAGTGTTGTTTAATTATTTTATATGGAACATGTGACTCATTACGTTGGAGTTAAGTTAAGTTTCTTTGGAAACTATATTTGGTTACCTTTGAGTGTACATATTGATTGAAGGGCAAATAGAATGTAGATTATGGTTGGTAAGAGAAGATCCCCGATAACCAAGGGCTTATATTCTATAAATCTCTACTCATACCATAATACAAAACGTATTATAAAGATTCTTGCTGAGGTTCAATACTGATCTCACTTGATACTTGCCACGGGTCTTTACAATTTAGTTTGTGCGGATTTTGTAAAATCCTTGAACAGATCTGGAGTAGTGTTGAAATATTGGAGATACAGCACACCAGTATTGATTAAGGAAGGTATAGTATTGACTGGTGCAGGTGTGGTTTGTTGGGCTTAGAAGCTGTAAGCTTTTCGGGATGCATGCGTTTCCATTTTGATATACTTCACGCCATACTAACAATTGATTAAGCTACTGATGTAACAGCGTGATCATATTTTCCATATGTATCATTACAATTCATCACGTTCAAGAAAAAACAACCTTGCATTTTATCTTTATCAATCCATTAATTCCTTTTGTAGAGGTTACTTTCGCACTTCTTATAGATTTCTACATCGAAACTTTTTGTTGACTCTATAACTCTCTAAGAGCGCGTGATTTGGAGCTTAGCGGGAGACTGCAATGAGAATAAGATTTATTATCTAATAGCACTCCTATTGGTTAATTTGAATCACGAGGTGAGCACGCGGAACGAACCCAAGAAACTAGTTTGCCGTTATCGCTTAAAGGGCATCATTTGATTGTCTTGCTATATATATAGCGATACGACAAAAGACTATAGGAGGATATCAGGGGATAGGTTGTAGCATTAGCGGAGACATATACGCTGATGTAGCAGGATGCTCTATAACAGGAGACCAATTATTCAATAAATTCTCTTGGATCCCTTAAAGGCATTTTTTGCTAAGGGCCATATCATGACCTTATTGTATAATGCAATTAAAACCAATGTAACAAAGTTAACAAACAAATTATCCATTATGTTCGTGCATGATTAAATTAATAACATTCAATTGAAGCTTGTTTATCATTCGCCCTCTGAAATTGCTTTAATTTATTATTTTGTCATTTTATTTCAAATTGAATGTATTGGTTTTATTACATGGCTTCTCATATAACGTATACAGCTGCGTACCTTAAGTTTGTTTACCAACCTGCGTGATTTGGTGCATTCATGTATATCCTGCAATTTGGATTGTCTTTGAAGCATCCTTGCATTGTTAAAACGAAACTGATTATGTTAAAACTAGACTACATCAGTTAAGATTCTTCTTGCGTAAAACATGAACTAAAATATCACAATTTTGGCAGGTCATTAAAATTTGGAAAAAAACCTCTTTTTATGTTTCTCTACAAATTACTAATGTAAGATTTCTTTCTTTGTCACCAAGTCAATGTTTTTCTTCTGATTTATTTTCATCAGAGAGTCTAAAAAGAAATGTATTTTAAAATTTTTAAATCGGAATTGTCGGAATCTGTTTATTTGATCATGCCAAAATATGTCACACAAGGACAATTGGTGATGCTTTGTACATGTAGGTGCTGCTTGGGTATGTTTGATTTGGCGTTCAAGGGAATCTCAAATCACATGATGTTTGCACTAAAATACACTAGCAAGTGATCAAACCGTACGTACGCATGGAGCTGTAAAGTGATGTGATATGAACACAAGTCACTGTGATGTGTGAGCTGCACGTTAACTTGATAATGTACTTCAAGCTGATAATCAAAGGTCAATGCATCAAATATTAGTTTACTTCATTTTCTTATGACAATGCTATTGTTTTGAACACAAAAAGACTCTTTAACAGACGCAGGTTCTCAGAGGGAGCGATAATTCTCCAAGTGTATAAATGTTGGTATGAATGATAACAAAATCTTTGATATTTTACTCAACAAAAATCATTGATTAGAAATTAGATCTGTATCTTTTGAATCAATAGCGTCGATTTATAATTCATAACTAAATAATTGTAGTTCTTAAACAATGATTCAAATATCATTCAATCAAACATAAATGCATCATGAAATCGTACACATAACAGTTAGAACTCACGAACACGAAATATAATTTTAAAATAAAAGAATGCGATTCTGGACAACAAAGATTGATCAAAGTCAAAGAGATCACAGTCTTTTTTATATGAAACTGATATTAGTATACACATTGCTCAAAATAATAAATTGAAGGGCTGTCAGGAAGTACTCTAAGCGCCCACTATTGATGAAGGAGGAAGTAAGGTAGGTTGAAGTTGGTATCAAGAGAGCAGGAAGTTGAACCTGATTTTGGAGGAGGATTTTTGAGTCTATTGTTGTATGTTTATCGTTCATGTCAAAGACTATTGACTCCAAGCACATAGGTGGGAGACACAGTCTGTACTGCCAGGGACATCATTTCAGAAGTTCCTTTTGACAGAGGCTAAGTGCTTGTCTTGACCTTGTTAGCTTAACGCAGAATCGTTCACTTGGACGGAGATTTTAGTTTGCTAGAACACGTTCTCATGGTAAAGAGTGGTGTTTAGGAGTTGTTAAAACATTTAAATAAAACTGTCAATTTTTAACCAGTAAGTTTGAAAATAATGAAAGCACGTTTCAGGAAGGATTGAAAGCAAATGAACAGAAGTAATTTTTTATCTGATATTTTCATGATACAGGCTACGTGAAGAGTGATGAATATGAATATCCATTTATAAGTTCCTGAATGTTAACATCTATTTCCCGATAAGGTTACAAGGCATATAGATATCTAGGTCCTTTTTTACCTCAGTATCTATTATTCAGTTGTAATTCGTAAAACAATTCGAAATTGCCATACTACTTAGTGCAAAGGAATAGAGCAGGGTCAACCTTTCTTCAAATTTTGGATTCATAGAATCTATGAACCATATAATTGTTTAGTGTCATCCTTTCAGCTTTATTCATATTCAAACTTGAGTTTAATCAAAATTAAATGTGATGTATAGTTACACCTTAAGAACACCAATAAGAACATTGTCAAAGATTTGAAACCAGATGAAAGATAACTCAGATCAAAGAAGAGTCTATGTAAAACTTTAACATGAATAGATTTAAAGTTTTTGAAATCTTATAAGGAAAAGATAAATGCTTTAATCCAAGTCTAAAGGTTTCAGTTTTTATATAACGCAATTTTGACGTTCGCCCATATGGCACATAAATGAAATCATTTTTATGGCAACTACTTTGATTTCAGAAGAACTTATATTATGTCTTGCCATTGTATGACTATCTTACAGTTCCTAAAAATGCACTTAGTAATTATGATATAATTTTCTTACCCTTTTTAGTGAAAATTCTCCATAAGATAATGTGTTGGCTATTTTATCTTCGATTTAGTGTTGACAATATTAAATAAGGGATGGTAAAACAGTTACGATTTATTAGTGTCCTACAAATGTTGTATAACAATCAGCAAATTTTATAAATGGAATTCTACGTACAGACCAAGTTTAATGTCTGATGAATATAGAAGCCAAAACTAGAATGTAAATATTCTATTTTCACATGAAAAATATAATTTCTGGAAAAAAAATTCGTCATTATAATCATCCATCTATATGTCATATCTCTATTTCCAGTCAGTATGTCACTGGTATTTGTCATAACATCAATAAGTGTAATATACACAAGCATACAATGCCGTAGATTGCCGTAGAGCTTTAACAGTAGAACAGTATGTGGGTTCAAGCATACTGAAATATTATTTCTTCAAATAAAAATACAAAATCACTAGTAGTTTTGTTAACGCTTAAAAGATTCTAAACAATAATAATCAGGGAAAAGTGAATGTTATTTTTAACCCGATATAGGAAATATAGTAAAGTCACAATCATTGTATTTATACACAACTTAGGTGTGAGATATTATTCTCATATGCTAGCATATTTTTTGATTTAGTACACCGTCAGGTGATGATCGAATGTAGTGAACAGGAATTGTAGATTGGTGTGAAATGTTTAGAACTATTACAACAAATATACAAATGTACCTAGTTCTAAAGTTTTGCCAGAATAGGAACACGTCATTTTGAATTTAACTGTTTTATACATGAAGCATAAAACATACATGTATATATATATGAAAGACATACGTTGAGGTATACGTTTCACTTTAATACGATGTAAATGTCATTCGGTTATGTTTAATAACAAGCTCAACATAAATAAATCTTGCAGTCCATGAAAGTTGAGCATCGAATTTCATGTTTTTATTACTAAATACACGTGTATAGATAGTTGGAACAAAATTATTCATGTTTCCATTATCAAACACACTCAAGCAATAAATTATCTCTTAAAGTTTCTTTATAGACCCAAAATAATAACCTGATAGAATCCGAGGATGTTCTGCATCAAACAATGATAAGATTTCTTAATTTCGGATATCTTAATTGAGATCTACTAACCCATGGTGAGAGACGAGCATTTTGTGATCATTCTGTTTAAAGCACGATAAACGATAGTCCTTTTTATAACACAACCAACCGTTTCAAATGTTAAGAGGGAATAATCAATTTTGCACTTTATTAATCTAAAGTAAGCAGGATTTCATTTTATTGCTCTCGTGGCATTTGCTATAATGTTTCAACACAAGGTATGAGAAACTCGTTTGCCATCACTTTCATAAACTCCATGTGTACGAAACAAAGAAAATACCAATATGTACATGTAGCATTTAGGCAGTTTCAGCCTTCACGTCTGCATAAAAAAAATGTTTCCATTAATGGGAAGGTGTTGATAAAATCTAAACTTTCATTGGAAACATTTTTACGTCGTTACACTTATGACCAGAGCTTTATTATCACAAAAGAATAATTGAATGTTTAGGGATGACCAACACTATGTGACCAAGCGCCAGCACAAGGGTCACGTGATTATGACTTGCAATTGCGCAATATAAATGCCTTATTCAACAAATATTTAGCCTTGGAACTTTGATAAAATCTAAATTTAGGAAATATATGTTGTGTTAAGTGATAAACGAAATCTTATCACTTGCTGAATTAAAGGTTTGATCTGAACAAACGAAACGTTTACCATGTTAATTCTAAACTAGTGAAAAAAAGCAATTAGTCGTAGTTTTAGCTGAAAGTGCAAACGTGCCATTGTGCCTTTAATATTCAAAAGTTAACGTGAAATGTTGTACATTATGTTTTTTATATACACGAATGAAGCAGTTACCATTTTTACATGTTTCTTGTCTTAAACAATATCGTATGCAAATAAAATGCCTATTTCTTTATTTCGTCCTTTTAACCTTATATGGTTAAGGTAGCTACATTTGCTAAACCCTCGAAGACAGTTTCCCAAGACATAACTACAATCAAAATTTGGAATGTTCAATAACGATTTCAGTTCATCAAAGTAAGCAAATACGTACAGACACTGACAATATATATTCCAATATTCCAGGACATTCCCATATTAAACTTTGAGGGTAACAAAACAATCTACATTATAATACAACTCTACCAAATGTCTCAACCTAACCAAGATCTCCTATAAATAGATTTTGTCCAGAACTGTGATACGTCCCATTGCTTAGCATCCAATGAAGAAGTTATTGTTGGGTAATAATGAATCAACTACAGCAGGTTTTGACAATCGTATATTAAATATATATAGTTAATTGCGATCAATGTTTTTGCTAGTGAAAATTGTGTCAATGCTAACGTTTTTCGTTCAATGATTCAATTCATTGTTTATAAAAGGAAATAGTTATAACATCAATTGAAGTCCTTCAATGCTCCGATACCCTTGGTAATTGTGAAAACAACTCTAGCAACATGATCCATCACCACTTAAGTTGATATCATCTTTAATTGGGGAAATGTTAAACCAATATCTTGTTTAATTCTAGTGTTACCTATTTAACCTGTTAACAATTCTCCACTTCAGATAAGCAAATCTCATGTTCACCAAATTTATATATCTAGGTCGATCATAAATGTTTATATTAAATGTTTTTAACAAATTATACTTTGATGGTAATGTAAAATTACAGGTGCACATCTGAGAGGCAATGCATGTATATACAAATTTCCCTATCAAATGAATAAAACCATAATTATACTTCAGTCAAAACAAATTTATTTACTAGTCGCGTAATGTCTTGGAAAACAATGAGCTCTGACTTTTTTCCTAGTTATGCCGTAACCACACTGATGGTTGAAAATCACCATTATTGACCTAAATGACATCTTATCTATAATCTGTGATACAGATAAGTGTTTGAAAAACTGAACTTACAATTTGATATTGTATTGTATTAAACTTCACGATAAGTTTGAAACCATCATTAAGTACATTTCCATTTAGAAATAATTTAAGAGGTGTTTCAAAAGCACAAATAATGATAAGTTTACTCGCAGAGATTATGTATCAGCGAACTTCTCAAAACATACACAGCTTTTGATAATTGTTTCCTGAAACTGTTAATGTTGTAAAATAATTGTCAAACATAGCATGATATGTTTATTTAGTCCGGACACAGAGACTGCAGTGTTGACACAGATCATGTAAGATTAAGTAGGGCGTGAAGTCGGAAAAGTTTCATGAGTAATGAAAAAAACAAGATTTTCAAAATGACCATCTTCCGAACGCATCGGGCGAGATTACAAGAAATTACACAAGAAATGCATATTCAACCTTGCGACAACTCGACGGGAAAGTTGTGACAGGAAGTAGCCTGATTATTGAGCTATGGTGTAGGCCAATCAAAAACGAGGATATGATTCAATTGAGCACACAAAACTGTAATAAAACGATGCGATTTCTAAATAGAAACTGAGAGATACAGCCTTATTCTATGCAGTATTTTGGTGACCTATATTCACGCATCGTTTTTATGACTGTTGTCACAACGTAACTAAGGGATTAATTAGAAATTAACTTTCGCTTCGAGTTCGAGATGGACTGACGTAACTGTTTGTCCTACAGGGGGCGCTGATAGAGTCACAACTTTCCCGTCGGGTTGTCGCAAGGGTGAATATGACTTTCTTGTAAATGCTTATCTCGCCCGATGCGTGCGGAAGATGAAAATGACTGGAGATAAAGATTGCTCTATCTTCTTGTTCAGATATATTCTGATATATTGGAGACTTGTTTTATACTTGTTTATGAAACATATGCAAACACGTGCATCCGAACATTCGTTAATGAATTAATCAAATTTTAAATGTTACCCTTGTCCCCTTGTTGCCATAGTTAAGAGATTTACTATCTTTACAGCATTCAGGGAATAAGGCATACACCAATATGTATGTACACGAAAAACTCTTCTCTTTGCAAATTAATTAGATTTAAATTAAGATAAGCAATATCAAGGGAATTATCTTGTATTTGAAGTTCAACATCCTGTAATTTTAATTGCATGTCTGAATCTATAATGAAAATTGAAGATATGAGATGAGCTTGATAGCAAACATTTTGTGCAGTTGACTCAATGTGCCTGGCGCCAGGAAAACTGATACTTATTTTGACAAGGAAATTAGTTGTTTTCGTGGTGTGTAATTATGTTACTGTCGCGAAAAGAAAGTTACTTTAAATAAAACAAATAACATCTATATTTCTCAAAGTCTAGTCTTTGAATTCAACTTATTCCAAATTATATAAAGATAAAGTTGCTTGATTTATCTTTCATTTAAGAACTTAAAAATCATTTCAGTTTTAAATCCCTTCAATAATTTCTTTTAAATTTCACAAGAGGATAACACATGTTAGTAACCTATTCATGCAAATAAAATTTTACTTTGTAAGAGGTGTTCATAAATGAAGTTTGGTTTGGCTATGTGATTCTGTTTCACTGACATATAACATTTAACAGTATTTCAAAATGGCGGCAGGCAAGCTGAACTAGTTTTAATACACTAATTGGGAAAGTACAATGTAAGTTAACGTACCGTCATCCAAAAATAACCAAAGAAACTATTTTATACCAATTGAATGCTTCATTTTATTAAGCTTTTTATCATAATGTGAAATAAGCAATATTCACACATTAAACAAAAAAGCATAACAACTAAATGCCGTCATCTCAATCTGACAAAATAACTATTTTTGTATTGTAAAAAAAGGAATAATTATATGATCTGCTACATCCTGTCTCCGGGTACGAACGTTACACTTACTCCACTAATCTGTTAAAAATCATCAATTCTTTGTTTGAGGGATCTCTGGTCAAAAACTTTAAAACTAATAATCGTAACGTAATTTAACTTGTTTAGCTTCATATGGTTACTCAATGGGCTCTAGTTCCAAAACTTTCAATGCGCTTGATGTACAAACCAGATGCGTTATCATCACTAAAATGTGAGGTGTTGATTTAAAAAGTATTTCATTTCCACAACAAGACAGTTATTCACAAAAATGAAATGTAACATATACAAATTGAAAGGAAATAGGATCAGCAAACAGGCAAATGTAGCCTACATGTATATAAATGCTTCTCCTAAAATACACTTACAGAACAATTTTGTGACTACATTTATGGAAAATACAAGAAAAACTAACTAAGCTTGTAATGATATGATAAATTAAACTAAAATTTGCATTTTGTACCGTATTGATATTGGAAGCTAAGAAAAACAATTGGTATCATTCATGTAATGATAGACTGATTTGATTAAAGTTTCGTATTCATTCTTTGACAGAGATTCGTCGCCACTTAGAATAGTTTGTAAGCTGATATTTTTTTTGGAATAGTATTCATTTAATCTAAGAGAATCATATATTGGGCATTTTAGAAAATAATGAAAAGGATCTTCTCGAGTGTTTCCACAAGAACAGAGACGACTATCTGATAAACCTCTATCAAACAAATGAGAGGTGAGGTGTTACGTGTAAGCGAAATGCTTTCTCCTTTTCTGGGAGTTGCTCATTGCTTGTTTCTCCTTAGATCTAGGAGGCCGGAAAGAATTGAAATGTGCTTCATATATCAAAGTGTTTGTTACATAAAAAAGGATTGAACTGAATGCCGTTAACGTGCTGTGTGGTTTAATTGGAAGACTTTCATTGTAAATTTTGAAATATTGGATTGCATTATCAAAAACTATCTGTAGATCTTGTTTAACACTAATCATATTTTTCAGTTTAAAACAATGGATATGCTTCATTGGTTTTATTGTCATATTGAAAGATTTTTAACAATCTTCGATTATTGATTTTTAAATCTTTTATGGAAAAACGTGTTGCCAAGTTTACATAAGAAGCAATACCCACATTATACATAATACATGATATTATACAAATAAAATAAATATATAAAAAGAAATGTTAAATACTTAACTGTCAAATCTAAAAGTATGCAATGAATAGTAAGTTATAACTAATCCCCGAAATTATTTTTTTATTTTTAAAAGCTTAAAAAAAGACTCGCATCTATGGACAATAGCTTGTCATTTTGCACATCTTATTCAAACATTATATCAACAAATCTATGCTCAGTACCTGTCATCGATTTTAGACTGAGAGACAATATTTATATGTTTGTTATCTAGCAAATTAATTTTGTTTTATCTACAAACATCTTTATCTCAATACCTCTTTTGTAAAGCATGTTGAACAAGATATGTTTATTCAAGATGGTTACAACGGTTGCCTTTGGAATGATGTGAGGTGGGTGTGATGTTTGGTTTATTGCCGCTTTCAAGAGTATTTCACTTATACCGCGGCTGCTAGTATAATTGGAGGGGGAAAGTCCGCAACACTATTGTGGCTATACATTGCGTTGAAACCTGCGAGCATCGGCTGGAACTAGCAACCATCGGTGGTACTGCACTGAAATTCAGTGTAGCATTGCACCAAAACCTTACTGCGTGTAGAACAGTTCTCTACTGCAGACAAAGTTGCCGAGCCCCTGGCGGGATTCGAACCACGAACCTCCTGAACCGAAGCCGAACGCGCTAACCACTGCACTATCCCGCCCCCGGAATGATGTGAAAGAATGGACTCATATGTACATTAAAAGTAGCAACTGACATTATGTAATGATATGTTGAATAGAGGAGCAATTTGCGGACCTTGTACTTGTATCCGCTTTCCCATGACTGATTTTCTACAATATCTGAATATAAATAGAAACCCGTTCTTAATTTCATACACCCTTAAAATGATATTTTAACTGCATAATCAAATACTGCACTAATATTTGGCATTGAATAAATTTGAAAAGTTAACTTACTACTTTATGTATTACGTTTGTGGTAGTAACCTAACATGTTTTTCATAGTTATCAATTTTGAACATAGTATGTTGTCAAGAGATCCTTGATAACATTATCAGCATGGTTTATGTATTATGAATGTAAGTGCTGATTAAAGCGATTCAGTTGTACTAAATATATATATTCGTGATGTTCATGCGCATTTTTAGGTTTAAGTTACATTTTCAAATTTGGAGACAGAAAATTCTTTATATAAGCATATTGACAGTGTTATATGCATCGTACTAATACAATTTGTACACTATGCTGTACCTTTATGTATATTAATCATGAATAAACATTCAAAAGAAAATATGTAGGGAAAGGAAGTTAATTAATACTATATCACTTTGAAGAAAACATCAATTTGACAGGTTTCTGAACATCTGAGGAAATTGTTTGTTTTTAAATGCTGGCGGGATATAATGTGAACTGTTTGAAATCGCTAATTGCCTTACTTTCGGCTGTAACTGATGACTGTTATCTTTTATGGTCCAAAGAAGGTCAACAAGTGTATAATTCGCAGAGAAGTAAATAACAATCTTAAAATAACCCTATATTAATTATTATTCAATTGATGTTAAGAAATGTCCGTTACAACAAATCAACACATACGTTAGAAATATGTGAACATTTCTCATAACATATCTTGTCTGAGCTTACTCAATATCCTACAAGCAGTTTTTTGTAGTACAAACATTGCAAAAACGGCGTTAAGTATTTAAACACTACCGTTACATGAAATATGCTTTGACCATCATGAAAGAGATTTTTCTTTTGAGGATAGTGACGATGACAGTAAACATACAGCTTGTGATAAACTATATCAAGATGTTCACTTTTTACTCAAGTTGAAAGTTGGCAATTATCTGAGTCAAGCAGTTTTTAATTAAATCATGTTTTCATCCACCCTTGTTTCTCAAAATTAAGAAGTTGTCAAACAAGAGGTGGTGGGGATTTTACCCCAAGAAGTTGCAAGCACATCAGGTCTAGAAGACATTTATAATCAAACCCCTTTCGAAGGATAAGGCACAGAATACCTTCAGGAAAGATTTCTACAGATACTGGCTATAAAATAGTATAATAAACCCACTGCTGTTAAACTTGGGGAAGCTCACAAACTGAAGACTAATAAACCCACTGCTGTGAAACTTGGGGAAGCTCACAAACTGAGGAAAATAAAAGGCGAATACAAATATGTGAAGTCAAAGGGTACATAGTCCATTTTATTAATCAGATTGTTATCAATTCCAGAAGTTCAAAATAGTTTAATCAGCCCTACTAACTCCTGCTGTGAGTATTCAGACTTATAAGAAGGTGATTCATGATGAGGGAACCGTTACTGATGAAAATGAAAGGTAAATACACATATGTACCATGTGAAGTCAAAGGGTACATAGTTAATCAAATTGTTATCAATTCCAAAGGTTAAGAAAAGTTTTACCAATTCTACTAACTCATGCTTTGAGAATTCAGACTATAAAGATGGTGTTTCAAGCAGAGGGAACTTTTCATTTCTCTTCCAGACGCCCTACAGTTCTGTCTGTATTTTGATGATTTTGAGGTTGCTAATCAAATTCTATCACAAAAAGAAACACAAGGATTCGATTTGTTATTGCTGTCTCCTTAACATCAACCTGATTTTCGCTCCAAACCTCAAGCAAGTCAGTTGTTAGCGGCGGCAAGAAGTATGGATTTGAACACATCCTCAAAGATACTATTAAAGTAATGAATGTATGCAATGATGTAGCCATATCACCTTTTCTCTATCACAATGAAAAACATATTTGCCAATTTGAGAGGTTAAATGTTAAGTGTTAATAACCATGACTGTTCCTTATGTGATATTGATAAAGCTGCATCTCTATTACAGCTATAGCTCAGATGGACTTCCAAAGAAGAATTGAAAATGGAATTGAAAAAATGCGGATCAGAACATGACATGGCCAAAATGCTGAAACTGCAGAGGATAACATTAAGAGAAGAGGAAACTTCATTGCCAGAATACGTGAAGATGGCAGCATTAGAAGCATAACTCACGCACATCCTATTCTTTCACACAGCCTGTACGTAAGTTATATTTTGAATGTAAATTTGGAAGAGATACATTCACAAAGAACGTTAAAATATACTAAGCTTACCAATATCTTTCAACTAGGATATCGCACATGTTTTAGAACCCTGTTTTAACCTTTTAATCTGTTCAAACCTGGGGTGAGTGAGTAGGTGTTAACGTGTTATGAACACTATTTTAGTTATTTAACACGTGAATGATACCATCCAAAAGAGAGTAGATAGATCAGGGAGAAAGGGTGAGGGAAAAGGCATAGTAAGAGATAGAAGGGAGGTTTTGGAAAAAAACTCAAATTTGGTCTGTCTTCTACCCGTCGACCTGTCTGGCTTGGGTGACCCTACCAGGAGCATCTAAGCTCCAGCTGGCATAGCTCTCAGGGTCGTCGAATCACTCAAACCACCAGACCACGATAAGGTATTGAGTCAAGTGGTGGCAAACCTGGGGAAGAAGGATGAGATGATTGAGAAGTTTAATGAATTTCTCACCGACGTTAAAAAACACTTGGGTCTCGAGTCTGATGTGGTTATGACTAAATTCATAACAATATTTCGGTACAATACCAAGAAAATTAGGAAAGCCTAGGTTTATATTTGTTTAAAACTGAAATGATAACAGGTATAAAAATGTTATCAAATTTTTGAAAACATTTCATTTGTTACACTGAAATCTACAAGCATAATTATGTTGAAACTAGTATTAAATAGAACTAGTATACCATTACTGATACTGCACTGACATGAGTTATAACAACCAAAATATATCTCACAAAAATGTATTTATAGTATATTAGGATAATAGTAGCAAAATGATGATTTGGTTACATGAACATGAACCTTTGCTTGTTTTGCTACTTAGATACTCAACAATATAACATAGATATAGAGTTTGTTTATGGTGGTGAATAGTGAAATGCTGTGCGCAAATACTGAATATCAAGCTTCATTTTGTGATGGAAAACATGCAATGTTTGAAAAAGTTGCAAGAGTGTTACCGAATCTATGTGGTTATTCTATATTTGAATGTATCATTCTCATTTGACATTGTCTTTTGCGGTATTAGGGAGAAATGGATACAAACAATTCAACTCTGAAGTCGTTGAGTGTTTTCGAAACAAAGATCAAAATTATGTCAAATTCAAAGTTTTGAAAGTCATCCGTGTGAAAGTAAGTTGATGTTATCACAAATATTTTACTGTATTACATGTGTTTGTTATCATCAGGTCTGAAAAGCGTGATGGATATGTGGCATGATTGAATTACAGACTGATCTAGATACTCAAAGATATCCAATGACCAAAGAGCTAATCATTATTGCATATATGAACTGTTTATTTGTTTACAGACGATAGTCAACGAAGAATATAGTTTACTTATGTATCAACGAAATTAGTATTGGACTTGATATGTCTTTAATTCAACCAAGCTGAATGTTTTTATACATGTATAATTGTTAAATTAGCATAGAATATGGAATTCAATAAATGTAAAACATTCTAATGTAACTTTCTACCGATGCACTAATTTCTTTATTTTCATATATTCTTTTCATTTGATGGACACTGACTGAGGAAAATGCGGCTCCAAGGTTCTTACTACATTGAGGATGGAAGTTCTGCTACAGTTGTGGGGAACAGCATCACTATGATAGTCAGCAGCAATGTACAAGAGGCGCTGACGCTCATGTATGCATACTACGCTTGGGATCTCAGCTATCCCAAGCGTTTCCAGCTTTTTGGATTTATTCAGACACCATGCCATTCTTCAAGGGGTCATATTATTACAAGTTCGTGAAGGAACTTGAGTACAGTATAAACAAATCGTATGACGTTGGCCATGAGGTATGTTTTACACGGGTGATGGAATCCTTGGAAAGTCATGGATTGTGATGTTTTGCAAAACTTGAAAACCAATCCAAAATGAGCAGATGGAAAAGTAATTGAATTTTGGATTCTGGGTCTAGAAATGACCATTGATCTCAGGGCTAGGTTTCTATGGACACACCCTTTTGTGACGTAACAATTCCATGAAAAGTTTGATATTGATGCAATTGAAATACACATTTTGAAAATAAAATCTTAAGAACTACCCAGCTATAGTTTTGTCACTTGTTCAATGAAATATTAATTACTATGTATTTAACAGGTAGATAGAGTTATAATTGAACATGATTGAACTTGTCAAGATGTTATTGTGTCCCTTATTGTCCGTGAGGTTTCTTTCCAGTAACTTTCCGAAGTGTTATTTATTATGTCTTTCTTTGCGATGGTTTTTTTTCAAAACAATATTTAAACTATTTTTTATATTTTTTATATTTTGATTATGTTGACTAGCACATATTGTCTTCCTTTTATGATCTAGGAATAAATGTATGTAGTCGATATTTTATGTGAATGTTTATTTACATTCAAATCATGGACTTTCTTAATCATTTGTTGGGGTCGTAAAAAGTATAAATTAGGAAACACTTTCAAATCTCCTGTTTTAAAATCTTAAAAACATACTGGCTCTTTTTGGGGATTTATGCCATGGAATGATGAATGAAATATATAGATATGTAAGGTTTATTGTCCCTGAACGACATTGTCATATTTCGTTACAGTAATGGATCTGATATGTATTTATTTGTAATGTTTGTTTTTCTACCCCTGTCCGTCCGAAATTATTTCCGGAGCATAACTCAAAAACTATTTGACTTGGAATCTTCAAATATGACATGGATGTTGCCGTTATAGTGCCATTGTACCCATTGGGTGTGTGAACCCTAAGATCCACATATGTTTAGTGTAAGATGTCTTTTTGAATTTACATTTTGTAAACATTCCCTTTTTATGCATATCAAATTAAAATCATTGAAAATGCCATTTGAGTTTATTTGAAGCTCACTTATATTTTGGTTCAGCTATATTCTGACATCCTAAGCACAATTCCAAGCGCGTATCCTATCCTGTTAATAATTGTATATGCGAAATACACATCTAAGCACTGAAGTAGCTAAACATGTATAAACGCTGAAACAATTATCAAAACGTGTTGAGATGCTAAGCACATACTTAAAACGTTTAAATGCTAAGCATATACCTAAACATGTTTAGATGATAATAAGCACTTTCTTAAACACTTTGTGAAATTAAAACCTGTTTAGCCAGCTAAACACGACAGGATACGCGCGTAGCATTATGTTTCGATCTTTAAAGGGGCAGTAGCACGTTTTTGGGGGAATATAAGGTGATGTCAGAAAAATGAAAATTAATGGTTCCAATTGAAAGACAATGTATATTTAAACTAAATGGAGCAGTAATAATTCAAATATATAACGTAAAGTTTAGCCATGCGATTCCTTTTTCTTACACAAAATGAATTAAAGGTGTTCACAAAAAATGGCCGCCAAAGGATTTTATGTGAATCTTCATACTTTGTCCTCTGACTATGGATGAATGACTTGTGTAATGAGATTTCTGTCACTATCAAAATAATACATTTAACATTTACTTAGAATTATCAGTGAAATATTTAAAATATGAAATTATCAAAAAAACGTGCTACTGCCCCTTTAACACCATCGGAGAATGGGTCATTTTAGTTCTCAAAGATTAAGCAACATAAACACGTCTTATAGTAAAACTATTGTTATAAAGGTATTGCATTGCGTTGGCAAAAGAGAAATCTGATTTATTGATATATCTCATTTATAATTTATGTGACTTTTTGTAATTACAAATTAACTAATAGGCGTCAAATAATTCTTTACGTACATTAGCACCAAACATGATACATCAAATTTGTACATGTAAGCATAGTTAGGGACAAGACTTAATACTTAAATTTTAAAATGGACACAATCATTTCCATGTAATGAAATTATCTACGGTTTTGAACATACATTGAATAAAAAATGCTGATAACTTACGGTTTCTAAGTAGATCGCCATATATGTTGTTATTATGATTAAGAAATAATAAAGAGTTTTTTTTACTGTTAGGCGAGACAAAAGGATAATGAATGATATCTCAATAGGTAGCACTGCAACTACATAATAGATTTTCCGAAATAAACATTCATGTACATGCAGATAACAGTCTAAGCTCAGTTTTTAGGGCATGATTTGTCAAAACAAACAAAAATATCAAACCAGAATGAGATTTGTGTCTCGCGTAAATAGATTTATATTATAATGATATTCACTTTATATCTGTTCATCTGATATGCTGATGGCGATAGATATATACTTATATATTTATCAGATAGCGATTACATCATGTTGTTTTTTACAAGATTCCTTTCATTTAAAAGATGGGTTTACGGGTTCAATTAATGACACCACTTTTAATTACCTCTCTCTACAACAGTTCTGTTTACGTGACAAACATTGCAGCAAACACGCTGGAGTAAACAAACACATCAATTAGTTCTGGTCTGAATTCAGATTCCTTCGTTGTGATTTCTCATTGCAATAATGTTTATTACTTCCTTAATCAAATTTTAATCTTAATCCACAATGATGAATCTCCTGGTTGATTAATGCATATTCTCGTTCTGTCTTATCACTCAGACATATTCATTACAAGAATCATACATCCGTATTCATATACATGACACGTGTAAAGCCAGCCCACAAGCACCATACAACCTAACATGTTTGTGTTTAAGTATAAGTCAAATTTCAAAATAACATTTTAATACAATTTTGCATTTATTCTTCCAACTGGTCATATACAAAACAATTTAACAAGTCTAGAACAGCATCATCTTTAAATGTTTGCAATCAACAAGGTGCACATAAATTACTCGAAAAGGAAGTTAGGAAGAACAATTCTTATTATGATCATTCACATCAACATTAACGCATACTTACACACGACAAATGATGGTTCACATTATGCTTGCATGCTTGCAATAAATTGTAATGTAAATATATAATGTTACCTTGTAAACAATTCACAGTTGACATAATAGATGTTTAAATAAAACATACCTAAATAATTCAACCAAACTGTAAAATCTTGGGTATGTAATGAAGATATTACCTTTTCTTTAGTAACCTCATATAAATATTATTTTGAAGATCATTAACCAGGTTCTCCACATAATTAAATGTGTTAGATGGTTTATTCTTTTTGTGAACTCACCTACAAATGTTGTAAGCATTCTCAACAATCTCCAGATAAATAAGAAACCTTGCCGAAGCGACGTTTTGAAAAATATGCATATTTTCCCTCGTAAAGTCTTTTCAGAATCATTCACTAATCATTTATCAATAGTGAGATCAGAAAAAATATAAATCTTAGTCAATACTGATAGATTGACATTCGTGTCTACCAAGACAATTTATTGCACATTTATAATTTGATAAACATTGATACTGCAGATTCTCTATTTAAGTCTTATTTATATATTTCTTACTGTCTTACTTTCGATAACAATAGGTCCTCAATAGCATTACGTGATGACACATATTGATAAATGTACGAGTGACAGTGTGGCTGTATGTCACACAATACATATAATGAAGGACATAGAACAACAATCATGATTAATACGAACATGTATTATGATACGCGAGCTCACTCTTAACATGATACAAATCTCTTAACGACGTAAACCTACATATGTATTGTAAATGGAATCGTTACTATGCTTGAACGGAATCGCACATCTGCACATAAGCAATGGCATGGGTCTCTTGATGCCAGAAAATATTCCAGTAATTCAAACATAGACGTTTGTATATTGTGTTCACCTCTTACTTACATTTGTATATGTTAAAATTCAATACGTTTCTTAGCAGTGTATGTTGCATCCAATTATAAAACGCTAAACGATTATCTAAATCACGAGAATACAAAACAATATATGATATAATACATTAAGTTGCACATAGAGCAAACAATGTTTCGATTGTTGTCAAAAATTTCAAAAATTAAAAAATCTATACCGTTAAGGAGAAGATGAATGAAACAAAATAATGGGATATACCTAAATATCATTCAAAGGTACATGTAACAGAAATGGACCACCATGAAAAAGCAAATTATAGTCGACTGCAAATTGCCGCCCATTTCAATCAATTTGAATCTCGTTAGCGCTTGTCAGCTGCTACCTTGTACTACATTCTACAGGAGACTAATTTGTTCAATTTCATCCCGAAAGAAATCCATGTTACCATCTTGTACAAACATGACTTGGAAACAAATTAGTTAAATGAACTTGTTGAAACAGGATGCGAAGTTTAGATAATTCACTGTCTGCCATCAATGATAAATTTTGGAGTTAATTGGAAGGTTGAATGACTGTTTACTCAAGCCGAAAAGTAAAGTGCTTTCTTTACACAAACATTTGTCTCCAGAGACTTAGATACTTATCAATCGTAATTTCAGATTTTCCTTATATCTTACCATATGATATTGCTTTATGTTATTTGTTAAAGAACATTTACAAGTACATTTCATTGATAGAATTATTTGGGGATCACTACTATCTGGAACAGCATAAGGATAAGGAAGCAACAGGATAAGTTTGGTTAGTATATTTTGACCTTTACTTGAAATCAGACACATTCATTCATCCTTGATTATGAGGGAAAACAAATTGTCATA
This sequence comes from Steromphala cineraria, assembly GCA_916613615.1. Classification (NCBI taxonomy): domain Eukaryota; kingdom Metazoa; phylum Mollusca; class Gastropoda; order Trochida; family Trochidae; genus Steromphala; species Steromphala cineraria. The sequence goes on along the minus strand of OU744722.1, from coordinate 51,455,755 downwards.
AACATTAATGTAACATTAAAATAAATTAAGAAATATCTTTGAAATACTCTCAATATTTAATCAAGTGACACGTAATAATTACATGTTCTTTCTGCAGAGTATATTGTAAAATGTAATACTTTTTAATTTATTTTTTATTTTTTTATGCAAGTATTTATGTTACCAGATTAGTAAAATGACTTGCTGACACTTAAGGTTTTCATTATACTCGAACATCAGTATCATGATACCATGATTTGTTCTAGCATACACACCTGACTAATTTTAAAAGGAAGTGATAGTAGTGGTGAACTTACCATATAGGTCCTATGGGGGTGCTCTTATGGGTTTAAACATCGTGTATTTAAACGAAAATGAGGCATTATTCATACCCACATTATGAATGAAAGGATAGAGATGTTATTTCAGGAAATGTCAGCGAAGTAAGTGACAAGAAAAGCAAAGTGAGAACACTATATTTTCAACAATTATTGGCTACTTTAGATAGCTACCGATTATGCAATACTGCAAGGTTCAAAATGTTTAATCTTTTACGCATTATGTTTTCTGCAACTCTATAGGTGACCAAGTTCTGGAATCTTATTTCAAATTCACATACAGAACAAAACATCTTTGGTGGATTGTATTAGTTATAGACTTGATGATTGTTGAATGCGCGTTTGAAAGAATGGTTAGACATTAAAGCTAGAATCAGATGATTTATTAGCCAATTTGTTAGTACATTACATTATCGTTCCATATCTCGCCCCATACATGTACACTACCAAATATGATATTAAAATAAATATGATGTTAAAAGTTATTTCGTAAGGTCAATAGTGTCACATTTCTATTTACAAGATGTGAATATTGGATTTCATACAAATGCAATATTTACTTGTGTAATATGTGTTGTTTGACATATCTGGTGAAGTCTATGATCATTTAATTGAAATAAGTAAACTACATTCATTCGGAAATTTTGTGAAAAGAAAGATTTACAAAGTCTTTTTTGAAGTTTTCAATAATTCAATAATGAACATGTACAGTAGGTTCAAAACCAATAGTGGTATAACTTTTGAGGCGCCATTTAGAAAAGAAAACGATTTCTCAGATACTGTCCTAGTCAATATGCCTAGCCACTGCGCAATGTATGAATTGAGTAGGGCTTAAGATGTCAACACAAAAACAAGAATTTTAAAGTTACTCTTAAATTTAGAGTAAAAAAAAATTAACACTGTGTTTTCAAAGAACATGATTAGGTAGACATTATGACATTGGGACGTTCTTACATTTTCTCTCTCCCTTTTTTTCCTTTTTTATATTTTGAGGAACAATACAATAAATGCAAATACTTTTTCTATAGGAGTTAACTGAACAATTCGTTTAAAATCAGCTTCATACAGTGTAGATCATATAATTTTCGAAACGCTCATAATTAATAATCAGACGAATCTCTAATTATAATGTTAAATATTTTGACTTCCCCGATTGTTTGGTTTGTAACCTTTGAGCAAACAACCTTTGACTTTCCATTGTAGGTAAAGTGTAAGGCAAAGATTCCTTGCGAAAAACACTTCTGCATTATGCTTTCTAAAGCGATTTAGAATAAATTCCGGCTTAACTCAATCATACGTATTCAGCCTGCTATCATGTGGTGTTTTCTGTCATGAATGAATACATAAATCTACAAAAAATGTCATGTACAGAAGTTGTACAAAGCATTGCCAATTTCACAAATTTGAGACGTTAAAGTTAATTAATATAGTTAAACATATTTAATAGATTTATTCCATGTAACATATGTCGTTGCTTCAATCTGTGTACGTACTTGAAAATAGCAACCTGTGATAATTTGGGATGGTGCAACATGTGCCCAAGACGACATAACATGATAAAATGTTTCATCAGGGCATTAATTTCTACAAGGCATGTGTTCATGACTTGAAGTACGTTCTACGTCTACGTCCAGCAAACTAAATCAATACTGCTAGTTAGAAACTCGGATAAAATGTCTCAACTATATGTTTGATAAGCTGTTTCATTTTAATTTTTTTTTCAAGGCAGCCCTAGACACCATTATTGATGGTTGTCGATAGTATACTATGTGAAGGTCACACAATTTTTCAATATGTATTCAACGAATGAATACCAACAATTTAACATTTTAGGACATATCTATATATTAGTACTAAATAAGACTTGCAGGTCAGCTGAAAGTTTATAAACAAGCAGCAAAGGGATGTCCGCTATATTACAGCATGGAAAGTCTTATGCAGCTGCCCTATTTCAACTTTATGAACATACATATTCTTTAACCTGACCCTCAAATTACATTTCGCTGATATATGTTTTATAATTTTATGTTTGAGAATCCACGTAACTTGTAATGTTCCTACCGACTACCTAAAGGTCCTATGAATAGAGCCTGATTAAACAAGGCAAATTTGATAGAAGGAGGTGAAAGATTTTTACGAGAAAGGGGAAAGGGTTTACACACTTACACATGAGCTTATTAATCGCTTGACATTGCATTTAAAGGTTTATTTGCTTATAAACAAGAAAAGCCTTTACAAAAGGCATGGTTGATGCCACAGATGAAGGTTGTGATTAGTCGACCAATTTGGGTGATAAGTGAACAGTAACAACACTGGCTATCAGCACTAATATTAGCACGAGTATTGATCAATCAATCAAAGTTAATTTCACACATTTTTTTTATCAACATGAGTTTATGACTTTTTTTGACTTTTATCAACGAGCGTTGGTTTATTTTATATCAAAAGACACGAGGGTGATATTCCATTAATCATCCAAAGTCACTCTTTTTCACATCTCAGAGAAAACACAACTATACTCGATTTTCAAGACAGTGGGACAGCCTTGACAATGACAGGATATTGTGCAAAATGTACTGCCAAACCGATATCTACTAGGCGCCATCGGCGCATCGCTTGATCTCTCAGAAGCCATGGTGGTTTATTATTAACAGGAGTATTACAGATACTAAAAAAACAAAATACTCTCCGATCATCTTACGAGATTCGATCTCGGATCCTTATGATCCAAAGTCGAAAGCGTTATCCACTGAGTAAGCAGGCCTGATAGCTAGAGTTTGGAACCATATTTAAATATTCTAAATATAGCACGCGTCATTTTCAGTAGCTCTGGTGATAAATACATGTTTTCGACGTAACCATTTAGTGACATCGTTAATTATAACTTGTAACGTGGAAATTAATGCTCCACCTATTAGTAAACATTAGTCTTATTTCAATGTAACCAGCGTTCTTACAGAAACATTCCTTTTAATTCGCCAGGCGAGCCAAATTAAAATCGCGTGGGTTATAACAAAAAGTGGATTTTGCGATTATTGAATGCAAAATAATGCTCCTATCTAGAAAAAGTGTAGGCTCTTCTTCATATGAAGTTGTTTTTGATTGACTCTGTTAACATTTATCAGCGTCTTAAATATGAAATATTATTACTCTTTTAATATAACATTTAAAGTGAAATCATATTCAGTTTAATGTGCCAAATATTTTGTATTACCCACATGGTGACGTAATGCATTTTTTGCTACAACTCTGTTCATTGGTCATTTGATTTGGATACAGCACATGTGATTGGCGCGGCTTCCTTTGAAAATATCAATAGTAATATGAGGTTGATGCCTTTGGGCATCAACCAATAAGGGAATGAAAAACTATTTCAGGAACAAATGTCTGTCTTTTATTCTACATTTTAATGACCGTCCTGTGTTTTATAATTATTTCCATCACGACAAACAACAAATCACTGAGTTTAGTGACAACATGAAACTATACATGAACATTTTAACTACTGGTTTCGTAGATTTCCTTTCCCAAAAATATACCTCAATTCATTTAGCCTAAAATAACTCTTGTAGACAGTAAATTAGGAATACAGAACTAAATTGGTTGCTATCGAAATTGATATCGAAAAGACAAATTTTACATGTATATAAAGGCATTTCATGTGTTTAACCTACAAATATGAGAAAATAATCTTACTTGTATATAAAAAAAACTTTTGAAGAAAATATAAACTGTCATTATGATATGATCATGATTTAATCGAACACATAATGGTATTAGTCAAATTGTATATCAAAATCCTAAATTATTAGCTTCATGTCTCTCCCTATGTTGTTGTTTTATTCCAGTTTTTTGGTTCTTTCCCACATAGCTACTAAGGATGGGTATCCCGTTCCCAATTTCTCTATTGCAATATATTGGTACTTCTTTAATTCAAGAATGTGCATGCTATCTTGTCTTAATATGAGCGTTAAGAACGACCATCATTGCATAGCTATGACCCGTATTTGAAAGGGATATTCTTTCAATCACTGTTTATCATCTGTATTCATGTACATATTAAAGCTATTTGCTCAACACAACTTCAAACTTTGTAGAGAACTTTCCGTCAGTCATATTTAATTTGGTTCTGTTTTATGCAATCTTAGATGTAAATAGCTCGTTTTAAAACGCTCGATATATTGAATATTACCAGAAGTGTGTACCGATTCGTATCATGTTGTTCCTGTATTGCAATATACCGATATATCGATAATACCGCGCATCCTTATAAGCTACATGTATGTTACTACTGACGAACATCGTAAAGACATTGAACAATTGAGGAGTAATGTTATTCTACTGTTACCGGTACATTGTAATTAACTCATTGCTGGCAAGATGGTTTATCTGAAAGGTCACGCTATAAATACATACACTGATTTCCGCCAGCTGTCCTTGGAATAACTTCTCTATTGAAATGATGTCTGCTTCTGCAGCAATATCCTTTGATGTCTTTACAGGGCTTTCTTATACACATACTGTAACTCTTTGGTTCGTACTTGTTGATGGTGTAGTACTGGCGTCAGACGTGTATGATGAAGAGGTGCAACGATACAACAATGCAGTATCGTATCGTACCGTGATACATTTGGCACAATAAATCGTATCGTAGTATGCGTATCGGGTAAAAACTGATAAATACATTTAAAAAGATACTTCATTATGCACACCAGAACCTCTTCTGAACATGGAAGTTAGATTATATAACAATTACACCAATACGCTACAAGTAACTCAAGATTAACTGACTCAAATATTTTGTGAAAAGAACGTTATGTCAGGAGTTAAAGTCCCATGATCAGAATTTTAGAAACATAGATAACTGTTAAAGTTTTTTTAGCGTATTCTCTGATATTCAGAAATCAATAAGTACAACCAAACCAGAAATCAGATTATTACTCGTGAAATGAGAATTAAATAATCGAAACGGCTTTCCCGAAGCGGCAGGTGGCGTATTTTTTGCAATGTCGCGCAAAGGCTTGTGGGATGTGAACACGTGACGCAATGTTGCAGGCGATTTTACTTATCAATAAATTGAATACTTTCAAATACATTGATATCATTTGCATGTTTCCTCCATTTTCAAGGCGGAAACAAAGTGAGTTCATATGCCTTAACCATTGTCAATACAATAATCATAAATAAGTTGTAAGGCATAATATGATAGTCAGAAGGACGCAAATTTAGTTTTGTTCGCAGATTTAGATTTCCTTGTATGTAGGCAGGTTTATGGTTACAAATATTCAGCCACTTAAACAGAATCTGTCTTTATTTGTATGAATTATACTGTCCTTATTTTGGTTAGTTCATAACCCAAACTACTGTAGTGTCTGTAGCCAGTCGGAGCGCAACGTAATACACTCAGGGAACCTGAATGGCCATCATTTCGATAAACAGGAAGTGAGGTGAATCCTACGCATGAAACAGTGATGTCGCAGATTGTGGGCTCGTTTAAGGCTATGGCAAGTTTTTGACGGTGTTATACTTCAAAATTCAAGTTAGGTACTTTCTCGTTTATCAAACAATCTGATTTGGTATCAAACATTTCCTGAAAGATTTTTCTACCCGACTATGTGCTCCTGTGCTACATTTTTTTGGAAGGCTTAGCTGGATATGCAAGTCTGACCAAGGGACTTTAAGATGCCTAATAATATATTCCATACTGTAATTAAGATTGGTCTTTTGTCATAGAAGATCTAACGGATGTTTGACCTTGAGATGTTAACAGAATATACGTCTTCAGTTTACTGTGTGTTTTGGCTTTTTTATTCTTTTGAAAGTTGCCACGTTTAAACCCTACCGAACACGCGCACTCCAAATACATTTGCTAAAGAGTTAATCTTTATAACATTAAACATGATTTTGTTTTAATCTTTTAAACTTTTTTTAAAACATACAAAACTGACATAATAAGTTATCAAATTTAAAAATACAAATAAAAAGGGCTGGGATAGCGCAGTGGTTAGCGCATTCAACTTCGGATCAGGAGGTCCGCGGTTCGAATCCCGCCAGGAGCTCGGCAGCTTTGCCTGCAGTAGAAACTGTTCTACAGGCACTCAGTTTTGGGTGCAATGCTACACTGAGTTTCAACGTAGTACCACCCATGGTTCGCTAGTTCCAGCCGATGTTCGCTGGTTTCACCGAAATGCATAGCCACAATAATGTTGCGCCGTTTCTTCCTGCAATTATACTAGCAGCCGCGATTGAAGTAAAATACTCTTGAAAGTGGCGATAAACCCCATGTCACCTCACCTCACCTATCACAAATAAAAACAAAATAAAACATCATTTTGTTTTCATGTCAACTTGTTCTTATGTATAGTCATGTCCAGTTAGTACCCATGACTTTAAAGCCTTGTATCTATGGTCTGACTTTCACAACAATATATATTGAGACATTTAAGGATTAAGCAATATCAGCAATGTAGATAACAGGATAGCTACACCGCTAGTGCTACCTTACATACGCCTAGATTACAATAACTCGCACTTCTATGGACTCCGTATGCACTTGGTCAATACCCTGTAATGTAGTCACTCGCTCTTTCAAGTTCGGGCAAACCATTCCTGTTTATGGACACTTCTATGGACTCCTTATGCACTTGGTCAATACCCTGCAATGTAGTCTCTCGCTCTTTCAAGTTCGGGCATATCATTTCCGTATATGGACACTCAATTGTTTACCAATATACTACATAATTTCCCCACAAGATCCTAACCTTCAAAGCGCTTCACTCTCAGGTTGCATCACATAAACCACTCCGAGAGTTGGTGGAGGTCAAATATCTTCTTTGAAAGCATTTAGAAGCTGATTGATGAAAAATAACAAATTATATGGAAAGTCAACTTCTTTAATGCATGCATTGTTCTTGTTCTTCTTCGAGGTCAAATATGACAAACTATATAAATGAAGTCATTTGATCAAGAATCATTCTCTGTTGCGAGAAAGCAGCATTTTAATGCTTATCGACGTTGCAAGTCATGATAATGATCGAATACCTGACAATGATGCGCGTCAACCAGTTAAATATTTTTTTTGGAAACTTATCGATATTATCAAAAATGACAGGTAAAAGTTGGTACTGTCTTGTAGGTTATATACATGTAACTAGTATCCATGTAAATTTGAGGGTGGGAATTTGCCTTCCTCGAAAATATATTACTCTTTTTAGATTTTCATTGAAAACAAGTATTTATTGTATAATAACGTTAACCTTTTCGGGATGAATGTGCGAGATTTTTGTATTCATGTAATGAATAATGTCATTTACGTTCGTATCAAAGCGAACCAGTTTAATCATAATGAAAATCAAGGAGTTGCTCTCCACATGGACATGTCAACCTCGTCACAGTTTTGTTGTCAGCTAACATATGTCTACTTGCACTACCAAGCTTAAGAACCATACAACGAATGGTCAGTCGGGTTCTTATGGAAATCTATCATCCAAGAACTCTAATACTTGAAAGCATGACTAAAAGCTAATTAAGTTGTTTGACTATCATTGCCTTTTCATCTTCTTAAAGGGACAGAAGCACTTTTTTGAAAAATTAATATTTTCAATTTTTCACCGATAATTGTACGTTAATGCTAAATGTATTATTTTGATAGTGCCAAAACTATCACTACACAAACCAATCATCGATAGTCCGAGAGCAAATCTCACGGTCACTTTTGTGTTGACACCTTTATTCTTTTTGTAAGAAAAACGAATGGCATGGCTGAACTTTACATTACATATTTTATTTATTATTGCTTCATTTAGTTTAAATACATTGTCTTCAATTGGAACGATTTATTTTCCTTTCCTGACATCACCTTATTTTCAACCTAAAACGTGCTACTGCCCATTTAATGTAAAAAGGAAACGAAATAAAGAGGCATGTATTTTATCTTTCTAATCGCATTCCTTTAAAATATCAAAAACCTTTAACCGATAATGTAAGAACAATGTTAAAGTTCATTCAGGCAAATTTAATCAATGATTGAGGGTCCTGTGTTGACAGTTTGCCTCTTTTTAACCTGAAACAGAAGCCGTCTATAATTATGTAGAGATTTATTACCTTGTAGTTATCATTTTAATCTTTTCAAAATATGTTAAGGCTTAAGATCATTATATATGAGATCGTTAAAAGCAACTAACAAATATGTTTTCTAAAAGCTCGAATTCAATACACAGAAACGAGTTCCTACTTTACAGAGCAGCTAAGGGGTCATTTAGGATCATGTATAGGCATCTTTAATAACAGCTCCGAATGATCTAATATATGGCTCTGCAACAAAGTTAATGTTCAGTGTGCATTGTTTCTTGTTTAAAATGCAGCATTTTTTGTTATATCAAATTTGTCGCTATTTTGTATGTGGAGATATTTCGAAATAAGTCTTTAAAGGGGCAGTAGCTCATTTTTAGGAGAAATAAAAGTGAACATGAAAATGAATGGTTGCAATTGAACGACGATGTATTAAAACGATATGAAGCAGTTATGAATCAATATATCAATAAAGAAAAGTTAAGCACTCCCACGTTTTTGCAGCAGCGAGCGAAGAAAGAAGACTATATGGTAGTAGAAATAATGGTATGGTATGATAAACCCATAATTTTGCAGTTAAGGCGAGAATATTTCGATAACTTTTTGCATCTTTTGGATATTCACATTCTAGAATTGTTGCATTTTAATGTCAAGAAATTCTGTTCTTTCAAGCCAACTAGTCAAACTTTAAATAATAACGAGCATTTAGTCAAAAGTCACTAGTTAGATCACAATTAACCTCAAAATCCCTAATTATGAAAAAGAATCATTTTCAATTAAAACGGCTCATAACAAATCATTGTTAGTGGCAACTTTTATGACCCTTTGAAATGAAAAAATCAAAATCATTAAAAAGTACATTTATGATATATACTCAGGGGCAAAAGAAACGATAATGCATGATAGCTAGATTAACCCATCCGTGATAGTTACGGCTGAAATTATGTTATTTTATGTCTACAATAGCCAGCTGAATTTAGTTTTAAATTTCAAATCTATATCTGTTAACTCTTTTGTATAACACGCCTTTCTAAAAACGCCGTTAAAAACATCTCCTTAACGAGATAGAATAGGGAAACCGACCCTTTTGCTTATTTTAAAACCAATTTCCAGGAGATTGCGTGATGAAATTGAATTCTATCAAGGTCATTTCTATTGATAATATCTAAATTTTATACAATTCATAATTTTTTGCAATCCAATTCGAAAGATTATGTCAAAATTAACATTGATAAAGTTTAAGGACCCTTCATGCCTTACAATTTAAAGGGGCAGTAGCACGTTTTAGGGGAATTACGAGTGATGTCAGGAAAATGAAAATTAATGGTTCCAATTGAAAGACAATATATTTAAACTAAATGGAGCAGTAATAATTCAATTATATAACGTAAAATTTAGCCATGCGATTCCTTTTCTTTCACAAAATGAATTAAAGGTGTTCACACAAAATGGCCGCTAATGGCTTATATATGAATCTTTATGCTTGGTCCTCTGACTATGGATGATTGGCTTTTGTAATGAGATTTATGACACTGTCAAAATAATACATTTAACATTAACTTTCAATTATCAAAGAAAAAAATAAAATATAAAATTATTACAAAACGTGCTACTGCCCCTATAAAGTATCATACTCTGATGTTTGACATTACAAGTATTTCTTTACAACTTATGTGCCCTCAACATGGATTCGTAGTCGGAAATTATTTTCTAACGGATTTTGTTTTGTATTCTTTTGAAAAGTTGGTATCGTTTCTTCTGCCCCTACGTGTATACATACAAACAATATGATTTCAGTTTTATGTAACTCAAAGAGCAATGGTTTACATGAACGTGTTGATTGTTGCGTTTAGTGCTGCTTACTGGGAGATCTTTAAAATGAAAGGTCAGGTTGCAGACAGATACAATTTGGTCTGTTATTTGATCTCAAAATAGTATTTTCTTTTTCAATTCTCTGACATTTGTTTTTTGGTCGAAATAAAAAGTTTCTTTTCGTCCTTGTTTTGAGGAGATGCAGATTGTATGATTGAAATACGTGACAAGAAAATTAAGATGAATAGAACACATTTATCTGAATAATTTGTTACTTTTTATTTTCCACTGTACAGTTTCCAAGACCTGTCTAACATAAGTTCAACGACCTGCTGTTATATGTAGACAAGAACTAGGGTGGCATGATTAAAGCAAATTACAACATGAGTAAGATGAACAGCACACATTAAACTGAATAATTTGTCACATTTTACTTTAACACTGTAATTGTAAAAGTGCAATGTCCTTCTGTTATATGTAGGGGAGCAAAGCACATAACAAACACATATGAACAGAACACATAATCTGAATATTCTGTACCATTTTCTGTTTGCTGTCACATCTAAAACCAAGAACGAGGAGGGAAAACATTCTAGATTCTCTCAGAAAGAAACGTGTACTTATCAAGGTAACAACAAAACAGCTTCCTTGCACCGTCCATATATCCATGACAAGAATGCTCAAAGTGCAATGAGTATTTAAAATTACCCTGAAAGGGATAATGTTTGGTGCCACCGATTAACAAGTGCTCCGCGCGACCGTGTAGGTCCGTTCTTTCCCCTTGTTCAGGTACCAATTTGTATAGCTGGGTGAACTGACTGCAATGTGAATGAAATACCTTGCCCAAGGACACAACACATATGGCCCAGGTTACAATCGGGATTCGAACCCGGGCCGTTGGCGTGAGAGGCAAGCATGAAAACCAATACACGACTGTTCTCCATCTTTAAAGGACGTTACCTAATGTACTAACATATGAATTTATTACTGGATACTTACACATGTAAAATCTCAGCTCAAACATCTAATATATTTAAAGACCAAAGGTTAGTGTTGGTGCAATAAAACTGTCACATTAGAAAAAGTGTTGAAAATAAAAAGTTTTTTGTTCTGTTTCGTTATTAAACTCTTTCACTTCCACGGTTGTGACAAAAGAACACTTTGAATATTTCAAAACATCTAATTTCAATATTTCGTAAGTAAACATGATATTTTAACATGTTTCGTATTGTCTCAATACTGCTTTCCATTTTTCCTCTAGAGCCGTGCTGATCGACAGTTATTATATTTATTTGGGTTAAGTTAACACAATTTGTGAAAGACGCTTTTTAAAGCAGCCAATTGTTGATAGATAAACTTTACTCCTGCTATCAATTTTCAGTGACTGATTGTATCAACGTACATGTAACGACATTCAAGGGTATTTGACAAAATTTAGAATTATTTAAAATAAAATTTAAGATAAGTCAACCATTACAACATCAGATATGTTTGAAATATATTGTATTCCTATCAAAGTTACAAATGTTAAATGGGCAGTAGCATGTTTTTTTATATATTTATATTTTTAATTTTACACTGAAAATGTAAGGGAATGCTAAATGTATTATTTTCACTGTGTCAAAAATCTCATTAAACAAGCCAATCATCCATAGTCAGAGGACAAAGTATATAATCCATCGGCGGCCATTTTTTGTGAACACCTTTAATTCACTTTGTGTAAGAAAGGGAATCGCACAGCTAAACTTGACGATATATATTTGAATTATTACTGTTCCATTAAGTTTAAATACATTGTCTTTCAATTGGAACCATTAATTTTAATTTTCCTGAAATCACCTTATATCCCCCCTCAAAACGTGCTACTGCCCCTTTAATTCCAAATGCTTTGCTACTTATAAGTATAAAACTGTCCATCTCTTTATAATATTCAAAGCAATTCAGTAAAAACATTAAGTAAGAGAAAATTACAAATAAACATGTTCAAATTTATTTGTGGATTTTACAAGTTGTAAAGCTTTCAGCAACCACTTTCGTGAACTTTACACCAAAATGTAGACCAAAACGTGTGTGTTTTCATATGGCCTGGACTTGCTTAAAGGGGCAGTAGCACGTTTTAAGGGGGAATATAAGGTGATGTCAGGAAAATGAAAATAAATGGTTCCAATCTTAAGACAATGTATCCAAACTCAATAAAGCAGTAATAAATCAAAATTATTATGAAAAGTCATGCGATTCCTTTTATTACACAAAATGAATTAAAGGTGTTCACACAAAAATGGCTGCCAATGCATTTTATGTGAATATTCATACTTTGTCCTCTCACTATGGATGATTGGCTTGTATAATTTGATTTTTGACACTATCAAAATAATACATTTAGCATTAAGGTCCAATTATCAGTGAAAAATTGAAAATATAAAATTGTCAAAAAACGTGCTACTGCCCCTTTAAGTTCAGTTTACCCGCCAGTATTGTCTGTTAGTTACTGTAGAAAGGTCACAGCTTGGTCATTTTGTCTAGCCATTTAATTGAAGCATTTATTGACAACAGTAGCCCTAGACAAAATTAGTTATGGTTGTCAAAATTCTTTTATTTGCAACTTCTTTCATACTACTTCAAGTAATAATAACCTTTCGAGAAGATGATGAAATCCTACATTTGCAATTAAAACATCTGTCTGTATTCCCGAGTAAACTGATTGGTTCACAGGGTCATTGACCAGGATACGGAAAACGTAGCTAACACAAAACCTTGAACCTCTAGAAATCGTTATATTCTCGCTTGTCAACATTGATATTACATATTCTGTTAATGATGCAATGATTTTCATGTATGATCACCCCTATACCATAACAACTGAATCGTAATACATTTCTTGAAAAAAATTGGTTTGTTTTTGAAAAATATTAAATACTTAAATTAATTGTAACTGAGCGCGATACTTTAGTTTGTGGCTACATGAGAATTCATAATCTAACAAAGAATCAAGTTATTTCATTTGAATTTCAGTCTTGAAAACTTGCCTCAGCATGACATTATGTTGTTTATAAGACTTTTGATTTATCATTTGTGAATTGTAGCCTAAAGAATTCAGACTTGCGTAAGTACATAAATAGGTTGTATGCTCGCTTCTCAACATTGATATAAGATATTCTGTTAATGATGCAATGACATATATCTATGATTACCCCTATCCCTTGTCAAATAGATCGTAATAGATTCCTTTATTTGATGATTATATAAGATAATAATTTGACAAATATTTTACTTTTTAATGTCATAAATACATGATTATTTGGCAATACAATCAAATCCAATTACTGAGCGCAATACATAATTTGTGGCTACTTAAGAGTTGACAATTTAACAAAGAATCAAGTTCCTTCATTTATAAGGATTTTCATTTAAAATGCAGTCTTTCAAACTTGCTACAGCATGAATAAGCATTGTTGATATTGATAAGTCTTTTGACTGATGATTTGTGAATAATCGCATAATCTGTTTATGTATACAGAGTTGCGTAATCATCACGAATAGGTTGAAAAAAACACAGACTAACTCACACATTTCCAACCATATAAATATCAAAATAGTCACAATATGAAAATTATGTCAATGTCTTCATAAGGCTTAGGTTTTCATAGTTCAAGCTTAAACAGTTCCTAAAAAAAAACAGGAAATGAAACGATACAACATTGTACTGTCTTTGCATCTGATCCAAAATATGGCCTATATATGTGTCAAATAAGAAAACTGATTGAAGATGGCGGTTGTACAGTATAGTCTTAGGCAAAGAGAAATATTATGAATGAAGCCTCTACTCGTTTTATTAAAATGTTAAATACTTTGATATTTGATTACCGCTGTCAAGTGAAATGTTTCTTTCATTTCTTGAAAGGTCATCGTTGATGAACTCTTTCTCTACAAATAAATATATTATATAGTGTATTGAAAAACCTATTCCATTTAATTAAAGTGACACAGAGTATCTTTCTTAAAATTTTATTTGGTTTTGATAAGCTACAAAATATTTAATATGCTAATTGAAGTTCATATCTCATCACTGGACTTGCAAATATATCCATTTATGCATAATATCTCTAAAATGCTTGATTTTATGGACAAATCGAGAAAACATCTCAAATACGTTTAATATTCGAAATTATGCATCCAATTAAACTACCTATTAGTTACGATACCTAATAAACACTATCGTATCGAATATATCTTCCTGTCAGCTTATCACAAGGTTTCAAAATTACGTTTGGCGAATTTTCGCGCGCCACTCGAGCCACATTGTCCGGTTTTCGATCAAAATCCCGACTTTGAATGGCCGTATTTTCGCTCTAATGTACTAATGACCTTTAACTTGTTATTTTCAGTAACAGTTAGTGGTTCCTGATGTTGTGTGAACATATGTTCACCTTTTGGGCCGCTCTAAAAATACCACCTTTTTAATGACATTTTCTCTACTGCAACAACAATGCCGGTTTTACGTTGGCGATAGTATTTTATTTCTAGGTATTCACAACAAAGTCGTATGGCTCCATGTCTACCACTATATAAGTATATTTAGGTGTTTAGATAACCCAAGGTACTCAAGTTACATTTGGATACCTTCTCGTAAATGAAAATTTATTTGCACTTAAATTAAGTGAAACGGGCTTCTCTGATAATATAACCTCTGAAACTTATAATTTACTTATATTCATTTTAACTTAATTTCAATGATATTTGAATAAACTAGTCACAAAACTATTCATGAAATGTGTAAAGAATTTTTTATAAAAAGAATTGTTATACACAAATCACACACATTTGTGTGATTTTTTTCTTGTAAGTACATTAATGATTCCGCCGTTTAATCATACCTTAGTCATTAATGGCGAGTATGCTTCTCATAAACCACAAATAGCAAATCCTAATCTACTTTCATACCTTAATAAAATAAGAAATTGTACTACATATATTGTGGTCGCATTCAACGACATGGACAAATGTAGGGAATATTATGAGGAAAGATCTAACCAAACTTGGATGGACATTGTAAAAAGCACGTCAATCAAATCAGAACAACACACATGGGCTTGCATCTTTAGTTCAGACAGGGAACTAATACAAACGGATAATTTATGTCTAGAATAACAAAGTCATTTTCTATGTCGCTAAATACAGAATCACTTACTTAAAAGCTTTTACTTGTTTGCGAACGTTTATAATAACAGTAAGATTATTTAAAATTGTAAATGATCATTTCACCTTCTAAACATCAGTGACACTTAAGTTTTCTTTTGAAAACGATGTTGGTTGTCTTTTCAAACCTGCACTTTGTACAACCTTTTTGCAACTTTGACTATCGAAAAACCTCACGTAAATGACTCGCACAATAGAAAAAGCTTGCAAAGTAATCACATCGTTGATTTACCGGAATAATTTGCAAAATTAATCCGTACAAACTCATAATATATACGAAATTATTTGAGATGAGACGGATGTGTAAGAGTTTATTTCTTTAATGTATTGTTATTATGAAGTTTTTATAATCAAATGTGACCCACCATCATTCAATTTACCATTTTGTACTTTTCTCTTTAAAGGGGCAGTAGCACGTTTTTAGGGGCAATATAAGGTGATGTCAAGAAAATTAAAATTAATGGTTCCAATTGAAGGACAATGTATTTAAACTAAATGGAGCAGTAATAATTCAAATATATAACGTAAAGTTTAGCCTTGCGATTCCTTTTACTTACACAAAATGAATTAAAGGTGTTCACACAAAATGGCCGCCAATGGATTTTATGTTAATCTTCATAATTTGTCCTCTGACTATGGATGATTGGCTTGTCTAATGAGATTTTTGACACTGTCAAAATAATACATTTAACATTAACATTCAATTTACAGTGAAAATTTTAAAGTATAAAATTGTCAAAAAACGTGCTACTACCCCTTTAATGATATAATGTCGAAAAAATAAGACACCCTCTACATTACCTATCGTATTTATCATAAGGGAAATGCCTGAAGAAAGGTTGGTGTCAATTTCAGTGACATTTAATTCAACCCTTCTCTACTAAAATTTGAACATACATGCATGCAAAGTACAAATGTAAAGTTAAAGGGAATAGTGAGTCAGGATCAAAGTACCAATAGATGTTTGGATAACAACGACGAGTTTCTTCAATATATTACAGTTTTATAGATATGACAAAATGCTAGAAGACATTAAAAGGACTAACATCAAACCATCTATATCGTTGCTTGGAATTATTTGAAAAACATGGTTTTAAAAATCGTGCTAGTGGGACTCGTTTTACAAATGTTTGTTTCCATGAAGAAATTAGAATATATCATTATAAAATTGAAACCTTTTCACAAATTATGTATTGTGATGGTCCTTCATGTACAGGAAGGTTTAGGGTATTGACATGTGGACTATGAACACTTTTATCTTATGCATATTCCATAAAAAGAACACAATTATAAACCAAGATGTACTCTAAAAACCTTAAATGAAGAAATTTTTGTTCATTGCAAAAATCAAAACGAAATTCATGACCTTTCACATGAAGATAAAAGTTATTATTTTGGTTGAGAGAAACATACCCCGCATGATGTTTTCGTTAAAAATTTGGTTTGAAGGAAGAACAAAGTTCTAAAGATATACTGATTGCACCATTGATAATATGTTAATTGCTCACAGTACAAAAAATAAAGAGGTGTGTCTTTGATCTTGCTTATCATATTGCTGCACAATTTACGTAACCTTTAAACCATAATGCAACAACTTTGTTTCAATTATTTCAGGTTCGTTTACTCAGTGATTAATAGTCCTCTTTTGACATTTCGCCTCTTTAAACCTCCAACAGAGACTCTAAATATATTGCAACAGGAACGGTATTTATACATTACTCCTTGTTAAGTAGTTATAGCAATTTAGTACTTAAGAGATGGTAAACGATAGAAACCGGATTTTATTTGTTAGCCAGATTTATATGCAGATACAAGTTCTTCCTAGGATAGGAACAAAAAAGGACGATAAAAACACACGCAAAAGTTATGTTTATTGTGACAGAATTTCCAGTATATAACCTTATTCAAGTACATATTTAAAAGTACTTCATTGTTTCACTGTTTTGTCGATAATAAATCTGAAATTGGGTGTTTCCACGCCAAGTATTCTTTCGCAGTACGACGTTTGTGATATAAGAAATAAGGTTTATAACTAAGGGTTGCCCACAGCATTGTTAGATCATTCCAAAATTGAATTGACACTCTATTGCGGAAGTTAATTAAGTAAATATACGTTTGTTTATCAATTAAAGACTCTTACTCACTCACCCATCGGTACTCTTCACAACAAGCAAATAAGTTTTGCAGATTCATGCTTTTAGAAGCAACGTTAGGAATGAAATTTTGAAACCATGATAGCTCAGAGAGTGATCTTGGCCATTAGATATACATCCATTTGTTTCATTACTTTGCAAACATTTCTGCGAAGTCACCTAATGAGTTTTCTCACTATCTTTAATGAACAGGAAGGAAATGCTAAAAAAAAACTTTAAATTGTTCTGTAGTGTTATTGTGAAACACATTTCTGATGGACAATCAACCGCAAGACACATCACCCAACATCACAACCAACACTCGACTGATTTAAGGTTCGGACATCAATCAAAAAACCTTGGGACAACTGAACTTTCCAAACATGGAAAGTCGGTTGGCAGGTTTTGTTTACATAAAAAGAACATTTTCTGGGTACTTACAAACAACTAGAACCCATCATCATTTGATGATAACACTTATCATTAATAAGAACAAACAAATAATGGAAAATTGAAATTTTACCCCAAGAAGAACGTTTAAGGAGACCTATACATAAATTATATAAAGGTCACGCTGAAAACATATACATTGGCGTTTGATATTTGATATTGAGTAGTTTTCTGTTGACAACGGGTATCTTCAAACAAAAAGTCTTTGGTCCCCAACTATTAAGCAATGTCATCACTTTTTTCTTTATGAAGACAGGAAACAGAGGTAAGTTTAAAGAGTAAAATTGAAACATATGCCACGATAATTAAGAGGCTTTGAAGATATCAAGTTAGATGATTTGAAACATTTTCTTATATGTTGCAACATTTCTTGCCACCAGTCTGCTTATCTATAGAACATCGTCCTCAAGCAAACATATTGCATGACTAAAACACATAAAAGGAAATGAAGATATATAGAATACATTATTCTGGAGAATTTAAGCATTTTCTTTCCCGCTGTACGATCTTAACTATACATGTGTGATAGAAGCATGACATTGCAGACTACTAATCTAGTCTTTGATCTTTCTAACATCTCAAATAAAAAACGATTTTATAGAAGAAACTGAAAAACGATTACTGTTAGTGCATTAAAACTTCAACGTTTATAAATGTCAATTACAATGGTTATTATCCTTTCAAGAGAGTGATTATTGAAACTTAAATGCTGTCTGCTTAGGAAAAAGTTTTGGTTTCTGAGACTTCTTGATACTAGTGCATGAACATGTAAAGCATTAAAATCATACAAGACCTGCACAAACACGAAACTCCATTCTCTTCACACAGAGGCATATCAAGTCATGTTGATTTAGCCTCTGTTCTATTACGCCGAGTATGTGGGATAGAATGGGAGACACCTGATTGGAGGCAATCAAAAATAGTTGTGCTATCAGCGACGCTGTTCTTAAATCATCATTTTGGCTACTGAAACAAGGCAAAGGCATTGTGATATGAACCACCCTTTCCATGCGAGAAGCCTTGTCATCTGATAAAGAAATTCAAGGGTATTGTGATGAAAGTTTTTGCCCAACAGATTTCGGCGTAATAGAACAGAAAACTCCTGAAATCGAATGTAATGTGTATTATAGGCATTCTTTTTTAAACCATATTACCTTGCTGCTATCACTCATCGTAGAGTTGTGAACTGCAAATGAGTTGGTGCGTGCTTAAATACAGTTGTTTTTTTAACTTTAAACGAGCAGTTTTTGATGACTGACCATCTGCTCCGTATTTACATACATCGTCTGTGTTGTTTAGAAGGAAAATCACCATTTCATGCCAATGTTCATAAACCTTTGGTAATAAGAAATATATTAGTGTCTTATTATAATAAAAAAAATAATTAATGTCAATTTATATAGTGTCTTTATTTCGGCAGTATCAGAACATATGGCATAGTCAGACACAAATTCAAGTAAAACATTAAATATAAATGTTGAAAATACAAAATTAACATATAGAGAAACTGCTTATTAAGGGTGATTAGATAATCTGTTTTCTAAAGAAGAAGGGCTCTCTATTTCTGTCAAATTACTCAAAAAATAAACCTTTGCAAAATAATTGTTCTTAACACTAACCATAACTGCTTGTTTGTTTATGTCTTAACTTGGTGAATTTGCCTAGCCACATGAATGACACATTCTTTCGCTGAGGGCAACCAAGACATTTAAAGATTATCAGCTCTTAGTTCTATGTTCCCAGTAATGTGATTGGTCATAAGGTCGTTTATTATCATGACCATCATCGCATAAGCTTATTGACTCAAAGGTAACTTCCCTTAGAAGTTCTAATGATCTACATGTAAGTTATGTTTTGACAGAATGTCATATACAGTTGTGAATCAGATACTATCAGATTGTAACATCTAGGTTGTAACTGGCTTTGTTATTGCTTTATGATGAGAATTCAGTTAATATTCCTGACACAAGGGCCCTTTAGTTTGTGTCTAACCATTTTGATCGGCGGAATTAAGGGTGGAGAAAGTTGAGTTTGAAACTCTAGTTACTGCATTAATATCATTCATACATGATTACGTCAAAATGTATGAAACATAAATGCGTTCATTCGCGTGTCAAAGGTTAGTTTCCGTATATTCAAGTCAAAATCAATATATTCAAATCAATTTTTGGAACCCCTAATAAATTAACAGTCCCTCTGACGTAGCACTCAGGGTCAACCACAAACCTCAACACCATGAAAAGGCACTGGGTCATTTGAGGACTTGAAATCAAGGTTCTTCCTCCAGCAGTATAGCATCATCTAAACAAATGGTACGCTCGGCATTTAGGTAATTAAATCACCTGAGTTAAATATTTGGTTAAAAGCTGATCAGATTTGTCAGAGTAATTGGATGTTCAAGCCGCCACATCATAAAAAAACGCGACCAAACGATATAATGAAGCACGTTTATACTTGAAATCTTTAAACATGTCACATATAAAATTAAAAAAAGAAGTTTTTTTTTCATTTTTAAACTGCCACACAGTTGGCTAGAATTTGATCATTTACAAAAGAAAGTACATCTTGTTTACTTTGAAGACACATGTTTTATCTGACCTAGATACATATACCAGACTCTAAATTACTTTTAACAGCCATGAGAAGATTAAGTTTGTTCGTCAAATGTTTGACCTCTAATAGCATCGAACTAACTTTAAATGCATTTTCCAAATTTCTGGCCCGAGTAAAGCGCAAAATTGCACAAAATTGCACGGAAATCATGCACAGGAAGTGACACCAGAGGGGAACTGATTTAACTTTGATGAGATTAAGTCTTTGATGAAAAAGTTATAAAACTGAATAAAGTAACAGCATTTGTAGATATGTTTGAAAATACATACAATGATTACTATGATTTTCCAAATACAGCTTAAAGTACGAATTCCTTTTTTACTTACATTAAAAAATCCCCGGCATTTCTTCGCCTCCTGTGGGAATACTGTTGCATGTTGAGATGTTCCTAATCTAAATAAATTTAGATCAACAGATTTTTTTATTTTGTCATACTGTTGATCTAAGATTCACCAGTGTGAGAGGTCGTCCCGGTGACCTTTCGTATGCAAATAAGGAATTCGCGATTTGATCAATCAAATTCGACGTCACAAACAGTTAAAAGTCGCTATATCAAGGTGTGAACGGAAAAAATATATGGTGGCTTATGGCCTGTTCTCAATAACAGTGTGCATTGTAAAAAATAAATCTTGCATTTGATACTGATAAGAAAAATTATCAGTAGGTTGATTTTATTTTGGGTGTATGAAATATTTTAAGTTTATGATTGACAAAAAAAATCACTATTTTTAAAATATTTGGATGGAAATGAAAGAACTTAATACAAACGAGTTTGATAAAAAAAGAAGTTACCTCCCCTTGCATGAGGATCTTCGTAAATATTGGCATTTATCAAGCTCTAACTTTGTGATTATTATTCGCCACGTCAGTTTCTGTGCGACGTGCAATCATCATTTGTCATTGACAACTAGCAAATACGCTAAATCATTTTAAAATGAAAAAATATAATCTATTAATCCGATTGACAAAGCTCTGAACATCATCCATTTCAAAAGATGTGCTGCTGAGTTTTTTTAACTTCCAGCGAGCTAAGGTAACTTTTCTGATTGACCGAGCGGCTGATTTCAGAGGTCAGCGAGATGACCCGCCTTACGGGCCAATCTTAGATCAACAGTATGACAAAATAAAAAAATCTGTTGATCTAAATTTATTTAGATTGAGATGTTGAGATTAAACACGGACTCCTTAAACCGAACTTTGCCGCGATTTTTCTTGAACTTTCAAGTTACTGAACAGGTGCAAATATATGAATTTTATTCTTTATGTGCTCATCTTGAACTGAATTTGTACCTTCAGGAACCATCCACACACTGTACCACTTGACTCATTAGAAACACCCAAGATGATAACGTCAGTTTGAACTTTACCTGTAATGATATATGTCAGAAATGTATTACACACTTTACAATCCCTATTGGATTCCATGGTGAAAGGAAATTGAATGGCAGACGCCCGGAGAGATTTGAGGTTGACATTTCACAGATTTGCTCAACATTTTCCTTTACTGAATTTGAGAAAGGAAGATAAATTTGTAAATTTATTACTGAACTCAAAAGTTTATTGGCAAGATTGCTCAAGATTAGAATATATGGGGTGTCAGGCTTTCTTGATTTTTTAAACTTTATTCTTTTCAAGTAATGACAAATGCTTATGCATGTTTATATTCCTTATGTCACAGCTAACATTGATTTTGATTCTTCATATTTTTAAGACTAATTATGGTTCTTTATTATACAACCTTTCATGTTTCACAAACATATGATACAATTCAAATGTATAGTTCACAAACTTGAAGAAATGACGATCATAGTTAGAACACGTTTATAATCAATTAACACAAATCTGTCAGTTCAACTCTCAGACTACACATAATTCCATACCACGGAAGAAGAACTCAAAGAATCTCCAGGGAATGTAATAATTACCGCTTTGATCTTTCAACGTTGTTTTATGCTCTCTGCTCAACAGATGGCCTTCGTCATGAATGGAACGTGTCTTGCAATTAGTAACATGTTTTCACGTCCATCTCAATGGTAAACTTTTTTAACATTCCGTGAATATTAGAAACATGCTTTGATGGTTGTCCCTTTTAAACAACAATAAGAGAGGGAAAAATAAATACTGTTGAGTGTATAAAACTACATAAATTATATAAATGTGGCTTGTATCGAGATCATTTGGTTGAACAAAAATTGATAAATTAATGTATCACACATGTGACATGTAAAACAAATAAGCTCTTTTTGTCTCTCTTTCTGTCTCATAAACTGGCTTTTTTTTACATTTCTGATAGACATTCAAACCCCCAAATGGTTCATTGAGAACATTCAACAGTAATACTTGTTTTAGCAATTAAATCTTGAGTTAATGTCATTTCACACATTTTATCATTTTTGACACATTCGTTTATTGGATTGAAACGGAAAGATAGATATATAGATCAAGAAGGCACCGTCGTGCTTTGCAGTATCACATCTAAGAGCACCATCTTATCACTGGAAAAGAAGCCATTTTACTTTATATACTTAATCAATTCATTGTTGGCAAGATCTTTTGACGGAAAGGTCGTGCTTTAAGCACATACACTGATTTCCGCCAGCTGTCCTTGGAATAACTTCTCTATTGAAATGATGTCTGCTTCTGCAGCAACTCACCATTGTTGTCTATAGTGGGATCTCGAGAACATTCTCTCTGGACTTGTGGATGATGTATCAGTGACGATAGATGTTAGGTAATATGATGTTAAACCTTTTCTCTCTCTGTGTTTGTATTCTTGCACCCAAATTTGAAATACAAAACTTAACAAGAAAAGTCTTTAAAAAAGGCATGGTTGGTGCCACAGATGAAGGTTGTGATTAGTCGACCAATTTGGGTGAATAGTGAATAGTAACAACACTGGGTACCAGCACTAATATTAGCACGAGTATTTATCAATCAATCATAGTTAATTTCAAAAAATTAATCTATTCTATCAACATGAGTTCATTATATTATATTTATATCAAGAGGGTGATATTCTGTTTATCGTCCAAAGTCACACTTTTTCACATCTCAGAGAAAAAATTTACATCTCTAAACAGAACAATACTAGATTTTCAAGACAGTTGGACAGCGTTGACAATGACAGGATATTGTGCAAAATGAACTGCAAAAACGATATCTCCTAGGCGCAATCACTTGATCTATCAGAAGCCATGATGGTTAATTATTAACAGGAGTATTACAGATACTAAAAAACAAAATACTCTCCGATCATCTTACGCGATTCGATCCCGGGTCCTTATTGCAATTATTATCATATGCAATTGAAAGACGATGTATTAAAACGATATGAAGCAGTTATGAATCAATATATATATAAAAAGAAAAGTTAAGCACTTCCACGTTTTTTCAGCAGTGAGCGAATTTTTCTGAAAAAAAGAAGACTATATGGAAGTAGAAATAATAGTATGGTATGATAAACCCATAATCGTGCAGTTAAGGCGGGAAAATTGCATGCATCAATTTTCGCATCTTTTGGATATTCACATTCATAAAATTGTTGCATTTTCATGTCAAGAAATTCCGTTCTTTCAAGCCAACTAGTCAAACTGTAGTATCGAGCATCTAGTCCAAAGTCACTAGTTAGATCACAAACCTCAAAATCCCTAATTATGTAAAACAATGATTTTCAATTAAAACGGCTCATAACAAAGTGGAAACTTTTATGACCCCTTGAAATAAAGGAATCAAAATCATTAAAAGTAAATTTATGATATACACTCAGGGGCAAAAGTAACGATAATGCATGATAGATTAACCTACGAGTGATAGTTACCGCTGAGACCGTGTTATGTCAAGTCTACAAGAGCCAGCTGAACTTAGTTTTAAATTTATTCACTTGTATAACACGCCTTTCTAAAAACGCCGTTAAAAACATCTCTTTAACGAGATAGGATAGGGAAACCAATCCAAAGATTATGTCAAAATTACCATTGATAAAGCTGTTTTAAGACCCTCCGTACTTGACAAATTAAAGTATAATACTCTGATGTTTGAAATTGTGAGTACTTCTTCACAACTTATGTGCCGTACAGATGGATTCGTAGTCGCATGTTATAATCTATAGGATTGTGTTCCATACTCTTTTGAAAAGTTGGTATCGTTTCTGCCCCTGCGTGTATACATACAAATAATAATATTTCAGTTTTCTGTAACTCAAAGAGCAATGTTTCAAAATACATGAACTTGTTGTTTGTTGCGTTTAGTGCTGTTTACTGGGAGATCTTTAAAATGAAAGCTCAGGTTGCAGACAGATACAATTTGTTCTGTTATTTGATCTCAAAATAGTATTTTCTTTTACAATTTCTCTGACATTTGTTTTTTGGTCGAAAAAAAAGTCACTTTTCGTTCTTGTTTTGAGGAGATGCAGATTGTATGATTAAAATACGTGACAAGAAAATTAAGATGAATAGAACACATTTATCTGAATAATTTGTTACTTTTTATTTTCCACTGTACAGTTTCCACGACCTGTCTAACATAAGTTCAACGATTGCTGTTATATGTAGACAAGAACTAGGGTAGCATGATTAAAGTAAATTACAACATAAGTAAGATGAACAGCACACATTAAACTGAATATTTGGTAACATTTTACTTTAACACTGTACCAAGTGTAAAACTGCAACGT
Source organism: Steromphala cineraria (assembly GCA_916613615.1). Lineage (NCBI taxonomy): Eukaryota > Metazoa > Mollusca > Gastropoda > Trochida > Trochidae > Steromphala > Steromphala cineraria. The sequence continues at coordinate 51,430,493 of OU744722.1, read as the reverse complement.
CCTTCTGTTATATGTAGGGTAACAAAGCACATAACAATCAAATATGAACAGAACACATAATCTGAATATTCTGTACCATTTCCTGTTTACTGTCACACTAAAACCATACAATAGCAAGAACGAGGAGGGAAAACATTCTAGATTCTCTCAGAAATTAACACTAATCAAGGTAACAACAAAAATAGCTTTCTTGAACCGTCCATATATCCATGACAAGCATGCTCAAAGCGCCATGAGTATTTTTACCCTGAAGAGACAGTATGTTCGGTGCCACCGATAAATAAGCGCTCTGCGCGACCTTGTAGATCCGTACTTTCCCCTTGTTATGGTACCCATTTGTATAGCTAGGTGAACTGAGTGCAATGTGAATAAAGTACCTTGCCCAAGGACACAACACATATGGCCCAGGTTACAATCGGGATTCGAAATCGGGCCGTTGGCATGAGAGGCAAGCATGATAACCGCTACGCCACTGTACTCCATCTTTCAAAGACGGTAATTACGGTAATGTTGTTGCAATAAAACAAAAATAATGTTTGATAGTTTGTTAATGTAAAAAACTGTCACAGAGTAAGTGATTAAAATAAAAAGTTTTCTGTTCTGTTTCGTCATTAAACGCTTTCATTTCTACGGCTGTGACATAAGAACACTTTGAATATTTCAAAACATCTAATTTCAATATTTCGTGAAGTAAATGATATTTTGATATGTTTCATATTGTCTCAATACTACTTTCCATTTTCCCCTAGACATGTGCTGATCGATGTCTATTATATTTATTTGAGTTTTTTAGAAGCAGCCAATTGTTGACAGATAAACTTTACTCCTGCTATCAATCTCAGTGACTGATTATATCAACGTACATGTAACGACATTCAAGGGTATTTGACAAAATTTAGAATTATTTAAAAAAAATTTAAGATAAGTCAACCATTACAACATCAGATATGTTTGAAATATATTGTATTCCTATCAAAGTTACAAATGTTAAATGGGCAGTAGCATGTTTTTTTATATATTTATATTTTTAATTTTACACTGAAAATGTAAGGGAATGCTAAATGTATTATTTTCACTGTGTCAAAAATCTCATTAAACAAGCCAATCATCCATAGTCAGAGGGCAAAGTAAATAATCCATCGGCGGCCATTTTTTGTGAACACCTTTAATTCACTTTGTGTAAGAAAACGGCTAAACTTTACGTTATATATTTGAATTATTACTGCTTCATTAAGTTTAAATACATTGTCTTTCAATTGGAACCATTAATTTTCATTTTCCTGACATCACCTTATATCCCCCCTAACAACGTGCTACTGCCCCTTTAAAGTGAATTCCAAATGCTTTGCTACTTATAAGTATAAAACTGTCCATCTCTTTATAATATTCAAAACAATTAACATTAAGTAAGAGAACATTACAAATGAACATGGTTAAATTTATTTGTGGATTTTACAAGTTGTAAAGCTTTCAGCAACCCCTTTCGTGAACTTTAGACCAAAATGTAGACCAAAACGTGTGTGTTTTCATATGGCCTGGACTTGCTTAAGTTCAGTTCATCCGCCAGTACTGTCTGTTAGTTACTGTAGAAAGGTCACAGCTTGGTCATTTTGTCTAGCCATTTAATTGAAGCATTTATTGACAACAGTAGCCCTAGACACAATTAGTAATAGTTGCCAAAATTCTTTTATTTGCAACTTCTTTCATACTCTTTCAAGTAATAATAACCTTTCGAGAAGATGATGAAATTCTACATTTGCAATTAAAACATCTGTCTGTATTACCGAGTAATCTGATTGGTTCACAGGGTCATTGACCAGTAAGAGAAAAGCGTAGCTAACTCAAAATCTAAAACCTCTGGAAATCGTTAAATACTCGCTTATCAACATTGATATTACATATTCTGTTAATGATACAATGACTTTTATGTATGATTACCCCTATATCGCAACAACTGGATCAACATTTATTACTTTACTAAAAAGTTGGTTTGTTTTTGACAAATATTAAATACTTAAATTTAAACGTAACTGAGCGCGATACTTTAGTTTGTGGCTATATGAGAATTCACAATTTAACAAAGAATCAAGTTCTTTCATTTGATTTTCAGTCTTAAAAACTTGCCTCAGCATGACATGTACTGTTTATAAGACTTTTGATTTATCGTTTGTAAATTGTAGCCTAAAGAATCCAGACTTGCGTAATTACACAAATAGGTTATCTGCTCGCTTCTCAACATTGATATAAGATATTCTGTTAATGATGCAATGACATATATCTATGATTACCCCTATCCCTTGTCAAATAGATCGTAATAGATTCCTTTATTTGATGATTATATAAGATAATAATTTGACAAATATTTTACTTTTTAATGTCATAAATACATGATTATTTGGCAATACAATCAAATCCAATTACTAAGCGCAATACATAATTTGTGGTTACTTAAGAGTTGACAATTTAACAAAGAATCAAGTTCCTTCATTTAAAAGGATTTTCATGAAGAAATGCAGTCTTTTAAACTTGCTACAGCATGAATAAGCATTGTTGATATTGATAAGTCTTTTGACTGATGATTTGTGAATAATCGCATATTCTGTTGATGTATACAGACTGGCGTAATCATCACGAATAGGTTGAAAAGATAAAAAAAAAAACCACAGACTAACTCACACATTTCCAACCATATAAATATCAAGATAGTTACAATATGAAAATTATGTCAATGTCTTCATAAGGCTTAGGTTTTCATAGTTCAAGCTTAAACAGTTCCTAAAAAAACAGGAAATGAAACGATACAACATTGTACTGTCTTTGCATCTGATCCAAAATATGGCCTATATATTTGTCAAATAAGAAAACTGATTGAAGATGGCGGTTGTACAGTATAGTCTTAGGCAAAGAGAAATATTATGAATGAAGCCTCTACTCGTTTTATTAAAATGTTAAAGGGGCAGTAGCACGTTTTTTGATAATTTTATATTTTAAAATTTTCAGTGATAATTGTAAGTTAATGTTAAATGTATTATTTTGACAGTGTCAAAAATGTCATTACACAAGTCAATCATCCATAGTCGGAGGACAAAAAGTATGAAGATTCACATAAAATACATAGGCCGCCATTTTTGTGTGAACACCTTTAATTCATTTTCTGTAAGAAAAAGGAATCGCATGGCTAAACTTTATGCTAAATATTTGAATTATTACTGCACCATTTAGTTTAAATACATTGGCTTTCAATTGGAACCATTAATTTTCATTTTCCTTACATCACCTCATATTCCCCCTAAAAACGTGCTACTGCCCCTTAAAAGACTTTGATATTTGATTACCGCTGTCAAGTGAAATGTTTCTTTCATTTCTTGAAAGGTCATCGTTGATGAACTCTTTCTCTACAAATAAATATATTATATAGTGTATTGAAAAACCTATTCCATTTAATAAAAGTGACACAGAGTATCTTTCTTAAAATTTTATTTCGTTTGATAAGCTACAAAATATTTAATATGCTAATTGAAGTTCATATCTCATCACTGGATTTGCAAATATATCCATTTATGCATAATATCTCTAAAATGCTTGATTTTATGGACACATCGAGAAAACATCTCAAATACGTTTAATATTCGAAATTATGCATCCAATTAATCTACCTATTAGTTACGATACCAAATAAACACTATCGAATCGAATATATCTTCCTGTCAGCTTATGACAAGGTTTCAAAATTACGTTTGGCGTATTTGCGCGCGCCACTCGAGCCACATTGTCCGGTTTTCGATCAAAATCCCGACTTTGAATGGCCGTATTTTCGCTCTAATGTACTGATTGACCTTTAACTTGTTATTTTCAGTAACAGTTAGTGGTTCCTGATGTTGTGTGAACATATGTTCACCTTTTGGGCCGCTCTAAAAATACCACCTTTTTATTGACATTTTCTCTACTGCAACAACAATGCCAGTTTTACGTTGGCGATAGTAGTCTATTTCTAGGTATTCACAACAAACTCGTATGGCTCCATGTCTGCCACTTTATGTTACTACATGAGTATATTTAGGTGTTTAGATAACCAAAGGTACTCAAGTTACATTTGGATACCTTCTTGAAAATGAAAATTTATTTACACTTAAATTAAGTGAAACGGGCTTCTCTGATAATATAACATCTTAAACTTATAATTTACTTATATTCATTTTTACTTAATTTCAATATTTGAATAAACTATTCACAAAAGGGATTCATGAAATGTGTAAAGAAATTTTTATAGAAAAAAGTATTATACACAAATCACACACATCTATGATATATTTTTCTTGTAGGTAAATTAATGATTACGCCGCTTCAGCATATTTTAGTCATTAATGGCTAGTATACTTCTAATTTACCACAAGAAGTCCTAATCTCCTTTCATACCTTAATAATATAAGAAATTGTACTACATATATTGTGGTCGCATTCAACGACATGGAAAAATGCAGGGAATATTATTGGTTAAGATGTAACCAAACTTGGATGGACATTGAAAATAGCACATCAAATCAGAACAACACAGATTGGCTCGCATCTTTAGTTCAGACAGGGAACTATTACAAACGGATAATTTATTGCTAGAATAACAAAGTCATATTCTATGTCGCTAAATACAGAATCACTTACTTAAAAGCTTGTACTTGTTTGCGAACGTCGATTGGTGTATAATAACAGTAAGATTATTTAAATTTGTAAATGATCATTTCACCTTCTAAAAATCAGTGACACTTAAGTTTTCTTTTTAAAACGATGTTGGTTGTCTTTTCAAAACTGCAAGTTGGACAACCTTTTTGGAACTTTGTTTATCGAAAAACCTCACGTAAATGACTCGCACAATATAAAAAGCTTGTAAAGTAATCAAATCGTTGATTTCCCGGAATAATTTGTAACATCCGTACAAACTCAGAATATATACGAAATTACTTGATACGATGTGTTATAGTTTAGTTCTTTGATGTATTGTTATTATGAAGTTTTAATAATCAAATTTGACCAACCATCCTCCAATTTTCCCAGGTTTTTGTACTTTTATCTTTAATGATATAATGTCGAAAAAGTAAGACACCCTCTATATTCCCTATTGTATTTATCATAGGGGAAATAGATTTTGAGATGCCTGAAGAAAGGTTGGTGTCAATTTCAGTGACATTTAATTCAACCCTTCTCTACTAAAATTGGAACATACATGCATGCAAAGTACAAATGTAAAGTTAAAGGGAATAGTGAGTCAGGATAAAAGTACTGGTCAATAGATGTTTGGCTAACAACGACAGGGTTTTCTTCCAAATATTACAGTTTTAAAGGGGCAGTATCACGTTTTTTGATAATTTTAAAATTTTGAATGATAATTGTAAGTTAATGTTAAATGTATTATTTTGACAGTGTCAAAAATCTCATTACACAAGCAAATCATCCATAGTCAGAGGACAAAGTATGAAGATTCACATAAAATCCATTGGCGGCCATTTTTTGTGAACACCTTTAATTCATTTTGTGTAAGAAAATGGGATCGAATGACTAAATTTTAGGTTCTTTATTTGAATTATTGCTGCTCCATTTAGTTTTAATACATTGTCTTTCAATTGGAACCATTGATTTTCATTATTCTAACATCACGTTATATCCTCCCTAAAACGTGCTACTGCCCCTTTAAAGATTTGACAAAATGCTAGAAGACATTGAAAGGACTAACATCAAACCATCTGTATCGTTGCATGGTTTTAAAAATCGTGCTAGTGGGACTCGTTTTACAAATGTTTGTTTCCATGAAGAAATTAGAATATATATTTATTAAATTGAAACCTTTTCACAGATTATGTTTCTTGATGGTTCTCCTCTATGATAAGGAAGGTTGAGGGTATTGACACGTGGTGTATGAACACTTTTATCTTATGCACATTCCATAAAAAAGAACACAATTATAAACCAAGATGTGCTCTGTTAAAATCTTCAATGACGAAATTTTTGTTCATTGCAAAAATGAAAACGAAATTCATGACCTTTCACAAAAATATGAAAGTTATTTTTTTAGTTGATAGAAACATACCCCACAGGATGTTTTCGTTATAAATTTGGTTTGTAGGAAAAACAAAGTTCTAAAGATATACAGATTGCACCATTGATAATCTGTTAAATGCAAACAGTACAAAAAATAAAGAGGTGTGTCTTTGATCTTGCTTATCAAATTGCTGCACAATTTAGGTAACCTTTAAAGGGGCAGTAGCACGTTTTAGGGGGAATATAAGGTGATGTCAGGAAAATGAAAATAAATGGTTCCAATTGAAAGACAATGTATTTAAACTAAATGAAGCAGTAATAAATCAAATATATAACTTAAAGTTCAGCCATGCGATTCCTTTTTCTTACAAAAATGAATTAAAGGTGTTCACACAAAAATGGCCGCCAATGGATTTTATGTGAATCCTCATACTTTGTCCTCTGACTATGGGTGATTGGCTTGTGTAATGAAATTGTTGACACTGTCAATATAATACATTTAACATTTACTTACAATTATAAGTGAAAGATTTGAAATATAAAATTATCAAAAAACGTGCTACTGCCCCTTTAAACCATAATGCAACAACTATGTTTCAATTATTTCAGGTTCGTTTACTCAGTGATTAAGAGTCCTCTTTTGACATTTCGCCTCTTTAAACCTGCAACAGAGACTCTAAATATATTGCAAAAGGAACGATATTTATACATTACTCCTTGTTAAGTAGTTATAGCAATTTAGTACTTAAGAGATGGTAAACGATAGACACCGGATTTATTTGTTAGCCAGATTTATATGCAAGTTCTTCCTGTACGTAGGAACAAAAAGAACGGTACAACACACGCAAAAAGTATGTTTATTTAGAAAGAATGTATAGTATATAACCTTATTCAAGAATATATTTAAAAGTACTTCATTGTTTCACTGTTTTGGCGATAATAAATCTAAAAATTGGGTGTTTCCACGCCAAGTATTCTTTCGCAGTAAGACGTTTGTGATATAATAAAAAAAGGTTTATAACTGAGGATTGCCCACAGCAAAATTGACTTGACACTGTATCACGGAAGTTAATTAAGTAAATATACGTTTGTCTATCAATTAAGTAACTCTTTGTAAAATACAATCTAATATACACCATCGGTACTCTTCCCAACAAGCAAATAAGTTTTGCAAATTCATGCTTTTAGAAGCAACGTTAGGAATGAAATTTTGAAACCATGATAGCTCAGAGAGTGATATTGGCTATTAGATATACATCCATTTGTTTAATTTCTTTTCAAACATTTCTGCGAATGATCTGTGCTAATGTTCATTATTGTAATAAAAGAAAAACAAGTTTAGAAGCATTATAGTATGTATATGTCATTTAGTCAAATATCCATCATTGTGAAGCCACAAGAAATAACAAAATAAAAATATTCTAAACATTTTATTTTAACTGGCAATTATGTAGTGACAATGTATTAATTGTAGTCAACATCTGGTCCAACAGTATACATTATGTGAAATATAGATATCCGATTTACTAATTATACAGAGCAATGGAATGGGAAAAGACGTCACAACTACTAACTCTTCACAGCTAGAAAAAATCTATTAAATCACCTAATGAGTTTTCTCACTATCGTTAGTGAACAGGAAGGTAATGAAAAAAACGTCTTTAAACTGTTCTGTGGTGTTGTTATTGTCAAACACATTTCTGATGGACAATCAACCGCATGCACACATCACCCAACACTCGACTGATTTAAGGTTCGGACATCAATCAACAAACCTTGGAACACCTTAATTTTCCTAACATGAAAAGTCGGTTGGTAGGTTTTGTTTAATTGAAAAGGAAATTTTCTGGGTACTTACAAACAACTAGAAACCATCATCATTTGATGATAACAGCTATCATTAATAAGAACAAATAAGTAATGGATAATTTATATTTTAAATAGAAAAAGTAAAACGAGGATGCATGTGTCAATTATGTTCAAAAGGGTATAAGGCTTAACAAATTAAAATTCATTCAGATAACGTACAAAATTTTACCCAAAGAAAAACATTTAAGGAGACCTATACATAAATTATATAAAGGTCACGCTGAAAGCATACATAATGCCGTTTGATATTTGATATTGAGTAGTTTTCTGTTGACATCAGGTATCTTAAAACAACAAGTTAGCAATGTCAACACTTTTTTTTTTTTTGAAGACAGAGGTAAGTTTTAAGAGTAAAATTGAAACAGATGTCACGGTCATTAAAGATATCAAGTTGGATGATTTGAAACATTTTTTTATATGTTGCAACATTTCTAGCCACCTGCATATCTACAGACCATCGTCCTCTGGTAGATGTAAACAAGACAACAAATTGCATGATTAAAACACATAAAAGAAATGAAGATATATAGAATACATTATTCTGGAGAATTTAAGCATTTTCTTATCCGCTGTACGATCTTAACTATACAGTAGCTAACATGTGTGATAGAAGCATGACATTGCAGACTACTCATCTAGTCTTTGATCTTTCTTACATCTATAATAAACGATTTTATAGAAGAAATTGAAAAACGATTATTGTTCGTGTATTAAAACTTCAACGTTTATAAATGTCAATTACAATGGTTAATATACTTTCAATCGAGTAATTATTGAAACTTAAATGCTGTCTGCTTAGGAAAAGTTTTGGTTTCTGAGCCTTCTTGATACATGTGTATGAACATGTAAAACATTAGAATCATACAAAACCGGCACAAACACGGAACTCATGAAATCGAATGTAAATAGAGATTATTACCCGATAAAGTGTGTCATGACTTTAACGAACGAGTGTGAATTTTTGTATTACCCGAGCGAGGGTTAAACACAAATTTGCACGAGTTTCGTAAAAGTCATATGACACACTTCCGAGGGTAATAATTTCTTTATTACCGATTCTATTCTATTTTACCATCGTAGAAATTTTCAAGAAACGGACCCCATCCTTTGCGAGGGCCGGCTACAGTGACATCACCAACAATGGTGTAATGACGTCACAAGCGAAAAAACATGGGAACTCGCGCTACAACAATCGTTGCTAGGCAAAAGTGATATGTGCACTAGTGCTCACATGAAAATATGTCACTACTTATTTTCAACCATATGGGTAATAATGTATTTTATAGCCATTCTCTTTTAAACCATATTATCTTGCTGCTATCACTCATCTTAGAGTTGTGAACTGCATATGAGTTGGTACGTGCTTAAATACAGTTTTTTTAACTGTCAACGAGCAGCTTTTGATGACTGACCATCCGCTCTGTATTTACATACATCGTCTGTGTTGTTAAGAAGGAAAAACACCATTTCATGCCAATGGTCATAAACCTTTAGTAATAAGAAATATATTAGTGTCTTATTATAATAAAAATAATAATTAGTGTCAATTTATATAGTGTCTTTATATCGGTAGTATCAGAACATATGGTATAATGAGACACAAATTCAAGTAAAACATTAAATATAAATGTTGAAAATCAAAAATTAACATTCTAAAAGCTAATTTAGGGTGATTAGATTATTCGCTTTCTAAAGAAGAAGGGCTCTCTATTTCTGTCTAATTACTAATTTAATAAAAAAATAAACCTTTGCAAAATTATTGTTATTAAAGGGGCAGTAGCACGTTTTTTGACAATTTTATATATTTTCACTGATAATTGTAAGTTAATGTTATATGTATTATTTTGACAGTGTTAAAAATCCCATTACAAAAGTCAATCATCCATAGTCAGAGGACAAAGTATGAAGATTTACATAAAATCCATTGGCGGCCATTTGTGTGTGAACACCTTTAATTCATTTTGTTTAATAAAAGGAATCGCATGTCTACACTTTACGTTAGTAAAGTAATGTGATTGGTCAAGAGGTCGCCCATTATCACGACCATCATCGCATAAGCTTATTGACTCAAAGGTGACTTCCCTTTGAAGTTCTCATGATCTACATGTAAGTTTTTACACAATGCCATATACAGTTGTAAATCAGAAACTATCAGATTTTAACATCTAGGTTGTAACTGGCTTTGTTATTGCTTTATGATGAGGATTCAGTCAATATTCTTGAAACAAGGGCCCTTTGGTTTGTGTCTAATCATTTTGATCGGCGGAATTAAGGGTGGAGAAAGTTGAGTTTGAAACTCTAGTTACTGCATTAATATCATTCATACATGATTACGTCAAAATGTATGAAACATAAATGCGTTCATTCGCGTGTCAAAGGTTAGTTTCCGTATATTCAAGCCTTAATCATTCAATTCTTAAATAAAAACTTATAAAATCTCTCCAGGAAATATGTCTCTGAATACAATTCAAGGAAAGTATGTGTTGAATCATTTACGAATTATGGGAACTGTTTTCAAAATGTTGTTTGTAACTGCATTATACTTTCAGGACTAAGAGAAAGCCACAGTCTAATATGTACTGTTATATATATTTGACCCGTTCTGTCCTGTACATTGTTCTTGTCATGTTACTTAGTGAATCTTTAAATAGATAATTTAAGTACACATAATTATGTCTGACACATATGAAAGCGATTTATAGGTGCATTTGGATTTTTCTAATTTTGTATTAGGTCAAATCAATTTTTGGAACCCCTAATAAATTAACAGTCCCTCTGACGTAGCACTCAGGGTCACCCACAAACCTCAACACCATGAAAAGGCACTGGGTCACTTGAGGGCTTGAAATCAAGGTTCTTCCTCCAGCAGTAAAGCATCATCTAAACGAATGGTAAGCTCGGCATTTAGTTAATTAAATCACCTTAGTTAAATATTTGGTTAAAGGCTGATCAGATTTGTCAGAGTAATTGGATGTTCAAGCCGCCACATCATTAAAAAAACGCGACCAAATGAAATAATGAAGCACGTTTATACTTGAAATCTTTAAACATGTCACATATAAAATTAAAAAAGAAGGTTTTTTTTCATTTTTAAACTGCCACACAGTTGGCTAGAATTTGATCATTTACAAAAGAAAGTACATCTTGTTTACTTTGAAGACACATGTTTTATCTGACCTAGATACATATACCAGACTCTAAATTACTTTTAACAGCCATGAGAAGATTAAGTTTGTTCGTCAAATGTTTGACCTCTAATAGCATCGAACTAACTTTAAATGCATTTTCCAAATTTCTGGCCCGAGTAAAGCGCAAAATTGCACAAAATTGCACAAAATTGCACGGAAATCATGCACAGGAAGTGACACCAGAGGGGAACTGATTTAACTTTGATGAGATTAAATCTTTGATGAAAAAGTTATAAAACTGAATAAAGTAACAGCATTTGTAGATATGTTTGAAAATACATACAATGATTACTATGATTTTCCAAATACAGCTTAAAGTACGAATTCCTTTTTTACTTACATTAAAAAATCCCCGGCATTTCTTCGCCTCCACACTTTTTCACATCTCAGAGAAAAAATTTACATCTCTAAACAGAACAATACTAGATTTTCAAGACAGTTGGACAGCGTTGACAATGACAGGATATTGTGCAAAATGAACTGCAAAAACGATATCTCCTAGGCGCAATCACTTGATCTATCAGAAGCCATGATGGTTAATTATTAACAGGAGTATTACAGATACTAAAAAACAAAATACTCTCCGATCATCTTACGCGATTCGATCCCGGGTCCTTATTGCAATTATTATCATATGCAATTGAAAGACGATGTATTAAAACGATATGAAGCAGTTATGAATCAATATATATATAAAAAGAAAAGTTAAGCACTTCCACGTTTTTTCAGCAGTGAGCGAATTTTTCTGAAAAAAAGAAGACTATATGGAAGTAGAAATAATAGTATGGTATGATAAACCCATAATCGTGCAGTTAAGGCGGGAAAATTGCATGCATCAATTTTCGCATCTTTTGGATATTCACATTCATAAAATTGTTGCATTTTCATGTCAAGAAATTCCGTTCTTTCAAGCCAACTAGTCAAACTGTAGTATCGAGCATCTAGTCCAAAGTCACTAGTTAGATCACAAACCTCAAAATCCCTAATTATGTAAAACAATGATTTTCAATTAAAACGGCTCATAACAAAGTGGAAACTTTTATGACCCCTTGAAATAAAGGAATCAAAATCATTAAAAGTAAATTTATGATATACACTCAGGGGCAAAAGTAACGATAATGCATGATAGATTAACCTACGAGTGATAGTTACCGCTGAGACCGTGTTATGTCAAGTCTACAAGAGCCAGCTGAACTTAGTTTTAAATTTATTCACTTGTATAACACGCCTTTCTAAAAACGCCGTTAAAAACATCTCTTTAACGAGATAGGATAGGGAAACCAATCCAAAGATTATGTCAAAATTACCATTGATAAAGCTGTTTTAAGACCCTCCGTACTTGACAAATTAAAGTATAATACTCTGATGTTTGAAATTGTGAGTACTTCTTCACAACTTATGTGCCGTACAGATGGATTCGTAGTCGCATGTTATAATCTATAGGATTGTGTTCCATACTCTTTTGAAAAGTTGGTATCGTTTCTGCCCCTGCGTGTATACATACAAATAATAATATTTCAGTTTTCTGTAACTCAAAGAGCAATGTTTCAAAATACATGAACTTGTTGTTTGTTGCGTTTAGTGCTGTTTACTGGGAGATCTTTAAAATGAAAGCTCAGGTTGCAGACAGATACAATTTGTTCTGTTATTTGATCTCAAAATAGTATTTTCTTTTACAATTTCTCTGACATTTGTTTTTTGGTCGAAAAAAAAGTCACTTTTCGTTCTTGTTTTGAGGAGATGCAGATTGTATGATTAAAATACGTGACAAGAAAATTAAGATGAATAGAACACATTTATCTGAATAATTTGTTACTTTTTATTTTCCACTGTACAGTTTCCACGACCTGTCTAACATAAGTTCAACGATTGCTGTTATATGTAGACAAGAACTAGGGTAGCATGATTAAAGTAAATTACAACATAAGTAAGATGAACAGCACACATTAAACTGAATATTTGGTAACATTTTACTTTAACACTGTACCAAGTGTAAAACTGCAACGTCCTTCTGTTATATGTAGGGTAACAAAGCACATAACAATCAAATATGAACAGAACACATAATCTGAATATTCTGTACCATTTCCTGTTTACTGTCACACTAAAACCATACAATAGCAAGAACGAGGAGGGAAAACATTCTAGATTCTCTCAGAAATTAACACTAATCAAGGTAACAACAAAAATAGCTTTCTTGAACCGTCCATATATCCATGACAAGCATGCTCAAAGCGCCATGAGTATTTTTACCCTGAAGAGACAGTATGTTCGGTGCCACCGATAAATAAGCGCTCTGCGCGACCTTGTAGATCCGTACTTTCCCCTTGTTATGGTACCCATTTGTATAGCTAGGTGAACTGAGTGCAATGTGAATAAAGTACCTTGCCCAAGGACACAACACATATGGCCCAGGTTACAATCGGGATTCGAAATCGGGCCGTTGGCATGAGAGGCAAGCATGATAACCGCTACGCCACTGTACTCCATCTTTCAAAGACGGTAATTACGGTAATGTTGTTGCAATAAAACAAAAATAATGTTTGATAGTTTGTTAATGTAAAAAACTGTCACAGAGTAAGTGATTAAAATAAAAAGTTTTCTGTTCTGTTTCGTCATTAAACGCTTTCATTTCTACGGCTGTGACATAAGAACACTTTGAATATTTCAAAACATCTAATTTCAATATTTCGTGAAGTAAATGATATTTTGATATGTTTCATATTGTCTCAATACTACTTTCCATTTTCCCCTAGACATGTGCTGATCGATGTCTATTATATTTATTTGAGTTTTTTAGAAGCAGCCAATTGTTGACAGATAAACTTTACTCCTGCTATCAATCTCAGTGACTGATTATATCAACGTACATGTAACGACATTCAAGGGTATTTGACAAAATTTAGAATTATTTAAAAAAAATTTAAGATAAGTCAACCATTACAACATCAGATATGTTTGAAATATATTGTATTCCTATCAAAGTTACAAATGTTAAATGGGCAGTAGCATGTTTTTTTATATATTTATATTTTTAATTTTACACTGAAAATGTAAGGGAATGCTAAATGTATTATTTTCACTGTGTCAAAAATCTCATTAAACAAGCCAATCATCCATAGTCAGAGGGCAAAGTAAATAATCCATCGGCGGCCATTTTTTGTGAACACCTTTAATTCACTTTGTGTAAGAAAACGGCTAAACTTTACGTTATATATTTGAATTATTACTGCTTCATTAAGTTTAAATACATTGTCTTTCAATTGGAACCATTAATTTTCATTTTCCTGACATCACCTTATATCCCCCCTAACAACGTGCTACTGCCCCTTTAAAGTGAATTCCAAATGCTTTGCTACTTATAAGTATAAAACTGTCCATCTCTTTATAATATTCAAAACAATTAACATTAAGTAAGAGAACATTACAAATGAACATGGTTAAATTTATTTGTGGATTTTACAAGTTGTAAAGCTTTCAGCAACCCCTTTCGTGAACTTTAGACCAAAATGTAGACCAAAACGTGTGTGTTTTCATATGGCCTGGACTTGCTTAAGTTCAGTTCATCCGCCAGTACTGTCTGTTAGTTACTGTAGAAAGGTCACAGCTTGGTCATTTTGTCTAGCCATTTAATTGAAGCATTTATTGACAACAGTAGCCCTAGACACAATTAGTAATAGTTGCCAAAATTCTTTTATTTGCAACTTCTTTCATACTCTTTCAAGTAATAATAACCTTTCGAGAAGATGATGAAATTCTACATTTGCAATTAAAACATCTGTCTGTATTACCGAGTAATCTGATTGGTTCACAGGGTCATTGACCAGTAAGAGAAAAGCGTAGCTAACTCAAAATCTAAAACCTCTGGAAATCGTTAAATACTCGCTTATCAACATTGATATTACATATTCTGTTAATGATACAATGACTTTTATGTATGATTACCCCTATATCGCAACAACTGGATCAACATTTATTACTTTACTAAAAAGTTGGTTTGTTTTTGACAAATATTAAATACTTAAATTTAAACGTAACTGAGCGCGATACTTTAGTTTGTGGCTATATGAGAATTCACAATTTAACAAAGAATCAAGTTCTTTCATTTGATTTTCAGTCTTAAAAACTTGCCTCAGCATGACATGTACTGTTTATAAGACTTTTGATTTATCGTTTGTAAATTGTAGCCTAAAGAATCCAGACTTGCGTAATTACACAAATAGGTTATCTGCTCGCTTCTCAACATTGATATAAGATATTCTGTTAATGATGCAATGACATATATCTATGATTACCCCTATCCCTTGTCAAATAGATCGTAATAGATTCCTTTATTTGATGATTATATAAGATAATAATTTGACAAATATTTTACTTTTTAATGTCATAAATACATGATTATTTGGCAATACAATCAAATCCAATTACTAAGCGCAATACATAATTTGTGGTTACTTAAGAGTTGACAATTTAACAAAGAATCAAGTTCCTTCATTTAAAAGGATTTTCATGAAGAAATGCAGTCTTTTAAACTTGCTACAGCATGAATAAGCATTGTTGATATTGATAAGTCTTTTGACTGATGATTTGTGAATAATCGCATATTCTGTTGATGTATACAGACTGGCGTAATCATCACGAATAGGTTGAAAAGATAAAAAAAAAAACCACAGACTAACTCACACATTTCCAACCATATAAATATCAAGATAGTTACAATATGAAAATTATGTCAATGTCTTCATAAGGCTTAGGTTTTCATAGTTCAAGCTTAAACAGTTCCTAAAAAAACAGGAAATGAAACGATACAACATTGTACTGTCTTTGCATCTGATCCAAAATATGGCCTATATATTTGTCAAATAAGAAAACTGATTGAAGATGGCGGTTGTACAGTATAGTCTTAGGCAAAGAGAAATATTATGAATGAAGCCTCTACTCGTTTTATTAAAATGTTAAAGGGGCAGTAGCACGTTTTTTGATAATTTTATATTTTAAAATTTTCAGTGATAATTGTAAGTTAATGTTAAATGTATTATTTTGACAGTGTCAAAAATGTCATTACACAAGTCAATCATCCATAGTCGGAGGACAAAAAGTATGAAGATTCACATAAAATACATAGGCCGCCATTTTTGTGTGAACACCTTTAATTCATTTTCTGTAAGAAAAAGGAATCGCATGGCTAAACTTTATGCTAAATATTTGAATTATTACTGCACCATTTAGTTTAAATACATTGGCTTTCAATTGGAACCATTAATTTTCATTTTCCTTACATCACCTCATATTCCCCCTAAAAACGTGCTACTGCCCCTTAAAAGACTTTGATATTTGATTACCGCTGTCAAGTGAAATGTTTCTTTCATTTCTTGAAAGGTCATCGTTGATGAACTCTTTCTCTACAAATAAATATATTATATAGTGTATTGAAAAACCTATTCCATTTAATAAAAGTGACACAGAGTATCTTTCTTAAAATTTTATTTCGTTTGATAAGCTACAAAATATTTAATATGCTAATTGAAGTTCATATCTCATCACTGGATTTGCAAATATATCCATTTATGCATAATATCTCTAAAATGCTTGATTTTATGGACACATCGAGAAAACATCTCAAATACGTTTAATATTCGAAATTATGCATCCAATTAATCTACCTATTAGTTACGATACCAAATAAACACTATCGAATCGAATATATCTTCCTGTCAGCTTATGACAAGGTTTCAAAATTACGTTTGGCGTATTTGCGCGCGCCACTCGAGCCACATTGTCCGGTTTTCGATCAAAATCCCGACTTTGAATGGCCGTATTTTCGCTCTAATGTACTGATTGACCTTTAACTTGTTATTTTCAGTAACAGTTAGTGGTTCCTGATGTTGTGTGAACATATGTTCACCTTTTGGGCCGCTCTAAAAATACCACCTTTTTATTGACATTTTCTCTACTGCAACAACAATGCCAGTTTTACGTTGGCGATAGTAGTCTATTTCTAGGTATTCACAACAAACTCGTATGGCTCCATGTCTGCCACTTTATGTTACTACATGAGTATATTTAGGTGTTTAGATAACCAAAGGTACTCAAGTTACATTTGGATACCTTCTTGAAAATGAAAATTTATTTACACTTAAATTAAGTGAAACGGGCTTCTCTGATAATATAACATCTTAAACTTATAATTTACTTATATTCATTTTTACTTAATTTCAATATTTGAATAAACTATTCACAAAAGGGATTCATGAAATGTGTAAAGAAATTTTTATAGAAAGAAGTATTATACACAAATCACACACATCTATGATATATTTTTCTTGTAGGTAAATTAATGATTACGCCGCTTCAGCATATTTTAGTCATTAATGGCTAGTATACTTCTAATTTACCACAAGAAGTCCTAATCTCCTTTCATACCTTAATAATATAAGAAATTGTACTACATATATTGTGGTCGCATTCAACGACATGGAAAAATGCAGGGAATATTATTGGTTAAGATGTAACCAAACTTGGATGGACATTGAAAATAGCACATCAAATCAGAACAACACAGATTGGCTCGCATCTTTAGTTCAGACAGGGAACTATTACAAACGGATAATTTATTGCTAGAATAACAAAGTCATATTCTATGTCGCTAAATACAGAATCACTTACTTAAAAGCTTGTACTTGTTTGCGAACGTCGATTGGTGTATAATAACAGTAAGATTATTTAAATTTGTAAATGATCATTTCACCTTCTAAAAATCAGTGACACTTAAGTTTTCTTTTTAAAACGATGTTGGTTGTCTTTTCAAAACTGCAAGTTGGACAACCTTTTTGGAACTTTGTTTATCGAAAAACCTCACGTAAATGACTCGCACAATATAAAAAGCTTGTAAAGTAATCAAATCGTTGATTTCCCGGAATAATTTGTAACATCCGTACAAACTCAGAATATATACGAAATTACTTGATACGATGTGTTATAGTTTAGTTCTTTGATGTATTGTTATTATGAAGTTTTAATAATCAAATTTGACCAACCATCCTCCAATTTTCCCAGGTTTTTGTACTTTTATCTTTAATGATATAATGTCGAAAAAGTAAGACACCCTCTATATTCCCTATTGTATTTATCATAGGGGAAATAGATTTTGAGATGCCTGAAGAAAGGTTGGTGTCAATTTCAGTGACATTTAATTCAACCCTTCTCTACTAAAATTGGAACATACATGCATGCAAAGTACAAATGTAAAGTTAAAGGGAATAGTGAGTCAGGATAAAAGTACTGGTCAATAGATGTTTGGCTAACAACGACAGGGTTTTCTTCCAAATATTACAGTTTTAAAGGGGCAGTATCACGTTTTTTGATAATTTTAAAATTTTGAATGATAATTGTAAGTTAATGTTAAATGTATTATTTTGACAGTGTCAAAAATCTCATTACACAAGCAAATCATCCATAGTCAGAGGACAAAGTATGAAGATTCACATAAAATCCATTGGCGGCCATTTTTTGTGAACACCTTTAATTCATTTTGTGTAAGAAAATGGGATCGAATGACTAAATTTTAGGTTCTTTATTTGAATTATTGCTGCTCCATTTAGTTTTAATACATTGTCTTTCAATTGGAACCATTGATTTTCATTATTCTAACATCACGTTATATCCTCCCTAAAACGTGCTACTGCCCCTTTAAAGATTTGACAAAATGCTAGAAGACATTGAAAGGACTAACATCAAACCATCTGTATCGTTGCATGGTTTTAAAAATCGTGCTAGTGGGACTCGTTTTACAAATGTTTGTTTCCATGAAGAAATTAGAATATATATTTATTAAATTGAAACCTTTTCACAGATTATGTTTCTTGATGGTTCTCCTCTATGATAAGGAAGGTTGAGGGTATTGACACGTGGTGTATGAACACTTTTATCTTATGCACATTCCATAAAAAAGAACACAATTATAAACCAAGATGTGCTCTGTTAAAATCTTCAATGACGAAATTTTTGTTCATTGCAAAAATGAAAACGAAATTCATGACCTTTCACAAAAATATGAAAGTTATTTTTTTAGTTGATAGAAACATACCCCACAGGATGTTTTCGTTATAAATTTGGTTTGTAGGAAAAACAAAGTTCTAAAGATATACAGATTGCACCATTGATAATCTGTTAAATGCAAACAGTACAAAAAATAAAGAGGTGTGTCTTTGATCTTGCTTATCAAATTGCTGCACAATTTAGGTAACCTTTAAAGGGGCAGTAGCACGTTTTAGGGGGAATATAAGGTGATGTCAGGAAAATGAAAATAAATGGTTCCAATTGAAAGACAATGTATTTAAACTAAATGAAGCAGTAATAAATCAAATATATAACTTAAAGTTCAGCCATGCGATTCCTTTTTCTTACAAAAATGAATTAAAGGTGTTCACACAAAAATGGCCGCCAATGGATTTTATGTGAATCCTCATACTTTGTCCTCTGACTATGGGTGATTGGCTTGTGTAATGAAATTGTTGACACTGTCAATATAATACATTTAACATTTACTTACAATTATAAGTGAAAGATTTGAAATATAAAATTATCAAAAAACGTGCTACTGCCCCTTTAAACCATAATGCAACAACTATGTTTCAATTATTTCAGGTTCGTTTACTCAGTGATTAAGAGTCCTCTTTTGACATTTCGCCTCTTTAAACCTGCAACAGAGACTCTAAATATATTGCAAAAGGAACGATATTTATACATTACTCCTTGTTAAGTAGTTATAGCAATTTAGTACTTAAGAGATGGTAAACGATAGACACCGGATTTATTTGTTAGCCAGATTTATATGCAAGTTCTTCCTGTACGTAGGAACAAAAAGAACGGTACAACACACGCAAAAAGTATGTTTATTTAGAAAGAATGTATAGTATATAACCTTATTCAAGAATATATTTAAAAGTACTTCATTGTTTCACTGTTTTGGCGATAATAAATCTAAAAATTGGGTGTTTCCACGCCAAGTATTCTTTCGCAGTAAGACGTTTGTGATATAATAAAAAAAGGTTTATAACTGAGGATTGCCCACAGCAAAATTGACTTGACACTGTATCACGGAAGTTAATTAAGTAAATATACGTTTGTCTATCAATTAAGTAACTCTTTGTAAAATACAATCTAATATACACCATCGGTACTCTTCCCAACAAGCAAATAAGTTTTGCAAATTCATGCTTTTAGAAGCAACGTTAGGAATGAAATTTTGAAACCATGATAGCTCAGAGAGTGATATTGGCTATTAGATATACATCCATTTGTTTAATTTCTTTTCAAACATTTCTGCGAATGATCTGTGCTAATGTTCATTATTGTAATAAAAGAAAAACAAGTTTAGAAGCATTATAGTATGTATATGTCATTTAGTCAAATATCCATCATTGTGAAGCCACAAGAAATAACAAAATAAAAATATTCTAAACATTTTATTTTAACTGGCAATTATGTAGTGACAATGTATTAATTGTAGTCAACATCTGGTCCAACAGTATACATTATGTGAAATATAGATATCCGATTTACTAATTATACAGAGCAATGGAATGGGAAAAGACGTCACAACTACTAACTCTTCACAGCTAGAAAAAATCTATTAAATCACCTAATGAGTTTTCTCACTATCGTTAGTGAACAGGAAGGTAATGAAAAAAACGTCTTTAAACTGTTCTGTGGTGTTGTTATTGTCAAACACATTTCTGATGGACAATCAACCGCATGCACACATCACCCAACACTCGACTGATTTAAGGTTCGGACATCAATCAACAAACCTTGGAACACCTTAATTTTCCTAACATGAAAAGTCGGTTGGTAGGTTTTGTTTAATTGAAAAGGAAATTTTCTGGGTACTTACAAACAACTAGAAACCATCATCATTTGATGATAACAGCTATCATTAATAAGAACAAATAAGTAATGGATAATTTATATTTTAAATAGAAAAAGTAAAACGAGGATGCATGTGTCAATTATGTTCAAAAGGGTATAAGGCTTAACAAATTAAAATTCATTCAGATAACGTACAAAATTTTACCCAAAGAAAAACATTTAAGGAGACCTATACATAAATTATATAAAGGTCACGCTGAAAGCATACATAATGCCGTTTGATATTTGATATTGAGTAGTTTTCTGTTGACATCAGGTATCTTAAAACAACAAGTTAGCAATGTCAACACTTTTTTTTTTTTTGAAGACAGAGGTAAGTTTTAAGAGTAAAATTGAAACAGATGTCACGGTCATTAAAGATATCAAGTTGGATGATTTGAAACATTTTTTTATATGTTGCAACATTTCTAGCCACCTGCATATCTACAGACCATCGTCCTCTGGTAGATGTAAACAAGACAACAAATTGCATGATTAAAACACATAAAAGAAATGAAGATATATAGAATACATTATTCTGGAGAATTTAAGCATTTTCTTATCCGCTGTACGATCTTAACTATACAGTAGCTAACATGTGTGATAGAAGCATGACATTGCAGACTACTCATCTAGTCTTTGATCTTTCTTACATCTATAATAAACGATTTTATAGAAGAAATTGAAAAACGATTATTGTTCGTGTATTAAAACTTCAACGTTTATAAATGTCAATTACAATGGTTAATATACTTTCAATCGAGTAATTATTGAAACTTAAATGCTGTCTGCTTAGGAAAAGTTTTGGTTTCTGAGCCTTCTTGATACATGTGTATGAACATGTAAAACATTAGAATCATACAAAACCGGCACAAACACGGAACTCATGAAATCGAATGTAAATAGAGATTATTACCCGATAAAGTGTGTCATGACTTTAACGAACGAGTGTGAATTTTTGTATTACCCGAGCGAGGGTTAAACACAAATTTGCACGAGTTTCGTAAAAGTCATATGACACACTTCCGAGGGTAATAATTTCTTTATTACCGATTCTATTCTATTTTACCATCGTAGAAATTTTCAAGAAACGGACCCCATCCTTTGCGAGGGCCGGCTACAGTGACATCACCAACAATGGTGTAATGACGTCACAAGCGAAAAAACATGGGAACTCGCGCTACAACAATCGTTGCTAGGCAAAAGTGATATGTGCACTAGTGCTCACATGAAAATATGTCACTACTTATTTTCAACCATATGGGTAATAATGTATTTTATAGCCATTCTCTTTTAAACCATATTATCTTGCTGCTATCACTCATCTTAGAGTTGTGAACTGCATATGAGTTGGTACGTGCTTAAATACAGTTTTTTTAACTGTCAACGAGCAGCTTTTGATGACTGACCATCCGCTCTGTATTTACATACATCGTCTGTGTTGTTAAGAAGGAAAAACACCATTTCATGCCAATGGTCATAAACCTTTAGTAATAAGAAATATATTAGTGTCTTATTATAATAAAAATAATAATTAGTGTCAATTTATATAGTGTCTTTATATCGGTAGTATCAGAACATATGGTATAATGAGACACAAATTCAAGTAAAACATTAAATATAAATGTTGAAAATCAAAAATTAACATTCTAAAAGCTAATTTAGGGTGATTAGATTATTCGCTTTCTAAAGAAGAAGGGCTCTCTATTTCTGTCTAATTACTAATTTAATAAAAAAATAAACCTTTGCAAAATTATTGTTATTAAAGGGGCAGTAGCACGTTTTTTGACAATTTTATATATTTTCACTGATAATTGTAAGTTAATGTTATATGTATTATTTTGACAGTGTTAAAAATCCCATTACAAAAGTCAATCATCCATAGTCAGAGGACAAAGTATGAAGATTTACATAAAATCCATTGGCGGCCATTTGTGTGTGAACACCTTTAATTCATTTTGTTTAATAAAAGGAATCGCATGTCTACACTTTACGTTAGTAAAGTAATGTGATTGGTCAAGAGGTCGCCCATTATCACGACCATCATCGCATAAGCTTATTGACTCAAAGGTGACTTCCCTTTGAAGTTCTCATGATCTACATGTAAGTTTTTACACAATGCCATATACAGTTGTAAATCAGAAACTATCAGATTTTAACATCTAGGTTGTAACTGGCTTTGTTATTGCTTTATGATGAGGATTCAGTCAATATTCTTGAAACAATGGCCCTTTGGTTTGTGTCTAATCATTTTGATCGGCGGAATTAAGGGTGGAGAAAGTTGAGTTTGAAACTCTAGTTACTGCATTAATATCATTCATACATGATTACGTCAAAATGTATGAAACATAAATGCGTTCATTCGCGTGTCAAAGGTTAGTTTCCGTATATTCAAGCCTTAATCATTCAATTCTTAAATAAAAACTTATAAAATCTCTCCAGGAAATATGTCTCTGAATACAATTCAAGGAAAGTATGTGTTGAATCATTTACGAATTATGGGAACTGTTTTCAAAATGTTGTTTGTAACTGCATTATACTTTCAGGACTAAGAGAAAGCCACAGTCTAATATGTACTGTTATATATATTTGACCCGTTCTGTCCTGTACATTGTTCTTGTCATGTTACTTAGTGAATCTTTAAATAGATAATTTAAGTACACATAATTATGTCTGACACATATGAAAGCGATTTATAGGTGCATTTGGATTTTTCTAATTTTGTATTAGGTCAAATC
Organism: Steromphala cineraria; assembly: GCA_916613615.1. NCBI lineage: Eukaryota > Metazoa > Mollusca > Gastropoda > Trochida > Trochidae > Steromphala > Steromphala cineraria. Next base: position 51,406,759 of record OU744722.1, on the reverse strand, counting down.
AATTTTTGGAACCCCTAATAAATTAACAGTCCCTCTGACGTAGCACTCAGGGTCACCCACAAACCTCAACACCATGAAAAGGCACTGGGTCACTTGAGGGCTTGAAATCAAGGTTCTTCCTCCAGCAGTAAAGCATCATCTAAACGAATGGTAAGCTCGGCATTTAGTTAATTAAATCACCTTAGTTAAATATTTGGTTAAAGGCTGATCAGATTTGTCAGAGTAATTGGATGTTCAAGCCGCCACATCATTAAAAAAACGCGACCAAATGAAATAATGAAGCACGTTTATACTTGAAATCTTTAAACATGTCACATATAAAATTAAAAAAGAAGGTTTTTTTTCATTTTTAAACTGCCACACAGTTGGCTAGAATTTGATCATTTACAAAAGAAAGTACATCTTGTTTACTTTGAAGACACATGTTTTATCTGACCTAGATACATATACCAGACTCTAAATTACTTTTAACAGCCATGAGAAGATTAAGTTTGTTCGTCAAATGTTTGACCTCTAATAGCATCGAACTAACTTTAAATGCATTTTCCAAATTTCTGGCCCGAGTAAAGCGCAAAATTGCACAAAATTGCACAAAATTGCACGGAAATCATGCACAGGAAGTGACACCAGAGGGGAACTGATTTAACTTTGATGAGATTAAATCTTTGATGAAAAAGTTATAAAACTGAATAAAGTAACAGCATTTGTAGATATGTTTGAAAATACATACAATGATTACTATGATTTTCCAAATACAGCTAAAAGTACGAATTCCTTTTTTACTTACATTAAAAAATCCCCGGCCTTTCTTCGCCTCCTGTGGGAATACTGTTGCATGTTGAGATGTTCTCAATCTAAATAAATTTAGATCAACAGATTTTTTTATTTTGTCATACTGTTGATCTAAGATTCACCAGTGTGAGAGGTCGTCCCGGTGACCTTTCGTATGCAAATAAGGAATTCGCGATTTGATCAATCAAATTCGACGTCACAAACAGTTAAAAGTCGCTATATCAAGGTGTGAACGGAAAAAATATATGGTGGCTTATGGCCTGTTCTCAATAACAGTGTGCATTGTAAAAAATAAATCTTGCATTTGATACTGATAAGAAAAATTATCAGTAGGTTGATTTTATTTTGGGTGTATGAAATATTTTAAGTTTATGATTGACAAAAAAAATCACTATTTTTAAAATATTTGGATGGAAATGAAAGAACTTAATACAAACGAGTTTGATAAAAAAAGAAGTTACCTCCCCTTGCATGAGGATCTTCGTAAATATTGGCATTTATCAAGCTCTAACTTTGTGATTATTATTCGCCACGTCAGTATCTGTGCGACGTGCAATCATCATTTGTCATTGACAACTAGCAAATACGCTAAATCATTTTAAAATGAAAAAATATAATCTATTAATCCGAATGACAAAGCTCTGAACATCATCCATTTCAAAAGATGTGCTGCTGAGTTTTTTTAACTTCCAGCGAGCTAAGGTAACTTTTCTGATTGGCCGAGCGGCTGATTTCAGAGGTCAGCGAGATGACCCGCCTTACGGGCCAATCTTAGATCAACAGTATGACAAAATAAAAAAATCTGTTGATCTAAATTTATTTAGATTGAGATGTTGAGATTAAACACGGACTCCTTAAACCGAACTTTGCCGCGATTTTTCTTGAACTTTCAAGTTACTGAACAGGTGCAAATATATGAATTTTATTCTTTATGTGCTCATCTTGAACTGAATTTGTACCTTCAGGAACCATCCACACACCGTACCACTTGACTCATTAGAAACACCCAAGATGATAACGTCAGTTTGAACTTTACCTATAATGATATATGTCAGAAATGTATTACACACTTTACAATCCCTATTGGATTCCATGGTGAAAGGAAATTGAATGGCAGACGCCCGGAGAGATTTGAGGTTGACATTTCACAGATTTGCTCAACATTTTCCTTTACTGAATTTGAGAAAGGAAGATAAATTTGTAAATTTATTACTGAACTCAAAAGTTTATTGGCAAGATTGCTCAAGATCAGAATATATGGGGTGTCAGGCTTTCTTGATTTTTTAAACTTTATTCTTTTCAAGTAATGACAAATGCTTATGCATATTTATATTCCTTATGTCACAGCTAACATTGATTTTGATTCTTCATATTTTTAAGACTAATTATGGTTCTTTATTATACAACCTTTCATGTTTCACAAACATATGATACAATTCAAATGTATAGTTCACAAACTTGAAGAAATGACGATCATAGTTAGAACACGTTTATAATCAATTAACACAAATCTGTCAGTTCAACTCTCAGACTACACATAATTCCATACCACGGAAGAAGAACTCAAAGAATCTCCAGGGAATGTAATAATTACCGCTTTGATCTTTCAACGTTGTTTTATGCTCTCTGCTCAACAGATGGCCTTCGTCATGAATGGAACGTGTCTTGCAATTAGTAACATGTTTTCACGTCCATCTCAATGGTAAACTTTTTTAACATTCCGTGAATATTAGAAACATGCTTTGATGGTTGTCCCTTTTAAACAACAATAAGAGAGGGAAAAATAAATACTGTTGAGTGTATAAAACTACATAAATTATATAAATGTGGCTTGTATCGAGATCATTTGGTTGAACAAAAATTGATAAATTAATGTATCACACATGTGACATGTAAAACAAATAAGCTCTTTTTGTCTCTCTTTCTGTCTCATAAACTGGCTTTTTTTTACATTTCTGATAGACATTCAAACCCCCAAATGGTTCATTGAGAACATTCAACAGTAATACTTGTTTTAGCAATTAAATCTTGAGTTAATGTCATTTCACACATTTTATCATTTTTGACACATTCGTTTATTGGATTGAAACGGAAAGATAGATATATAGATCAAGAAGGCACCGTCGTGCTTTGCAGTTTCACATCTAAGAGCACCATCTTATCACTGGAAAAGAAGCCATTTTACTTTATATACTTAATCAATTCATTGTTGGCAAGATCTTTTGACGGAAAGGTCGTGCTTTAAGCACATACACTGATTTCCGCCAGCTGTCCTTGGAATAACTTCTCTATTGAAATGATGTCTGCTTCTGCAGCAACTCACTATTGTTGTCTATAGTGAGATCTCGAGAACATTCTCTCTGGACTTGTGGATGATGTATCAGTGACGATAGATGTTAGGTAATATGATGTTAAACCTTTTCTCTCTCTGTGTTTGTATTCTTGCACCCAAATTTGAAATACAAAACTTAACAAGAAAAGTCTTTAAAAAAGGCATGGTTGGTGCCACAGATGAAGGTTGTGATTAGTCGACCAATTTGGGTGAATAGTGAATAGTAACAACACTGGGTACCAGCACTAATATTAGCACGAGTATTTATCAATCAATCATAGTTAATTTCAAAAAATTAATCTATTCTATCAACATGAGTTCATTATATTATATTTATATCAAGAGGGTGATATTCTGTTTATCGCCCAAAGTCACACTTTTTCACATCTCAGAGAAAAAATTTACATCTCTAAACAGAACAATACTAGATTTTCAAGACAGTTGGACAGCGTTGACAATGACAGGATATTGTGCAAAATGAACTGCAAAAACGATATCTCCTAGGCGCAATCACTTGATCTATCAGAAGCCATGATGGTTAATTATTAACAGGAGTATTACAGATACTAAAAAACAAAATACTCTCCGATCATCTTACGCGATTCGATCCCGGGTCCTTATTGCAATTATTATCATATGCAATTGAAAGACGATGTATTAAAACGATATGAAGCAGTTATGAATCAATATATATATAAAAAGAAAAGTTAAGCACTTCCACGTTTTTTCAGCAGTGAGCGAATTTTTCTGAAAAAAAGAAGACTATATGGAAGTAGAAATAATAGTATGGTATGATAAACCCATAATCGTGCAGTTAAGGCGGGAAAATTGCATGCATCAATTTTCGCATCTTTTGGATATTCACATTCATAAAATTGTTGCATTTTCATGTCAAGAAATTCCGTTCTTTCAAGCCAACTAGTCAAACTGTAGTATCGAGCATCTAGTCCAAAGTCACTAGTTAGATCACAAACCTCAAAATCCCTAATTATGTAAAACAATGATTTTCAATTAAAACGGCTCATAACAAAGTGGAAACTTTTATGACCCCTTGAAATAAAGGAATCAAAATCATTAAAAGTAAATTTATGATATACACTCAGGGGCAAAAGTAACGATAATGCATGATAGATTAACCTACGAGTGATAGTTACCGCTGAGACCGTGTTATGTCAAGTCTACAAGAGCCAGCTGAACTTAGTTTTAAATTTATTCACTTGTATAACACGCCTTTCTAAAAACGCCGTTAAAAACATCTCTTTAACGAGATAGGATAGGGAAACCAATCCAAAGATTATGTCAAAATTACCATTGATAAAGCTGTTTTAAGACCCTCCGTACTTGACAAATTAAAGTATAATACTCTGATGTTTGAAATTGTGAGTACTTCTTCACAACTTATGTGCCGTACAGATGGATTCGTAGTCGCATGTTATAATCTATAGGATTGTGTTCCATACTCTTTTGAAAAGTTGGTATCGTTTCTGCCCCTGCGTGTATACATACAAATAATAATATATCAGTTTTCTGTAACTCAAAGAGCAATGTTTCAAAATACATGAACTTGTTGTTTGTTGCGTTTAGTGCTGTTTACTGGGAGATCTTTAAAATGAAAGCTCAGGTTGCAGACAGATACAATTTGTTCTGTTATTTGATCTCAAAATAGTATTTTCTTTTACAATTTCTCTGACATTTGTTTTTTGGTCGAAAAAAAAGTCACTTTTCGTTCTTGTTTTGAGGAGATGCAGATTGTATGATTAAAATACGTGACAAGAAAATTAAGATGAATAGAACACATTTATCTGAATAATTTGTTACTTTTTATTTTCCACTGTACAGTTTCCACGACCTGTCTAACATAAGTTCAACGACCTGCTGTTATATGTAGACAAGAACTAGGGTAGCATGATTAAAGTAAATTACAACATAAGTAAGATGAACAGCACACATTAAACTGAATATTTGGTAACATTTTACTTTAACACTGTACCAAGTGTAAAACTGCAACGTCCTTCTGTTATATGTAGGGTAACAAAGCACATAACAATCAAATATGAACAGAACACATAATCTGAATATTCTGTACCATTTCCTGTTTACTGTCACACTAAAACCATACAATAGCAAGAACGAGGAGGGAAAACATTCTAGATTCTCTCAGAAATTAACACTAATCAAGGTAACAACAAAAATAGCTTTCTTGAACCGTCCATATATCCATGACAAGCATGCTCAAAGCGCCATGAGTATTTTTACCCTGAAGAGACAGTATGTTCGGTGCCGCCGATAAATAAGCGCTCTGCGCGACCTTGTAGATCCGTACTTTCCCCTTGTTATGGTACCCATTTGTATAGCTAGGTGAACTGAGTGCAATGTGAATAAAGTACCTTGCCCAAGGACACAACACATATGGCCCAGGTTACAATCGGGATTCGAAATCGGGCCGTTGGCATGAGAGGCAAGCATGATAACCGCTACGCCACTGTACTCCATCTTTCAAAGACGGTAATTACGGTAATGTTGTTGCAATAAAACAAAAATAATGTTTGATAGTTTGTTAATGTAAAAAACTGTCACAGAGTAAGTGATTAAAATAAAAAGTTTTCTGTTCTGTTTCGTCATTAAATGCTTTCATTTCTACGGCTGTGACATAAGAACACTTTGAATATTTCAAAACATCTAATTTCAATATTTCGTGAAGTAAATGATATTTTGATATGTTTCATATTGTCTCAATACTGCTTTCCATTTTCCCCTAGACATGTGCTGATCGATGTCTATTATATTTATTTGAGTTTTTTAGAAGCAGCCAATTGTTGACAGATAAACTTTACTCCTGCTATCAATCTCAGTGACTGATTATATCAACGTACATGTAACGACATTCAAGGGTATTTGACAAAATTTAGAATTATTTAAAAAAAATTTAAGATAAGTCAACCATTACAACATCAGATATGTTTGAAATATATTGTATTCCTATCAAAGTTACAAATGTTAAATGGGCAGTAGCATGTTTTTTTATATATTTATATTTTTAATTTTACACTGAAAATGTAAGGGAATGCTAAATGTATTATTTTCACTGTGTCAAAAATCTCATTAAACAAGCCAATCATCCATAGTCAGAGGGCAAAGTAAATAATCCATCGGCGGCCATTTTGTGTGAACACCTTTAATTCACTTTGTGTAAGAAAACGGCTAAACTTTACGTTATATATTTGAATTATTACTGCTTCATTAAGTTTAAATACATTGTCTTTCAATTGGAACCATTAATTTTCATTTTCCTGACATCACCTTATATCCCCCCTAACAACGTGCTACTGCCCCTTTAAAGTGAATTCCAAATGCTTTGCTACTTATAAGTATAAAACTGTCCATCTCTTTATAATATTCAAAACAATTAACATTAAGTAAGAGAACATTACAAATGAACATGGTTAAATTTATTTGTGGATTTTACAAGTTGTAAAGCTTTCAGCAACCCCTTTCGTGAACTTTAGACCAAAATATAGACCAAAACGTGTGTGTTTTCATATGGCCTGGACTTGCTTAAGTTCAGTTCATCCGCCAGTACTGTCTGTTAGTTACTGTAGAAAGGTCACAGCTTGGTCATTTTGTCTAGCCATTTAATTGAAGCATTTATTGACAACAGTAGCCCTAGACACAATTAGTAATAGTTGCCAAAATTCTTTTATTTGCAACTTCTTTCATACTCTTTCAAGTAATAATAACCTTTCGAGAAGATGATGAAATTCTACATTTGCAATTAAAACATCTGTCTGTATTACCGAGTAATCTGATTGGTTCACAGGGTCATTGACCAGTAAGAGAAAAGCGTAGCTAACTCAAAATCTAAAACCTCTGGAAATCGTTAAATACTCGCTTATCAACATTGATATTACATATTCTGTTAATGATACAATGACTTTTATGTATGATTACCCCTATATCGCAACAACTGGATCAACATTTATTACTTTACTAAAAAGTTGGTTTGTTTTTGACAAATATTAAATACTTAAATTTAAACGTAACTGAGCGCGATACTTTAGTTTGTGGCTATATGAGAATTCACAATTTAACAAAGAATCAAGTTCTTTCATTTGAATTTCAGTCTTAAAAACTTGCCTCAGCATGACATGTACTGTTTATAAGACTTTTGATTTATCGTTTGTAAATTGTAGCCTAAAGAATCCAGACTTGCGTAATTACACAAATAGGTTATCTGCTCGCTTCTCAACATTGATATAAGATATTCTGTTAATGATGCAATGACATATATCTATGATTACCCCTATCCCTTGTCAAATAGATCGTAATAGATTCCTTTATTTGATGATTATATAAGATAATAATTTGACAAATATTTTACTTTTTAATGTCATAAATACATGATTATTTGGCAATACAATCAAATCCAATTACTAAGCGCAATACATAATTTGTGGTTACTTAAGAGTTGACAATTTAACAAAGAATCAAGTTCCTTCATTTAAAAGGATTTTCATGAAGAAATGCAGTCTTTCAAACTTGCTACAGCATGAATAAGCATTGTTGATATTGATAAGTCTTTTGACTGATGATTTGTGAATAATCGCATATTCTGTTTATGTATACAGACTGGCGTAATCATCACGAATAGGTTGAAAAGATAAAAAAAAAACCACAGACTAACTCACACATTTCCAACCATATAAATATCAAGATAGTCACAATATGAAAATTATGTCAATGTCTTCATAAGGCTTAGGTTTTCATAGTTCAAGCTTAAACAGTTCCTAAAAAAACAGGAAATGAAACGATACAACATTGTACTGTCTTTGCATCTGATCCAAAATATGGCCTATATATTTGTCAAATAAGAAAACTGATTGAAGATGGCGGTTGTACAGTATAGTCTTAGGCAAAGAGAAATATTATGAATGAAGCCTCTACTCGTTTTATTAAAATGTTAAAGGGGCAGTAGCACGTTTTTTGATAATTTTATATTTTAAAATTTTCAGTGATAATTGTAAGTTAATGTTAAATGTATTATTTTGACAGTGTCAAAAATGTCATTACACAAGTCAATCATCCATAGTCGGAGGACAAAAAGTATGAAGATTCACATAAAATACATAGGCCGCCATTTTTGTGTGAACACCTTTAATTCATTTTCTGTAAGAAAAAGGAATCGCATGGCTAAACTTTATGTTAAATATTTGAATTATTACTGCACCATTTAGTTTAAATACATTGGCTTTCAATTGGAACCATTAATTTTCATTTTCCTTACATCACCTCATATTCCCCCTAAAAACGTGCTACTGCCCCTTAAAAGACTTTGATATTTGATTACCGCTGTCAAGTGAAATGTTTCTTTCATTTCTTGAAAGGTCATCGTTGATGAACTCTTTCTCTACAAATAAATATATTATATAGTGTATTGAAAAACCTATTCCATTTAATAAAAGTGACACAGAGTATCTTTCTTAAAATTTTATTTCGTTTGATAAGCTACAAAATATTTAATATGCTAATTGAAGTTCATATCTCATCACTGGATTTGCAAATATATCCATTTATGCATAATATCTCTAAAATGCTTGATTTTATGGACACATCGAGAAAACATCTCAAATACGTTTAATATTCGAAATTATGCATCCAATTAATCTACCTATTAGTTACGATACCAAATAAACACTATCGAATCGAATATATCTTCCTGTCAGCTTATGACAAGGTTTCAAAATTACGTTTGGCGTATTTGCGCGCGCCACTCGAGCCACATTGTCCGGTTTTCGATCAAAATCCCGACTTTGAATGGCCGTATTTTCGCTCTAATGTACTGATTGACCTTTAACTTGTTATTTTCAGTAACAGTTAGTGGTTCCTGATGTTGTGTGAACATATGTTCACCTTTTGGGCCGCTCTAAAAATACCACCTTTTTATTGACATTTTCTCTACTGCAACAACAATGCCAGTTTTACGTTGGCGATAGTAGTCTATTTCTAGGTATTCACAACAAACTCGTATGGCTCCATGTCTGCCACTTTATGTTACTACATGAGTATATTTAGGTGTTTAGATAACCAAAGGTACTCAAGTTACATTTGGATACCTTCTTGAAAATGAAAATTTATTTGCACTTAAATTAAGTGAAACGGGCTTCTCTGATAATATAACATCTTAAACTTATAATTTACTTATATTCATTTTTACTTTATTTCAATATTTGAATAAACTATTCACAAAAGGGATTCATGAAATGTGTAAAGAAATTTTTATAGAAAGAAGTATTATACACAAATCACACACATCTATGATATATTTTTCTTGTAGGTAAATTAATGATTACGCCGCTTCAGCATATTTTAGTCATTAATGGCTAGTATACTTCTAATTTACCACAAGAAGTCCTAATCTCCTTTCATACCTTAATAATATAAGAAATTGTACTACATATATTGTGGTCGCATTCAACGACATGGAAAAATGCAGGGAATATTATTGGTTAAGATGTAACCAAACTTGGATGGGCATTGAAAATAGCACATCAAATCAGAACAACACAGATTGGCTCGCATCTTTAGTTCAGACAGGGAACTATTACAAACGGATAATTTATTGCTAGAATAACAAAGTCATATTCTATGTCGCTAAATACAGAATCACTTACTTAAAAGCTTGTACTTGTTTGCGAACGTCGATTGGTGTATAATAACAGTAAGATTATTTAAATTTGTAAATGATCATTTCACCTTCTAAAAATCAGTGACACTTACGTTTTCTTTTTAAAACGATGTTGGTTGTCTTTTCAAAACTGCACGTTGGACAACCTTTTTGCAACTTTGACTATCGAAAAACCTCACGTAAATGACTCGCACAATAGAAAAAGCTTGTAAAGTAATCACATCGTTGATTTACCGGAATAATTTGTAAAATTGATCCGTACAAACTCAGAATATATACGAAATTACTTGATATGATATGTTATAGTTTAGTTCTTTGATGTATTGTTATTATGAAGTATTAATAATCAAATGTGACCCACCACCATTCAATTACCAAGGATTTTGTACTTTTATCTTTAATGATATAATGTCGAAAAAATAAGACACCCTCTACATTTCCTACATGTATCGTATTTATCATAAGGGAAATAGATTTGGAGATGCCTGAAGAAAGGTTGGTGTCAATTTCAGTGACATTTAATTCAACCCTTCTCTACTAAAATTGGAACATACAAGCATGCAAAGTACAAATGTAAAGTTAAAGGGAATAGTGAGTCAGGATAAAAGTATTGGTCAATAGATGTTTGGCTAACAACGACAGGGTTTTCTTCAAAATATTACAGTTTTAAAGATATGACAAAATGGAGACATTGAAAGGACTAACATCAAACCTTCTGTATCGTTGATTGGAATTATTTGAAAAACATTGTTTTAAAAATCGTGCTAGTGGGACTCGTTTTACAAATGTTTGTTTCCATGAAGAAATTAGAATATATCAATAATGATGAGGAATATATGGATGACAACTTCTTTGTTCATTGTATGCGACGTTTCGACACAGATTCTTGTGTCGTTATCTGTGTCGAAACGTCGCATACAATGAACAAAGAAGTTGTCATCCATATATTCCTCATTATTATTGTCATTCAAACCTCTAAAATGCCTCTCAAAGAAGTTAGAATATATCATTATATCATTATAAAATTGAAACTTTTTCACAGATTATGTATCTTGATGGTTCTCCTCTATGCTTAGGAAGGTTAAGGGTATTGACATGTGGAGTATGAACACTTTTATCTTATTCCATAAACAAAAATAACACAATTTATAAACCAAGATGTACTCGGTTAAAATCTTCAATGACGAAATTGTTGTTCATTGCAAAAATCAAAACGAAATTCATGACCTTTCACAAAAATGTGAAAGTTATTTTTTTAGTTGATAGAAACATACCCCAAAGGATGTCTTCGTAATAAACTTGTTTTGAAGGAAAAGTTCTAAAGATATACTGATTGCATCATTTATAATCTGTTAAATGCTAACAGTACAAAAAATAAAGAGGTGTGTCTTTGATCTTGCTTATCAAATTGCTGCACAATTTAGGTAACCTTTAAACCATAATGCAACAACTATGTTTCAATTATTTCAGGTTCGTTTACTCAGTGATTAAGAGTCCTCTTTTGACATTTCGCCTCTTTAAACCTGCAACAGAGACTCTAAATATATTGCAAAAGGAACGATATTTATACATTACTCCTTCTTAAGTAGTTATAGCAATTTAGTACTTAAGAGATGGTAAACGATAGACACCGGATTTATTTGTTAGCCAGATTTATATGCAAGTTCTTCCTGTACGTAGGAACAAAAAGAACGGTACAACACACGCAAAAAGTATGTTTATTTAGAAAGAATGTATAGTATACAACCTTATTCAAGAATATATTTAAAAGTACTTCATTGTTTCACTGTTTTGGCGATCATAAATCTAAAAATTGGGTGTTTCCACGCCAAGTATTCTTTCGCAGTAAGACGTTTGTGATATAATAAAAAAAGGTTTATAACTGAGGATTGCCCACAGCAAAATTGACTTGACACTGTATCACGGAAGTTAATTAAGTAAATATACGTTTGTCTATCAATTAAGTAACTCTTTGTAAAATACAATCTAATATACACCATCGGTACTCTTCCCAACAAGCAAATAAGTTTTGCAAATTCATGCTTTTAGAAGCAACGTTAGGAATGAAATTTTGAAACCATGATAGCTCAGAGAGTGATCTTGGCTATTAGATATACATCCATTTGTTTAATTTCTTTTCAAACATTTCTGCGAATGATCTGTGCTAATGTTCATTATTGTAATAAAAGAAAAACAAGTTTAGAAGCATTATAGTATGTATATGTCATTTAGTCAAATATCCATCATTGTGAAGCCACAAGAAATAACAAAATAAAAAGATTCTAAACATTTTATTTTAACTGGCAATTATGTAGTGACAATGTATTAATTGTAGTCAACATCTGGTCCAACAGTATACATTATGTGAAATATAGATATCCGATTTACTAATTATACAGAGCAATGGAATGGGAAATGACGTCACAACTACTAACTCTTCACAGCTAGAACAAATCTATTAAGTCACCTAATGAGTTTTCTCACTATCGTTAGTGAACAGGAAGGAAATGAAATGTTGTTATTGTCAAACACATTTCTGATGGACAATCAACCGCATGCACACATCACCCAACAACACAGCCAACACTCGACTGATTTAAGGTTCGGACATCAATCAACAAACCTTGGAACACCTTAATTTTCCTAACATGAAACGTCGGTTGGCAGGTTTTGTGTAAATGAAAAGGAAATTTTCTGGGTACTTACAAACAACTAGAAACCATCATCATTTGATGATAACAGCTATCATTAATAAGAACAAATAAGTAATGGAAAATTGAAATTTTAAATAGAAGAAGTAAAACGAGGATGTGTCAATTATGTTCAATAAAGGGTATAAGGCTTAAACCATTTATATTCATTCAGATAACGTACAACATTTTACCCCAAATTAAACGTTTAAGGAGACCTACATGTATACATAAATTATATAAAGGTCACGCTGAAAACATATACAATGTCATTTGATATTTGATATTGAGTAGTTTTCTGTTGACAACGGGTATCTACAAACAACAAGTCTTTGGTCCCCAACTATTAAGCAATGTCATCACTTTTTTCTTTATGAAGACAGGAAACAGAGGTAAGTTTGAAGAGTAAAATTGAAACAGATGTCACGATAATTAAGAGGCATTAAAGATATCGAGTTTGATGATTTGAAACATTTTCTTATATGTTGCAACATTTCTAGCCACCTGCTTATCTACAGACCACCGTCCTCTGGTAGATGTACACAAGCAAATATATTGCATGATTAAAACACATGAAAAGAAAATGAAGATATATGGAGTACATTATTCTGGAGAATTTTAGCATTTTCTTATCCGCTGTACGATCTTAACTATACATTAGCTAACATGTGTGATAGAAGCATGACATTGCAGACTACTCATCTAGTCTTTGATCTTTCTTACATCTATAATAAACGATTTTATAGAAGAAACTGGAAAACGATTATTGTTCATGCATTGCAACTTTGTCTCCGATTGTAAATGTCAATTACAATGGTTAATATCCTTTCAAGAGAGTAATTATTGAAACTTAAATGTTGTCCGCTTAGGAAAAGCTTTGGTTACTGATACTTCAAGATTTATACTAGTGTATGAACATGTAAAACATTAGAATCATACAAAACCGGCACAAAACGGTACTCGTGAAATCAAATGTAAAGTATTTTATAGCCATATATCTCTTAAAGGGGCAGTAGCACGTTTTTAGGGGGAATATAAGGTGCTGTCAGGAAAATTAAAATTAATGGTTCCAATTGAAAGACACAGTGTATTTAAACTAAATGGAGCAGTAATAATTCAAATACATAACGTAAAGTTTAGCATTGCAATTCTTTTTTCTTACACAAAATGAATTAAAGGTGTTAACACAAAATGGCCGCCAATGGATTTTATGTGAATATTCAAACGTTGTCCTCTGACTATGGATGATTGGTTAGTGTTATGAGATTTTACTGCCCCTTTAAATCATATTATCTTGCTGTTATCAATCATCGCACAGTTGTGAACTGCATATGAGTTGGTGCGTGCTTAAATACAGTTGTTTTTTTTACTTTCAACGAGCAGCTTTTGATGACTGACTATCCGCTCTGTATTTACATACATCGTCTGTGTTATTTAGAAGGAAATACACCATTTCATGCCAATGGCCATAAACCTTTAGTAAGAAGAAATATATTAGTGTCTTATTATAATAAAAATAATAATTAGTGTCAATTTATATAGTGTCTTTATTTCGGCAGTATCAGAACATATGGTATAGTGAGACACAAATTCAAGTACAACATTAAATAAAAATGTTGAAAATAAATATTAACATTCTATACGGAAACTGCTAATTTAGGTTGATTAGATTATTTGTTTTCTAAAGAAGAAGGGCTCTCTATTTCTGTCTAATTACTCAAAAAAAAACCTTTGCAAAATAATTGTTCTTAACACTTACCAAAACTACTTGTTTGTTTATGTCTTAACTTGGTGAATGTGCCTAGCCACATGAATGACACATTCTTCCGCTGAGGGCAACCAAGACATTGAAAGATTATCAGCTCTTAGTTTTATGTTCCTAGTAATGTGATTGGTCAAGAGGTTATCCATTATCATGACCATCATCGCATAAACTTATTGACTCAAAGGTGACTTCCCTTAGAAGTTTTAATGATCTACATGTAAGTTATGTTTTGATACAGTGCCATATACAGCTGTAATAAGATACTATCAGTTTTTAACATCTAGGTTGTAACTGGCTTTGTTATTGCTTTATGATGAGGATTCAGTCAATATTCTTGAAACAAGGGTCCACGTGTTCTTGTCTAATCATTTTGATCGGCGGAATAAAGGTTGGGTTGAGTTAAATTGAAATTCGTTCATCACATGTTTTAGTTTCCCTACATTCAAACCTTAATAATTAAATTCTTAAATAAAAACTTATAACATCTCTCCAGGAAATATGTCTCTGAATACAATTCAAAGAATGTATGTGTTGAATCATTTACGAACTATGGGAACTGTTTTCAAAATGTTGTTTGTAACTGCATTATATAGAAAGTCACAGTCATTTACAAAACAATCTAGTATTTACTGTTATACATTTAACTGGTACTGTCCTGTACATTGTTGTTGTCAGGTTACTGAGTAAATCTGTGAATAGATAATTAGACTACACATACCTTTGTCTGTCACATATAAAAGCGATTTATAGGTGAATTTGGATTTTTTCAAATTTTGTATTAGGTCAAATCAATTTTTGGAACCCCTAATAAATTAACAGTCCCTCTGACGTAGCACTCAGGGTCACCCACAAACCTCAACACCATGAAAAGGCACTGGGTCACTTGAGGACTTGAAAACAAGGTTCTTCCTCCAGCAGTAAAGCATCATCTACAATATTTGGTTAAAGGCTGATCAGATTTGTCAGAGTAATTGGATGTTCAAGCCGCCACATCATAAAAAAACGCGACCAATTGAAATAATGAAGCACGTTTATACTTGAAATCTTTAAACATGTCACATATAAAATAAAAAACAGATTTTTTTTTTACATTTTTAAACTGCCACACAGTTGGCTAGAATTTGATCATTTACAAAAGAAAGTACATCTTGTTTACTTTGAAGACACATGTTTTATCTGACCTAGATACATATACCAGACTCTAAATTACTTTTAACAGTTTGTTCGTCAAATGTTTGACATCTCATAGCATCGAACTATCTTTTAATGCATTTTCCAAATTTCTGGCCCGAGTAAAGCGCAAAATTGCACAAAATTGCACAAAATTGCACGGAAATCATGCACGGGAAGTGACACCAGAGGGGAGCTGATTTAACTTTTTTGAGATTAAGTCTTTGCTGAAAAAGTTATAAAACTGAATAAAGTAACACCATTTGTAGATATGTTTGAAAATACATACAATGATTACTAGATTTTCCAAATACAGCTAAAAGTACGAATTCCTTTTTTACTAACATTAAAAAATCCCCGGCCTTTCTTCGCCTCCTGTGGGATTACTGTTGCATGTTGAGATGTTCTCAATCTAAATAAATTTAGATCAACAGATTTTTTTTATTTTGCCATACTGTTGATCTAAGATTCACCAGTGTGAGAGGTCGTCCCGGTGACCTTTCGTATGCAAATAAGGAATTCGCGATTTGATCAATCAAATTCGACGTCACAAACAGTTAATAGTCGCTATATCAAGGTGTGAACGGAAAAAATATATGATGGCTTATGGCCTGTTCTCAATAACAGTGTGCATTGTAAAAAATAAATCTTGCATTTGATACTGATAAGAAAAATTATCAGTAGGTTGATTTTATTTTGGGTGTATGAAATATTTTAAGTTTATGATTGACAAAAAAAATCACTTTTTTTAAATTATTTGGATGGAAATGAAAGAAATTAATACAAACGAGTTTGATAAAAAAAGAAGTTACCTCCCCTTGCATGAGGATCTTCGTAAATATTGGCATTTATCAAGCTCTAACTTTGTGATTATAATTCGCCACGTCAGTATCTGTGCGACGTGCAATCATCATTTGTCATTGACAACTAGCAAATACGCTAAATCATTTTAAAATGAAAAAATATAATCTATTAATCTGAATGACAAAGCTCTGAACATCATCCATATCAAAAGATGTGCTGCTGAGTTTTTTTAACTTCCAGCGAGCTAGGGTAACTTTTCTGATTGGCCGAGCGGCTGATTTCAGAGGTCAGTGAGATGACCCGCTTTACGGGCCAATCTTAGATCAACAGTATGACAAAATAAAAAAATCTGTTGATCTAAATTAATTTAGATTGAGATGTTGAGATTAAACACGGACTCCTTAAACCGAACTTTGCCGCGATTTTTCTTGAACTTTCAAGTTACTGAACAGGTGCAAATATATGAATTTTATTCTTTATGTGCTCATCTTGAACTGAATTTGTTCCTTCAGGAATCATCCACACACCGTACCACTTGACTCATTAGAAACACCCAAGATGATAACGTCAGTTTGAACTTTACCTATAATGATATATGTCAGAAATGTATTACACACTTTACAATCCCTATTGGATTCCATGGTGAAAGGAAATTGAATGGCATACGCCCGGAGAGATTTGAGGTTGACATTTCACAGATTTGCTCAACATTTTCCTTTACTGAATTTGAGAAAGGAAGATAAATTTGTAAATTTATTACTGAACTCAAAAGGTTATTGGCAAGATTGCTCAAGATCAGAATATATGGGGTGTCAGGCTTTCTTGATTTTTTAAACTTTATTCTTTTCAAGTAATGACAAATGCTTATGCATATTTATATTCTTTATGTCATCACAGGTAACATTGATTTTGATTCTTCTTAAGATTGATTATGGTTCTTAATTATACAACCTTTCATGTTTCACAAACATGAAAACCATATGATACAATTCAAATGTATAGTTCACAAATTTGAAGAAATGAGGATCATTTTTAGAACTCGTTTAATCAATTAACACAAATCTGTCAGTTCAACTCTCAGACTACACATAATTCCATACCATGGATGAAGAACTCAAAGAATCTCCAGGGAATGTAATAATTACCGCTTTGATCTTTCAACGTTGTTTTATGCTATCTGCTCAACAGATGGCCTTCGTCATAAATGGAACGTGTCTTGCAATTAGCAAAAAAAATTCACGTCCATCTCAATGGTAAACTTTTTTAACATTCGGTGAATATCAAAAACATGTGTTGATGGTTGTCACTTTTAAACAATAATAAGAGAGGGAAAAATAAATACTGTTGAGTGTAAAAGACTACATAAATTATATAAATGTGGCTTGTATCGAGAACATTTGGTTGAACAAAAATCGATAAATTAATGTATCATACATGTGACATGTAAAACAAATATGCTCTTTTTGTCTTTATGCTCTCAAACTGGCTTTGTTTTTGGCTTTTCTGACAAACATTCAAACCCCCTAATGGTTCACTGAAAACATCTTACTTATTTCAATTAATTCTTGAGTAAATGTTATTTCACACATTTCATCATATTTGACACATTCGTTTATTGGATTGAAACGGACAGATAAATAAATAAATCAAGAAGGCACCATAGTGCTTGGCAATATGATATTTAGAGCACCATTTTATCACTGGAAAGAAGGCATTACACTCTATATACCTAATCAATTCATTGTTGGCAAGATCTTTTGACTGAAAGGTCACGCTTTAAGCACATACACTGATTTCCGCCAGCTGTCCTTGGAATAACTTCTCTATTGATATGATACACCGATTTCCGCCAGCTGTCCTTGGAATAACTTCTCTATTGATATGATGTCTGCTTCTGCAGCAACTCACTATTGTGGTCTATAGTGGGATCTCGAGAACATTCTCTCTGGACTTTTGTATGATGTATAACTAACACTAGATGTTAATGTAATATGATGTTAGAACTTTTGTGTGTGTTTTTGCAGCCAACTGCAAACTCCGAACTAGGTAAAGAATTCTGTAAATGTTGGTAATGTTTGAAATTTGATAGTGTTTGATCGAAATGATTTTATAGGTATGTGATTTTGATGCCATGGATATTGGTGATGTTTGATCTTTAATGTAGTTCCACACAGACCAATTTTGTATGAATGCCTTTTTAGTGTGTAAGTTGCTCTGTTATTGCTCTGATATTATGACTTAAATGTGAAACGTAGTTTTTACAGATTCTTGCCAAAAACAGAAATATGTTATTGCCAATATTGAGGGGGGGGGGTAGTATTTTTTGAAGACCAAAAATATAACCAAATTGTTTAAGTATTTAGTAACAACGTTTAACATCTTCTGATAACATTATTTTTTAAAGTGAGGAATAATGTTTTGATATATATGCGACTATTTCACATTTAGCCCCGTTGCTATAAGTTAAATGTCTATGTCTATTTTCTAAATACCTGAATTCTTAATACATTGTACAAATCTGTATATTGAATTTATTATTTTTTTCCAAAATCATTCCACATTTGAACTTTTCTAAAGACAAATGTACAAATGCTGACATTTAGTATTCCCCCTGGATTGTATGATTACAGAAAATGACAGATGACGTCAAGGGGAAATTGCTTTGCATTAGATTGATACATCTGTGGGGAGTAAAAGGATAAAAAGTGAAACTTCATATCTATAAGCAATCGTTGAACATATTTACATTTTGTGTTGGGTACAAATTTTGTTTCTGTCTTTCTGGACTGTAATGAGTTTTTTGAAATAAGTGTTTGTATTCGTCAGATTCTTGTGAAAAAAACCAACAAAGTTATCTGCAACGTCTCAACATTCGATTCAAACATCTCAAAATTGATCATTACATATGTGAAGTTAAAAAGAAGCAAAAACTTCAAAACCTCTCTAAAATGTACTCATTTGCTGTTTTGATCTTTCATGAACGTTACTTGCACTCAGCGACATGTTTTCAAGTCCACCCACATTGAAATTTCTTTTAAAAATTCATAAAAAAATTGATTGGCTGTTTCTTTCATGTAAAAGAAACTAAGTTCAAAATAAACATTGCATTTAAATACAATGAACAAATAAACTGAAAGCAGAATGTTGCATTATATTATTGTGTCAGTCTACATGTACGTATGTAAAATAGTCAGAACTCTCAATATCTAATCAATAGAGATGATAGACATAGAGGATACTATACGACCTTCCATTTAATACTATTTTTATTAAACGAGTTAATGATTTTGTGTAAACGAGTAAAACGCGAGTTTGATACCAAATAATTCACAAATTAAAAAAAAAAGTATTAAATTGAAGGAAATTTAATATTGTGTATATAACTTGCCCAAAAATCAAGCAAAGTTGCTAGCAATGTGCTGCAACTTACATTTCCGCAACTTGGCAGCCATTGTTACGACGCGCTTACATTGTGATGTCACAACAACACAGTACTGTGACGCCATACTTGCATTGTGGTATTACACTAGTCTGATATTGCTGTACAAATACTACACTGCAGTATCTTACACAGGCACAAGTCATAAAGGTTATGCTTGTGTAAACTTCTCCAGATACTTCATGGTCGTATAGTAACATAACTGATTGATTATTGAATCTTTGTTTAAATCATATAAACATATGAAAAAAATGTTTTGAAAAAAAAATCAAGCAAAGAATCATAAATCCTTTTCAGCAGCCCAATCCCGATTTTGGCATTTATTGTGATACGACCGAAATCAACTTCCTTGAGATGAGTGGCTATAAAATAAGTAATTCAAGTGACAAATAAGTAGAAAGTATTGTATTTTATTGATATTATAGTATTTTCAAAGGTACAAAATAATGTAAAACAGTCCAAAAATTTATATTTGTTGACATACGCATCAAGTACCGCGATGCAAGGAGTTCGCAGGCTAAAATTAAAAAGGAAAAAAAAAACAGATGTACGAAAATTACGAGAAATAAAAGATATCAATTTTGATATTTGTAACATTTCTTTTCCATAGTACCATTTTAATCCACTTGCTTATCTACAGCCCATCAGCCTCTGGTATATGTACACAAGAAAACAGATTGCATGATCAAAATACATGAAAAGATAATGAAGATAAATAGAATACATTAATCCAGATAATTCTAGCATTTTCGTATCAGCTGTAAAATCTTAACCATACATAAGAAACGTATGGTAAAAGCGTTACATTGCAGACTACTAATCTAGTCTTTGATCTTTCTAACATCTTTAATCACAAGCATTTGTAAAGAGGAAAAACTGAAAAAGATTATCGTTAGTGCATTAAAACTTAAACATTGTCTTTGGTACGTGTAGTAAATGTCAAGTTACAATTTCTCAATAACCGTCAAGAGAGTAGTTTTTGAAACTTAAATTCTTTTTTTTTCTATTCATTTGAATGAACATGTTTTGACTTATGTAAAGCATTAAAATCATACAAAAACTGCACAAACGAAAATCATAGTAACTTATAAAAACGAATATTAAATATGATAATGTCATTACC
Organism: Steromphala cineraria; assembly: GCA_916613615.1. Lineage (NCBI taxonomy): Eukaryota > Metazoa > Mollusca > Gastropoda > Trochida > Trochidae > Steromphala > Steromphala cineraria. The sequence continues at coordinate 51,385,962 of OU744722.1, read as the reverse complement.
TCTTAAACCATACTATCATGCTGTCTAGTTTCTGATATCAGAACTTAAAATGACTAGGCGCTTGCTTTCATTCAGTTTTTTTATATCTTGAACAAGCAACCCTTGGTGACTGACTGTCTAAATTCACATGCATTGTCGTTTGTCTTAAAAATATTATGCGAGTTTAAAAGATAAAACCCCTTTGAATGCCAATGTATATAAGCATTAAGTAATAAGTAAAATATAACTTCCCTGAGTGGCATTTAGAAGTGGGAAGTCACATAAGAACAAATATTTCATGGATAACAACTTCTTTATTCTGGGTACACGACGTTTCAATACAGCTTTTTGTATCGTTTTCAAACATGAAAATTAGTCCGTATTAAAGTAAAATATAGTTTAGTGTCTGTATTTATAACAAAACATTTGAAATATTTAGACACAAATTCTAAAAGTAAAATATTTAATTATGTGATGTAAAAATACATTCTAAAAAGAAACTTCTAATGTGATGGTGATTATTTGTTTCTAAAGGAAAAAGTACTCACTATTTTAATCATAGAACAGAAAAAAAATCAATAAAGTATTTTAAATTAAATATTTTTGATATTTCGTTTTCATGTTTATTCATAATGTACATTCACAGTTTGTATTGTGCATTTTGCTTTACACGATCGAATTATATTTGTTTTATATTTAAATATTAAAGCTGGACAGTATTATTGTGAAGATAAGACAGATGTTACACTGACGAGAAAATAGGGAGTACTCATTTGCAAAGGATTGTAAAAAGTACGAAAAAATATATTGATGTATTTGATATGGTGTAAAAACCTAGCACTTTTATATTGAATATAACCCCATTTTTGTAAAATAGATCTACTAGTCTAGATTCTCGTTAGCAGTTTTAATGATCTAAACTTTGTTTTAAAACAATGCAGTACGAGTCAGACACTTTCAGTTTTTAACAACTAGAATGTAATTACTTTTTCTATTGCTTTATGGGAAATACAATATGTTATCTTTATGTTGTTGTCTAAAATCGGTAGACTTAGGACCAGAGTGAGATCAGTTTAGTGTAAAATCTGGTTAATACATAAATGTCATTCACACATGATTATGTCACAAAGCATGACAAATACATTGGTTCGATTTTCCTATGTCCTTACATTTAAGCCCTAGTCAATAAATTAGAAAATATGATGTTCATAGCCTATATTAAGAAATATTTATTGTAGAAGTAGGTATGGTAGCCCTATAGAGGTTTGAAGTTATATGTCTATTGATGGTATGGATCTTACGGCTTTATCATTGTTCACAAGATCTGTACAGGTATAGACTGCTAATTCCAACTGGGGTATAAAAAGAAAATCAAATTTTCAACGACAATGTTTTGACTGGAATCTAACCGAATACACGTTGAAGTTAAAACTCCTTGCAAAATCAACGATCACCCCGTCACAGAGACACAAATCTCCATATCATGCAAACATACGTTCAGACTTGGACTCCAGGGCTTAGATTTTGAAGCTCTTTTTGTGCTAATAGTCAGGGAGCCAAGAGACAAATTTTCAGAAAAAGGTGATCGCTCTGCTATATTTTGTAGCTTAAAGGACACATTGAAGTGTCAGAAAAATGATGTTGGCAAGCCGATCGCTCTTGCAAGAATTTTTCAAAGAGCCGTTTCCATGGCAACCATCGGAAATACTGAAAAGTCCATGTAAATCACTAAAATTGCCATATCTCTGTTAGTTTTGAACATACATGGCTATTTTATGATTCAAATTGAAGGTTTATGTTTAATCTATTTGTAAAATGTTTTAGTTTGCATCATACATCATTTGCATATTCATGAATACTAATTAGGCTGTGATTCAATTGAATTTTTATGGATAGATGTTAGTTCTTTTCAAATAACACACATCTTCAATCTAATTTTATACCTTTTTGCGAACATCAATGAAGATCTATTGAAGGTAATATTAAAGTTTCAGTGTATCTTCTTGTTACTGTCAAAAGTTGTTGCAGAAACCCCCTAACGATTGCTTTTCAACCTTTACGGCGAAGGCTTCTTCATATTCTGTTTGGCTTTACATTCCGAGCAATGAAGCTTCCTGTATTTTTATGAGTTGAGTGTTGATGAAAGATATAGATACATTTTTTTAAAGAATAATAACTTGATTAGCAGTGTAATTTCTTAATTTCATAATGATCAAAAAGATGGCAATAATCTAATTAAGTGATTAAATTAAGTGATTTTGAAAAAACACAAGGATGATCATTTGTATGATCAACGTCATTGTTGAAGACAATGGAGATGTCTCGGTATAGGTTCTTATGTCATTAGAAAGCAATTTATACACCAATTACACGTAAATAATCTGATATAATAACACATAACAACATATATGAAAGAAATGATACTAAAGAATACCTGACACACGTTCACTGACCAGTACATCAATTTAACTATCCTCTCAGAACTGGCGTCATCTGTTGTTCTGTGCTTTTGTTATTATATTTCATTCAAACTAAGAACAAACATGGATTTACAAATGAGAAACTATTTCAAAATGAACGGTTATTAAAATGATTATTACAAAATTACAATTGTTATTACAAAATATAATGAAAAATGCCACAATCATAAGGTTGTTAAGTTGCATTCTAAAAACTGGAATCATCAGGTAGACAAGAAGTTTTAATGATAATCAACAATGTGGACATTATTTCAAGTTGTGTAGACTGTCTTCAAGCATGTGGGTGGATGGAGGGTTACAGCAATTAGAAATAATACATTTTGGTGTTATAATATGGGCAATGCAACTTTGTATGCAAAGTATGAGTATTCAAAACGCTGAAAATGTTATGGCCTTCATTGGCTATTTTAATGCAGGACAGTGGTTTTGAGGCAGATAAGCTTATGAGTGACGCAAAGACTGGAATGCTATGGGATGCTTTCAGGAGGTGTATAAGTAGAGGCTGGGGAGGACAATGTTCTTGACAGAATAAAACACCTACCCATCTCCCAGGCACAGTCAATTCACTGGACCAAGGGGTGGTGAAATTAATATATATTGATAAGACACTACAGCATCTTGGAGAACAGGTTGTTTTCTGGTCCAAACTCTTTGACAAATTGACAAAAATGTGTAGTTGCCAGTGCTGCACAAATGATTGCAAGTTTCAATTGACTCAACATGAGTGTGAAAAAGGACGCTACAATTTGGGTGGCTTGTATTGTGCAAGTGTGGTCTTCTCAATACATGTTTGCATTTCCAAAATACCAGCACTAAAATGTTTCCTCTAACAGAAGATCTTTTCTATTTCCATTTATTGAGAGCAGAATTTGGCTACTAGTAAGTTAATATTATCTGGTTCCTATTATGACATTATGAAACACAAATAAAAGTTCACTGTATAGTCAAAATGTCTTAAGAATCACTGATGTTCCAATTGAACCCTGTTACAGTATGTGCATTTGTATATTTGAAGCAGGAAAGTATGAAATACCGGTAGTTTCATATACAGGGACAAGTAAAGAATTTCAGATTAACTGGTAAAATGCGCAAGTTCAAAAGTTTTAACACAGAAACATGATGTATAATGGATTTGTCTGAGCATGAATAAAGAGTAAATATAAGTGTTTTATTGCAGATATTTGTAAAGGAAGTAGTTTGAATAATTTTGTAATGGTTGACAAACAAAGGTTTGTAAGCGACATTGTATTCATTAGAGAACATGCTGAATACTAATACACATAATGGAATGTCTATTGTCATGAATGTGTTCATTAAAATCACAGATGTTCACGTAAAAGAAAACAAAAAAATGCTCATGGTCTGTCATATTCCTTTGGCCAAAAGAAATGTTGGAAACAACTAAAAAAAGGTCTTCCTCCTGGTTAGATAGGAGCATTACACGCAACCGAAAATATGCACGTGACACTAAAGAAGCATGTGGATTGTCATTATTCAGTTCGTCAGTGGTAAAATGTGACAACCGTTAAAGCATGTTTGACCGAGCCAGGGCAATAGGCTTTACAGTTAAGGAATACAACAATGGTAAGGCTGCAGGGATCCATAACAGTGTCATATCACTGTAACGCCAACGTCACAAAACAGCACTTGAAGCATATGGTGTAGGGCTCATCTGAGATGGAATCGTCACCGTGGCAGTCGCCAAGAGTATTCTTTTCTGACGAGGTTCGGTCTACATTGCAGTTCAATGATGGACATGCAAGGGTCTAAAGAAGGCCCGGGGAAACCTTTCATGGTGTTACCTTCTGTAAATACGACAGGTTTGGTGGAGGCTCCGTTATGGTGCAGGGTGCCTTCATCACTCTTTATATGAATTGAGGTACAGGTTTGTTCAAATATTTAACGCTCTTGGTCCTCAAGCAGAATATCTGAATGTTAACATTAAACCACGTGTTCTGACGGATTTCCTCAAACAGAGAGGTGTCTTTAGGATGAAACGTCCTACATGTTCCCCTGATCTTGCCCCATTAGAGCATGTATTGCATATCCACTAAAGGCGTGTCCGTCAGCAACTGCCAGTTAACGCTGATAAGCTCATCACATCCCTGGATCAGAAGTTGCAAGCCAATCCGTAAGCATGGAACTCTAGTCTCTAGTCTCTAGTCTCTAGTTAGATCCTCGAGGTACAGTTGGAGTTTGTGTGTGTGTCAGAAATCAAGGTAGATTAATTCACTACGGATTGTGTGACGTTCCATATTGATCCTCATTTATTAAGTGTTCCAATATATCTTTTAATGATTATAGTAAAGATTATGCAAACCAGATTATTACTATGAATAAAAATATAAGTCAATGTTTTATAGTGAACAAATAACCTTTTGAAACAAAAAGTAAGCTCCATTGCTAGGAATGTAAAAGCAAACAGAAAATGAAGAAAACTAAACAAGACCGGTCATGGAACAAAACATTAACATTAGTTTCTGCAAGGATGTTTCATTGTGAAATGAAAATAAGTGACTAAAAACATAATATAACTAGAAAGTGTTTTTACCCGTAAAACAGATGCCTCCCCCTTCCTCAAATGCTCCAAACCTCTAAACAATACTATCATAAAGCACCATTAATGAGATCTGCTCCGGAAACAAACACTACCCTTTAAAAAAGACTCAGTCCAAATTAGTTTCTTTTAAATCTCAGACCTCCAAAAGGCACATCTACATGATATGGAGAGACAGTATACCAAGTTTGGTGATGATCTGTAACCTAGTTTTAGAGATCTGCTCATGAAACGAACACTACCCTTGAAAAAGACTAAGTAAAAATTGTTGCCATGGAATTAAAAAAAAAAAAATCTGGTACCTCCAAAAGGCACATCTACATGATATGGAGAGACAGTATATCAAGTTTGGTGATGATCGGTCATATATTTTTAGAGATATGCTCTGGAAACGAAATGGGAACGCCAACGCCGACACCGACGTCAACGCCAATGCCGACGGGAACTCAGCTTAAACCAATATGTCTCCCGACCCTTCGGCATTGTTATTTCCACAATTTGACCTATTAAGGTCATAAGATGTATGTTATTTGAAAGATAACCAACCACTTCCCGTAATACTAAGAAAATCCAGTTGAATCACAGCCTCATTATTATTTATGAATATGCAAATCATGTATGATGCTTACTAGATCCTTTGTCAAATGGAGTAATTAAAATCCTTTAATTTGAATAATAAAGCAACCTTCTATGTTTAAAACTAACGGAGATATTGTAATTTTAGTGATTTACATTGAAATTTTGGCATTTTTAAGGTTGCCATGGAAACGGCTCCATAAATATTCTTGCAAGAGTGATCGGCTTGCCAACATCACTTTTCTGACGCTTACATATATAGTGAATATAAATATATAGTCAAACCAAATATAGCAGAGGGTGTCAGGTCAAACCTTTTTTTTCGATCGTACAGACTTTGGCTCCCTGACTATAAGGTTGTAGTAGGCCATTGATAATGTATGATACCTACCAAAATCGAAAATCTTGGCTCTGGTTTTTCCTCCAGCAGCCATAAGACCGTCTAAACAAACACTCTGCTCGGTATTCAGTTAATTAAATTCATTCAGTTAAGTATTTGGTTAAAAGCTGATCGTCAGAGGAATCAGATGTTTACGCCCCCACAACAGCAAATACGTGACCAAACAAATAAAATAAATGAAGCACTTTTGAACTTGTAAACTTTAAACATGTCACTTCTGAAAAAAATATGTTTTTACATTTTTGAATTGTTACAAAATTGATTAGAATTCAATGCATGTAATGTATATATTATTTACTGTAAAGGTAAATGTTTTATCTGACCTACATACCCGACTCTTAATTACTTTTACCAGTCATGTGAAGATTAAATTTGTTAGTCAAATGTTTGAAATTTAAGAGCATCCAACTAACTAATAATGCATTTTCAAAATTCCTGGCATGAGTAAAGCGCAAAATTACAGGAAATAATATACAGGAAGTAAACCATGTATCACGCCAGGAAGGAGTTTATTACATTTTGACAAAGAAAAAGCGAAAAGTTCCTTATTCACTTACAAAAAAAAAACATTCCCGATCTTTTTTCGCCTTTTGTGCGATCATTGTTGAATGTTAAAATATTCTCTGCAGCATTAATTCTTTCAACAAAACAGGTCTCCTAAAACCGAACTTTGTCGTGATTGTTCTTGAAATTTCCATTTAATGAACATGTATATTCCAAATGTGTTTGTCTTGTATTGAATTTGTACTTGGAAGAACCATCTACACATCGTACCACTTGACCAACTAGAATCACCCAAGATCATATCGTCAATTTGAACTTTTATATATAATGATAAATGTCAGAAAAGTATTACACACTTTAAAATTCATATTGAATTCCATAGTGAAAGGAAATTGAATGGCAGACGCCCGGAGAGATTTGAGGTTAAATTTCAGCGAGATTCCTCAGATTTGCTAAACATTTTCCAAAACTAAAATTGAGAGATAAAAGATCAATTGAAAACCAAAATTGAACTCAAAAGGATCATGTATGATTGCTCAAAATCAGAATATGTGCGACGATAAGCTTGCTTGAATTTTTTTAATTAAATTCTTATCAGTAATGGCAAATGCTTATACATATTTCGTCAAAGTTTTATGTCGTCACAACCAACATTGATTTTGATTTTCGAAAAAACAATTTTGAAAACTCGATGATGTAATGCTCAAATTAGGATTGATTATGAGTTTGTGCATTGGATTACATGTACAACTTTTCATGTTTTTAAAAATATGTGATACAATTTAAATGCATAGTTCACGAAATTTAAGAAATGCAGACCATTTCAAGCCTAACTCGTATAATCAACTTACAGAAAACTGCCTATTCATCGCTACACATAATTCCATACCATGGATGGAGAACTCAAAGAATCCCCAGGGAATGTAATAATTACCGCTTTGATCTTTCAAGGTTGTTTTATGCTATCTGTTCAACAGATGGTCTTCGTCATGAATGGAACGTGTCTTGCAATTAATAACATGTTTTCACGTCCATCTCAATGGTAAACTTTTTTTACATTCCGAGAATATCAGAAAAACAGTGCCGATGGTGGTCACCTGTACATAACAGTAACGGAGGAACGAATAAATAAGAGTAACAGTTGAGTGTACAAGACTATCTAGATAATATAACTATGGCTTGTATCAAGAAGATTTGGTTGTTCGTGTTATTTGAAATTGATACGAATGAATGTTATTGTATCACAAGGGTGATGTTGTTGTTGTCTCTCTTTCTGTCAGTTTCTCAAACTGTCATTATCTTCGACATTTCTTACACACCAAATAGTTCACTGGAACAATTAACTTGTTTCAGCAACTAATTCTTGAGTAAATATCATTTCACACATTTCATCATGTTTGACACATTCGATTATTGGATCAAAACGGAAAGAAAAATATATAGATCAAGAAGGCACCACAGTGCTTTGCAGTATGACATTTAGACCGACATCTTATCACTGGAAAAGAAGCCATTTTACTCTAAATACCTAATCAATTCATTGTTGGCAAGATCTTTTGACTGAAAGGTCATGTTGTAAGCACATATACTGATTTCCGTCAGCTGTCCTTGGAATAACTTCTCTATTGAAATGTTGTCTGTTTCTGCAGCAACTCACTATTGTGGTCTATAGTGAGATCTCGAGAACATTCTCTCTGGACTTTTGTATGATGTATCAGTGACGATAGATGTTAATGTAATATGATGTTAGAACTTTTATGTGTGTGTTTTGCAGCCAACTGCAAACTCCGAACTAGGTAAAGAATTCTGTAAATGTTGGTAATGTTTGAAATTTGATAGTGTTTGATTGAAATGATTTTATAGGTATGTGATTTTGATGCCATGGATATTGGTGATGTTTGATCTTTAATGTAGTTCCACACAGACCAATTTTGTAGGAATGTCTTTTTAGTGTGTAAGTTGCTCTGTTATGTCTCTGATATAATGACTTATATGTGAAACGTTGTTTTTATTTACAGATTCTTGCCAAAAACAGAAATATGTTATTGCCAATATTGGGGGGAGGGGGGGGGGGGGGGAAGTATTTTTTGTAGACCAAAAATATAACCAATAACTAAGTATTTAGTAACAACGTTTAACATCTTCTGATAACATTATTTTTTGAAGTAAAGAATAATTTTTTGATATATATGCAACTTTTTCACATTAAAGGGGCAGTAGCTCGTTTTTAGGGGGAATATAAGGTGTTGTCAGGAAAATGAAAATTAATGGTTCCAATTGAAAGACAATGCATTTAAACTAAATGAAGCAGTAATAATTCAAAAATATAATGTAAAATTTAGCCATGCGATTCCCTTTTCTTACACAAATTGAATTAAAGGTGTTCACACAAAAATGGCCGCCAATGGATTCTAGGTGAGTCTCCATACTTTGTCCTCTGACTATGGATGATTGGCTTGTGTAATGTGATTTTTGACACTGTCAAATTAATACATTTAGCAATAACTTACATTTATCAGTGAAATATTTGAAATATGAATTTATAAAAAAAACGTGCTACTGCCCCTTTAAGCCCCGTTGCTAAAAGTTAAATGTCTATGTCTATTTTCTAAATACCTGAATTCTTAATACATTGTACAAATCTGTATATTGAATTTATCATCTTTTTCCCCAAATCATTCCACATTTGAACTTCTAAAGACAAATGTACAAATGCTGACATTTAGTATTCCCTCTGGATTGTATGATTACAGAAAATGACAGATGACGTCAAGGGGAAATTGCTTTGCATTAGATTGATACATCTGTGGGGAGTAAAAGGATAAAAAGTGAAACTACATATCTATAAGCAATCGTTGAACATATTTACATTTTGTGTTGGGTACAAATTTTGTTTCTGTCTTTCTGGACTGTAATGGGTTGTTTGAAATAAGTTTTTGTATTCGTCAGATTCTTGTGAAAAACACCAACAAAGTTATCTGCAAACATCTCAACATTCGATTCCAACATCTCAAAATTGATCTTTACATATGTGAAGTTAAAAAGAAGCAAAAACTTCAAACCCTCTCTAGAATGTACTCATTTGCTGTTTTGATCTTTCATGAACATTACTTGCACTCAGCGACATGTTTTCAAGTCCACCCACATTGAAATTTCTTTTAAAAATTCATAAAAAAATTGATTGGCTGTTTCTTTCATGTAAAAGAAACTAAGTTCAAAATAAACATTGCATTTAAATACAATGAACAAATAAACTGAAAGCAGAATGTTGCATTATATTATTGTGTCAGTCTACATGTACGTATGTAAAATAGTCAGAACTCTCAATATCTAATCAATAGCGATGATAGACATAGAGGATACTATACGACTTTCCGTTTAATACTATTTTTATTAAACGAGTTAATAATTTTGTGTAAACGAGTAAAACGCGAGTTTGATGCCAAATAATTCACGAATTTTTTTTTAAAAAATTTCAAATTGAAGGTAAATTACTATTGTGTTTATAACTTGCCCTAAAATCAAGCAAAGTTGCCGACAATGTGCTGCAACTAACATTTCCGCAACTTGGCAGCCATTGTGACGACACGCTTACATTGTGATGTCACAACAACACAGTACTGTGACGCCATACTTGCATTGTTGTATTACACTAGTCTGATATTGCTGTATAAATATTACACTGCAGTATCTTACACAGGCACAAGTCATAAGGTTATGCTTGTGTAAACTCCTGTTACTTCATGGTCGTATAGTAACATAAATGTTTGAAAATTTAATTATTGTTTTAATGACATAAACATATGAAAAATAAAGCCAAATATCATAAATCCTGTTTCCACAGCCCAATCCTGAAATTCTCATTTATTGGGATAACATTGAATTCTCTTCCTTGACTAGAAATCTTTAAGGTTCAAAGCTGATTGGCACTAAAATATATAATTCAAGTGAATAAGAAAACATTGTATTTTGTTATATATATAGTATTTTCAAAGGAACATTTAAATTATTTTTTTTAGGGCAAACAAATAATATTTGTTGACATAAGCATCAAGTACCGTGATACAAGAAATTCGCAGGCTAAAATTAAAGAGGAAAATAAAAACAGATGTCACGAAAATTACAAGGAATAGAAGATATCAACTTTGATATCTGTAACATTTCTTTTCCACAGTACCTCCTTAATCCACTTGCTTATCTACAGCACATCAGCCTCTGGTATCTGTACATAAGAAAACAGATTGCATGTTTGAAATACATGAAAAGATAATGAAGAATAATAGAATACATTAATCCGGATAATTCTAGCATTTTCGTATCAGCTGTAGAATCTTAACCATACATAAGGAACGTATGGTAAAAGCATGACATTGCAGACTACTAATCAGGTCTTTGATGTTTCTTACATCTTTAATCACAAGCATTTGTAAAGGGTAAAAAGTGAAAAAGATTATCGTTAGTGCATTAAAACTTAAACATTGTCTTAAGTAGTAAATGTTACAGTTTATCGATAAGAGTAGTTTTGGAAACTTAAATGCCTTTTTTTCTATTTCTTTTAAACACATTTGAATGGACACGTTTTGTCTCATGTAAAGCATTAAAATCATACAAAAACTGCACACACGAAATCATAGTAACTTATAAAAACGAATATCATATATGATAGAGTCATTCCCTCTTAAACCATATTATCATGCTTTCTGCGATCATTGATTGTCGAGATGTGATGCTTTGTTACAGTGTTTTTGTATCTTGAATAAGCAACCCTTAAGTGAGTGACAATCTGCTCTATATTCACATGCGTTTGTCTTGAAAAAATATTATATGTGTTTAAAAGGTAAAACCCCTTTGAATGCCAATATTTATAAACATTAAGTAATAAGTAAAATATAGTTTCGGGTCTTTATTTATACCAAAACATTTGAAATATTTAGACACAAATTCAAATAGTAAAATATTCAATTATGAGTTATAAAAAAAATCATTTTAAATAGAAACTTCTAATGTGAGGGTGATTAGATTATTTGTTTCTAAAGAAAACAGTACTTGATATTTCAATCATATGACTGAAAAAAAATCAATAAAGTATTTTAAATTAAATCTTTATGATGTTTCGTTTCCATGTATATTCATGATGTACATTCGCAGTTTTTATTGTGCATTTTGCTTTACACGATCGAATTATATTTGTTTTATATTTAGCTGTTCAATATCATAATGATACGCCAAGGACAGTATTAATGTGAAGATAAGACATATGTTACACTAACGAAAAAATAGTGAGTACTCATTTGCAAAGGATTGTAAAAAGTACGAAAACATATGTTGATGTATTTGATATGGTGTAAAAACCTAGCACATTGAATATAACCCCATTTTTGTAAAATAGGTCTACTAGTCTTAATTCTATGTATCTCATAATTTGGTTACTGTGTCAAACCACATGTATGAAACTTCTTCTCAAAACAATGTTTACTTACAAGTTTCATAAAAGCATCCCAAAAGTGACTCCCGTTAACAGTTTTAACGATCTAAACTTTGTTTTAAAACGATGCAATACGAGTCAGACACTTTCAGTTTTTCACAACTAGAAGGAATTTTTTTTTATTGCTTTTTGGTAAATACGATATGTTATCCGTATGTTGTTGTCTAAAAATCGGTTATTTTGGGACCATAGTAAGATCAGTTTAGTGTAAAATCTGGTTAATACATAAATGTCATTCAGACATGATTATGTCACAAAGGATGAACAATACATTGGTTCGATTTTCCTATGTCCTTACATTTAAGCCCTAGTCATTAAATTAGAAAAATATAATGTTTATAGCCTATATTAAGATATATTTATTGCAGAAGTAGGTAAGATAGCCCTATATGAGGTTTGAAATTATATGTCTACTGATGGTATGGATCTTACGACTCTATTATTGTTCACAAGATCTGTACAGGCATAGACTGCTAATTCCAACTAGAAAAAAAAGAAAAAAGAAAAGAAATCTAATTTTTAGCGACAATGTCTTGACTGGAATCTAACCAAATACACGTTCAAGTTGAAGCTCCTGGCAAAATCAACGAATCCCCTGTCACAGAGACACACAAATCTCCATATCATGACTTGGACTCCAGGGCTTAGATTTTTTAAGCTCTTTTCGTGCTAAGGTTGTAGTAGGCCACTGTTAATGTATGATACTTACGACTATCTTAGCTCTAAGATAGCTTCGAAAATCTTGGCTCTGGTTTTTCCTCCAGCAGCCATAAGACCATCTAAAAAATACTCTGCTCCGGCATTCAGTTAATTAAATTCATTCAGTTAAGTATTTGGTTAAAAGCTGATCGTCAGAGGAATCAGATGTTTACGCCCCCACAACAGCAAAAACGTGACCAAACAAATAAAATAAATGAAGCACTTTTGAACTTGTAAACTTTAAACATGTCACTTCTGAAAAATAAAATATTTTTACATTTTTGAATGGTTACAAAATTGATTAGAATTTAATGCATGTAAAGTATATCTTATTTACTGTAAAGGTAAATGATTTATCTGACCTACATACCCGACTCTCAATTACTTTTACCAGTCATGTGCAGATTAAATTTGTTAGTCAAATGTTTGACATTTAAGAGCATCCAACGAACTAAAATGCATTTTCCAAATTCCTGGCACGAGTAAAGCGCACAATTACAGGAAATAATATACAGGAAGTAAACCATGTATCACGCCAGCGGGGAGTTTATTTCATTTTGACAAAGAAAAAGCGATAAGTACAAATTCCTTATTCACTTACATTAATAATTCCCGGTATTTCTTCGTCGTTTGTGTGATCATCGTTGCATATAGAAATATTCTCTGCAGCATTAATTCTTTTCATGAAACACGGACTCCTTAAACAGACGTTTCTTGAAATTTCTATTTAATGAACATGTATATTCCAAATGTGTTCGTCTTGTATTGAATTTGTACTTGCAAGAACCATCTACACATCGTACCACTTGACCAACCAGAAGATCATATCGTCTACACATCGTACCACTTGACCAACTAAAATCACCGAAAATCATATCGTCAATTTGAACTTTTATATATAATGATAAATATCAGAAAAGTATTACACACTTTATAATTCCTATTAAATTCCATGGTGAAAGGAAATTGAACGCCCGGGGAGATTTGAGGTTACATTTCAGCAAGATTCCTCAGATTTGCTAAACATTTTCCCAAACTAAAATTGAGATATAAAAGATAAATTGAAAACTCAAATTGAACTCAAAAGGATCATGTATGATTGCTCAAGATCAGAATATGTGGAACGATAGGCTTCCTTAAGTTTTTAAATTAAATTCTTATCAGTAATGACAAATCCTTATACATATTTATATGTTTTATGTCATCACAGCCAACATTGAGTTTGATTTTCGAAAAAACTATTTTGAAAACTGGATGATGTGATGCTCAAATTAGGATTGATTATGGGTTTGTGCTTTGATATACATGTACAACGTTTCATGTTTTTAAAAAAATGTGATACAATTCAAATGCATAGTTCACGAATTTTTAAGAAATGCAAACCATCGTTTAATCAACTTACAGAAAACTGCCTATTCATCTCTACACATAATTCCATACCATGGATGGAGAACTCAAAGAATCCCCAGGGAATGTACATATAATAATTACCGCTTTGATCTTTCAACGTTGTTTTATGCTATCTGTTCAACAGATGGCCTTCGTCATGAATGGAACCTGTCTTGTAATTAGTAACATGTTTTCACGTCCATCTCAATGGTAAACTTTTGTTACATTCCGAGAATGATGGTAGTCACCTGTACACAACAGTAATAAGGAAGCGAATATATAAGATTTACAGTTGAGTCTTTAAGACTACATAGATGATATAAATGTGGCGTTTATCAAAAAGATTTGGTTGTATATGTAATTTAGAATCGATAAACTGAAACGAATGAATGTTATTGTATCACATGAGTGACGGGAAATAAATATGTTCGTTTTTGTCTCTATTTCTGTCAGTCTCTCAAACTTATACCATAGAAAATAGAGCCATACGCTCTGTAGCTCATCAGGCTTCATCATCAATTATGCTGTAGAGTGTGGCAATGTGATTCCCCCTTTGTAGAGGCCACAGGGTCACCAATCATTAAAATTAAGTATAAGGCGACAAGTTTCAGTTTTCTAGGCTTCATACTTCAGGAGAAGAAGATGAAAATAGATTTGAAAGACGTTCCTGTTGCCTTTCTTAGGGGCAACAGGGTCACAAAAGCTACAATTTATAATCCTCACTAGCCAAGGAGTATGTACACAAAGTTTCAGCTTTCTAGGCCTGATGGTTCTGGAGAAGAAGGTGAAAATAGATTTTTAGGGTGTGGCCCCTGTTGCCCTTATTAGGGGTCACAGGGCCACCAAAGCTACAATTTATAATCCTCACTAGCCAAGGAGTCTGTACACAAAGTTTCAGCTTTCTAGCCCTTATGGTTCTGGAGAAGAAGATGAAAATAGGTTTTTAGGGCCTGGCCCCTGTGGCCCTTATTAGGGGTCACAGGGCCACCAAAGCTACCATTTATGATCCTCACTAGCCAAGGAGTCTGTACACAAAGTACAGCTTTCTAGGCCTTATGGTTCTGGAGAAGAAGTCGAAATTCTACAAAGTTTACGGACGGACGGACGGACGCCGGACAACATGCCATGCCATAAGCCCATCGGGCCTTACAGGCCAGATGACCTAAAAATCTAAATTTCATGGATTTTCGAAAATTAACTACTTAAACCAGTTTACAAATCATCAGGGGATAAATATTCAATACTAATCTGCTTGAGAAAAATCTAAGGATTATTGATAGAAATACCTCATAGAATAAATGATAAATATAATCTTCTAAACCGAGCAATTTACCTTGCCGTATTTATGTCAAAGGTTGTCGCTATTTGATTAATTTGTTTGAATATAATTCAATTTCATTACATCAAAGAATCCTTCATGTTTTCATACATATAAAATACAAATTCAATAAATGTATTAAATAACGTAAATGAACCTGTAAACAAATGATCAACCAAATCGCAGTTATCAAATGCTTAATACACTGTGTATATCATAAGATCCGTTTTCTTTTAAGACAAAGTTTATGCTATTTTCTAAATACCTTATTACATTGTACAAACCTGTATATCGAATTTAGTGTATATTTCCCAAAATTATTCCACATTTGAACTTTTCTAAATGTAAATGTACAAAATGTATGCTGACATTTACTATTCCCCCTGGATTGTTTGATTAAAGAAAATGACAGATGACAACTCGGGAAAACTGCTTTTTGATTAGATTGGTACGGGAGTATCTGTCGGGAGTGAAAGGATAAAAAGTGAAACCTAATATTTGTAAGCAATCATGGTACATAGTAACATAAGGTGTTGAGTACAAATTTTCTTTATATAAGAACTTTAATGGTCTATTTGGAATACGTTTCTGTCATCGTCAAATAGTTCTGATAAACAACACAACGCTATCCGCAAATTTTGCATACCATACTCACAGTCCATCCATACATCTCAAAATGAATCAACACAGATGTGAAGCTGAGAGAGCAGCAAAAACTTTAAAACCTCTCGAGAATTCACTAATTTAATGTTTTGACCTTTCAACATACATGTACATGTACGTGTGCGTCACGAAGTGTTTCATGAATGTTACTTGCAATCAGCAACATGTTTTCAAGTAATACCACACTATATTCATGTAAAAAAAACTTTATTTAGAGTTCCCATTATATTTGAAAACAATTACAAAATAAACTGAGAGAAAAAATCTTTTTCTTCATATACAAAATATACTGTTAAGCTAAATCTGGCATTATGCTCTTACCTGAGTCTACCTATGCTGATATAGTGATAGTGGTATATCATATCTTATTAACTTTCTTAGCAAGATTCCGTTCCCGTAAATGTCTTAAAATACAGCTTACATTTACAAAGAAAGTAATGTTATTATATTAAGATATTGTATCAAGTTTAAAGAAATATCAAATGCAGTTGAATGATATGGTTAGGAAAAATTGGTAACCGAAGCTAGTATCAAAACTATTTCTTCGTTTTCGTCATTTTTAAAGGACAATCAATCTTTTTCTATAAAGTCTTTCAAGCTAAAATTAGCATTATCCACTTACCTACTTAGACAAATCCGTGTTGTATTGGAATTGCATGCATTTTAATCTTACTGATCGGCTTAACTCAAAGTAGACCAGTAATTGTAAATTATTCCAATATTGTTAATTACACAAGTCCATGAGTTGAAGAAGTTATATATTCCATAACATTAGTTTCTAAGTAATGAAATACTCCAAACTTTTTTATTTGTCATTTATGAATTCTTCAAGAATTTATCAGCCTCCACTTTTCATATAAGCTAACCTGTTAGCGTGATTACGCTTCAAATAAATATATGTCGCTGTTTAAGGAAATCTGAACACATTAAAATTTTCTTATCTTTTAGATAACATGTCCGATGATATTCGAATTTTAATGTCATCTTGAATGAGTGATGTTCACATTGATTACTCAACAAAATACGCTCCTTTCTGTTTGATTAGCTGTAAGCCCTTTTTGGGAAATTACAATCACATTAGTTGTGATGACTGATAATTTGATTTCACGATCGACTTGATAAATGCCTGAATCGGGAAGAAAAAACCCTTGTCAAAGGAAATCCAAAACTGTATCACTTTGCAGTTTGAACCACTTTTGTTGTCTGATTTATTTTTTTCAACTACTGAAACTTGATTTAGATGAACATAAATATCCAGGCTGGTCTGCTTTTATTACAAGAATTGACATTAATTGACACACTTGCAGTACTTTGAATGATAAATAATCCTTCAAAATATAAATCTCGCTCGCAAATTGTTTTACTCTCTAAACGTTTCCAAATATACATCCGATCAGTTGGCAGAGATAGTTAGATTAACAGCTTAACTAGTTTTGGGACAAAATATATTTATGGAAAGAGAACAAGAACCTTGCAACTCCCCCCTTTTCTCTTTTTTCATTATTACATTCCATGTGAAACACACCAATTAAGACATTTGAGGAAGATATTTGTATGCTTGTTCCAAGACTTCTTTTTTTTCAAAAACAATTTTGCTTAAAACTTAAATTGGTATTTCATGATTTTGAAAATGTTACTCACTTTGTAGCGTATTAAGCAGAAATATTCAAGAATAATTTTTAGTTTGCGGTACATGTATTTCAAAACGTGTTTTAAAGTGATGTTTTATTTGCCTGATAGGCAGGCATAATCATTAGTTGTCAAGTGGTAAAACTTACTCAAATATAATGGAAAATCGTGTTACATGTTTAAGAAAATGGATTTTTCATGTCACCAATTACTATCTTTTAAGATAATAAGTTGTTGTATTTAGACAAATGTCATCTGCAAATGTATGTGTATTTTAAAATCAGATATCATGCAGCCTGAATAAGACGACAAAACACAACTACTTTCATATTCGTGTATGTAAATGATTTGTCTGAAACTAGAGAAACCAAACTGGATGTTGATAATTGGTAACAGAATTGTTTTACGAGAATGCAATAATTTGTTCCTTATTTGAGATACCATCAACAATGTTGGCTACTTGTAATGTCATATCAGTTAATTATATCTACAATCCTAAACGAAATATTGCAATGCAATTTGGATAAGATGGCTTTGTTTTGTAAGCCTAGATAACAACCTGCTGTGAAGACCTTATTAACTATTACAAAGCTAGTTAAACGTTCTTTTGGAAATATCAATATTAATATGTTGAGATGTTTACTTTAGGATGAAAGATAGTGTGTGAAACAACTAACGCTTTCGAAAACTAACTCCAAGCTCAGATACCAAAACACAACTGTTTTTGGCTGTAAACCTTCCCTTACGCGAAACCTATGTACAATTGCAGGATAAACCCATTCTTTTAACCACTGCACGAAAACGGCTTAGAAGAAATAAGATGACTCCGTAGGTCCTCAGGTTTTTAGAGGGAATATAAGGTGATGTCAGGAAAATGTAAATAAATCGTTCCAATTTATAATAAATGAAGCACTAATAAATGAAATATATAATGTAAAGTTCAGCCATGTGATTCCTTTTTCTTACTCAAAATAAATTAAAGGTGTTCACACAAAAATGGCCGCCAATGGACTTTATGTACATCTCTATAACCTATTCTCTGATTATTGGTATTTGGTTCCGTAATGAGATTTTTGACACTATCAAAATAATACATTTAACATTAAAGTACAATCATCAGTAAAAATTTAATATACAAAATGTTCACCAAAAAACATGCTACGTTCCCTTTAAGCATGACTTGAATGAGTAAATCAAGGTTGTATATGTTACTCTATCCATTTATAAAATGAAAACATGACATATTTCAATATAAACAAAAGAGAAGAACCTCGCTTGGCCTTTTTGTTTAAGAATGCTAAGTTCTCCTCCTCAGCCAGTACCATGGACAGCAGGCAAATACATCCATTGCGTATATGTAGAATCGATAAAGACCACTTAGATACTGAAAATCCAGAAATGTATCTGACATTTATCAACGCTTGATCTTTTACACTGTTTCACTTTTTAAATTTGATTGTTGAAAAATGTTGTTTTACTACATGACGATAGATTTTCTTCAAAGTTCATCATCAAGGTAAGTTTAAGTAAAGAGATGTCTTTCAACAACTTTCACAACTTGATATTTTCATTCAATTCAAAAGAATTACGAATTTGTTTCAATCAATTCACGCAGGGATACAATCTACTCTGGTAATGTACCTTTCATTTTCCAATTGAACTTGATTGATATAAATAAGGGTTTTCTACCATGTAACATCTGTATAGGTTTGTTGATCTTTTATTGAATATCACCTTAAACATCCTAATCAGCGATAAATGTACATCAATGTTTATGAAATGAAATAGAATGATTGTTTATTATATATGTAGAAGATAAATGTGTTATTTACGCTGATTTACACTAACCCGATTGAACACATATCAACCTTTTATCCTCTTTATATTTACTATAATAGGTTCTTAGCTAGAAAAGCCTATTATTTTTTTTGAAGGACTGTATCTTTAGAACACTTATTTAATGTTTTTACCGCTGATACAATACTGAAGTGAACGATACAGTTCTATCAGATAGTGTTTTATCACATGTTCCCATTTCGTTCGATGACTTGTAGATTTGGTCCCAAAAACTTTGCTATAAATGAGCAAACTTTAGGAACCAGATCATGTCAATTTATCTATTCTGTTATATGATGTACACTTATTGGAAACATATGTACATGTAGATATCAAAGCATTTGGGAAAGAAATATAAAATTAAAGAGTTCAAAACTAGAATCGTTCGTGATGAAACTGTATTCAGTTTGAAAGGACAGTAATGTCTTCAAATCGGAGTTCGAAGATACACGATCGATAAACGATCTTTTAATAATCAAACAAAGCTTTATTGAAAACTACAGAAGAAAAGTCTTTTCAACTTTCCATTAGAACTTTAGCGACACAAAGACAATTTAATATCTCTTTGACAATTTGTGTCTGCAAAGGATGTTTTTTTATTCTGTATAATAATAAAGCGGTAATATTGCACAGAGTTGTTGTGTTTCTTATAACCATTGAGTGGTCAGCTTATTGACGTATTATATCAGTCATGAAAAAAATGATTATAATGAGATTTATTTCTACACTTTTGAAAATTAATAACACAGTGTTTTAGGATGACTGTTTCAATTTAACTTGATAAAAAAAATAGGTTTGTCGACAAAGTCACAAAGAGACACAAAAGGTGAAATGAATGAAATATGATATTTCATTAAGTCAATTTGTGTTGATACATTGTTTTCATATTACCCATTTACTTCTATACATAAACAAAAAAAACCAAATATATCTCATTACGATTGGAAATGCAATATAAAATGAAATGTTACATACAAGTAGCTTTTTTTAAGACTTTGCGTCTTACATGATATTTTGGCTGGACCAAGATTGTATTTCAAAACCGTAAAAGCCTTGATGTTTCATTATTGGAAATATTACGACTGCATTCCATCAAAAGTAGTTACATAATTACAATATCTTCTTCTTCTGGTGACAATTGGGATTCGTGTGGGTTCGTTTTGGATTCTAATTAGTTATGTTTTGTAAAAACAAATCATTGATGTAAAAATATATGGATTTGTCGCAAAGGACTATGAGATTGAGAAATGTGAATAAATAAAATTCTGTAATGTTTGAAATTATGCATGTACATGTACGTTGCAAAAAGCTCATAAATCCTTACAGAACATGAGGCTTTACGTATTTACCTACATTTCATAGCAAACAGGACTAAACTATTTTGAAATCTTTGCTTTATCCCCCTCATGTGGTATAATGGACGATTTGTTTGAAAAGACTTCTGAGCAAGCACATTTAAAATTTTCGATTGAAAGGTGACAAATTTGTCCTTTAACTGAATCAAATCTTTGGCATCAATAACAGAATCCAATAAAGTGTTTCTGCAGTTAAATAGTAGTCACTTCCTCTTAGTCTGTAGCCTACGGCTCTTCACTACTTGAGATTGAGATAGATTGGTATAGTTGCCGTCAAGGGAACCTGTCTCAGGAACTTGATTATTTGTCATTATTAAACAATTAAACAAAACCATCAAATATCTATTCAGGGCATCTTTTTTTATCTTTCGAGATATGAATATGTAAAAGAATATTACAAGTCGTATCCGGTTCATACCTTAGAAACTAAGCGTCTCATTTTGATAAAACTTTTGTATTAAGATGCATGATAACATAAGGCGTGTCAATATTTTACAAAAACTAAAATTAACCAAATGCATTAAGTTATGTTTCATGTTTCACCAAAACGTTGATTTTGATCAAATTTAATATTGATATGCATGACGTCTTACCTCAGCTTTCAATCAATTTTGATCAAATTTCGTTTTAAGATAGATAGCAGCATGAAGGTGCATGGTAATTAAAACATTGAGATATTCTGCGTTTTTATTTGACAAAATATATTGCTCTCTTTGAAATATTACAACAATTCCTATCAATCAATGCATTTGATAAGTGTCATGGTAAACAATTTGGAAAACATTTGATGTTAGTAGGAAGATAGAGTGATCTGTTGGTTTTGACCTTCACTTAGTATTTTTACTCACAAGAGCTGTTCATTGTCAGTTAAGTTTGAAATGTTCACACCATCATTTCAGTATAAAGTTCAGCTAGTTTACCTGATTTTATCATTTCAATCATGAAAACAATAATATTAAAAGGAAAATTGTTATGGGTTATTATGTTATTAACTTGTATTAAGTATAAAGACTTTTTCAAAGTTTTTAAACAGTTTGGTACGGCAACACTGGTAAGGTAGGGCATTTAATCTGCTTTAACCTAGTATGGAAGAAATATCTTTAATCAGATCACGCGTTTCGGGGTTTTTCTTACAAGTCTACACAAGATATAAACGAGTACATGTACTTATCCTCTCAGCTTTCTGTTGCAAATTGTCATTGTATAAAGTCTTTGTGCGTTTCAATTATTCACACGTAAGCATTCAAACTGATTTAACCTAGTATAGAAGAAATATCTTCAATCAGATGCCTATTTCGTTTTGTTACTTTAAACGCCTCCAAGCTATAAGCAAGCACTTTTCCACTCAGCTTTCGGTTGCAAATTCTTGTTGTATAAGTGTTTATGAGTTTCAGTTATTCTGATTAAGTTTACTTACTATACTTAATATGTTATATTAGCAAAGACATGTATGTGTTTCCTATTTCGTTAATAACAGAATTCCATAAGTTATGGATGTATCATATAGTTTAAAGCGTTGTATTTATGAGTAATCATATACTCCACAAATTTTGAATTTTCAGAATAAATCTTTGTTTCCTTTAAAATAGTGCCATTTACAACACACCTTTTTTTCTCTCAAAATATCATATAACTGTGATTTATACTTAACACAAATCTTATGACTGACAAAAAAACTCAACAAAAATGGACTAAGACACGTCGGTCAAACATAGTTTAATGACTTGTTTTAGAAATACCCTATTTTAGTTATCATGAAAATACTTCAAGAAGACATTCTCAAATCTGCCACGATTTTTATCTTGTACATGATAATATCTTTTTTCGGGAAACCGCCTTCAAATAGATGTGCTAATTATTACAATTCTATCTTACAAAACCAATACTGACATTGATCACCCAAAACTACCAAAACATCCAAAAAATAACCCTCTAAGGTTTGATGAGTTTTAAACTTTTTCAGAAATTAAAATCACATTAGGTTTGGTGCGTGATCATTTGATTTCATGGTCGGCTTGATAACTGACAAGTTGAATTTCCTAAATCGAAAAGTTCAGAGAGATCAAACGAGTTTTATACAATAGGTCTTTTTATTTCCATTTTGCATCAGAATGAATATTCTAAATACTGTTGTCATGAACCCACATCAATGCATTGTATGAAAGCATCATGTTTTAATTTGATTACAAACTAACTGAGATTATGATCAAAGGAAAAACATGCATGTGAAAGGAAATTCCTAACTCCTGCATGGTTGCATGAATCAAGTTTCTTTATCGATTTTACTTTACTGAAAAACTGATAATTCATTCAATGAAATGCATCAATGGATAGTTTAACCCTGAAAGATCTACCTCTTGCATGACTATGAATAACATTAATTCCCTCAATATCTATGCTATGGCTGATGATTTCTTTCTATTTTATTCATTTAACATTTCCCCCAAAAATCTGATCTGTTTGCAGAAGTTATAAATGATAATGTTATCTTAAAGGGGCAGTAGAACGTTTATTGAAAAGTTTATATTTTCAATTTTGCACTGATAATTGTACGTTCATGCTAAATGTTTAATTTTGATAGTGGCAAAAATCTCATTACACAAACTAATCATCCACAGTAAGACAACAATTTATAAAGATTCACATAAAAGTCCATTGGCAGCCATTTCTGTGTGAACACCTTTAATTAATTTTGTGTAAGCACAAGGAATCACATGGCTGGACTTTACATTATATATTTGATTTATTACTGTTTCATTTAGTTAAATACATTTTCTTTCATTTAGATTCATATATTTTCATTTTACTCGCATCCCCTTATATCCCCCCTAAAAACTCGCTACTTCCCCTTTAATAGTTTGTAATGTATATTACTGTATAGAAGAGGTAAGCTTTATTGTTCAAAGGTTTTCTTCACACGATACTTTAAGACATATGTGCAATTTCAGGAAGGAATCGCAAAAGTGTTCTTTTGAGCCTTTGGATCTTTTGAATTGAAGAAGTGCTAATGTAGCATTGAAGAATGTTTCTAGAATTTTAAAAATGTTGTCCAATCTGCGTTTTATTGCAGAGGATGTGTTCCTGTAGCAACGGACATACGCTCTTAGATATGCATGTAAATTACACACGGAATTTATGCATAGACTCCCTTAAAATATAGCATTGCAGATTTGTTGACAATGGATCAGTACTTGGGCTAAAGGACAGTTCATCTTCCTGTCACAAATAGGAAACCTTATTTACAGATTTCGTGGACAGTTGAGAGAAGTATGAGAACTAATTTGACATTCCCTAGTGCCCTGCTATCCATTTTTTACTCTTCATAGGATTATATATATACAAAACTTTTGTATATATATATATATATATATATATATATATATATAGAGAGAGAGAGAGAGAGAGAGAGAGAGAGAGAGAGAGAGAGAGAGAGAGAGAGAGAGAGAGAGAGAGAGGATTACGTTTTGTAATGACATACATGTAGCCTGACATGAGATTAGGTCAGTTACTTAACCCCATTTATTATATGGCAACCTGACATGCATGTACAAACTTCATTATCCGTGCAGAACCAGATCCGGCTTGTAACGAACACATCGATCAGAAATACCTGGAGTTAATCATTCTGTTTGTGGTTCTGTAAACAAATAACCATCCAGCTAACCACTGGTAAACCAGAGAAACATGGTAAAAGTGCAGCTCACGGTTATTATATCCTTATTGACTATTTATTTGATAATATGCACTCATAGGTTAACTGATTATAGATATGAACAAAAATTTAATGCATAATGATTATAATTTGTGTTTTTTCTTTTTGCAAAATAATAAAACTTACCAACACTACAAACTATATTTCCCTGTAACAAGGAGGTTAGATAGCCGGTGGGATGCTACTTTGTCTGTCTTCCCTTAAGCAGCGTAACACAATAACTCACTCTTTTAGGTACCTAAAACAAAATATCATCCCTAAAATACCATAATTTTGTACATTTGGTAATAGAAGTGTAAGTTTATGCCATGAATATAGGGAATGTATGGGAAAAAATTTTTTTTACAAAATGGATAAGTCGCAATAACTTGAATTTGATTGAATCATTTTATTGGTTTGGTATCAAAACTTTACTTATTCATATTCCTCTTTTGGATTAAATATACATTCATGTTTGAAGCCTGAAAAACAAGATTCCAAAGTTGAATGACATTATAAATAGTTGACATGGTACTTTTTTGGTTGACAAACTTGTATCTTATGGATTAATTATTTTTATTCAGAACAATGTGAATGTAAAACATTGTTAAACCGTAATGGGATAATATAATACGAACGACAGAGCACATTGTGATTCTAAAGATTTTAAAGAAAGGTTTAAAGATATCTTAAATTTTATTTTATTTGTGTAATAGGAAATTATAGACCTTTAGTCAGCTAATTTATTTCCTTAACTCTCAACAATCACAATTACTTCCAATGTCACCTCTAATTTCAGCGCTGTACTTGATTCAGAATAAATTGAATTAAAGGTTCTTGAGGAAACGGCATGTTTAATTCTATTTACATTTCACAGACTTGTCAGGATAAAACCTGCAGAAAATATCAAGGTAACAAAATGAAGGGGGTTAATTGTTTTAATTTAAAACTGATTTTCGCCTTTTTATGTCCAATGTTTTTTTTTCTTTAGTTAAAACGAGCATTGTGTATTTATTGCTATAGCTTTTCAGATATCATGTAAGGTGGACATAATATTGACTTTATCAAAGGTTATAACCTGCTTGATCATTCCTTCATATAAATCAACCTCTTCAGAAATCCTTGTTCTTGACGGCCTGAACTAGTTGATATGAAAGTAATGATATGTTTGCAAACATATTTATCTAGGACATTAATTCATATTCATTAATGAATATGTATAAATGAAAGTTCTATGTTTCATACCCTCTATAACGAATATTACTACCCACAAATATTTTGAATATTTCGAACACAAACTGCATTTAAACGGATAATTGAATATAAGAGTATTGTTCTTAGACTAGGAAATTGTGAGTACTTCACAACTGTTCAAACCTTTCTTAAAAGGTGCTATAATAATAGAGTTCAACATAATTTTTATATTCAAGATACACCAGTCTTACTAACTTTCAGTAAAGGTTTATTTTTTCTTGTTTATGTTTTACTTGTGTTATTTTGATTCTTTGTCACATTGTTGTTTTACAACACGATGTATTGTTACTGGTAATCATGTTTAGTAAGAGATGTAAACATCTTAATTAAGGTGTCAGTGACGTGTGTCTGAGGTTAACAGAAAGACATGCACATTATTTTCTTGGATAGTAATACAAATTCAAAACCTAGTACGGTCTATATGTTCTTCTGTATTATTACGTAGATTTAATATCTCTGTGTGTTTTAACTTTACATCGAGTTCTCTATTTGTCACTCCACAGGGAAGCTTATAAAACATTGATGATTTCAACTTTTTGAGGTAAGTCGAATATCAACATTTTAGAAAGATAAACCAACTGAATAAAGTTACAGCATGATGGGATCAATTTTTGTGTGCGTATTTTACGCACACAAATATTTTTACTATGATTTTTCAAATACAGTTATAAGTATTTTCTAATCACTCACTAAAACATGTTTTTCCGGCCTTTCTTCGCCTCCTGTGTAATAACTGTTTCATATGTTCTCTGTAGCAATCATTCTTGACATTAAACACGGACTCCTTAATCCGAAAATTGTCATGATATTTCATGAACTGTCCTTTAAATCAACAGATACAAAAACATTAGGTATATTATTAATGTGTTCATATCTTCATATGTGGCCTGAATTTGGACTTACCACCACCCACACACCGTACCACTTGAGTCACCAGAAAAACTTGAATTACTGAAGATCATATCGTCAATTTTTATCTATAATGATAAATGTCGGAAAAGCATAACACACTTACAATCCCTATTGGATTCAATGGTGAAAGGAAATTAAATGGAAGGCGCCCGGGGAGATTTGAGGTTAAATTTCAGCGAGATTCCTCAGATTTGCTAACCATTTTCCCAAACTAAAATTGAGAGATCAAAGATAAATTAAAAACTCAAATTGAACTCAAAAGGATCATGTATGATTGCTCAAGATCAGAATATGTGGGACGATGGGCTTCCTTGAATTTTTTTAATTAAATTCTTATAAGTAATGACAAATGCTTATACATATTTATATGCTTAATGTCGTCACAGCCAACATTGATTTTGATTTTCGAAAAATAATTTTGAAAACTGGATGATGTGATGCTCAAATTGGGATTGATTATTAGTTTGTGCATTGATATACATGTACAACTTTTCATGTTTCTAAAAAAATGTGATACAATTCAAATGCATAGTTCACAAATTGTAAGAAATGCAGACCATTTTAAGCCTAACTCGTATTATCAACTTACAGAAAACTGCCTATTCATCTCTAAACATAATTCCATACCATGAATGGAGAACTCAAAAAATCCCCAGGGAATGTAATAATTACCGCTTTGATCTTTCAACGTTGTTTTATGCTCTCTGCTCAACAGATGGCCTTCGTCATGAATGGAACGTCTCTTGCAATTAGTAACATGTTTTCACGTCTATCTCAATGGTGAACTTTTTTAACATTCTGAGAATACCCAGAAAACTGTCCGGATGGTAGTCACCTGTACTCAACAGTAATGGGGAAGGGAATATATAAGATTTACAGTTGAGTGTAGAAGACTACATAGATGATATAAATGTGGCTTATATCAAGACGATTTGTACATGTAATTCAAAATAGATAAACTGATTCAAATGAATGTTATTGTATCACACGAGTGACAGGAAATAAATATGCTCTCTTTGTCTCTATTTCTGTCAGTCTCTCAAACTGTCGTTACCTTCGTTATTTTGACATACATTCAAAACCCCAAATAGTTCACTGAGAACATGTTACTTGTTTCAGCAAATAATTCTTGAGTAAATTAATTTCACACATTTCATCATTTTTGACACATTCGATTATTGGATTGAAACGGAAAGATAAATTATTGGTTAAGAAGGCACCAGAATGCTTGGTAGTATAACATCTATGACCACCATCTTATCACTTGTAAAGAAGTCATTTTACTATATATACTTAATCAATTCATTGTTGGCAAGATCTTTTGACTGAAAGGTCATGCTTTAAGCACATACACTGATTTCCGTCAGCTGTCCTTGGAATAACTTCTCTATTGAAATGATGTCTGCTTCTGCAGCAA
Organism: Steromphala cineraria; assembly: GCA_916613615.1. NCBI lineage: Eukaryota > Metazoa > Mollusca > Gastropoda > Trochida > Trochidae > Steromphala > Steromphala cineraria. The sequence goes on along the minus strand of OU744722.1, from coordinate 51,357,818 downwards.
CTCACTATTGTTGTCTATAGTGGGATCTCGAGAACATTCTTTTGGATGATGTATCACATATCATAGTTGTTAATGTAATATGATGCTAGATTTTTTTCGGTTTTTGCTGCCAACTTTGAAATTCAAACTTAATAAGAGGAGGTCATGGATATTGTTGATGTTTGATCTCTGATGCACATAACAATTTTGTGTGTGAATTTCTGTTTATTGTAAAAATGGCTCTGTTTTGATAGACTGACATAAATGTGAAACGTAGTTTTCATAGATTTTTGCACAAAAAAACAGAAATATGATATTGGTGAGATATTATTATCTGTAGACCAGAAATATCACCAAATTGTTAAAGTATTTAGTAATAACATTAATGAATACTTCTAATTATGCTTTTAAGTTAGGAATAATATCCATTTTGACATATATGCATCTATGCCATATTAAGTCCCGTTATTATAAATTAAATACCTCGTATCGCTAACAACTTGTTATTCATGACTATATATTGCATGCTATACCATAAAAAATCTAAATTTCATGGATTTTCAAAAATTAACTACTTTAACCTGTTTACATCATAAGGTGATAAATATTCAACTAACCTGCTTGAGAAACATCTAAGGATTATGAAGACCCTTCAACCCTTATTGTTTGAAATACCTCATAGAATGAATGATAAATATATTCTTCTAAACCAAGCAATTTACCTTGCCATATTTATGTCAAAGGTTGTCACTATTTGATTAATTTGTTTTAATATAAATCAATTTCATTACATCAAAGAATCCTTCATGTTTTCATACATATAAAATACAAATTCAATAAATGTATTAAATAACGTAAATGAACCTGTAAACAAATGATGAACCAAATCGCAGTTATCAAATACTTAAAATACTGTGTATTGCATAAAATTTGTTTTCTTTTAAGACAAAGTTTATGCTGTTTTCTAAATACTGTATTACATTGTACAAACCTGTATATCGAATTTAGTATCTATTTCCAAAAATCATACCATATTCGAACTTTTCTAAAGGCAAATGTACAAAGTGTATGTTGACATTTAGTATTCCCCCTGGATTGTATGATTACTTAATTGACAGATGACAACTCGGGAAAATTGCTTTTGGATTAGATTGGTACATCTGTCGGGAGTGAAAGGATAAAAAGTGAATTGTATTATTTGTAAACAGTCGTGCTACATATTAACATATGGTGTTGAGTACAAAATTTGTTTATTTCTTTATATAAGAACTTTAATGATCTATTTAGAATAAGTTTCTGTCATCATCAGAAAGTTGTGAGAAACAACAGAAAGCTATCTGCAAACTTTGCATACCATACTCACAGCCCCACCATACATCTCAAAATGAATCAACACAGATTTGAAGCTCAGAGAAAGAAAAACTTCAAAACTACTCGAGAATTCACTAATTTAATGTTTTGACCTTTCAACATACATGTACATGTACGTGTTTGTCATGAAATGTATTTCAATTAGCATCATGTTTCAAGTAATCCCACACTGAAACTTGTTTTATAAATTCATAAAAAACTAAACTTGATTGGCTGTTTGTATTTATGTAAATGAAACTTTATTCAGAGTTCCCATTATATTTGAAAACAATTACAAAATAAGCTGAGAGAAAAAATATATTTGTCTTCATATACAAAATATACTGTTAAGCTAAATCTGGCATCATGCTCTTGTCTGAGTCTACATATGCTGATATAGTGATACTTAGCAAGATTCTGTTCCTGTAAATGAAATTATTAATAATAATTAATAATTATTGTTATTAATAATTAATGATTATTATTAATAATTAATGATTATTATTAATAATTAATGATTATTATTAATAATTAATAATTAATAATTAATAATTAATACTAAGTATTATAAAGTATTATTAATTAGGTCTTCAAGACAAAGTCTGGAAGATCTATTGTTTTTATCCGATTTCTTCAAGTTCTTATTATTATTATTTGTACAATTTTGTGAACGAGATACAGCCCAAACGGTTGCTCCAAATTCACCCAAACTTGGCATGCTGATAGCACTTACCCTGGAATCGACATGCGAAGCTTTTGGGCAAAATCGACTCGTACATTAAAGGTCCAGTTCGAATCCAAAATCGAAAATTTAACATTGATTTTTTTTTAAAAGAAGCGCAATGAAATATAATGAAAAAAAGCAAATCATGGCAAATTCGTAGGTCACGTGGTTCGGCCGCCATCTTGCTTTTAGTGCAATTTTCATCGTTTCCGACCCCACCCACCTTTGACAATCTTCTCCTCTGAAGATACTTTGACTAGAGAGCTGAAATTCATACTGAATGTAGCTAAAGGTATTGTTTTCTTCAATTCCTAAAGTTGTAAGACCTGACCTTAATACTTTTTGTGCTGTGACCTTTCAAAGTTGACCAAAATCTCAAAATCGCAAACTTCAAGGGCAGATAACTTAAAAACCAGACCTTAGAACCTTATGATTTTTGCATGAGAGTTAGACATGAGCAAGGTCTTCAGGAGGAAGGGTCAAACTTTGCACAATAGAAAGTGATGTTTTGGTCGGTATGGTTTAAACCTCTTTAACAAACATGCATGTGAAGGTCAAACATGCATGTGAAGGTCAAACAGTATGTCAAGGTCAAACAGGAATCTTGAAGACCTAAGTACTGCCGCGGCAGTCCTAGTTATTAATTATTATTATTTGTAGTAGTAGTAGTAGTATTATTATTAGTCTTATTATTATAAGTCTTATTATTAGTCTTATTATTATTAGTATTAGTAGTAGTAGTAGTAGTAGTAGTAGTAGTAGTAGTAGTAGTAGTAGTAGTAGTATCACTGTTGTCTTAAAATATGGCTAACATTACAAAGAAAGATATATAATTATGTTAGGATATTGTATTAAGTTGAAAGAAATGTCAAATGCATGTGAATGATATGGTTAGGAACAATTGGTAACCGAAGCTAGTATCAAAACTATATCTTCGTTTTCGTCATTTTTAAAGGACAATCAATCTTTTTCTATAAAGTCATTCAAGCTTAAATAATTATTATCCACTTACCTACTTTGACAAATCCGTGTTGTATAGGAATTGCATGCATTTTAATCTTACTGATCGACTTCACTCAAAGAAAGGCCAGTAATTGTAAATTATTTCAATATTGTTATTTACAAAAGCCCATGAGTTGAAGGAGTTATACATTCCATAACATTAGTTTCTAAGTAATCAAATTGTCATTTATTAATTCGTCAAGGCCTTACCAGCCTCCACTTTTCATATAAGCTAACCTGTTAGCGTGATTAATCTTCAAATAAATATATGTCTCTGTGCAAGGAAATCTGAAGAACAAAAAGAGACATATGTACCTCAGTGCATACATTACATGTATCTTGTTTTCTTCTTTGTAATGTTTTAAGAAAGACTTACGAGTTACATTGTGTTAAGCCCCTGTCACAACCCGTCGTACGTGCAGCTGCATGCTGTCTACCGACAAAAACGTGGGGTAAATTGGGGAATTCGTGCGTCCTCAGTACCGACGCCGTACCGATTTTGGACAAATTTGGAGCACGCAGACTCGTCGTAGAACTTTTAGTGCATGCAGAACTTTCGCTGCGTGCAGTCTACGAACGGGCTGCGAATTTTCCTCCGTACGATCGACGTGCGTGCCCTGTACGACAACTGCACGCACAACGCACCGACATCGTGCATTTTTTTCAAGCTTACCCACTCACACTTTCTCTACGAACGACGCACGTTGTACATTGTACGTGCGTAGTTTGTGCTTACACTGTCCAAAGTTTAACTATCACATAATTAAAGAAAACTCACGTCGATCGTACCGAGTAAGCACGTACAACGTACCGAGTAAGCACGTACAACGTACCGAGTAAGCACGTACAACGTACCGAGTAAGCACGAGTAAGCCGAGCCGACGGACGATTGCCATCATTTGAAGAGAACATGCCGCCAAAGAAGTGTGCTGCCATCTGAAGTTGCTCTTGCAGCATCAGGACCCGAAGCGGTGGAATGGGAGGCATCTTGTGCGCCAGCACATGTGACAATGTGTACCAAGCACCTGTCAATCGGGCGGGAAAAACCTCATTGTACTCGCACGCACTTACAACGTGTGTGGTGTAAGGACACTGTACGTGAGACGCACGGCCCCCGTACGACAATGTGACAATCACACCTCACACGGACGTTGTACGCACGCCACACGCAAGTACCACGTGCGCATCGTACGATGCACGCAGCTCCTCGCTGCCAGACGTGTCGACGGGCCACGTACGTACGACGTGCGTTTGACGTGCTTACAACGTGCGTGTGGTAAACTCCCTCTCTGTTCTTGATAAATCCACCCTACGTTTTCAGAAAAACGTAGTGACCGTGGCCTCCCCAAAAAACGTACAAACGAATTGCACGCACGATGGGTTGTGACAGGGCCTTTAGTGATTAACTTTGATTCCATACACTTATCACGAAAGTTAAATCATATACTAAAATCAATGAATTTCAGTTATTCTGACAATATTTTAAGAAGACATTCTCAAAACTAACATTTTCTCATCTTAACGTTTTGAATTTCAAAGTTGGCTGCAAAGACACACAGAACAGTTATAACATCATGTTACATTATCATCTATCATCTGTGATACATCATTCAAAAGATAACATGTTCGATGATATTCGAATTTTAATGTCATCTTCAATGAGTGATGTTGACATTGATTACTCAACAGAAAATGCTACTTTCTGTTTGATTAGCTGTTAGCCGTTTTTCGGAAATTACAATCACATTAGTTGTGATGACCGATTATTTGATTTCACGATCAACTTGATAAATGCCTGAATCGGGAAGAAAAAAACACTTGTCAAAGGAAATCCAAAAAGGAATCAAGTTTGTGTTACTTTTGTTGTCCGATTTACTTTATTCAACTACAGAAACTTGATTAAAGATGAACATAAATATCCAGGCCGGCAAGAATTGACAATAAAAACGCCACTTGCAGTACTTTGAATGATACATAATCCTTCAATATAGAAATCTCGCTCGCATTTTTTTTTACTCTCTAAACGTTTACAAATAAACATCCAATCAGTTGGCAGAGATAGTTTGATTACCAGCTTAACTAGTTTTTGGAAAAAAATTATTTATGGAAAGAGAACAAAAACCTTGCAACTCCCCATTTTCTCTTTTTTCGTTATAACATTCCACATGAAACACACCAATAAATAAATTTAAGGAAGATATTTCCAAGACTTTCTTTTGATCGAAAACAAATTTACAATTTACAAAATGTTCACCAAAAAACATGCTACGTTCCCTTTAAGCATGACTTGAATGAGTAAATCAAGGTTGTATATGTTACTCTATCCATTTATAAAATGAAAACATGACATATTTCAATATAAACAAAAGAGAAGAACCTCGCTTGGCCTTTCTGTTCAAGAATGCTAAGTTCTCCTCCTCAGCCAGTACCATGGACAGCAGGCAAATACATCCATTGCGTATATGTAGAATCGATAAAGACCACTTAGATACTGAAAATCCAGAAATGTATCTGACATTTAACGATGCTTTATCTTTTACAATGTTTTTCACTTTTTAAATTTGATTCTTGAAAAACTGTTGTTTTACCACATGTTTATAGTTTTACTTCAAAGTTCAGGTAAGTTTAAGTTAAAAGGTGTCTTTTAATCACGTTAAATTAGGCGTGAAAACAATCTTGATATTTTCATTCAATTCAAAACATACAGAATTATTTTAATCGTTTTACGCAGGGATAAAATAACATACCTTTAATCTTCTAATCAAAGTTCGTAGATATAAATTACCGCATAAAGGGTATTTTAACAGTCTTAACATGTAACAACTGTATTGGTTTGTTGACCCATTAGTGACCTCAAGTTCAAACGATTCAAATGCGGCTGTTTTTATATTTTAATTTTACACTTAGCATATTTCAACCTTCAGAATCATGTTTTCGATACTTCACTGTCTTAATCCTATTTTGTCTGAGCTCTTGTATTGAGTTCAACCTTAAAGAGCAAATTTCAGGAACTAAATGATGTCATTTTGTCTATTCTGTCATATGGTGTACACTTATTGAAAACAAATTAAATTTAGATATTTAAGTACTCAGGAAAAATCATAAAGTTAAAGTGATAAAATTTTCCGTACTAGAATCGTTTGTGATGAAACTGTTTTCAGGGACATTAATGGCTGAATGGAATCGAAATTCGAAGATACATGATACAAAGCGTTATTGAAAAGTACAGAAGAAAAGTGTTTTGAACTTTCCATTGAAACTTTAGAGACACAGAGGTAAATTAAAATCTCTTCAACAATTCGTGTCTGCAAAGGAAGGCTATTTGTTCTGTATAATAAATAAGCGTTAATATCACAGAAAGTTCTTCTTATAACAATTGAGTGGTAAGCTTATTGACATATTATATCAGTCATGAAAAAACTGGTTATAATGGGATTCATTTCTACACTTTTGGAAATTAATAACACAGTGTGTTAGGATGACGAATTTAACCTTACTTGTTAACAAAATAGGTTTGTCGACAAAGTCCCAAACAGCCACAAAGAGTGGTATAAGTGAAATATAATATTTTAGTTAGTCAAATTGTGTTGATACATATTGCTGTCATATTACACATGTACGTTTACATGTAAACGAAATTACAAATATATCTTATTGAATTGAAATTAAATGTAACCGTCAAAGCTTTTATTAGACTATGCATTTAAAAGCTTTTTGTTATGAATTTATGTTTTAGCTGGAGCATGATTGCATTCTCAAAACTTTAAAGTCTTTGATGTGTCACTATTAGAAATTCGTTCAATCAAAAGTAGTTAAACCATACTCATAATATCTTATTCTTCTTCTTATGACAATTTGGATTTCATTGGGTTCATTTTGCATTTGACATTTCTGCTTTGTGAACATAAAACATGACAAATAAATGGATTTGTCGCAAAGGATTATGAGAGCGAGAAATGTGAATAAATGAAATTCCATTATGTTCGAAATGATGTGTTTACGTTAAAACTAGACTAGTTAGATACTTTAATCATTGCTAAAAGCTCATAATTCGTTATGGAACATGTACATACATTTCATGAGACTTAACGTATTTACCTACATTTCATAGCAAACAGAACTAAACTATTTTGAAGTCTTCGCTCTATCCCTCTCATGTGGTATATTGAAAGATTGGTTTGATAAGAGTGCTGAGCAAGCACATTTTAAATTTGTGATTGAAAGGAGCCAAATTGTCATTGAAGTGAATCAAACCTTCAATAACAGAATTCAAGAAAGTGTTTTTGCAGTTTAATAGTAGTCACTTCATTTTAGTTTGTAGGTGTGACTCTTCACTACTTCATATTGAACTCTGATTATTTGTCATTATTAAACAATTGAACAAAAACAGCAAATATTTATTCTGGGCATCATTTTGTTTTATCTTTCGAGATATGAATATGAAAAAGAATATTAAAAGTTCTATCCGGTTCAAAAATTAGAATATAAGCGTCTATTTTGATCAAACTTTTGTATTAAGATGCATGATAACATAAAGGCGTGTCAATAGAAAACAAAAGTAAACATAACCATATGTCTATCATTATGTTATTTGTCAGTAGGTTGTCAATCAAATAGAAATACTGTTCTACGTCCAAGGTTCACCAAAAGCCTGATGTTGATCAAATTTGATATTGATATGCATTTCGCCTTCCCTCAATTTATTTTTGGATTTTTCATGTGGTTTTATTTGTCAAAATATATTTCTGATATATATCTGATTCTTTTTAAAGAGTATCATGATACATAATTTGGGAAATCATTTGAAAATATTTCCTGGGAAAGTTAAGAGTTTGCAATAAGAATTTCCATGTTTCTTTTTGTTTTTTCTTCTGTTTATTCTTAAAAACATGGTCAGATCTGAACAAGATTTTGGTAACAATCCAAAACCTCATACCAACTAGAAGTATTAATCATAGTGTTGTTACAAGATTTCGTGCTTTTGTCATCACAAACATGACATGAGTTCAGAAGTCGGACATCCGACTTGAAACATGAAAGAACAGAAAAATACCCTACTTTTTGCTCTGGATGTGTCCTTCAGTTTGCTAAACATACAATCTATTTAACATTTTCTCAACTTACGAAACTAAAGTTCCCTGTTCTGTATATGATTATTCATGGTAATAAGTACTGAAGCATGGTGCGATTTCGAATGTGTTTGCTAGGTAAGCTCCAGTCAATATACTTCCTGTTGACACAATGTCTTACCCATGCCGTCTTACATGTGTGAACCAAATATGTGTTTCTTTGTTATAAGTTAGTTGCTAAAACAACAACATTTTCTGAAACGTCTGCATATTAGTGTGTGAACATGAGATACAGATTCAAATCTGAGATTACACAAAAAGCTTCTTGAAGAGTTATGAATGTGTCATTAACGAATTTCTGTCATTGAGAATGGAGTTCCTTCATTCGTAAGACAAATATGAAAAATGTTACATGAGCTGAAAGACTTTGTTTGATTGGAATTCACAAGAGCAGTTTCAATGTGGCAATTGTTACTAACTCCTGGAATTTGCATGAGAACAGATTGATGGCAAATTGAAACAGAGGGTATGTGTGATGTTAGTAGGAAGATAAAGTGATCTGTTGGTTTTGACCTTTATTTAGTATTTTTACTCACTAGAGATGTTCAATGTCTGATAAGTTTGAAATGTTCAAAACATCATTTCAGTATAAAGTTCAGCTAGCTTACCTGATTTTATCATTTCAATCATGAAAACACCTGAAGAAGTTAAAAACGTTTTTGGTTCTTTTAAAGTCTCGTCATAAGTTTTGTAACAGAAAAAGTAAACAAGTAAAATGTTCGAGAAGAAATTTAAAAAAAGTTGAAAACAAGGTTGTTATATTATTTTAATTATTTTCAATTTTATAATGGTGCAGTGAATCAAAGAGAGACAGTTGCTTTTTTTTTGTTTATCATCAATCTGCAAACTGTTTATTTCGACAACTTTTCATCATTTGCACCTATTATGCATAGCAAGTTCTTTCCCTGCATGAGATACCACTACAATGTTGACTTATTCTAATGGAAAGAAATATTTAACACTTCACATTACATGGATGTTTTTTTTATTTAATTTAAATGTTTCATGAAGATGTTTTCTTTTAATATATTAAATGCTGTTGTATCGAAAATTTCTTCAATTGCATAGATGTTAAATTGAGACGTCATTTTGATTTATTCTTTGAAACGTTCTGAATCTGCAAAATAAAAACACGGAAGAAAGGTTATTATGTTATAAACTTGTAATATTTTCAAAGGTTTTAAACAGTTTCTTATGGTAACATTGGTAAGGTTGGACATTGAATCTGCTTTAACCTAGTGAGGAAGAAATATTTTCAATCAGATCCCGCCTTTCAAGTTTTACCAGTCTACCAAGCTATAAACGAGTCTTATCCACTCAGCTTTCTGTTGAAAATTCTCATTGTATAAAGTGTTCATGCGTTTCAATTATTTAACTTAAGCATTCAAATTGATTTAACCTAGTATAGAAGAAATATATCAATCATATGCCTAGTTTCGGGTTATTTTTCTTTAAACGTCTAACAAGCTATAAGCAAGTACTTTCTTTCTGTTGCTTATCCTCTTTGTATAAAGTGTTCATGAATTTCAGTTATTGTGATTGAATTAACATACTATACTTAACATGTTATATTAGCAAAGACATGTATGTGTATATGTTTCCTATTTCTAACAGAATAACATAAGTTATGGACGTATCATATACTTGAAAGCATTGTATTTATGAGTAATCATATTGTCATTTATAACACACCTTCTTTTCTCTAAAAATATCATGTAACTGTGTTTTATACATTAACACAGATCTTAAGACCAACAAACAAAACCCAACAAAAATGGACTAAGGCACGTCAGTCAAACATAGTTTAGTGACTTGTTTTAAAAATACCCTATTTTAGTTATCATGAAAATACTTCAAGAAGACATTCTCAAATCTGGCATAATCTTTAAGTTGTACATGATAATATCTTTTGGACGGGAAACTGCCTTCAAATAGATATGCTAATTATTACAATTCCATCTTACAAGACCATTACTGACATTGATCACCCAAAACTACCAAAACATCCAAAAAATAACCCTCTCATGTTGATGCGTTTTAAGCTTTTTCAGAAATTGAAATCACATTAGGTTTGGTGCGTGATCATTTGATTTCATGGTTGGCTTGATAAATGACAAGTTGAATTTCCTAAATCGAAAAGTTCAGAGAGATCAAACGAGTTTATACAATAGCTCTTTTTATTTCAATTTTGCATCAGAAAGAATATATTCTGAATACTGTTGTCATGAACCAACATCAATGCATTGTATGAAAGCATCATGTTTTAATGCATGTATTTGATAACAAACTAACTGAGATTATGATCAAAGGAGAAACACGCATGTCAAAGGAAATGGTTGCATGAATCAAGTTTGTTTATCAATTTTACTTTACTGAATAACTGAAAATTCATTCAATATGAAATGCATCAATGGATATTTAACCCCGAAAGATCAACCAGAATGTTTTCTGAAATGACATTCATGAATGATAAAACTCCCTCAATATCTATACTATGGCTGATGAAGTTTTTCTAATTTATTCATTTAACATTTTGCAAAAACATCTGATCTGTTTGCAGAAATAGTAAAGGATTATGTTAAAAATCAACAACGTTAATGAAATTTGAAGAAAATTACATGTTTCTGAACAAAACAAAGGAAAAGTCATTGCAGCCATCACTTTTATTCATAACATATATGCAGAAAATACACGGAACAAGTTTAGTTACAGGCAGTTTAAAATAATGAATGTCACCTTTTTCAGAATTCTGAATTTCTCAATTCTAAATTTATATGAACGGACTCCTTGATTTGTGATGAGGATCATATCATACGTGTATATCAATTAGTACTGAGAAGCATGTTCAAGAAAAACAATTTATTCTAACATCTTATCATCCGGATTTTTGAAAATTCGAGCAATAATTGACTAATCCACAGCTTTTAAGATGTTTTAGGTTATTTTTAATAATCGTACTGCAAACATTAAATATACATTACCACCGACATGAGGATCAAATATTTGCAATTTCAAAATGAAAATTTAACAATATGATTGAACCGACTATTATATATGTATGTAAATGGTTTGTCTGAGACTAAAATCACTGGTACTTATGAATACGGGTTTCTCTAATGAAAGAGACTACAGGAAATAATTCGTTATTTCAGTTGCGATCAACTTTCATTCAGAGATATAGATTTTATCCATTATATTTATAAATATATTATGTAATACTTTCTTTTTCATGTTTTTGAATGGACATATGATATCGCCCAATGTCGTAAATGAATTCGAAAGTTTTGCAATAAAAAATTACATGCAAAGTTAAATTGCTTAATTTATATTTTTTTAGTTTAGAAAATTTTAGTTTTTTTCTTATTTCGTCACTTTTAAACTTTTTAAATTAATTGATTCACGGAAAAAATACATGTTCTTTTTCTGACAACTTTTCAACAAAAGCTTCAAAATGATTTTCGTTTAAAACTATACTTCATCAATAGTTCTAATGACTGATATAGTACGCAATAATTGTCTCAATGAATAGACCACACTCGAGAGATATTCGTTTGAGATATTTGAGTATGCAATTTATATATGTGTTCAGTTCAGTAATACATTTTGTAATGCGTTTGAACCCAGCTGTATTCATACATTTTCTTAGATTCTGAATTTCATTAAAACTATATTGAACTATATAACATCATTGTAAAAGTAAAAAAAAAAATTCAGTTTTGGAGTGACCCTATGAAATATGAATTTTAATCTGAACACAATGTCAGAGGTGTGACGAAACGTTTGTAAAAGGAATGAATACATCATCCACAATGCAAAGGGTAACAGTTCGGTTTCACAGTTATACGAATTTGAACAAAACATTTTACCCTACCATTATTATAAAAATCTTAAACCTGCTCAATCAGATAATGTGCTATTTTCCTTTGTAAGTGTTCCTTTGAGCCTTTGGATCTTTAGAATTGAACAAGATGTCTGTCAGAACACTCAAAGGTATGAAAGGATTATGATATACTTGGTGGAGACAAACTATAGATGTTTTACTAAGCAGACATCATGTAAATATATATTCTATTTACAACTTACCTAGCAGAAAGCATTGTGTGTGCTTCCAACACAAAGATCTCCAGTCTACTGTATGCATACGTTATTGGAAGAAATAGTAGTGCTAATGTATCATTGAAGAATGTTTCTAGAAACTTTGAAATGTTGTCAAATGTCCTTCCTTTTATTGTCGATAATGTGCCCTGTGGACATAAAATGTATGCACAGACTCCATTAATATATTACATTGCAGATTTGTAGATATTGTAGACATTTGATCATTGCTAGGGCTACAGAACATTTAATCTTCTTTTCATAATCTCAAGCCTCACAAATAAGAAACCTTAAGCTTATTTACAGATTATTTGGAGAGTTCAGAGAAGTATGATTTGACATTCCCGAATGCCCTGCTATCCATTTATCATACTACATTGGATCATTTATAGAGTGCATTACGTTTTGTAATGACTTACATGTAGCCTGACATGAGATTCGGTCAGTTACTTAACCCCATTTCTTATATGGCAACCTGACATGCATGTACAAACTTCATTATCCGTACAGAACTAGATCCGGCTTGGAACAAACACATCGATCAGAAATACCTGAGTTAATCATTCTGTGTGTGGTTCTGTAAACAGAGTCAATGGAACCATCTAGCTTATCACTGGTAATCCGGAGAAGCATGGTGAAAGTGCAGTTAACAGTTATTATATCTTTATTTGCTATTTATTCGATATTAGGCACTTTTAGTTTAACTGATTATAGATATGAACAAAATTTATATGCATCATAATTACAATAAGTGTTCTTTGTTTTTGCAAATTGATAAAATTACCAACACTACAAACTATATTTCCCTTTAACAAGGGGTTAGGATAGCCAGTGGTTAGCCGGGTTTTGTCTCGGATCAAGTGGCTGGGGTTCGAATCCCTACTTTGGTAATTTGTCTGCGGAAGGGGAATTTCACCCAGCAAAGCTTGTGCGCAATTGTACACTGATTTCAGCGCAGTACAATCTATAGTTTGCTAGTTCAAGCCGATGTTTGTTTCACTGCAATGCACAACCACAATAGTGTTGTTGGTTTCCTGCCTGCAATAATACTAGCAGCCACATGCATGATACACTCAGGGGCAAAAGAAACGATACCAACTTTTCAAAAGAGTACAAAACAAAATACTGTTGTAAATGAAATGCGACTACGAGCCCTTGTGATAGGCACATCAGTTGTGAAGAAGTACTCATAATTTCAAACATCAAAGTATAATAATTATAATTGTATGACTGTTCAAATACACGAGGGGTCAAAAAACAGCTTGTTCGATGTTATTTTTGGTTATAATCTTTGGAATTGGAATAAAATAATTATGAAATTTAAAAATCTATAAAATCTAAGATGTTATCATTATAAATAACCCTTGTAGAAGGCAATTTGTTAACGCATTTTGCCTGTATTTTGGTTTAAAAACGAGAAAAAGGGCAATTTTCACTGTCCTATCTCGTCAAGTTAAGGAGATTTTTAACAGTGTTTTTTGAAAGGCTTGTATTTCAAAAGCGTTAACAGATATAGCTCTGAAATTAAAAACTTAGTTCAGTTAGCTCTTGAATACATGAATTAACCCTGTTTCAGTTGTAACTATCAATCGTAGATTAACCTATCATGCATTTTATATGGTATCGTTTCTTGTGCCCCTGAGTGTATACATGTATGAGAAATATTCATGTAACCAGTGTTTTAACCAAAAGCAACCCCAACTCAATTATTCGAAATATACACTGCCATGTCTGAGAGAGACTCACAACACAAAGGTTCATTTAGGTACCTATGCTGCGAATGTCTTTACATACTTCCTAAGAAGTGTAAAACATTAATTCACTCTTTTAGGTACCTAAAACAAAATGTCATCCCTAAATACCATAATTATGTACATTTGGTAATAGTAGAGTGAAAGTTTATACCATGAATATAGGGAATGTATGGAAACACAATTTTTTTTACAAAACGGATAAGTCGCAATAACTTTAATTAGATTGAATCATTTAATTTGGTTTGGTATCAAAACGTTACTTATTCATATTCCCCTTTTGGATGAAATATACATTTATGTTTGTTGATGTATGTAAGTTGAATGACTTTTTTAGTTGACAGGGTATTTGTGTTTGTTTGACAAACTTGTATCTTATGGATTTATTATTTTTATTTAGTGATAGTGATAGTAAAACATTGTTCAACCAAAACGGGAAATATAATAAGAACGACAGAGCACACTAGAGATTCTAAAGATTTTAAAGAAAGGTTTTAAAGGTATCTTAAATTTTATTTTATTTGTGTAAATGGAACATATAGACCTTTAATCAGCTAATTTATTTCCTTAACTGTCTAACGATCACATTTACTTCCAATGTCACCTCTAATTTCAGCGCTGTACTTGATTCAGAATAAATTTAATTAAAGGTTCTTGAAGAAACAGCATGTTTAACTCTATTTACATTTCACAGACTTGTCAGGATAAAACCTGCAGAAAATATCAAGGTAAAAAGTGAAGGGGGTTAATTGGTTTAATTTAAAACTGATTTTTCGCCTTTTTTATGTCCAATGTTTTGTTTTCTTTTGTTAAAACGAGCATTGTGTATTTCAATGCTATAGCTTTTGAGATATCATGTAACAACAATGTGGACAAAGTATTGATCAAAGGTTATAAACTGCTTGATCATTCCTTCACATAAATCAACCTCTTCAGAAATCCTTGTTCTTGACGGACTGAACTAGTAAACAGTAAAAAGAGTAAAAAGGGTATTTTTTTCATTTGATATGAAAATAATGATATGTTTGCAAACATATTTATCTAGGACATTAATTCATAAATGAATATGTATAAATGAAAGTTCTATGTTTCATACCCTCTATTACAACAATTACTGCCCACAAATGTTTTGAATATTTCGAACACAAACTGCATTTAAAAGGATAATTGAATATAAGAGTATTGTTCTTAGATTCATAACTTTTCAAGCCTTTCTTAAAATAGTGTAACACCATTGTTATACTCAAGATACACCAGTCTAACTAACTTTGAGTAAAGGTTTATTTTTATTTTTCATGTTTCACTTGTGTTGATTTGATTCTTTGTCAAATTGTTGTTTAAAACACGATGTATTGTTACTTAAAACTTTGTCAATATATGTTAAGTTAAAACTGGTAATCATGTTTAGCTAGAGATGTAAATATCTTAATGAAGTTGTCAGTGACGTGTTTCTGAGGGTTAACAGAAAGACATGCAAATTATTTTCTTGGATAGTAATCAACATTCAAAACCTAGTTTGGTTGATGTGTTCTTCTGTATTATAATGTAGATTTGATATCTCTGTGTGTTTTAACTTTACATCGAGTTCTCTATTTCTCACCCCACAGGGCAGCTCATATAACTTTGATGATTTCAACTTTTTAAGGTCAGTCGAATATCAACATTTTGGCAAGATAAACAAACTGAATAAAGTTACAGCATGATGAGATCAATTTTTAAAATATGCACACAAATCGTTTTACTATGATTTTTCAAATACAGTTATAAGTACAAATTCTTTAATCACTCATTAAAACATGTTTTCTCGGCCTTTCTTTGCCCTTGTGGGATTACTATTGCATGTGTTCTCTGTAGCAATCATTCTTTACATTAAACACGGACTCCTTAATCCGAAAATTGGCATGATATTTCATGAACTGTCCTGTAAATCAACAGATACATTAGGTATATTATTTATGTGTTCATGTCTTCATATGTGGCCTGAATTTGGACTTGCAGGCACCACCCACCTGCCATACCACTTGAGTCACCAGAAAACTTTGAATTACCCAAGATCATATAGTAAAATTTTATCTATAATGAGAAATGTGAGAAATGTATGACACACTTTACAATCCCCATTGGATTCCATGGTAACAGGAAAATGAATGGCAGATGCCCGGAGAGATTTGTGGTTAAATTTCAGCGAGACTCCTCAGATTTGCTCAACATTTTCCCAAACTAAAATTGAGAAGAACTCAAAAGGGTCATGTATGATTGTTCAAGATCAGATTATGTGGGACGATAGGCTTCCTTGAATGTTTTTAATTAAATTCTTATCAGTAATGACAAATGCTTATACATATTTATATGCTTTATGTCGTCACAGTCAATATTGATTTTGATTTTCGAAAAAACAATTTTGAAAACTGGATGATGTGATGCTCAAATTAGGATTGAGTTTGTGCATTGATATACATGTACAACTTTTCATGTTTTTCAAAACATGTGATACAATTCAAATGCATAGTTCACAAATTGTAAGAAATGCAGACCATTTTAAGCCTAACTCGTATAATCAACTTACAGAAAACTGCTTGTTCATCTCTACACATAATTCCATAGCATGGATGGAGAACTCAAAGAATCTCCAGGGAATGTAATAATTACCGCTTTGATCTTTCAACGTTGTTTTATGCTCTCTGCTCAACAGATGATCTTTGTCATGAATGGAACGTGTCTTGCAATTAGTAACATGTTTTCACGTCCATCTCAATGGTAAACTTTTTTTACATTCCGAGAATATCAAAAAAACTGTGCTGATGGTAGTCACCTGTACACAACAGTAATGGGAAAGCGCATATATAAGATTAACAGTTGAGTGTAGAAGACTACATAGATGATATAAATGTGGCTTTTATCAAAAAGATTTGGTTGTATATGTAATTTAGAATCGATAAACTGATACGAATGAATGTTATTGTACCACACGAGTGACGGGAAATAAATATGCTCGTTTTCGCTTTGTTCTGTCAGTCACTCAAACTGTCATTATCTTCTAATACTGATACACATTCAATACCCTATGTAGTTCACATGTTACTTGTTTCAGCAAATAATTCTTGAGTAAATATCATTTCACACATTTTTTCATTTTTGACACATTCGATTATTGGATTGAAACGGAAAGATAAATCATTGGTTAAGAAGGCACAGAGTGCTTGGTAGTATAACATCTATGACCACCATCTTATCGCTAGAAAAGAAGTATTTTTACTGTATATACCTAATCAATTTATTGTTGGCAAGATCTTTTGACTGAAAGGTCATGCTTTAAGCACATACACTGATTTCCGCCAGCTGTCCTTGGAATAACTTCTCTATTGAAATGATGTCTGCTTCTGCAGCAACTCACTATTGTTGTCTATAGTGAGATCTCGAGAACATTCTCTCTGGACTTTTGGATGATGTATCACAGATCATAGTTGTTAATGTAATATGATGCTAGATTTTGTTTGTGTTTTTACTGCCAACTTTGAAATTCAAACTTAATAAGAGGAGGTCATGGATATTGTTGATGTTTGATCTCTGATGCACATAAAAAAAATTTGTGTGAATTTCTGTTTATTGTAAAAATGGCTCTGTTTTCATAGACTGACATAAAAAACCAGAAATATGATATTGGTGAGATATTATTATATGTAGACCAGAAATATCACCAAATTGTTAAAGTATTTAGTAATAACATTTATGAATACTTTTAATTATGCTTTTAAGTTAGGAATAATATCCATTTTGATATATATGCATCTATGCCATATTAAGTCCCGTTATTATAAATGAAATATCTCGTATCGCTAACAACTTGTTATTCATGACTATATATTGCATGTTATACCATAAACAATCTAAATTTCATGGAGTTTCGAAAATTAACTACTTTAACCTGTTTACATCATAAGGTGATAAATATTCAATACTAACCTGCTTGAGAAACATCTAAGGATAATGAAGACCCTTCAACCCTTATTGTTTGAAATACCTCATAGAATGAATGATAAATATATTCTTCTAAACCAAGCAATTTACCTTGCCATATTTAATGTCAAAGGCTGTCACTATTTGATTAATTTGTTTTAATATAATTCAATTTCATTACATCAAAGAATCCTTCATGTTTTCATACATATAAAATACAAATTCAATAAATGTATTAAATAACGTAAATGAACCTGTAAACAAATGATGAACCAAATCGCAGTTATCAAATACTTAAAATACTGTGTAAGGCATAAAAAAAAATTCATTTTAAGACAAAGTTTATGCTGTTTTCTAAATACCGTATTACATTGTACAAACCTGTATTTCGAATTTAGTATCTATTTCCAAAAATCATACCACATTCGAACTTTCCTAAAGGCAAATGTACAAAGTGTATGCTGACATTTACTATTCCCCCTGGATTGTTTGATTAAAGAAAATGACAGATGACAACTCGGGAAAATTGCTTTTGGATTAGATTGGTACATCTGTCGGGAGTGAAAGGATAAAAAGTGAAACTTGATATTTGTAAGCAGTCGTGGTACGTATTAACATATGGTGTTGAGTACACATTTTGTTTATTTCTTTATATAAGAACATTAATGGTCTATATAGAATAAGTTTCTGTCATCGTCAATTAGTTCTGAGAAACAACACAAAGCTATCTGCAAATTGTGCATACCATACTCACAGTCCATCCATACATCTCAAAATGAATCAACACAGATGTGAAGCCGAGAGAGCAGCAAAACTTCAAACCTCTCGAGAATGTACTAATTTAATGTTTTGACCTTTCAACATACATGTACATGTACGTGTTTGTCATGAAGTGTTTTTCATGAACGTTACTTGCAATCAGAAACATGTTTTCAAGTCCACCCACACTGAAACTTGTTTTCTAAATTCCTAAAATAACAAACCATGATTGGTTGTTTGTATTTCAAAAGAAACTTTATTCAGAGTTCCCATTATATTTGAAAACAATTACAAAATAAGCTGAGAGAAACAATATTTTTCTTCATATAGAAAATATACTGTTAAGCTAAATCTGGCATTATCATCTTGTTTGAGTCTACCTATGCTGATATAGTGATAGTGGTATATCATATCTTATTAACTTTCTTAGCAAGATTCTGTTCCTGTAAATGTCTAAAAATACAGCTTACATTTACAAAGAAAGCAATGTGATTATATTGTATTAAGTTTAAAGAAATACCAAATTCATGTGAATGATATGGTTAGGAAAAATTGGTAACCGAAGATAGGATCAAAACTATTTCTTCGTTTTCTTCATTTTTAAAGGACAATCAGATGACACGTTTCGTTTTCTTTTTCTTTAAAGTCTTTCAAGCTTAAACTAGTAGTATCCACTTACCTTACTTTGACAAATCCTTGTTGTATAGGAATTGCATGCATTTTAATCTTTCTGATCGACATAACTCAAAGAAAGACCAGTTATTGTAAAATGAAGGAGTTATATATTCCATCACACTAGTTTCTGAGTAATCATATACTCACAATTTTAAAATTTCTTTTTTACATATCATTTATAAATTCTTCAAGGCCTTACCAGCCTCCAGTTTTCATATAAGCTAACCTGTTAGCGTGATTACACTTCATGTAAATATATGTCTCTGTTCAAGGAAATCTGAAAACAAAAAGAGACGTAAGTACCTCAGTACATACATTATCTTGTTTTCTTCTTTGTAATCTTTTAAAAAGACTAACGAGTTATATTGTTTTAGTGATTAACTTTGATTCCATACACTTATCACAATAGTTAAATCATATACTAAAAATCAATGAATTTCAGTTATTCTGACAATATTTTAAGAAGACATTCTCAAATCTAACATTTTCTTACCTTGTAGATAACATGTTCGATGATATTCGAATTATAATGTCATCTTGAATGAGTGATGTTCACATTGATTACTCAACAAAATACGCTGCTTTCTGTTCGATTAGCTGTATGCCCTTTTTGGGAAATTACAATCACATTAGTTATGATGACTGATTATTTGATTTCACGATCGACTTGATAAATGCCTGAATCGGGAAGAAAAAAACACTTTTCAAAGGAAATCCAAAACTGTAAAAATGTGTGCATGAATCAAGTTTGCGTCACTTTTGTTGACTGTTTTACTTTATTCAATTACTGAAACTTGATTTATGATGAACATAAATACCCAGGCCGGTCAGCCTTTATTACAAGAATTGACATTAAAAACGCCACTTGCAGTACTTTGAATGGTAAATAATCCTTCAATATATAAATCTCGCTTGCAATTTTTGTCATAATGTTTCCAAATATACATCTGATCAGTTGGCAGAGATAGTTAGATTAACAGCTTAACTAGTGTTTTGACAAAATTTATTTATGGAAAGGGAACAAAAACCTTGCAACTCCCCCCTTTTTTCGTTTATACATTCCATGTGAAACACACCAACTAAGAAATTTGAGGTAGATATTTGTATGCTTGTTCCAAGACTTCTTTTTTTTCAAAAACAATTTTGCTTAAAACTTAAATTGGTATTTCATGATTTTGAAAATGTTACTCACTTTGTAGCATATTAAGCAGAAAACATTCAAGAATAATTTTTAGTTTGAGGTACATGTATTTCAAAAGGTGTTTTAAAAGGATTTTTTATTAGCCTGACAGGCAGGCATAATCATTAGTTGTCAAGTGCTAAAACTTACTCAAATATAATGGAAAACCGTGTACATGTTACAGAAAATGGATTTTTTATGTTACTAATTACCATCTTTTAAGATTTACAGTTGAGTGTAGAAGACTACATAGATGATATAAATGTGGCTTTTATCAAAAAGATTTGGTTGTATATGTAATTTAGAATCGATAAACTGATACGAATGAATGTTATTGTACCACACGAGTGACGGGAAATAAATATGCTCGTTTTCGCTTTGTTCTGTCAGTCACTCAAACTGTCATTATCTTCTAATACTGATACACATTCAATACCCTATGTAGTTCACATGTTACTTGTTTCAGCAAATAATTCTTGAGTAAATATCATTTCATAATCATTAGTTGTCAAGTGCTAAAACTTACTCAAATATAATGGAAAACCATGTACATGTTACAGAAAATGGATTTTTTATGTTACTAATTACCATCTTTTAAGATATTAAGTTGTTGTATTTAGACAAATGTCATCTCAATCAATCTCTGCAAATTTATTTGTATTTTAAAATCAGATATCATACGGCCTGAATGAGACGACAAAAATACAACTATTTTCATATTCGTGTATGTAAATAATTTGTCTGAAACTAGATAAACCAAACTGGTTGTTGATAATTGGTAAAAAATTGTTTTACGAGAATGCAATAATTTGTTCCTTATTTGAGATACTATCAACAATGTTGACTACTTGTAATGTTATATCAGTTAATTATATATACAATTTTTAACGAAATTTTGCAATGCAATTTGGATAAGATGGCTTTGTTTTGTAAGCCTAGATAACAACCTGCTGTGAAAACCTTATTAACTATTACAAAGCTAGCTTAACGTTCCTTTAGAAATATCAATTTTAATATGTTGAGATGTTAACTTTAGGATGAAAGATAGTGTGTGAAATATCTAACCCCTCTGAAAACTAACGCCAAGCTTAGATACCAAAATACAATTGTTTCTGGCTGTAAACCGTCCCTTACGTGAAACCAATGTACAATTGCACGCTAAGCCCGTTCGTTTAACCACTGCATCAAAACGGCTTAGACGAAATAAAATGACTTCATAAAGGGGCAGCAGCACGGTTTTATAGGGAATATAAGGTGAATATAAGGAAAATGTAAATATTCGTTCCAATTTATAATAAATGAATCAGTAATAAATGTGATAGTTACGCTGATTCACACTAACCCGATTGAACACTGCATCCACATATCAAACCTTCAACCCTCTTTATATTTACAATAACAGGTTCTTTGCTAGAATCGCCTATTATTTTTGAACAACTGTATCTGCAGAACTTCACTAATGTAATGTTTTCATTTCTCACTCAGTACTAAAATAAATGTTACAGTTCTCTAACATTGTGTTTTACCTCATGTTATCATTTCGTTTTTTGAGTTGTAGTTTTCGTATCAAAAACTCTGTTATAAATGTGCAAACTTCAAAAACCAAATGATGTCATTTTATCTATTCTGTCATATGATGTTCACTTATTGGAAACAAATATAAATATAAAAATTAAAGTGATCATATCGTTCAAAACTAGAATCTAAAAGAACTATATTCAGTTTGAAAGGACATTAATGGCTTATTGGAATCGAAATTCAAAGGAACACAATCGATATACGATATTTTAATAATCAAACAAAGCGTTATTGAAAACTACAGACGAAAAGTGTTTTGAACTTTTCATTGGAACTTTAGCGACACAAAGACAATTTAATATCTCTTTGACAATTTGTGTCTGCAAAGGATGGCTTTGTATTCAGTATAATAAGAAAGCGTTAATATTGCACAGATTTGTTGTGTTTTTTATTACCTTTGCGTGGTCTGGTTATTGACGTATTTAACTTTAGAGACACAGAGGAAATTAAAATCTCTTCAACAATTCGTGTCTGCAAAGGATGGCTATTTGTTCTGTATAATAAATAAGCGTTAATATCACAGAAAGTTCTTCTTATAACAATTGAGTGGTAAGCTTTTTGACATATTATATCAGTCATGAAAAACTGTTTATAATGAGATTCATTTCTACACTTTTGGAAATTAATAACACAGTGTGTTAGGATGACTGTTTCAATTTAAGTCAATTTGTGTTGATACATTGTTTTCATATTACCCATTTACTTTTATACATAAACAAAAATACAAACATATCTGATTACGATTTGAAATCCAATATAAAATGAAATGGTAACGACATACATGTAGCTTTTTTAAGACTTTGCGTTTGAAAACATTTTGTTATACATGACATTTTGGCTGGGCCAAGATTGTATTTTCAAAACCGTAAAAGCCTTGATGTTTCATTATTGTTACAATTGCATTCAATCAAAAGTAGCTACATAATTACAATATCTTCTTCTTCTGGGTTCGTTTTGGATTCTAATTAATTCTGTTTTGTAAAAACAAATCATTGATGGACAAAATAAATGGATTTATTGCAAAGGACTATGAGATTGAGAAATGTGAATAAATAAAATTCTGTAATGTTTAAAATTATGCATGTACATGTACGTTGCAAAAAGCTCATAAATCTTTACGGAACATGAGGCTTTACGTATTTACCTACATTTCATAGCAAACAGGACTAAACTATTTTGAAATCTTTGCTTTATCCCTCTCATGTGGTATAATGGAAGATTTGTTTGAAAAGACTTCTGAGCAAGCACAGTTAAATTTTCGATTGAAAGGTGACAAATTTGTCCTTTAACTGAATCAAATCTTTGGCATCAATAACAGAATCCAATAAAGTGTTTCTGCAGTTTAATAGTAGTCACTTCCTCTTAGTCTGTAGCCTGCAGCTCTTCACTACTTGAGATTGAGATAGATTGTTATAGTTTCCATCAAGGGAACCTGTCTCAGGAACTTGATTATTTGTCATTATTAAACAATTAAACAAAACCATCAAATATTTATTCAGGGCATCATTTTTTTTATCTTTCGAGATATGAATATGTAAAAGAATATTACAAGTCGTATCCGGTTCATAACTTAGAAACTAAGCGTCTCATTTTGATCAAACTTTTGTATTAAGATGCATGATAACATAAGGCGGGTCAATATTTTACAAAAACTAAAATTAACCAAATGCATTAAGTTATGTTGTTAATCAAAAAGGAATACTCTACGTTGATTTTGATCAAATTTAATATTGATATGCATGACGTCTTACCTCAGCTTTCAATCAATTTTGATCAAATTTGGTTTTAAGATAGATAGCAGCATGAAGGTGCATGATAATTAAAAAATTGAGATATTCTGCGTTTTTATTTGTCAAAATATTGCTCTCTTTGAAATCTTACAACAATTCCTATCAATCAATGCATTTGATAAGTGTCATGGTAAACAATTTGGAAAACATTTGATGTTAGTAGGAAGATAGAGTGATCTGTTGGTTTTGACCTTCACTTAGTATTTTTACTCACTAGAGCTGTTCATTGTCAGTTAAGTTTGAAATGTTCACACCATCATTTCAGTATAAAGTTCAGCTAGGTTACCAGACAGTCAGACAGACAGTCAGACAGACAGACAGACAGACAGATTCTTTATTAGACCAATCGGTCAAAAAATACAATTTGGTAAATCAACAATTTCTCAGCATGGTGAACAGAATACATATTTTTAATGATAGTTAGTATATATAGCAAAGCCCAAGAAATGCTATGGTTTAACATATTATTTGAATGACTTCAGTACAAGATACACATATTTCGCTAAATTAAAATTAACACTTTTACAATCACTATTTAGAAGTTCTTGGAATGTAAACAAACTAGGACGTCTATGATAGTAGCTAGGTATATAAATATTCCTGACGTTGTTGAAAGTAGGACATATCAATAATACATGAAACTCGTCTTCTACTTCGTTCGAGCAGTATCTACATATTCGTTGAGCAAGTTCTAATCTATTCTGGGCCCATCTACCCTTCTCTATCATTAACAAATGAGAACTCAACCTAAATCGTGTAAGAGCAATTCTAAATTTCTTGTTGGTAATATCATCTAAATACATTTCAAACTTGAGACAGTCCTTTATATTAAGATAACAACGAGTATCACTTAAACTGCTAAGCTGGTGATGCCACTGTTGGGAATGTACATCAATAACTCTTTGCTTAAATTCTATTAAAAAGCCATTTGGATTAATTAAAAATTGGTTCAACCACACATATCCATATCCATAATTAAAAAGTAATTTCTTAACAAGTGTTACCCATGTCTCTATACTAGGATTTGTTTCTGCGAGATCCAGAAGATACTTATATATTAACACTATATGTCTATTTGGGTTACATAAAATAATCTTAATCCAATATTTCAATATTCTAACTAAACGTGTACAAATTAAGGACAGAGTCCCCGTTTCACCATATACATAGCATGATGGCGTACTTCTTTTAACAAATAAAATAGATTTCAAGAATTTAAGATGTACACGCTCAATTACTTGTGCTTCTCTAAAACCCCAAACTTCACACCCATAGCACGATATTGGTTTAATAATTGTTTCAAAGAGTTGATATTGTAAACTAACAGATAAATTTGGATTATTGTTAAATACCTTATAAAGTGAAAACAACGCTTTCGTGCCTTGTTCTGATAGTGTCTTAACACCCTCAGAAAAACTACCAGTAGAGCTAAATACTAATCCTAGATACTTAAAACAATTTACTACTTCAACTTCAACTCCTTTGTAAAACAAACATTCTTTCTTAGATCGCCTACCCCCTTTCCTGAAAATCATTACCTTGGTCTTATCAACATTAACCTCTAAGCCCCATTTGTCACAATAATCGGACAAAGCAGACAAACCATCCTGTAAACCCACTATGCTTTCACTAAACAAAACCATATCGTCTGCAAATAGAAGTAACAGTAAATGAACATGTGAAATAAAAACACCAAGATCTGTCAAATGTGTGAAATCATTAACGACATCGTTTATAAATAATGCAAAAAGAATAGGTGATAAATTTTCACCTTGACGTACTCCAAAATTAGAATTAAAAAAGGCGGAGTATGATTTATCAGCTATTCTTACACATGACTTGACCTTTTCGTACATACTACGAAGCAGACGTAAAATATTTGAACTAATTCCAACGTTGAGTAACTTATACCAAAATGCCTGTCTATTAATCGATTCAAAAGCTTTTCGGAAATCAACGAAACTACAATATAACTTATTCTTTTTCTTTCAAAGTAATATTAATCAAATTATGAAGTACGAATAAACAATCAACAGTGCTGTAGCCAGCTCTAAATCCCGCCTGCTCTTCAATGATAACATTGTTATCACTGCACCAAGAATGCAATCTAGTATTTAATATACTGGTGAATAATTTACTAAAACACGATAAAAGGGTGACGCCCCTATAATTGTCAGCTATTGCTAAACCGCCCTTCTTATGAATCGGTATTATAATACCATTTGTCCATCCTCGAGGGAAATATCCACAATCAAGTGTTTTTGTAAATAATAAAGATAATGTCTGTGGCAACCGTTCACCTCCAAATTTGAAAAATTCATTTATCAGAGAATCAATTCCAGCAGATTTATCGTTTCTTAGCTTGTCAATATGGTCTCGGACCTCCTTAGCAGATATCGCCTTATCCAATTCCTGGACAGAATTAAAAAAATCGTCGGCATCTAAATTTTGAACTTGTGTCGCGCACTCGGGGCTCAAAGGGGGTACGTTACGCGGAGCTGCAAGATCACGAAAATGTTTTTCAAAATCACAATTTCCAACAATTCGACTTTTTTTGTTGTAAGAACGAACTTTGTTCCAAAATTTGCCAGGGTTATGTCTACTTAAGTCTACTAATGATTTAGCCTCGTCAATCAAAAACTGTTTAGATTTAAGTTTACAAAGTTTTCGATATCGCGATCACGTATCAACCATCATGGATCGATTAGCAGAATTATCATTCATACGGAATGTAGATTCAGCCGTTTTAAACTCTGACCTTAACCTGCGACATTCATCATCAAACCACGATTTAGTTGCTTGGTGTGCGCTACCGGACCGCTGTAACAGTTCAGTGATTGACGTGACACACTTTTCGATTTCACCAGGACCTACATCCTCAGATGACAACATTGAGTCAATGCTATTAAATAAATCTACAGCATCAGTGGATAACATGTTATCAATAAAATCATTACTCTTTGTTTCCTTCCACTTGAAACAAGATACACCTTTTATATTTATATCAGGCAACACTTTGTCCAAGTTAAGAGATAATTGCAAATAACTATGATCAGAGAATATAGTATTGTCACTAACCTTAAAATCTACAGTATCACTGAATAGACTTAAAGGAACCAGAGCATAATCAATAACACTTTGGCCATTTTTATTACAAAAAGTATAGCGACCAATTCCTTTATCGGAGCCAACTCTGCCATTTACAATTCTCATACCATTGGATTTACAATATTCTAGCAATCTGTGATCATTTTCATTCACTCCAATGTCCTGAGATGATCTGTGGAATACATGTCCTAACTGATGCATTGTTTGTTGTTCAGAGATTACGTCGTCAATGACGTAATCCTCAGGCAGCGGAATGAACTCGTCATCTGACATATGTTCATGTTGGATATAATCTGCTCGTAGACCTGATCTTGAGTTCATATCCCCGATGGTGATCACATCTCCAAGCTGTTTAAATTGAGCAGTGTATTGAGATAGCACATCGTATGTATCAGGGCCAGTGTTTGTTCCTTTTCTTGTTGAATTAGATGGCACCACTTAAACTAAAAACAGATATAGGTGGTTAGCACGACTAAATGTTGTTTTATCTAACTTAAATATCATCAAATCCTCGCAATCACATTCCAGCTGTGTCACACCATGTGCAACAGAAGATGAAAAATATGCTATCATACCCCCAGAGTCCCTCTTTGCACCCGTTGAGCGTATCCTATGTGAAGCGAAGGGCACAAATCCATCGACGTTTATGTTACTGTAGATATTCGTCCAAGTTTCACTAAGCAAAACGATTTCATGTTGACGTAATAAAGAAACGAACTCACCACTTTCTAGTTTATGAGTTATGCTACCGTTGACATTCCAAGCAAGCACATCTACCTTCTTAGGCTGGGGATCCTATAGCTCGACGTTACCAACAACCGGAATCTGACGAACTACCTCGCCGTTGACGATCAGCTTCGCCGGATACATAAAGGCACATTTCTTACCCTCTTTACGGTACCGACGGAAGTCGTCCATTAACTTCTCACGGGCGACACGTATCTCTCGGGGTAGATCGTCGGCCACACTGTTAGGTTTTCCTTTTAGTGCTTTTGCACAGCTCCGGACAAAATCCTTCTCCTTATAGTCCAGTATAAACCTAGCTCAACATTTCTCTATTCATGTTCAGGTTACTGCATTTCCTGTAATAACCTCTCAGCAGGTTTTACCACGATTCATGAGGTTTTACCACGACTAGAGGTTTTACCAAAGGTTGAAATCTAACCTCTCACAAGGTTAGATTTCAACCTTTAGTAAAACCTCACGAATATTGGTAAAACCTCACGAGTCGTGGTGAAACCTCACAGCTTAAAACTTGTTGACTTAAAAGTGGCAAAGAAATAATAACAAGGACAATGCAGTTTATTCAATTACAATGGAAATTGAACACAAATTGACACTTCCTGGTCGGGGAGGTCGACGTTGTAGATGTCGGAATCGTAGTTGTTGACATCGTAACGAGCTTGGAGGGATCAGGTTCAGGGCCAGCTAACTGCGCTTCTTCTGCCGTGGGAGTTGCTGTTGGATTGCTGGTCGATGGGTTCTTGCTGACCGTTGCTGTTGGGGTTCTCATGGTTACTCTTCCTGCGGTGTTGCTTTTTTTGGCGGTCAAAATGGATGAAACCACTTCCTTCTGAGCATCGCTTGTCCTCTTGTAGGTCCTCACTGCATTGCTTCTATGACCTTTAAAACGGTTATTAAATAATATAGATTCTTTACAATGTTACATATATTTAATTAAACATGTGACAAGTATTGATGTTAAAATTCAATAAATAGTACACCACATCAAAAGAGGAATTAGTTTTGGTAATTTCGTTTCATTTAATTCTCAATTATTTTATGGATAACATAAAAAACGACGTTAATCAATAATGCATTCTTTAAACTCATTATTACAATACCTGTTTGCTCGCAAATCAGTTGTTCGTCCACCTGTCCCTGATACAATCTTGTGGCTGCAGTAGCTCTGAGGGAATGATTTGTTTTGCGACCTTGAATACCACCAATTTCACAAATTCTCTTTACAGTGCTTTGGAGAGTGTTGTGACCAACAGGGCAATCAATAAACCATTTCTCATCAGTTGGGGTCTTCATTGGTGTGAAGTAGAAAGCCTTCTTCGAAACTGACTTGGCGCTGCAAAAATAACTGAACATTATAAATATTAAAATATTTACATATTCAAATTGATCAGTACATTCAATTCTAATGCATGTGTCAAGTAATTGACTATTTACATCGATAATTTGAGCTATAATTTTAACCTTGATTCGAAGTTAAGATGATCCTTCATTCTGTTGATACTAATCCTTGAGTTAACTTAATACTAAACGTACCAGAGGTCCTTATACTTCTGGAACATCCTGACGTAGCATCTCTCAGGATTGTCAATGTTCTGATAGGCCCTTGCTTCTTTAGGCTTAACCTTCCGCTGCTTGAGTCCACCACGATTCGTTTTTTAGGTATCTTCTTTGTAGGACAGGTACAACTTCCCGTTAGTGTCGCTATGGGGCCCTGTTATTTGTGGCTTGTCGAACAATCTCAGGGTTCGATGTTCCATTCCTCCGCGCAGAGCAAAGTTTAGACCATTAAATAACTTGGTATTTTTGTATAATATCTTACAGTTATCAAGGGCGTGCCACCGTTAAAACAGGAAAGACAGACACATTTCTTGGACTAAATATTGCATTGAAACTTGGGAGCCAACTATGAAACAAGTAAACCATGGATGGCTGCAAAATGAAACAATTATCTCAAAATGTTTTGTTTTTTAGCAAAATAATATCAATAGAGTACTATCGAAAATAGAAAAAAAGCTTTTTGGCAATAATTTATTCAATAGAGATAAATGATCAAGATATGTAATTCTCACAGATGTTGAAGTATCAATGTTTTCCCTAACCAGGCCTTGTGTTGTGAATAAATCAAAGCATTATTCGAAATTACTTAACAGGTAAATATAAATGTCCATAATTGCAGCATTTATAGAAAACATGGTTTAAGTCAAATTCACCATTGAATGAAAACATATACCTGGACTGGAGTACTGTTGACACGAGAAACGTGGATTTCATATATACCCAGTACGGGAGCATGTTGCACGTGCAACTTGCATTGTGAGAACTGTGACGTCAGTCGCAGGCTGTTCTATCAATCGCGTGCTGTTCCAACAACATACCTTTGCTCAGAACATGTACTAAAAATGCTAGATTCATACCCTTTATATATGACAGTATTTACATGTACTAAGCAAAACATACCTGTTAAATACAGTATCGTGTCCAGAAGTTGTTGTGGATTTTCGTTCCTAAGAATACCTTTCTCCCACAATAAGTTTTCTTCCTCTTCAGATATGATTTCAGCCGATTTAACCTTGCTACTGCCCAAACCAACTGCTGAGCTCACGCATGTCTGCATCCAATGCTTGTCTACACTCTGTAAACTCCTTGTCTTCAAAGAGGTTGATATCCCGACCACGTGACTTCATAATTGACGATAAAGATGCATACAGCCCTTAAAGTGTTGTTGTTGGGTAAAAACTTCCGTCAACTTTCCTCGCTTCGAAAACGAAGTACTTCATTGATGTATTTATGTCCTCGACTTCCATTTCAAAAATATTCTTCATTAAACAATCCACCGAAAGTAAAATGTTGTGATTCATACTCCTTTGACGCCTTTCCTCTTGCCATCGTTTAAAGACTGACTGGGCCGAGTCGTGTTTATATTTTGTTCCTTTTGGAACACAAGTTTTCAACTTGTCTTGAAGTTCAGCCTCTGATAACGGAATTCCAAATCGATATTTAAATGCATCTTCAGTATTTTCTTCCTGGCTAAATTTTGATTGAGTGAGAAATAAATCCTCATCATCTGATACCCACATATTGCTTCCAGAATGTGATCGAAACAAACGACCGAGAAGACACGTACTGTCATATATACCCAGTACGGGAGCATGTTGCACGTGCAACTTGCATTGTGAGAACTGTGACGTCGGTCGCAGGCTGTTCTATCAATCGCTGCTGTTCCAACAACATACCTTTGCTCATAACATGTACTAAAAATGCTAGATTCATACCCTTTATATATGACGGTATATACGTCAAAGAAAACACTCGGGCCGGGTTTTGGTAGACATTTCAAACACTCTCGGGTGGCGAAATGTCTACCAAAACCCGACCCTCGTGCTTTCTCCCCGCGATGATAGGCTTGGGTTTAGATGACGTTGCCTTACCCATTCTGTGGGCCCGACATATGCGAATACTTGAGACCCGTTCTTGACCGATGTCCATCTCTTTAGTCATGAATGCACGTAGCGTCTTCTCACAATCTTCCACACCGGTTACCTGATTTTATCATTTCAATCATGAAAACAATAATATTAGCTCGAAAATTTTACCTAGGGTGATCTTTATCAACATTGTATGCTGTTAATAAATCACCATTTATAATTGTCAAAACCGTCGCTGTTAAAGAATTACATGTAAACACCTGAAGAGTGGATAAGTTTAAAACGTTTTTGCCTCTTTTAAAGTCTCGACATAAGTTTTGTACCCAAAAAGTAAAAAAGTAAAATGTTCGAGAAGAAATTTCTTTTTACTAAACGAGTTGAAAACAGGGTTGTTATTTTGATTATTTTAAATTTTATAATGGTGCAGTGAATCAAAGAGAGACACATGTTTTTTATTTGTTTATCAGCAGTCAGATATATATTCCTACAACTATTTATCATTTGCACCTTTTATGCATAACAATCTCTTTTCTCCTAAGTTCTTTCCCTGCATGAAATACCACTACAATGTCTTTAAGAGGCATTTAGAAGTTGGTAAGATGAATGAGAACAAGTTCTATGGATTTACAACTTCTTTATTGCAGGAGTGCGACGTTTCGGTGTAGGTACTAACACCGTTTTCAAGCAAGTGATACAGAGCATGATATGGAAGTGATTATATACATAATGGTGAATATGTTTATACAATTAATTGGATTGATGTACAGAGTTTTTGCAGTTGACAAGGTTGATGTACATGGTGATTGGATTGTTGTTATAGTACACAATGCATGAGAGGAAGCCAGATGGAGTGATTGTTGTTACAGTATACATACATGAAAAGAAGCCAGATGGACAAAATGAGTGATTACTTAGATTTAATTAAGTGGTGATAAGCTGAAGGTAGGTAATAGCCTTGATCACGGTTCATCGAGGGATGAAAGCGGTATATTTTGATTGCCTCTAAATACTTTCTAATCTTGTAATCTGCCCGGTTGGTTTCAAGGAATTTGATGTCTCCCCAGAGGATTTTGTGGTCAGGATTGGCTTGAATGTGATCTGATATTGCTGATTTAGAGTCTTTGTGCTGAACTGATGACCGATGTTCCTTGATTCTGATTCCACTCAGCTTTCTGTTACAATTTCTTGTAGTATAAAGTGTTTATGCGTTTAAATTATTCTGATTGAGTTACCATACTTTACTTAACATGTTATATTAGCAAAGGCGTGTCTTTGTATATGTATCCTATTTCGTAATATTAAGTTATAGACGTATCATATACTTTAAAGCATTGTATTTATGAGTAATCATAAACTCCACGAATTTCGAATTATCAGAATAAATATATCTTTCCTTTAAAATATTGTCATTTATAGCACACCTTCTTTTCTCTAAAAATAACATGTAATTGTCTTTTATAAGTTAACACAGATCTCATGACCGACAAAAAAACAAAAAAATGGACTAAGGCACGTCAGTCAAACATAGTTTAATGACTTGTTTTAGAAATACTCCATTTTAGTTATCATAAAAATACTTCAAGAAGACATTTTCAAATCTGCCACGATTTTTATCTTGTACATGATAATATCTCTTTTTCGGAAAAGTGCCTTCAAATAGATGTGCTAATTATTACAATTCCATCTTATAAGACCAATACAGACATTGATCACCCAAAACGTCCAAAACATCCAAAAAATAGCCTCTCATGTTTGATGAGTTTTAAGCTTTTTCAGAAATTAAAATCACATTAGGTTTGGTGCGTGATCATTTGATTTCATGGTTGGCTTGATTAATGACAAGTATGATTTCCTAAATCGAAAAGTTCAGAGAGATCAAACAGGTTTTATACAATAGCTCTTTTTATTTCAAGTTTGCATCAGAAAGAATATATTCTAAATACTGTTGTCATGAACCCACATCAATGCATTGTATGAAAGCATCATGTTTTAATGCATGTATTTGATAACAAACAAACTGAGATTATGATCAAAGGAGAAACACGCATGTCAATGGAAATGGTTGCATGAATCAAGTTTGTTTATCGATTTTACTTTACTGAATAACTGAATATTCATTCAATATGAAATACATCAATGAATATTTTAACCCTGTAAGATCTACCAGAATATTTTTGAAAAGACATTCAAGAGATCGCTTGCATGACTATGAATAACATTTATTCCCTCATCAATGCTATGGCTGATGGATATTTAACCCCGAAAGATCTACCAGAATATATGTTTTCTGAAATTACATTCATGAATGATAAAACTCCCTCAATATCTATACTATGGCTGATGAAGTTTTTCTAATTTATTCATTTAACATTTTGCAAAAACATGTGATCTGTTTGCAGAAATAGTAAAGGATTATGTTAAAATCAACAACATTAATGAAAATTGCAGAAAATTACATGTTTCTGAACAAAACAAAGGAAAAGTCATTGCAGCCATCACTTTTATACATAACATATATGCAGAAAATACACGGAACAAGTTTAGTTACAGGCAGTTTAAAACAATGAATGTCATCTTTTTCATTAAAGTTTCAGAAAAATTCTGAATTTATATGAAGGGACTCCTTGATTTGTGATGAGGATCATATCATACGTGTATATCAATTAGTACTGAGAAGCATGTTCAAGAAAAACAAATTATTCTCACATATTATCATCCGGATTTTTGAAAATTCGAGCAATAATTGACTTATCCACAGCTTTTAAGATGTTTTAGGTTATTTTTAATAATCGTACTGCAGACATTAAATATGCATTACCACCGACATGAGGATCAAATATTTGCAATTTCAAAATGAAAATTTAACAATATGATTGAACCGACTATTATATATGTATGTAAATGGTTTGTCTGAGACTAAAATCACTGGTACTTATGAATACGGGTTCTTTAGTGAAAGAGACTACAGGAAATAATTCGTTATTTCAGTTGCGATCAACTTTCATTCAGAGATATAGATTTTATCCATTTTATTCATAAATATATTATGTAATACTTTCTTTTTCATGTTTTTGAATGGACATATGATATCGCCCAATGTCGTAAATGAATTCGAAAGTTTTGCAATAATAAAATTACATGCAAAGTTAAATAGCTTAATTTATATTTTTTTAGTTTAGAAAATTTTAGTTTTTTTCTTATTTCGTCACTTTTAAACTTTTTTAATTAATTGATTCACGGAAAAAATACATGTTCTTTTTCTGACAACTTTTCAACAAAAACTTCAAAATGATTTTCGTTTAAAACTATACTTCATCAATAGTTCTAATGACTGATATAGTACGCAATAATTGTCTCAATGAATAGACCACACTCGAGAGATATTCGTTTGAGATATCTGAGTATGCAATTTATATATGTGTTCAGTTCAGTAATACATTTTGTAATGCGTTTGAACCCAGCTGTATTCATACATTTTCTTAGATTCTGAATTTCATTAAAACTATATTGAACTATATAACATTATTGTAAAAGTAAACAATTTTTTTTCTGTTTTCGAGTGACCCTATGAAATATGAATTTTAATCTGAACACAATGTCAGAGGTGTGACGAAACGTTTGTAAAAGGAATGAATACATCATCCACAATGCAAAGGGTAACAGTTCGGTTTCACAGTTATACGAATTTGAAAAAAACATTTTACCCTACCATTATTATAAAAATCTTAAACCTGCTCAATCAGATAATGTGCTATTTTCCTTTGTAAGTGTTCCTTTGAGCCTTTGGATCTTTAGAATTGAACAAGATGTCTGTCAGAACACTCAAAGGTATGAAAGGATTATGATATACTTGGTGGAGACAAACTATAGATGGTTTACTAAGCAGACATCATGTAAATATATATTCTATTTACAGCTCACCTAGCAGAAAGCATTGTGTGTGCTTCCAACACAAAGATCTCCAGTCTACTGTATGCATACGTTATTGGAAGAAAGTAGTGCTAATGTATCATTAAAGAATGTTTCTAGAAACTTTTAAATGTTGTCAAATGTACTTCCTTTTATTGTAGATAATGTGTCCTGTGGGCGCGAAGATATGCTCTTGGATATACATCTAAATTACACATAAAATGTATGCACAGACTCCCTTAATATATTACATTGAAGATTTGTAGACATTGTAGACATTTGATCATTGCTAGGGCTACAGAACATTTAATCTTCTTTTCATAATCTCAAGCCTCACAAATAAGAAACCTTAAGCTTATTTACAGATTATTTGGAGAGTTCAGAGAAGTATGATATGACATTCCCGAATGCCCTGCTATCCATTTATCATACTACATTGGATCATACATAGAGTGCATTACGTTTTGTAATGACATACATGTAGCCTGACATGAGATTATGTCAGTTACTTAACCCCATTTCGTATATGGCAACCTGACATGCATGTACAAACTTCATTATCCGTACAGAACTAGATCCGGCTTGGAACAAACACATCGATCAGAAATACCTCGCGTTAATCATTCTGTGTGTGGTTCTGTAAACAGAGTCAATGGAACCATCTAGCTTATCACTGGTAAACCGGAGAAGCATAGTGAAAGTGCAGCTCACAGTTATTATATCTTTATTTGCTATTTATTTGATATTAGGCACTTTTAGTTTAACTGATTATAGATATGAACAAAAATTATATGCATCATAATTACAATAAGTGTTCTTTGTTTTTGCAAATTGATAAAATTACCAACACTACAAACTATATTTCCCTTTAACAAGGGGTTAGGATAGCCAGTGGTTAGCCGGTTTTGTCTCGGATCAAGTGGCTGGGGTTCGAATCCCTACTTTGGTAATTTGTCTGCGGAAGGGGAATTGCACCCAGCAAAGCTTGTGCGAAATTGTACACTGATTTCAGCGCAGTACAATCTATAGTTTGCTAGTTCAAGCCGATGCTTGTTTCACTGCAATGCACAACCACAATAGTGTTGTTGGTTTCCTGCCTGCAATAAAACTAGCAGCCATGATACACTCAGGGGCAAAAGAAACGATACCTACTTTTCAAAAGAGTACAAAACAAAATCCTGTTGTAAATGAAATGCGACTACGAGCCCTTGTGATAGGCACATCAGTTGTGAAGAAGTACTCACAATTTCAAACATCAAAGTATAATACTTATAATTGTATGACTGTTCAAATACACGAGGGGTAAAAAAACAGCTTGTTCGATGTTAGTTTTGGTTATGATCTTTGGAATTGGAATAAAATAATTATGAAATTAAAAAATCTATAAAATCTAAGATGTTATCAATATAAATAACCCTTGTAGAAGGTAATTTGTCAACGCATTTTGCCTGTATTTTGGTTTAAAAACAAGAAAAAGGGCCATTTTCACTGTCCTATCTCGTCTAGTTAAGGAGATTTTTAACAGTGTTTTTTGAAAGGCTTGTATTTCAAAAGCGTTAACAGATATAGCTCTGAAATTAAAAACTTAGTTCAGTTAGCTCTTGAATACATGAATTAACCCTGTTTCAGCCGTAACTATCAATCATAGATTAACCTATTATGCATTTTATATGGTATCGTTTCTTGTGCCCCTGAGTGTATATGAGAAATATTCATGTAACCAGTGTTTTACCCAAAAGCAACCCCAACTCACTTATTCGAAATATACACTGCCATGTCTGAGAGAGACTCACAACACAAAGGTTCATTTAGGTACCTATGCTGCGAATGTCTTTACATACTTCCGAAGCAGTGTAAAAAATTAACTCACTCTTTTAGGTACCTAAAACAAAATGTCATCCCTAAATACCATAATTATGTACATTTGGTAATAGTAGAATGAAAGTTTATACCATGAATATAGGGAATGTATGGAAACACAATTTTTTTTACAAAATGGATAAGTCGCAATAACTTGAATTTGATTGAATCATTTAATTTGGTTTGGTATCAAAACGTTACTTATTCATATTCTCCTTTTGAAGGAAATATACATTCATGTTTGCAGCCTGAAGAACCAGATTCCAAAGTTGAATGACTTTATAAATAGTCGACAGGGTATTTGTTTGGTTGACAAACTTGTATCTTATGGATTTATTATTTTTATTTAGAACAATGTGAAAGTAAAACATTGTTAAACCGAAACGGGAAAAATAAAAGAACGACAGAGCATATTATGATTCTAAATATTTTAAAGAAAGGTTTTAAAGATATCTTAAATTTTATTTTATTTGTGTAATAGGAAAATATAGACCTTTAATCAGCTAATTTATTTCCTTAACTGTCTAACGATCACAATTACTTCCAATGTCACCTCTAATTTCAGCGCTGTAATTGATTCAGAATAAATTGAATTAAAGGTTCTTGAAGAAACGGCATGTTTAATTCTATTAACATTTCACAGACTTGTCAGGATATACCTGCAGCAAATATCAAGGTAACAAAATGAAGGGGGTTAATTGGTTTAATTTAAAACTGATTTTCGCCTTTTTATTTCCAATGTTTTTTTTCTTTAGTTAAAACGAGCATTGTGTATTTCAATGCTATTGCTTTTGAGATATCATGTAACAGTAAGGTGGACATAATATTGATTATATCATAGGTTATAAACTGCTTGATCATTCCTTCATATAAATCAACCTCTTCAGAAATCCTTGTTCTTGACGGCCTGAACTAGTAAACAGTAAAAAGAGTAAAAAGGGTTGGGTTTTTTAGGTTAATTTTCAGCGAGATTCCTCAGATTTGCTAAACATTTACCCAAACTAAAATTGAGAGATTAAAGATAAATTAAAAACTCAAATTGAACTCAAAAGGATCATGGATGATTACTCAAGATCAGATTTTGTGGGACGATAGGCTTCCTTGAATTTTTTTAATTAAATTTTTATCAGTAATGACAAATGCTTATACATATTTATATGCTTTATGTCGTCACAGCCAATATCGATTTTGATTTTCGAAAAAACAATTTTGAAAACTGGATGATGTGATGCTTAAATAAGGATTGATTGATTATGAGTTTGTGCATTGATATACATGTACAAGTTTTCATGTTTCAAAAAAATGTGATACAATTCAAATGCATAGTTCACGAATTGTAAGAAATGCAGACCATTTGAAGCCTAACTCGTATAATCAACTTACAGAAAACTGCCTGTTCATCTCTACACATAATTCCATACCATGGATGAAGAACTCAAAGAATCTCCAGGGAATGTAATAATTACTGCTTTGATCTTTCAACATTGTTTTATGATCTCTGCTCAACAGATGGCCTTCGTCATGAATGGAACATGTCTTGCAATTAGCAACATTTTTTCACGTCCATCTCAATGGTAAAGTTTTTTACATTCCGAGAATATCTAAAAAACTGTGCAAATATATAAGATTTACAGTTGAGTGTATAAGACTTTATTATATGGCGACCAGTGAAATACTTGAATTTATCAGTGAAATAAACTGTCTATCAAGCTACAGTGAAAATAACGTATATTTTCACTGCGAACGGTGACTGATATAATTTGACGTCATAAAACAATGGTCTCACGCGGCGAATTGGCTTATGACGTCACAATGTTACTGTGGGGACGGGCTGTTCCTAGCGGCCACTCGGCGTGAAAATGACACTTTACGGACGTAATTACAATGGTAAAATCATATAATAAATAGAATATCCGTCAATTCTTGACAAATACCATGTTTATCTCATCTCGTGAGGTAGAAAAGTTATATATTTTCACTCGTGGCTCCGCCACTCGTGAAAATATAACCTTTCTACCTCACTCGATGAGATAAACATGGTATTAGTCAAGAAAAGACAGATATCCTCTATATATAGATGATATAAATGTGGCTTTTATCTAACAGATGTGGTTGTATATGTAATTTAGAATCGATAAAGTGATACGAATGAATGTTATTGTATCACAAAAGTGACGGGAAATAAATATGCTCATTTTTGTTTTATTTCTATCAGTCTCTCAAACTGTCATTATCTTCTATTTCTGACACACATTTACAAATCACTGGAAAAGAAGTCATTTTACTGTATATACTTAATCAATTCATTGTTGTCAAGATTTTTTTACTGAAAGGTCATGCTTTAAGCACATACACTGATTTCCGCCAGCTGTCCTTGGAATAACTTCTCTATTGAAATGATGTTTGCTTCTGCAGCAACTCACTAGTGTTGTCTATAGTGGGATCTCGAGAACATTCTCTCTTGACTTTTGGATGATGTATCAGTGACGATAGATGTTAATGTAATATGATGTTAAACCTTTTCTCTGTGTGTATCTCTGTGTGTGTATTCTTGTACCCAAATTTGAAATTCAAAAGAGGATCCCATGAATGTTGGAGATGTTTGATCTCTGATGCAGTTCCACTCAGAACAATCTTTTGTATGAATTTTTGTTTAGTGTGTAAGTGTGTTTTGATATTATCACTGAAACATAGTTTTCATAGAATCCTGTCCAAAAACAGAAATATGATTTTGGTGAGATGTTATTATTTGTAGACCAGAAATATCACCAAATTGTTAAAGTATTTAGTTATAACATTTGTGAATACTTCTAATTATGTATTTAAGTTAGGAATATTTTCCATTTTGATAGATATGCATCTATGCCATATTAAGGCCCGTTATTATCAATTAATTATCTCGTATCGCTAACAACTTTTTATTCATGGCTATATATTGCATGTTATACAATTTCATGGATTTTCAAAAATTAACTTCTTAAAACTGTTTACATCATCAGGTGATAAATATTAAATACTAACCTGCTTGAGAAAGATCTAAGAATAATGGAGACCCTTCAACCCTTATTGATTGAAATACCTCATAGAATGAATGAGAAATATATTCTTCTAAACCAAGCAATGTATCTTGCCGTATAGAACAAGTATTTTTCAAAGGTTGTCACTATTTGATTAATTTGTTTGAATATAATTCAATTTCATTACATCAAAGAATCCTTCATGTTTTCATTCATATAAAATACTAATTCAATAAATGTATTAAATAACGTAAATGAACCTGTAAACAAATGATCAACCAAATCGCAGTTGTCAAATGCTTAATACACTGTGTATGTCATAAGATCGGTTTCCTTTTAAGACAAAGTTTATGCTGTTTTCTAAATACCGTATTACATTGTACAAACCTGTATATCGAATTTAGTATCTATTTCAAAAAATCATACCACATTTGAACTTTACTAAAGGCAAATGTACAAAGTGTATGCTGACATTTAGTATTCCCCCTGGATTGTTTGATTTAAGAAAATGAAAGATGACAACTCGGGAAATTGCTTTTGGATTAGATTGGTACATCTGTTGGGAGTGAAAGGATAAAAAGTGAAACTTGATATTTGTAAGCAGTCGTGGTACGTATTAACATATGGTGTTGAGTACACATTTTGTTTATTTCTTTATATAAGAACGTTAATGGTCTATATAGAATAAGTTTCTGTCATCGTCAGATAGTTGTTAGAAACAACACAAAGCTATCTGCAAATTGTGCATACCATACTCACAGTCCATCCATACATCTCACAATGAATCAACACAGATGTGAAGCTCAGAGAGCAGCAAAAACTCCAAAACCTCTCGAGAATTCACTAATTTAATGGTTTGACCTTTCAACATACATGTACATGTTTGTCATGAAGTATTTTTCATGAATGTTACTTGCAATCAGCAACATGTTTTCAAGTAATCCCACACTGAAACTTGTTTTATAAATTCATAAAAAAACTTGATTGGCTGTTTGTATTTATGAAAAAGAAACTTTATTCAGAGTTCCCATTACATTTAAAAACAATTAAAAAGTTACCTTAGAGAAAATATCTTTTTCTTCAAATACAAAAAATGTCTTTCAGCTAAATGTTGCATTATACTCTTGTCTGAGTCTACCTGTGGTATATCATATCTTATTAATTTTCTTAGCCAGATTCCGGTCCTGTAAATGCAATTATTATTATTATTATTATTATTTAAATGCCATTCTATTACTTTTGTCTTAAAATACAGCTTACATTTACAAAGAAGGTATTGTAATCATATTTGGATATTGTAATAAGTTTAAAGAAATATCAAATGCATGTGAATGATATGGTTAGGAAAAATTGGTAATCGAAGCTACTTTCAAAACTATTTCTTTGTTTTCGTCATTTTTATATGACAATGAGATGGCACGTTTCGTTATCTTTTTCTTTAAAGTCTGTCAAGCTAAACTTAGTATTATTCACCTCCCTTATTTTGACAAATCCTTGTTGTATAGGAATTGCATGCATTTTAAACTTTCTGGTCGACTTAACTCAAAGAAAGGCCAGTAATTGTAAATTATTCCAAATGCGTTACTTAGAGAAGTCCATGAGTTGAAGGAGTTATATATTCCATAACATTAGTTTCTGAGTATTTATATACTCAAAACGATGTGAATTTCAAATTTCTCTTTTATATATGTCATTTATAAATTCTTCAAGGCCTTACCAGCCTCCACTTTTCATATAAGCTAAGCAAATAAATATATGTCTCTGTTCAAGGAACTCTGAGCAACAAAAAGAGACACATGTACCTCAGTGCATACATTACATGTATCTTGTTTTCTTCAGGAATGTTTTAAGAAAGACTTACGAGCTGAGTTTTATTGTTTTAGTGATTAACTTTGATTCCATACACTTATCACGATAGTTAAATCATATACTAAAAATCAATGAATTTCAGTTATTCTGACAATATTTTAAGAAGACATTCTCAAATCTAACATTTTCTTATCCTGTAGATAACATGTTCGATGATATTCGAATTTAAATGTCATCTTGAATGAGTGATGTTCACATTGATTACTCAACAAAATACGCTCCTTTCTGTTTGATTAGCTGTAATCCCTTTTTGGGGAATTACAATCACATTAGTTGTGATGACTGATTATTTGATTTCACGATCGACTTGATAAATGCCTGAATCGGGAAGAAAACAATACTTGTCAAAGGAAATCCAAAACACTAAAATTTGTGCATGAATCAAGTTTGTGTCAATTTTGTTTTCCGATTTACTTAATTCAACTACTGAAACTTGATTTAAGATTAACATAAATATCCAGGCCGGTCTGCTTTTTTTACAAGAATTTTCATTAAAAACGCCACTTGCAGTATTTTGAATGATAAATAATCCTTCAATATATAAA
Source organism: Steromphala cineraria (assembly GCA_916613615.1). Taxonomy (NCBI): domain Eukaryota; kingdom Metazoa; phylum Mollusca; class Gastropoda; order Trochida; family Trochidae; genus Steromphala; species Steromphala cineraria. The sequence goes on along the minus strand of OU744722.1, from coordinate 51,315,372 downwards.
TCTTGCTTGCAATTTTGTTTACTCTCTAGACGTTTCCAAATATACATCCGATTAGTTGGCAGAGATAGTTAGATTAACAGGTTAACTAGTTTTTGGACAAAATTTATTTATTGAAAGAGAACAAAAACCTTGCAACTCCCCCTTTTTTCGTTTATACATTCCATGTGAAACACACCAACTAAGAAATTTGAGGTAGATATTTGTATGCATGTTCCAAGACTCTTTTTTTTTTCAAAAAACATTTTACTTAAAAATGAATTTGGTATTTCATGATTTTAAAAATGTTACTCACTTTGTAGCTTATTACGAGCGAAGCAGAAAACATTCAATATTAATTTTTAGTTTGAGGTACATGTACATGTATTTCAAAACGTTTTTTAAAGGGATTTTTTACTTGCCTGACAGGCAGGCATTATCATTAGTTGTCAAGTGGTAAAACTTACTTAAATATACTGTAATAGAAAGCCCTGCTACATGTTTAACAAAATGGATTTGTCATTTTACTAAATACTGTCTTTTAAGATATATAGTTGTTGTATTTAGACAAATGTCATCTCAATCAATCACTCCAAATTTAGTGTCACGTATTTGTATGTTAAAATCAGATATCATACGGCCTGAATAAGACGACAAAATACAACTACTTTCATATTCGTGTATGTAAATGATTTGTCTGAAACTAGATAAACCAAACTGTTTGTTGATAATTTGTAACATAATTGTTGTACGAGAATGCAATAATTTTCCTTATTTGAGATACCATCAACAATGTTGGCTACTTGTAATGTCATATCAGTTAATTATATATACATGTACAATCCTAAACGAAATTTTGCAATGCAAAGGATATGATGGCTTTGTTTTGTAAGCCTAGAAAACAACCTGCTGTGAAGACCGTATTAACTATTACAAAGCTAGCTTAACGTTCTTTTAGAAATATCCTTATTAATATGTTGAGATGTTTACTTTTGGATGAAAGATAGTGTGTGAAAAAACTAACGCATTCGAAAACTAACTTAAAGCTCAGATACCAGTATACAATTGTTTTTGGCTGTAAACCGTAAACCTATGTACAATTGCTACTAAACCCATTCGTTTAACAATTGCATCAAAACGGCTTAGACGAAATAAGATGACTTCGTAGGTCCTCATAAAGGGGAAGCAGCACGGTTTTAGAGGGAATATAAGGTGAATATAAGGAAAATGTAAATAATCGTTCCAATTTATAATAAATGAAGCAGTAATAAATGTGATATTTACGCTGATTCACACTAACCCGATTGAACATTGCATCCACATATCAAACCTTCAACCCTCTTTATATTTACAATAACAGGTTCTTTGCTAGAGTCGCCTATTATATTTGAACGACTGTATCTGCAGAACTTCACTAATGTAATGTTTTCATTTCTCACTCAGTACTAAAATAAATGTTACAGTTCTCTAACATTGTGTTTTATCTCATGTTATCATTTCGTTTTTTGAGTTGTAGTTTTCGTATCAAAAACTCTGTTATAAATGTGCAAACTTCAAAAACCAAATGATTTCATTTTATCAATTCTGTCATATGATGTACACTTAGTGGAAACAAATATAAATATAAAAATTAAAGTGATGATATCGTTCAAAACTAGAATCTAAAAAAACTATATTCAGTTTGAAAGGACATTAATGGCTTATTGGAATCGAAATTCAAAGGAACACAATCGATATACGATATTTTAATAATCAAACAAAGCGTTATTGAAAACTACAGACGAAAAGTGTTTTGAACTTTTCATTGGAACTTTAGCGACACAAAGACAATTTAATATCTCTTTGACAATTTGTGTCTGCAAAGGATAGCTTTGTATTCAGTATAATAAGAAAGCGTTAATATTGCACAGATTTGTTGTGTTTTTTATTACCTTTGCGTGGTCTGGTTATTGACGTATTTAACTTTAGAGACACAGAGGAAATTAAAATCTCTTCAACAATTCGTGTCTGCAAAGGATGGCTATGTTCTGTATAATAAATAAGCGTTGATATCACAGAAAGTTCTTCTTATAACAATTGAGTGGTAAGCTTACTGACATATTATATCAGTCATGAAAAAACTGTTTATAATGAGATTCATTTCTACACTTTTGGAAATTAATAACACAGTGTGTTAGGATGACTGTTTCCATTTAAGTCAAATTGTGTTGATACATTATTTTCATATTACCCATTTACTTTTATACATAACCAAAAATACAAATATATCTAATTACGATTGGAAATCAAATATGAAATGAAATGGATACGACATACATGTAGCTTTTTTAAGACTTTGCGTTTGAAACCTTTTTGTTTTCCATGGTATTTTCGCTGGGCCAAGATTGTATTTTCAAAACCGTAAAGACCTTATTGTTTCACTATTGTTAAGTTGCATTCAATCAAAAGTAGCTACATAATTACAATATCTTCTTCTTCTGGTGACAATTGGGATTCGTTTTGGATTTTAATTAGTTCTGCTTTGTAAAAACAAATCATTGATGTAAAAAAATGGATTTGTCGCAAAGGACTATGAGATTGAGAAATGTGAATAAATAAAATTCCGTAATGTTTGAAATTATGCATGTACGTTGCAAAAAGCCCATAAATCGTTAAGGCTTTACGTATTTACCTACATTCATAGCAAACAGGACTAAACTATTTTGAAATCTTTGCTTTATCCCTCCCATGTGGTATAATGGAAGATGTGTTTGATAAGACTGCTGAGCAAGCACATTTTAAATTTCCGATTGAAAGGTGACACATTTGTCCTTTAACTGAATCAAATCTTTGGCATCAATAACGGAATCCAATAAAGTGTTTTTGTAGTTGAATAGTAGTCACTTCATCTTAGTCTGTAGCCTGCGGTTCTTCACTACTTGAAATTGAGATAGATTGTTATAGTTGCCATCAAGGGAACCTGTCTCAGGAACTTGATTATTTGTCATTATTAAACAATTAAACAAAACCATCAAAATTTTATTCAGGGCATAATTTTTTTAAATCTTTCCAGATATGAATATGTAAAAGAATATTGCAAGTCGTATCCGGTTCATAACTTAGAAACTAAGCGTCTCATTTTGTTCGAACCTTTGTATTAAGATGCATGATAACATAAGGCGTGTCAATATTTTTCAAAAACAAAAAGTAACTAAATGCATTAAGTTATGTTGTTGATCAAAAAGGAATATTGTTCTACGTCCATGTTTCACCAAAACGTTGATGTCAAATAAATTTATTATTGATATGCATAACCTCTTACCTCTGCTTTCAATCAATTTTGATCAAATTTGGTTTTAAGATAGATAACAGCATGAAGGTTCGTGATAATTAAACATTTGAGATATTCTGCGTTTTTAGTTGACAAAATATATTGCTCTCTTTGAAATCTTACAACAATTACTATCGATCTTAGATGCATTTGATAATTGTCATGGTAAACAATTTGGAAAATCATTTTAAAATATTTTCTCAGAAATTTATTAGCTAGCCATTAGAATTGCCAATAGTTAAAATTGTTCTTCTTATTATTCAGAATAACATTGCTAATGGTTTCTTTTTAGTCTAACATTAAAATCAGCAATATCATACAAGGGCATCTTTTGTATTATCAAAGTCATAGAAAAAGCTTAAATCTTGTTCTAAATCTGCAAATCGTAATACCATTGGGCCAATAACTTACCGCTATCTTTCTTATTGGATAGTAATGAATATTTGAAAGGACTTTCTAGTATCTCTAGAAATTGTTATTAAAGGTCACAAAGGTAACTGCAAGATAAGCATACCATGATTAGCATACCATGATTTTCAATTCACACATTGAGGGGAGAGAGCAAGGCTCTTCAAAACAAAAACGCTTTGGAATGTTCTAATATAATTTGCTGTTTTCATCTTTCAACAGTTTTCTCCATAAACGTGACATGCATTTAGAACAGAACTTCCCATCATTCTACACTCTAACCTTTTGAATCAGTTAAAGGGATAGAACAACTTTTTTGTTCAAATACCTGCAGAACAGGCTAAAATTAAATATTTTCATTCATAATGAACAAGAACAAACAAATCTTTTCCCTACATCCTTTGAAAAATTTGAAATGCCATTAAGCTATATCAATTTTGTTTTACACTTTTGACCGAATATGCTAATGCTCATATATCATCGGCAATATTTAATAGTAAAAGTACTGTTTTAGTCTGTTTGGCAATTGAAGCAATGTCCTGTTAATAAAAAGGGCACAGTAGTTGCCTAGTAGAAGTGGGTTTCTGGCTCATGACATTAAGCACATATCATAATATCTCCTTTACTGAAAAGGATAATTTTGATCAATTTTGCATTAAATAGTTGAATGTTTGACGTTTTGGTGGTCATTTTAGAAATGACAATAATTAGAAAAAAAGAATTTAATGTTTTATTTTTTATTTAAAGGTTACTCACTCTCATGAATTGTAACATTCTTGATTATCCAGAGTTTACGTTCCGATTATATCTCCACTTACCTCGTTAGTGGAGATATCATCAGAACATAAACTCTGGATTCTCAATAATCGAGAATGAAAGTGTTCATGAGTTGCAGCTAATCTGATTGAGTTAACATACTATACTTAACATGTTATATTAGCAAAGGTATGTATGTGTATATGTATCCTATTTCGTACCTACGGACGTACCATATACTTTAAAGCAGCGTATTAATGATATATGAGTAATCAAATACTCCACGAAGTTTTGAATTTCAAAATAAACATTTTGTTCCTTTAAAATATTGTCATTCATAATACACCTTAAGGACTTACCAGTCATTCTTTTTCTCTCAAAATATCATGTAACTATGTTTTATACGTTAACACAGATCTTATGACTGACAAATCAAAACAACAAAATTGACTAAGGCATGTCAATCAATGACTTGTTGTAGAAATACTTTATTGTAGTTATCATAAAAATTCTTCAAGAAGACATTTTCAAATCTGCCACGATTTTTATCTTGTACATGATAATATCTCTTTTTCGGGAAACTGCCTTCAAATAGATGTGCTAATTATTACAATTCCATCTTATAAGACCAATACAGACATTGATCACCCAAAACTTCCAAAACATCCAAAAAATAACCTCTCATGTTTGATGAGTTTTAAGCTTTTTCAGAAATTAAAATCACATTAGGTTTGGTGCGTGATTATTTGATTTCATGGTTGGCTTGATTAATGACAAGTTTGATTTCCTAAATCGAAAAGTTCAGAGAGAGGTTTTATACAATAGCTCTTTTTATTTCCATTTTGCATCAGAAAGAATATATTCTAAATACTGTTGTCATGAACCCACATCAATGCATTGTATGAAAGCATCATGTTTTAATGCATGTATTTGATTACATACAAACTGAGATTATGATCAAAGGAGAAACAAGCATGTCAAAGGAAATTCCTACCTCCTGCATGGTTGCATGAATCAAGTTTGTTTATCGATTTACTTTACTGAATAACTGAAAATTCCTTCAATATGAAATGCATCAATGGATATTTAACCCCGAAAGATCTACCAGAATAAATTTTAAATGACATTCAAGAGACCGCTTGCATGACTATGAATAACATCCCTCACTATCTATGCTATTGCTGATGATTTCTTTCTATTTAATTCATTTAACATTTTCCCAAAAACTCTTATCTGTTTTCAGAAATTGTAAAGGATAATGATATCTTAAAGGGGCAGTAGCACGTTCATTGGAAATTTTATATTTTTAAATTTTCACTGATAATTGTACGTTCATGGTTTATGTTTTAATTTTGATAGTGTCAAACATCTCATTACACAAACTAATCATCCACAGTAAGGCAACAATTTATAAAGATTCACATAACGTCCATTGGCAGCCATTTTTGTGTGATCACCTTTAGTTAATTTTGTGTAAGAACAAGGAATCACATAGGCTGGACTTTACATAATAATTATATTTGATTTATTACTATTTCATTTAGTTTAATAAATTTTCTTTCATTTAGAATCATTTATTTTCATTTTACTGGCATCCCCTTATGTCCCCCCTAAAAACTCGCTACTTCCCCTTTAATAGTTTGTAATGTATATTACTGTATAGAAGAGGTAAGCTTTATTGTTCAAAGGTTTTCTTCATACGATACTTTAAGACGTATGTGCAATTTCAGGAAGGAATCGCAAAAGTGTTCTTTTGAGCCTTTGGATCTTTTGAATTGAACAAGATGTCTGTCATGTTAAGAACACTTAAACGTTTGGGAGGATTATGATATACTTGGTGGAGACAAGCTATAGATATTTTACTAAGCAGACATCATGTAAATAGATATTCTATTTAAATCTTACCAAGCGGAAAGCGATGTATAAGCTCACAACATGACCTTTCAGCAAAACGATCAAACCAACAAAGATCACCAGTATACTGTATGCATACGTTGTTGGAAGAAATAGAAGTGCTTATGTAGCAAGGAAGAATGTTTCTAGAAATTTAAAAATGTTGTCAAATCTGCGTTTTATTGTAGATGATGTGTTCCTGTAGCAACGGACATACGGTCTTAGATATGCATGTAAAGTACACACGGAATTTATGCGTTGACTCCCTTAAAATATAGCATTGCAGATTTGTTGACAATGGATCAGTACTAGGGCTAAAGGACAGTTCATCTTCCTGTCACAAATAGGAAACCTTATTAACAGATTTCGTGAACAGTTGAGAGAAGTGTGAGAACTAATTTGACATTCCCTAGTGCCCTGCTATCCATTAATTATACTACATTGGATTATATATAGAGAGGATTACGTTTTGTAATGACATGCAATTGTGAATTAAAGTCTCATGACGAGGGAAAATATCTAAGGAATGCAATTTATGCAAATACCATACTAGCGATTATGACTTTCATATACTCTTAAATTGTGAACACCTAAATTCTACACGAAATGCATTTTTTTGCCTTTATGATAGATCTTCTTGAGGTTGATGTTTATGTTGCTTTTGAACTTCAATATGAAATTGATATGCTTGCCTTTTTGTTTGGTGGTGAATCTGAGTTTAATAAATATATTGACCAAAGTAATCATCATTCTATAATTCTCATTATATGTTCACGACTTGAAACATCATTTACTACAATGATACTTTCAATAAATATATGTACGTATCTGTTGGCACTGTATAACTCACGACTGTATTTGATATATACTTTCTGAATTGACACTGTTTTTATATTCATATATCACTTCCTAATTGGTGTATTTGTATATATCATTGTATCATTGTTTTTGTGTAAATAATTGTATTGTATAAATGTTATGATCTTTGGTTGAAACTGGAGGAAATAAAGAATCTTTCTCTCTTTAGAGAGCAGATAACGTTTTGTAATGACATACATGTAGCCTGACATGAGATAAGGTCAGTTAATTAACCCCATTTTTTATATGGGAACCTGACATGCATGTAAAAACTTCATTATCCGTACAGAAGCAGATCCGGCTTGGAGCAAACACATCGATCAGAAATACCTCGAGTTAATCATTCTGTGTGTGGTTCTGTAAACAGAGTCCAAATAACCATCCAGCTAATCACTGGTAAACCGGAGAAGCATTGGTAAAAGTGCAGCTATCTTTATTGACTATTTATTTGATAATATGCACTAATAGGCAAACTGATTATAGATATGAACAAAAATTATATGCATCATGATTACAATATGAGTTTTTTGTTTTTGCAAAGTAATAAAACTTAGCAATACTAAAAAATATAATTCCCTGTGACGAGGGGGTAAGATAGCCGGTCGTTAGCCTGTTTCGTCTCGAATCAAGTGGCCGGGGTTCAAATCCCCCACTTGGCTACTTTGTCTGCGAAAGGGGAATTGCACGCAGCAAAGATTGGGCGCAATTGTAAACTGATTTCAGCCCAGTACAACCTATGGTTCTCCAGTTCAAGCCGATGCTCGTTTCACTGCAATGCATAACCACAATAGTGATGTTGGTTTCCTGCCTGCAATAATACCAGCAGCGTGTTATATGTGAAATATTCATGTAGCCGGTGTTTTACCCAAAAGCACCCCCAACTCAATTCTTCGAAATATACTGCCATGCCTGAGAGACACTTACAACAAAAAGGTTCATTTAGGTACGTCGCTAATGGCTGAAATACTTCCCATGTAAACAACAAGAAAAGCCTTTAAAAAGGCAAGCTTTGGGGCACCCGGTTATGTATCACTATGTAGAACCAGCTAGGAGATTTAGGTTAGGGAGGACGGGGACGGGAAATTTTACTTGAATATTTAAATTGTTCCAATCGGAGACGCATGTTCTTTGCTCTTTGTTTTGATAGGTATCAGTACATTATGTACATAGTAGAACATATCGTTCGTTCCGCTTAAATTCAAACAATGATAGATACGTCTCCTATCTCAATTATGATATAAAGTTTTAACATTAATATGGTTACTCAAATTTATGTTGCTTAAAAGATAGCTGACGATAAATAGTTGCGCTAGTAAACTTTCCGGGATTCACTGTTCACCAATACCCGCAAATTTAGTTTAAACCCGACGAATTTCCCGTTGACTTTCAGGTTAAGTACAAAACTGTACATGTTGCAAGAACAATTTTCCTTAATTGAGTGTTGATCGAATTACAGCCGAAAGTTGCTGATAAATTTAGAAATGATCTCAACTACAAGTTCATAATTTTCATTATGTTATAGGATGACAATTAAGAATATTTTATCATACTTTAGGCCCTATGTCGATACTTTCTTCGAAAGACACCTATAATTGTAAATAAATTGTAAATAAATCATCCAAAACGTTTTGTTTTGAAACATGAAATTTGAAAATGGCCAGTTAATTGCAGTACACCTTTTTCCGTGTTCAAAGCGATAAGGTGCATTGAGTGAACGATCAGTCACCATGGCGGGACATTCAGCGCTCGCGTTATAGTAAAAATATTGAAGGAACCGAATTCCTAGTTGATACAAAAAAGGAATGTCGTTTCCGAATGTGGAATGCAAACAAATACACCGAATAACTACAAAACAGCTCACAAGCATATGCAAAATTGATATTTATTAAGGATGTAAACACTCATCCATATATTGTTGAAAATATAAGATATATTTTACATCATAACATTATCATAATAATCAGTTTCCAAATTAAAGCTTGCCAATTATTTCGTACCGCCCACATGGTCACGTGGGTATAAATTTGCTACATCTCTGTCCATTGGTCGTTCGAAATACCAGGATATGCTTAAAACAAATATCACTGGCTGAAACTTCTCTTTGAAGTTTCCAAGAGTAATATAGAGAGACACTTCTGCCGTTAGTTTTCAATATCAAATGTTACATAACTTTGGGGTCTCTGGACCCAAAAGCAATAACTCACCCACTCGAGCTCCTTTAGGTACCTAAAACAAAATATCATCCCTAAATACCATCATTATGTACATGTTTGTTACAGTAGAATGATAGTTTATGCCCTAAATATAGGGAATGTATGGAAACAAAACATTTTAAAAAATCGATAAATCGCAAAAACTTGAATTTCAATTATTTTATTGGTTTGGTAACAAAACGTTCCTTATTCATACTCTCCTTTTGGATGAAATACACATTCATGTTTGCAGCCGGAAGAACAAGATTCCAAAATTGATTGACAAATTTGTATCTTCTGGATCAATTAGTTTGATTTAGAACAATGTGATAATTTAACATGTAAAATCAGAGCTTGAAATATGATGTGAACGACACAGCACATAATGATCCTCTATTCCTTAGAGAGGGGTTTAAAGATATCGTAAATTTTATTTTCATTAGTAAATAGGACCTTTGATCGGCTAAGTAATTTCCTCAACTATCTAACGATCACAATTACTTTCAATGTCACCACTAAATTCAGCACTGTATTTGATTAAGAATACATTAAATTAAAGGTTCTTGACGAAACCGCATGTTTAATTCTATTAACATTTTACAGACTTGTCAGGATAAAACCTGCATAAAATATCAAGGAAACAAATGAATGGGTTAATCGGTTTAATTTAATACTAAATTTTCGCCTTCCTCTGTTTTTCTTTAGTTAAAACGAGCATTTTTTATTTCAATATCGAAGGTTTAATGAGTTTGATCATTCCTTTATATAGAATCTACATCTTCAGAAATCATTGTTTTGTAAAGCCTCAACTAGGTTTAGTTGGTTTTTTTATGTCTTACTGGTGTTAAATTGATTTTACGTCAAATTGTTGTTTTAAAACATGATGGTATTTTTACTTAGAACTTTATCAACATATCTTCATGTAGAGTTGGATCTGGTAATCATGTTTAGTTAGAGATGTAAATATCTTAATTAAGTTGTCAGGGATGTTTTCTTAGGGTTTACAGAAAGACATGCAAGTTATTTTCTTGGATAGTATTCAAAATTCAAAACCTCGTTCGGTTTATCTGTATTAAAATTTCGGTTTAATTTCTTTGTGTGTTTTAATTTTACATCTAAGAAATCTTATGTAATAAATATTCCTTTAAAGTATACTTTGTCATGATTTTAACTGTACTTTAAAGTTAAATTCAGTTGATAAATAGCCTTATAACGATTCATACTATTTTGAAACTTTGAACATTCAGAAAATTTTAATTGATTCGTTAAAATTAAAATGCATGACATTTCAATTTAACATTGATCAACATGACCTTTCTTTGACACTATGTAATTATTATCAATCAATATTTTTCATTTAGCAATAAAGCAAAATTGTATTCTATAAAATGTTACTGTAATAGCTTTTACGGTTTCATGATCAAAATGCTACAATTTTTACGTTCAATCCAACATTGATAATGCCCTCTGGACGAAATTACAAATATCCTCTTCTCCTGACGACGACAGAGAACTTGAATCTTAAATTAGTCCTGCTTTGATAATATAAATTATTATTTAATCACATTTTTGGAAAGAAATAAGAGTGTTAACAATGTTATTTAATGAACCTTAATTTCAAGATGGGTTAAACAATTGATTAATACTCAATTAGATGATGCAAAGTTTAAAAATCAAAGGGTTCAATAAATCGTTAATATTTCGTAATATTTGAATGCATTGAACATACATTTCAAAGCAGACAAAACTCAAAATTATAATATCATAAAATGCATTTAATTTTGTATAAACAAAGTATCAATAAGATTGTTACGAACACAATTCTAAGGTATGGATTAGAATTTAACCTTTATGCGAAACTGAGTTTACAGGGGCAGTAGCACGTTTTTAGTGGGAATATAGGGTGATGTCAGGAAAATGAAAATTAATGGTTCCAATTGAAAGTCAATGTATTTAAACTAAATGGACTAGTAATAATTCAAATATATAACGTAAAGTTTAGCCATGTGATTGCTTTTTCTTACACAAAATGAATTAAAGGTGTTCACACAAGATGGTCGCCAATGGATTTTATGTGAATCTTCATACTTTGTCCTCTGACCATGAATGATTGGCTTGTGTAATGAGATTTTTGACACTGTCAATATAATACATTGATCATTAACATATAATTATGAGTGAAAAATTTTAAATTCAAAATTATCCAAAAACGTGCTATTGCCCCTTTAATACCAGAATTTGTAATTTTAACGGTTTCCGGTTCCTGCCTCTGTGGTGTCTTCGGATGAGTTTTCGATTCAGCTCTTCAAGTGCAAGCATTTCTGTAGTTTCAACTAAAGGCATTTGGAATCATGTAGTTGTTACCATCAGATGCACTAGCAATGAAAGATGTATTGGTTATATTACATATTATTACTTGACACATGTATCCACATGTAGCTGAATGAATATTTCATTTCAACTACTCAGTCTGAATGTATAATTCCATATTCCTGTAAAACGATCATAATCTCGTACTATAAAAATTCAGCAATTAGACAGGCGCCATGGTTTCATGTAACTGATTGGATTGTATTAAAAATACCAATCCCTTAACTACAAATGGAATCACGATGATTAAGATGATTAAAGGTCATTTATTCAATGAATCGTTGTTCGGTGTTGACAGTGTCTTCTGAGCTTGCAGTATTCATTAAAATACACTTATAGCTATATACATCTTCGAATTCAGATCATTACAAACAAGATTGAAACATTTGCATTCAGTAAATCTGCAATTTAGTAAACACTTTTAACAGTTTGGCAATTACTTCATTTTAACCAGCTTACATAGTCAAGGAAAATTCAAAGAGCAATATCGACCCTAACATACTATTTCTAATCTACCTATAGTAGATTAACTAATGGCTCTTATTTCGATACAACATGTTAGTAGAAGTCAGTTTTGATAACGGAAAATGTTGACATGAGCCAAATCTGCAAGGGAAGATAAATTTCCTGCAGAGATCGGATGTGTTGTCCCATTGATAATTTTGTTACAACAACCTCCTAAAGAATGAAAAATTATATTTGGACAATGCACTTGATAATCATTCTCTCCAAAAAGAGGCAGATCAAGTCATGAAATGTTGATACAGCCTCTGTTCAATTAAAGAAATCAAATGGATTGTGGTGCAATTTTTTCCGCCAGGGGAAACTGCCGAAACCAAGGGATAACGGCGTGATAGAACAGAGGCTGTATCTACATTTCATGATTTGATCTGCCTCTGTGGGGAGATAATGTTGATAATGGATAGATTTACTTCTCTCTTCTTATAACTTTCTCAAACAGGAGTTCATTCAAGAGTTATAGTACTTTCTGGACACTAATACTTACCTGGGTCATCGATATTCGATATGAACTGTTGCTGTTTTCAGTTACATTGAATATTGTTTAAGAGAATAGAGGTCAGTTAGTGTCTGTAGCGAGGATAACGTACTATATAAATTAGCAAGATTCCGGACAATAAACGCAAAAAGAAATAACATTCACGTGAAGTTTTTAAGTCAAAAATACAAAATTGCAAACGATTAAGTTTATGAAATGTTGAATGACGGACTTTAAGTATGTACTGAACCGTCTTCATACAATTTTCAATATGTTGTTCGTAAAGGGGCAGTAGCACGTTTTTTGAAAATTTCATATTTTCATGTTTTCATTGCGAACTGTTCATCAATACTAAATGTATTAATAAGATAGTGTCCAAAATTTCATTACACATACATGTACATAACATCCATAGTCAGAGAACAAATAATAAAGATTCACATAAAGTCCATTGACGGCCATTTTTGTGTGAACACCTTTGATTCATTTTGTGTAAGATAATATATTTGATTGATTACTGCTTCATTTAGTTTAATACATTGTCTTTCAATTAGAACCATATATTTTCTTTTTACTCACATCACCTTATATCCCCTCTAAAAATGTGCTACTGCCCCTTTGAAAACTTGCTTGGTAAGCTTTATCGTTCAAAGATAATATATTTGATTGATTACTGCTTCATTTAGTTTAATACATTGTCTTTCAATTAGAACCATATATTTTCTTTTTACTCACATCACCTTATATCCCCTCTAAAAATGTGCTACTGCCCCTTTGAAAACTTGCTTGGTAAGCTTTATCGTTCAAAGTTTGTCTTCACACGAGATTTAAGACGTATGTGTAATGTTATTAGGTCAAAGAATCCATTAATCAAGTTAATTAAACGTCAATGAACCAGTAAGCAGATGAACTGAATCATAGTTTTATCATTACTAAACCATGAACATAAACTTCTTATGTGATAAGATCCTTTATGGTAAGTGTATATCAAATATGTATACTGACGTTTAGAATCACTGTTAGTACTATGGTTAAAGAAAAGAACAGATGCCATCTCGGGGAAATTGCTTTTGGATTAGATTGACACATATATTGGGGGCAAGAGCGAAAATTTCTTATCTCTTTGCAGTTCTGGTAGTGGGGGGTAAATGTTTTATTGATTGTGCTTATATGGGTGAAATGTTCGAGAAAAGTATGTTCAATATAAGAATAAAGGAATTTCATACTGTTTTTCTTTCACATATTTTGGGACATTTCCAAAACTATAAATAAACTTCCCAAAATTGCTAATATAATACAAACTCTTGATTTTAAGATTATCTTAACATTGCTCCAAATGAATTTCAAAACAAATTTACACAAAGGAAGAGGTGATTGGTTTATAAAATGAATGTATAAATTATTAACATCATAACAGTTAATATTCATATTGTGTTTTGATTTAAAGAGTCATCCAAAATGAAAATCAGTACATAATATCAATGAATATTAACATTTATACAATCAAAGAAAAAGCTCATACGAATAATATATATATTGAAACTTCAATTCCAATGTGCATGTACATAATGTTTTGATTTTTGTTTCCACGGAGATGTACGTGTACTCATGTAACTATGTTGCACGGTGACGTCATAATGGTATTTGATGACGGCATTACAACTGACTCAACGTCATATATATATTTATTTTTTTAAACCTGTTATGACAGTAGCTCGACCATGTCACCTGTTTATAGATTATCTTTTTCAAAGCAAAGTATTGGAATATTTGAAACAAACTTGTTATCTGCAGATATTTGAACAAAACGTCAAGAAGGTAAGTGTAACATTGGCATACCATACAGTGTACCTAGAGTACATATTTACAACTCAAACGCATTCCCACACAATCTGAGAGAATAGTGATCCACAAAATCCCTTTGGAATGTACTAATTTGCTGTCTTGATGTCTCAACACATGTTCCTTCTATTAATGTGACTTGCAATTAGTAACATATTTTCACATCAAACTACACATTAACATTTTAGTTAGTTCAAAGGAAAGCATTAGGCAAATGAATGTTTGTATTCAAGTGATTGCAGAGCAGACCAAAATGTAATATTTCATTCAAAATTAAAAACGACAAGTACTCTTAAAGGTAAAATGTTTCCCTCATTTCTTTCAGGAATTTGATATCGCCAGCATTCGAAATATTTAATCTATTCTAATGATACGAAAAATGGTTCAACTTTTTAGCAATATAATCATGATCCTTTCAAGGAAAGGATAAAAGTATTTGCCTGGAGGTATGGGATGTGCTTGTGAATTCCTTAACTGAGTTTCCGTGACATGACTTTCTACATAAATTATATTATTTGTTCTATTACAAAAGCACATTTTAATGATTGAAACTTTTGAAGTTAAACTTTATAGAACATTGCCAAAGACGTTTGAAAGTATTCCAATTATTTTTAGATATGGTGATTTATGAAAATAATAAAACGATCTTTTATATCAACAGAGCCAAACTTTGGTTTACAATGGATTTGTACATCATTAATTATGGGTATGCATGTATACACTACAGGGTAATGCAATATACATATATGGTTCTTTCGCTAGATACATATAAGCTCCTAAAAGCATATTTACTGTTGACATGATGTCTGATCAAACAACAATGCCTGTATCCGTATACCTAATGTATGTTTTTTAATACAAGAATGTCGCTGTAGTAATGATGTTTTCTGCTGTAAATACTATTTTAGTTCGTAGTTACACATTGGCGGATGCTTAGGAAATATAATTTCAAATAATTATGTTCCTGTCGCTCTCCATTTTCACAATGAAGCTATTACACTAGAAAGTTCGTACCTTGTTTACATGCGCACTTTCTTGACTGCCAATGGAGAGTTTGGATAATACTATTAGCGATGTTCTTCTTAATTGTATTAGATCTCTTCAAATTACCACCAAGAAGATTATAAAACCTTCACCTGTAAGATGAGAACATGTTTGAAAAACATCAGGTTAACACTGTTTGTGATTTCAAAACAAGTTTTGTTTTTGTTTTTTTGTTTTTTATTGGTTCCAAAGATTACACATATAAACATAAATAGAGTTGTCATGGCATAACAATAGATTGAAGGGTACATTGTTACAGTTGTGATAATAGTTACACGAATAGTTATATAAACATGACATAGGCTATTACATGAATGCAAGTAAAAGTTCTATTGGTCCATAAGTACTGATAGGAGAGGGTTCCATTTGCGATTGAAATTATCTAAATTTTTTTTCTTTTTGGAAATAAAGTTTTCAACAAAAAATATTTGCTTCAGAGTTTTTATATATAAGTGAAGATTGGGAAGTTTATTTTTTATACTGCACAAGTTGAGTACAAAGAGAAAAATTGTAACTGATGATATGTGTGAGGATGAGTCTCAAGGAAGACAATGCTACAATGTCATGATGCGTACATTCATTTATATATAAAATATTCAAACTTACCAAATTATTAGAGATCTTCAATAGATTCTTGTCAGTAAATGTTGTTTTTAAGTTCCAGAAAATTTGTTTTATAGAGTAAGTAATGTTAGGTGACATAGTGCTATTGTATTTGTAAAGGACGAAATTACTACTTAATTCCCCTAGCGAAACAGCTTTAAGAAATTTCCAACTTAAGAGTTATTATTCCACAATGTCAAAATGAAGTTGAAAGGAAATAAAAATGGTTATTTTTATTTATTTTTACAGTATTAACGAGATTTTATACGTTTTATTTTTATAAATGAAGTAAATTAACGAGCAATACGTCGTTTTCTTTCACAATCATCTATCTTCAAACCGATCATTCAACATGCCAACATCGATTCATCAGTTGCACTTATTTCTGCATTACAATCTGTTTTGTCTGAAACCTATCTTTCACTTCATAATAAAAACCACAATGTTGATTTGTCCTAGCAAATGGATTATATTGCGTCAAATTCTAATCCCCACGATGCTTCTAAACTTCTGAACAGCGTATAAACGATAAGTTCATAAAGATTAAATGCCTCCTTTTTAGAAATGTCTTCAAAAGCATTGATGTTTTATTAAGGCGTCATATTGTTTTATCTCTTGAAAACTTTTAGTGTAAGAAAATCTGATGGTCTTTTCATTTATTTTAATTCACTTTAGGTATTATGCAGAGTTGTGTCCTTGGTCCCAAGCTCTTTGTCGTTTTTATTCATCAGTTAATGCAAAATATGAAGCAGTTCGGTGGTCGGGGTAAATAAGTAGTATGCTCTTATGTTTGAGGATGATGTTTCTTTAGTTGCAGATACTGCTATTCAGTTACAAAAGAAGATTTGTGTTCTTGAAGAATGTTGTCAACTAACTGGTATAAAAGGTAATGTCTATGTAGATGAGATAAAAGTTTTTGGTTTAAGGAATAGTGGAGAATGTGAAAAGTGGTCTCTTATTTGACAAGACTAGAGGTTTTATCATAATTATAAGTATTTAATGTAGGCTAATCTGCCACATATATCAAGAACCATAGTGCTACAAGTATTTTTGCCTACCTTTGAAAAAGACTTATTTTCTGAAACTGTTCAATGAGTTTACAATAAGTCACACCCGAAATTTCTTAACCGTAACAAAGAATAGCTTTAATCAAAGCATTAAATATTCTAAAAAGATCCACACATGACAACTATCCTAGATATTGATAACGATGTGTATCTACTTAATTCATTTTTGTCTATCAAGTGTATTATTTGTACCAATGCAAATTTATCATTCTGTTAATTTACTATGGGTCAGTGGCCTTTTACTTGATAAAATGTATATATGTTTTGTTTCAGTTTTTATGATTAAGATTATTCTCTATTGGAAAGACATAATGTAGTTAAGGTTTGTACATGTATATGTATCATATTCTTTTACTCACAGAGCTCGATATGATGAATAGGTAAGCGTATACTGAAAGACATTGGGTTAATTAGTAATCAGTCACTCCAAAAGGTTATCAGTTTTCACATATTCAATTTGTTTTCAATAAAGTATTGGTTTTATATATGTCATTCATATGATTCTTCAAAAACTTACCAACCTTTATTAAGGTTTTGTTATTAATCTTTTAAAAAAAAGCAAATTCAAATCTTTGTTCCAGAAAATCTAATCTAAAAGGGACTAAAGTACCTCAGGGAATTGTTATTGTCCTTTTCATTATCACCATAAACGTTATTCTAGTTTTAAACAAATATTATATTTCTGTTATTTTATAAAAAAAACACGAAGAAGTCATGTCATGATTTTTATCTTGTACTATTATTAACTTACAAAGATTTAAGCTATTGCTTTATTTGAAAAAGGAATCTTTACATTGATTACTGAAAAAACTATATTCCTCCAACAATATCTCTCCCTCTTGTTTAATGAGTTTTAGGCTTATTTTAGAATTAGGTTTGATGTGTAATCAATTGATTTCATGGTCGACTTGATAAATGACAGATTGGTTTCCTGTATCAGAAAGTTCAGAAAGATCAAAGGCTATTTAAAACAATAGCTCTCTCTCTTTTCCATTTTACATGAGAATAAATATCTGGGATTATCAGATTTAGCTCAAATGCATTTGTTCTTAAGAAACTGAGGGGAAATGACGATAGAATGAGAAAAGCTCATGTCAAAGGAAGACTAAAATTGCTGCATTATTGCTTGAATCGGGTTAGTTTACTGGTTTAGTTTGTTCAATAAATAAAAGTTCGTTTAACTTGATAGATGCATGCGGCAATTAATATTTAACCATAAAGATATTTATACTTGTTTGTTAATGCCATTCAGAGGGTCGCATGCATGCCTATTATGTATGAAAATAAATACCATATATGTATAAACTTGTGCTCACCTTGTTTTTTAATCTGTTTACAGAGCGGTTCTGATCATAAAAGAGGAGCTTGTTATATTCAAATCAACTTCCGTGCAACAACCAGAAGAGTCCATGTTTCTAATCATATAGGAGGAATAATAACATTTTTTCAGAAACTGTTTAAGATAAAATAGTCAATTTGCTGTATCACTACCTAAACTAACGAAAATCAGAACCGTCACAATTTTTAGAAAGTGTTTGCTCTTGATCCAGGTTTGGACTCATTTATTAAACTATTTAACATCGGGTAACCGAAAATATTGTCTGTCTTGTCAGTAAGAATATCATAATTAGGTCAGAAAGAAGAAACACATTTTAAGCCCTTGTCACTGAATTTTGGACTCTCATTTCGAAAATTTTTGGGAGCTTTAATGTAAACCAATTCGGCGGGGGCTTGATGACTACGTCTTCTTATTTGAATAAGTCTTGACAACAACTTCAGATTGGCAGTTCAATTATTTCACATTTATCTGTAATAAGTGTAGCAGATAAAATCCGACAGTAATGTAGTTAGAGGGAGTTCTAAAACATTAAATAACATACTTTAAAGTGTTTTCTGAAGGATTGTTAAACAAATCCTTGATTTACCTGACAAACAAGAAGGGTCATTTTGTCCAATTGTTAAACGATGGGAAACCGAGGAGCATGTTTATGAAACTTAACTTTATGAACTTGATTAAATATCTAATTTGGGCAAAAGTTTAATTTTAGCTTTCACTGTTTTTGTTTTTAGATTGTTATCTGAACATGTACATGTAATTTTATTATCAGCTTATAAAATCTAAAAATCCGAAAAGAAGTTTGTGCACGCAATGAAAGATATCATTGAAAGCCAAGATCCACAACATTTGTTGTTGCTTCGACAATGTTTTTAATGTCAAATTCCATTATGCTACACGTGTTACGTGAACTTAATTATTGGAGACATACTATTTCAGTAAGTTTATTCTATAACTAAACTTCGTCAACCCTGTATTCTTGAAAGCTTGAATGTTAAAAATTTAGTTCTGGCATTTAAAAGCACTTGTCTTGAATAGAGATTAAATAAAATACAGATGAAAAAAAGTGATTGCAACATTTTATACTGCCAATACGTTATTGGATTCAACGTCAAAGTGGGCATTAAATAGAAACAACATGTGGTTGTTCCCTCTTCATTATTTCAATATATCATACTCGTATGCATTCTTTAGTCTGTCAAATAATGTATATATTGCAGTTCAACTTGCCACTTATAAAGTGACACATTTCAAGAATTGTAAGAAAATAGAATTATATATGCTTTCCGTGCTTAGTGGTCCGACTATCTGTTATAGTGTGCAGTAATACGTATTCGCCTCAATAATTACTGTTATTTAACCATTATAATGACTGTTCAAAAGAGGACAATGTGTCTGGGACCATAATGATATTGTCTGGAATTGCTATTATCAAAACAATGAACCAATTAACTCATGTTATACTGATCTATAACCAAGACCGACTTCATATAAGAATCGACTCACTTCTATTGTTGCTACAAATCGTATTCATTCTGTTCACCCTATATAGACGTACTATCTATTCTTGCAGCTGTAGAACTCATTTAAGAAATATATCTTTGTGATATCCGTGTATGGGATGTCTGTGCTATACTAACAGTTGGTTAAGCAGTTGTCAACTTTACATAAATTCTTATCTCAAATGTAAAGTGTTTTGTCAATATTTTCATTTTCTATTTGGTTAAATTTGATGTCTCATATTAATAGTGTTTAAAATATAGCCCGTCCGCCAGTCCTTGACTGGTAACTTTCCATTTTTTTTCTATATTTTCCCCTTAGGAATTGACCAATTAATTTTCAGGACAGGCTAGGTTTCCAATCTATATTTTACACTGGACTCATATACTCATATACTTATACATATCATAAGTTTACTAATAATAATAACTAGAAATGTATATATAATTGTTCAACCTCTAACCTTGCAAAGGACACTAGAACACAAGGCAAATCCTACGAGATGTAATGACTTTTACATGGTTGTACTCAGTCATCAATTGTACCAAACATATACCACTGTCAATGAACCACCAGTCAAAATGTTCACGAGTCCCTTACCGGATTTAAAACACCGCACATACATCCATCAACAAGGGGCAGTAGCATGTTTTTTGATAATTTTATATTTTGAATATTTCCCTGATAATTAATGCAAAATGTATTAATTTGACAGTGTCAAAAATCACATTTCACAAGCCAATCATCCATAGTCAGAGGACAAAATATGGAGATTCACATAAAATCCTTTGGCGGCCACCATTTTGTGTAAGAAAAAGGAATCGCATGGCTAAACTTTGCGTTATTTATTTAAATCAGTACTGCTTCATTTAGTTTAAATACATTGTCTTTCAATTGGAACCATTAATTTTCATTTTCCTGACATCCCCTTATATTCTCCATAAAAACGTGCTACTGTCCCTTTAAACTGCTCATTCAACTTAATGGATAGGATTAAAGTTAAATGCTAAAAAGTTACCTACACTCTATTTGTGAACAGACTTTCAAATCACATTACAGATTTTAGCATAAGAATTAAAGGGTCTGTTTGTAACTTCTTTACGAGGCATTTTCAATGTTGGATTGACAATAATAAAGAGGGAAATGGATGACAATTTCTTTATTCATAGTATGTGACGTTCTTGCGTCGTTCCCACTGCTTGAGAATGACACAGGATCCTGTGTCGAAACGTCACATACCATGAATAAAGAAGTTGTCATCAATATATTACTCTCCAGTATGGTCTGTATGCAGTTCAAGCCTTACATCTTTAACCTTGTCATAAAATGAGCTTCAGAATACGGATGTTCTGATGCGCACAAGCAAAATGTTTAACACGCGACAACAGTTTTAAGCAAAAGATATATATGTTTTCTTCAGATATGTCAATGTATTTGTTTTACGTTACAGAGTCGATAGAGAATCGCTCTATGATAACATAACCTCCTGTCACTATGAATGGATAATAATTGATCCTTTATGAGTTCTACTGAAGTTATTTAATCCACTCCAAAATGGACCCTATTACATGACGTTTGCAGACAGATACAATAGCAGGTGAAAAAACTAAAGGTATGCAATGAACGATAGTAAGAAGATATGATAAATCAGAAAGTAAAGTGTCAAGGAGTCACTTTGCTGACTTTGCTGACTGTGATACTTGGTGGAGAAGACTGAAGACGCGTGTGCCAAGCAGACATGATGTCACTATAGATTATATTAACGAAACCAGTGTATGTGGGTACAGCATGACCTTTTGGTATAAAGATCATACCAACAAAGAGTTCATTAACGGTCTACAGTGTTCATACGTTGTTCAAAGAGAAGTAGTACTATTGTGGCTTAACCACAAAGTGATCCGACAAAGGCTATCGATATGATTGTGAGATAGCTCGGTAGAGGAGACAATAGGAAATATTGAAGTAGCAGACATCCTTTCAATTGAGATCATGTTACCAAGCAATCTGACAGAAGTTGATGTATGTGTTTACAGTGCAGTATCTCAAAGACCCATTTAGTTAAAACTTCTTATCAATAAATGAGTTACTAAGGAATTTAATATATACCTATGGAAAAAAAGGTAAGAACCCAACGCATTTTCGCCAAAAATTTCCTGAGACGAAAGAAGACAGCCTATTGATAAAGATAGTTGTATGCTGTGATCGAACTACAATTTAGTATTTCAGGAAACGAAATTCAATTCGTATAACGTTTCAAAGCTTTTGGATACTCACATTTACAAAATTGTGATATTTTTATGTCTAAAAAGGTTACATTATTCAGAGAAGTACAAATTAATATTGCCAGTTTCATTCTTGCAAATCAACTGGTCAAACTTCAGTATCTTAAACATCAACCATTATACAAATTACAGCTGTAAAAAAACAAGAGGTGCTAAAAACTGTACTGTTCTGAAATGCTGTTAATGTCTAAATTTTAATCATATAGAATGGCTAAAACACGGCACTTTTAAAGTGATTTCACAACCATTTCATTTAAATATTTGTTTCTCAATTTTCATCATTTATATTTTTCTGTATGCAATATCATTACCGAGTTCACCATTTAGGTTTTTATTTCAAATAGTAACACAAAAATTGATCTGAACAAGACCTACAGTCATCATTATAAATAAGAACTTAGCGGGAGCAAAACGTTCAATAAAATATCAATTACATATAATGTTTCTCATGTCGATTGGGAAAGAAAAAGTTAAATGATCTAACAGACACTTTCCAGAGGTTCAACTTGTAACAATTTATAGGCAGAAAAAAAGAAAAAGAAATGTTATCTGTAAGGAATGGATTCACACTATGATGATGTAATAGGGATAAAGTTGTCTTAATTTATATCTAGCGTAAGAGGAATAACTTACGTATTGGAAATAAACATCAATTATGATGTGTCAATGATGTGAAGAAAGACTCACAACTCACAACAACTTTAATTATTAGAACATTTCACTTTTTTTCATGTTCGGAACAGATGTTGCCTGTGATAGCATTGTGGAATTCTAAAAGATGTATCCCTTAAAGCTAGATAAAGTTAGGTATCTTAATTTTTTATCATGGATGTACTCCATGTGTCACATAAAGAATCCGGAAGAAATACCATAGAAAACTCAGCAATACATGTACATGCAGTGAACATAGTGAACAAAGTGACATTGTTATATAAGGGATTATATTGACATCAAGACCTGGTGGGGATAGTGTAATTAGCCGTAGGTACATTCAGTGCTTGCGGTGTCAATTGACTCTTTGGGATTCGGGTAAGAAACACAAAACAGGTCAGAAAAATACTTTTACAAATATTGTGATAATAAAACAAGATTAGACCAAAGACTGTGCTTGATATAGTAATGAAAAACATATCCTTATTGATGCCTCTAGTCTTAAAAAAGATCACTCTAATCGTATAAGGAATGATTAAAATAACCCTTTGATCGGCTCATTCATTTCTAGACTTATCTAAAAATCACAATTACTTCCAATGTCACCTCTTGCCTTAGCACTGAGTTTGATTAAGATTAAATTGAATTAAAAGTTCTTGAAGAAACGGTAGGTTTAATTCTATTTACATTTCACCAACTTGTCAGTATAAAACCAGTAGGAAATATCGAGGCTACACGATAAAGGGGTTAATTGGTTTTAATTTAACACTGATCTATCTAATTGATTGATTTATCTCTCTTATTCGTTTTGATTGGTTTATTGTAATTTAATCACGTATCACGTATAACAGTGTATTTTCAATTTCGATTCTTTATTTTTTTAAATGGACTATTCCTTCCTCCATATTTAGTTAACTACTAGGGATGACTATTGACCTTAACGATATCGAGAGTCTATTGTGAGTAACTATTGCAATAGTATATTGCGGAGTACTATTGCGATAGCAATTGTGATAGTTTAACTATAGGGCCCTGTCACACTTAAGCGTATAGCAAGTGCGTTTGAGTTGCGTATGGATTATTTTTCATACGCAACCAGTACGCTCAAAAATTAACTGTATTTTGCCGTACGTGTACCGCACATGGAGCGATCGATTTACGAACTTTGCGTTTTCTTTGCGTTGCGGGTGCGTTGGCGATGCATATAATTTGCGTATCCCCACTTTATTGTTGCAGATGCTTGCATATGCAGAGCGCATACATACCGTACTCTAGACGCTCACAACCTATAGCGTCTTCACATAATTTCCTATCCTTTCTGTCTTTGTAGTAAGTTTTAGTAGGTAATATATATATATACATAGGTATCTCGCGAAAACGAAAAGCTTGTTACCAATTGCAAGACAATTTATCTAAACAAAAGCGTACTGAATAAATTTAAGTTTACTAGATTCATTTCTCTTTCACATGTGATTAAAAAGAGTTTCCATTTAAATGGCAGTCCGCAGTTTTCGCCTGTTACTTGATCATTTCTGTACGAATACATACCCCTCGATTGAGGTATTGAAACTTTTCGCACTTATAAATCAGAAAAAGATTCTTCTCCCACCCTATCCGATTTGTTAACTCAATATGTCATGCTTAAACAATAGCATCGGTTTCATCCTGTCGCTTTTGGTCCGGACCTGCCTTATTCAAGGATAACTTACACTTGTAAAACACTTATTACAATTTGTCCATTACCTAGACACTTGACCAGAAGATTATCCTGGATAACTCTTATATAAACAATGGAATGGTACACAGGTTTAGTCTAATGGTATATTTGGTAGCCTGAAATCGATTTGCAGCTGAGAAGTTTACAATGAAAACATAACAAAAAATCAATAGCTTCTTTATGATTTTCTTTACATGGAAATCCAATGCTACATGTATCTACTTTTTATTCATTTATTATTTTCTTTGATTTACTAGAATTAGTAATACACATATTTCATTCATTATGTGTCTATATTCAACGTTTTGTTACTTTTAATAAATCATTGATGGCAATTCTAAAAAAATTGGTTTATTAATTTCTATGTGCATTTACATGCGGTTGTTATCATAGTTGTGTAGTTTAGACTCTTGATTCTTTTATCCTACAATATGATAGTGCTATATGAAAAAAGGAGACGAAATGAAAACTATCAAATAGTATACGGAGGTGTTAGCATGAGCAATCCTTTCGTTATGCTATCTAAATTTATATCAAATTCACAATGTACCCTATGTACGCTATGACTGCATTTTTCCATTGTTATCATTCGGTTTAAGATCGTTCTTCAAACGTGCTCCATTTGCTTGAAAAGCGTTTTGTGTACGTCTTTTATGCGTTATCAATGCGTTGGTTCGGGACATCAACTCACACTGCGTATGAAGTGCATACTCATCACGATTACCTAACGTCCATGTACCGTCATCGACCGACGTAAAACCGATACGTTGCGTGTTAACCATACGCAGCATAGTTTAGAGCATGCCCAAAACTATCAAGCGTATGAAAATGGTCCAAGCGCATGCCGACGTACAAGAAACGACAATGACACAACTAAGTTGCGTATGAGTAGCGTGTCCTGCGTACGGCTGCGTATTGATGCGTATGAGAAAAATTGTCATACGCAATTCGTACGCAGTGAGTATACGCTGAAGTGTGACAGGGGCTATAAAGGAATGACAGAGTTTGCTACTTTGATTGTGATGATTTCATACTCGGCCGCCCATGTGGAAGTCTTAATCTTACATTGGCAACAAGAATGTTATCTGTTTGTCTTCCGGTTGCTACTTTAAGCTCTCAGCGATCTGTTTAATGTGCTTAAATATTTTCCAAATGTAAAAAGACGTGTTTTGTTGGAATTTTTAAATTGAACTGATTTGAGTAAAAATTTCAATACTATCTATAGTTAGACGTTCTATCGGTTATATTGATCGTTTTAAAAATGACTTTCGAAAAGTACTATTTGCACAGCAAATATCTCGATAGGTCGATGGTTTGATCTATCGTTACATCCCTATTAACTATCTTGGTTTTTAGCTCAAACTAACCCTCTGATTGGCGTTAAACATTCTTGGTAAAGAAGGAAAAATACTAAGACAATTACAACATTTGAAAGGTTTATTTTAAGATAAATTTGTTTCTCATTTGTGTTAATTCTATTCGTTAGAAAACTGCTGTTGTACAACGTGTTGATAGTTTTACTACAGACTTCATCAATATATGTTTACGTAAATAGACTACTGCTTATCATGTTTAGTTAGTCATGTAAACAATCTGGGGGTTTTCATTAAGGTTGTAATGTTACAGTCTTTTGGGGAGTTGCAGAAAAATTCGTCGAATGTCACGCAGGGGTTGGATTGTTTTTAATCAAAGCACTTTCAAGCGTAGATTATTGTTCGAAATTTGAAAATATCAGTTCTCTTCAAACCATATAGTAAGGGCACAAATTTATTTAGATAATTTATAATGAAACAGACATTAAAATATGATAATATTATGATATTAGGTTTGGTTAAATAAGATAGCATACTAGATTCAACAGTATCCTGATCATCCTTTCTGTAAAGGATAACTAACTTCAAACTTTATCTAAAACCAAGAGTGGTCACTTCATTTACATAATTATGTGAGTTCTGTATACATCTTATCTTGATGAGATTTCTTTTTATAGCAATATGATAACACAGATGTTGTGTAAGAATTACAACGATAATTTCAGGCCTTCATGCATCTTTGTTGATTGTACATTTCTAATCAGTGCCAGTTACACTTACACAGACACAAGAGGTGAATTATGGTATTTTAGTAGCGCTTTGTTCAAAATCTGACATTCCGCTACAACTAATCAATAAACGATACTGGCAGTCATATCACAAGATATGTTATATCAAAACAAGTCCTGTAAATAAGGCCTAGAAAAAAGTCATTTGTTTCTTGTTTTGGCCCGAGTCACTTTCAAACCCCCGCAAAAAAAAAAAAATTCAGAAATTGACATGAGGAAAGTGGAAATGTAGTCCCGTGGCCCAGAAAACTTGAAAGTTTTAAAATTCAACTCCTTTCTGTTCGTGTAGGCCCTAAAAGTCAAATTGATAAAATGATTAAAATTGTTATTTATTTTTTTTTCAAATTTGTATAATTCAAATAATTTTCATATTTAGTAATAAAAAAAATATTTGGAAAGACCAGAAACACTTTTTGGGCCTAAAAACAAGTTTGCATTTTAACATTTCTTTATATCCAGTTCCTGGCGAAATCTTGCTAAAATATCGGAAATGTACTTGTGTCTATCCATGACGTTCATTATACTGTATTGAGATTTATTTTGGTAAATGGCGAATATAAAATAATTGCTTTTAACAATAATTTCAATCAATTCGTTTAATTAAAAATGCACGACATTTTAAATTCCGATTAAACAAAATGGCATTTCTTTGAGATTTTAAACTTCAAAGCTAATTGTGTTGCCTTATGTTTTTGCCTGTTGAATAAACATGCAAGATTGCATCTTTCAAAACTGTAATCGCCTCAATGTTTCATTAGCTGAAATGTTACAATCATCGCGTTCAATCCAACTTTAATAAACATCCAAACGAAGTTTTAGATATAATCTTCTCCTTGCGATAATGAGATGGAGTTTTTAGTGATTAATTAGAAATAAAAATTAGGCATGCTTTGAAAACAAAACAAAAACGAAAAAACAAATCAAAGACGTTTCTGTTAAATAATAATCAATGACATTATTGCAAAGGAATATGAGAACACTTGACGTGAACAATTGAAATGAAATTTTGCTTTACTTGAATGTTCTTTGTAACACTTAATAACCACTCCATAAGGTGTCGGGGTCAACAATGCCAAACGCAACCAATTGTGTTATCTGAAAGGATCGACTGTTGCAGGAAAGTATCATTCTAAAGCTCATTCTCTCCCAAGTCAAGTCAAGTCAAGTCAAGTCAAGTCAAGTTTATTCTCATTAGTCATGAATTTATGACATAGAGTGAACAAATAATAAGACAGTAGTATTACATACATATTAATGGAGCATACGCGATCCATATTTGATATAAAGAGCAATTTTAACAAGTATTGGTTTATATGTGATGGACATCAGTGAGATAAATTTCTCTATGGATGAATGTTTACAATAGTACGCAGGAAGATATTTGTGTCTTATTTCATTAAACATATTACATTCTAACATAAAATGAAGCTCGTCACCGATCTTACACTTACATGAAGGGCATAATCTATGTTCTTTATCAATTTTATACCATCTTCCGGTTTCAATTGGAAGTCTGTGATTACATGTTCTAAGTTTCGTGATATATATACGTAAGTTCATAGGAAGTTGCAGTAAATAGTTTTCAATGTACAAAGTATCTTTAAACTTATTATAATAAAAGCCTTTTGATGATTGTAGTTTACTTTCTCTCCATCTTTGCAGAAATTGATCGATAAGTACCGTTTTGACATTATTTACAAGCCACTGGGTATTTTTAAACTCTTGCATTTGCCAAATGTAACTATAACCTGTACTCTCTAGTATAGACTTAATTTCTGTTACTAACGGGAATTTACCATTAACATTAACCCGAGTTAAGCATTAATTTGTACACAATACTAGATAATTTATCATGGGATATCAATAACTTACACCAGTATGATAGCATTCTCAATTTGATAGAAATACTAAGTGGGTATCTTCCATGTTCCCCGTAAACCATGAAATCGGGAGTTGACGATTTAACCTTCAATATATATTTACAGAGGCAGATCACGTCATGTTGATTTAGCCTCTGTTCTATGACGCCGAAATCCGTGAGTTCGGGCAGTTTCCCCTGCCGGAAAAAACTTTCATCACAATACATTTGAATTTCTTTATCACACAAATGACAAGGCTTCTCGCATGGAAAAGGTGCTTCATATCACAATATAATGCCTTTGCCTTGTCTAAGTAGCCAAAATGATTATCGAAGAACAGCATCGCTGATTGCACAACTAATTTTGATTGCCTCCAATCACAGGCATCTCCCGTTCTATCCCGCAAACTCGGCGTAATAGAACAGAGGCTTAATCAACATGACTTGATCTGCCTCTGTCGGGAGAGAATGTCTAAAGCTTATCGAAGGTTGGAAGTCGTGACGGAAAACCAGACAATGACTAGTCAAACGGAATTATGAAAACTCATCGACAGGTATGAATTGATAATCTTTGATATGTTATATAACTAGTATTCATGTATATTGGACGTGGGAATTTAGCTTTTGTAAATATATATTACGCTTTTGAGAATTTCAGTAAAACAAGTTGTTATCATAAAATTGCCATTTGGGGAATAAATATTTGCGATATTCGGAATTTATGTCATAAATTATGCCATTAACGTACTTATCAAAGCAACGTTATATTGGCGACCAACATCATGTAGTGGTTCTTTAAAACTAGCAAAGTTGAATGCTAAATTTATTTTCAGAGTCTTACAAAATCGTTTCGTAGCAGCTAATCATATTTACATACATTTCGAAGCAACGAAGATTGATAATTTTCATGCCATTTAGCCTTTCATGTCGAATAAATGAAGTTCTTGAGCAGACAAATTTCTACCTAATGGAGTAATTATATAAAACGTTACAAATGTATCCATTAAGCAAATCGTGTCTACTTTGAAAAGAAATGTTCTTAAATGGCCTTTGATAAAAGATTTCAACATAATCTGTTTGTTGTCAAACAGTAGTCACTTCATATCAGTCTGTAGCCTTAAGCTCTTCATTTAAAGAGTGATAAACAGGGTTTCATAGTTGCATACTTTCTGGCTAGTAACAAGAGTGCTTTTGGTAAAAAAGACGGATAAGATGATTCAAATGCAGTGTTAAAGAGGCAGTAGCATATTTTTTTGGAAATTTTATATTTTATTTTGTTACTTAGAATTGTACGTCAAACCTAAAAGGGACAGTAGCACGTTTTTAGGGGGAATGTAAGGTGATGTCAGGAAAATGAAAATTAATGGTTCCAATTGAAAGACAACGTATTTAAACTAAATGGAGCAGTAATAATTCAAAAATAAAAATGTAAAGTTTAGCCATGCGATTGCTGTTTCTTCCACAAAATGAATTAAAGGTGTTCACATAAAATGGCCGCCAGTGGATTTTATGTGAATCCTCTGACTATGGATGATTGGTTTGTGTAATAAGATTTTTGACACTGTCAAAACAATACAATTAGGATTAATTTCCAATTATCAGTGTAAATTTGAATTATAAAATTATCAAAAAACGTGCTATTGCTCCTTTAATATATTGATTTGATAGTGTTAAACA
Source organism: Steromphala cineraria (assembly GCA_916613615.1). Lineage (NCBI taxonomy): Eukaryota > Metazoa > Mollusca > Gastropoda > Trochida > Trochidae > Steromphala > Steromphala cineraria. The sequence continues at coordinate 51,284,934 of OU744722.1, read as the reverse complement.
TTGCATTACACAAACCAATCATCCATAGTCAGAGAACAAATTATACAGATTCTCATAAAGTCCATTGGTTGTCATTTTGTGTACGATAAAGGAATCGCAAGGTTGAACTTGACATTATATATTTGATTTATTACTGCTTTCATTTAGTTTAAATACATTGTTTTTCTATTGGAACCATTTATTTTTATTTTCCTGACATCACATTATTTTTACACTACAAACGTAATACTGCCCCTTTAACACATGGATTTCTTTCGAAATGTCATGTTGAATGTGTCTCAAACAGAATTATTTTTCTAGAAACCCCAAAGCTTTAATGCTGTGCAGAAACTCGACCATCGGGTATCTCTCCCTTGGTCAGGATAAGCACGGTTAAAAGACAAACGATGTGGTGCAAATTTCAAACATAAACAAACAAGTCAAACGGAAAAATCACTTTTATGATGTTATGATGTTTTAATTGTAATGTAAACAAATATCAGCTGAAGGAGAATCGACATTCTTCGACATTCTTTCTTTCAAGAAAACAATGTAAATATCAGGCAGATAAATTGACACGATCGCACTAATTTGCCCGACAGTTGACATGACTTTGCACGTGCTGCACGCCTCTTGCGTGCTTCCCGGAATCACTACCGTGCTAAAGCTCAAGATTTGAAAGGGGGTGAGAGTCCCACATTCCGATACCACGCGGTTTTCTTCCCCGACCAATGTTATTGCCGCTAGGGTATATCACAAATGAGCAATGTATTTAATGACTTACAACACAAATAGATGTAATGTAATTAATATAAATCTAAAAGCTTATCTCTTATACCGAGGTCTTAGTCATTTTTGACAACTATTCGAAAGAATTTATATTCTATAAAACAGCAGTATTATGTATACATCGGGAAATCTTGAAAAATGATGACCTTACGCATTTTAGGTTTTTTATACCCCCGCCTTACAGCGTAAGCGGGGGTATATAGCGTTCATTCTTTCCGTCCGTCCGTCTGTCCGTCTGTCCGTCCGTCCCAAAACTTTGTGCGGAGCAGATCTCCAAAACTATGCATGCTAGCCTCATCAAACTTCATACACATGTCAACCATGATCCCTAGTTGTGCCTTTTGAGGGCTAGAACTATTTCTGAATTTTCATTTTTGCAGTTTCCATGGAAACGTGACTAAAAAGTGACTCTTTGAGGAAGTCATTTTGTGCGGAGCATATCTCCCAAACTTTTCATGCTAGCTTCATCAAACTTCATACAGATGTCAACCATGGTCCCTAGTTGTGCCTTTTGAGGGCTAGAACTATTTCTGAATTTTCATTTTTGCAGTTTCCATGGAAACGTGACCAAAAAGTTACTCTTTGAGGAAGTCGTTTTGTGCGGAGCATATCTCCAAAACTATGCATGCTTGCTTCATCAAACTTCATACAGATGTCAACCATGATCCCTAGTTGTGCCTTTTGAGGGTAAGAACTTTTTCTGAATTTTCATTAATGCGGTTTCCATGGAAACGTGACTAAAAAGTGACTCTTTGAGGAAGTCTTTTTGTGCGGAGCAGATCTCCAAAACTATGCATGCTAGCTTCATCAAACTTCATACAGATGTCAACCATGGTCCCTAGTTGTGCCTTTTGAGGGTTAGAACTATTTCTGAATTTTCATTTTTGCGGTTTCCATGGAAACGTGACCAAAAAGTTACTCTTTGAGGAAGTCGTTTTGTGCGGAGCATATCTCCAAAACTATGCATGCTTGCTTCATCAAACTTCATACAGATGTCAACCATGATCCCTAGTTGTGCCTTTTGAGGGTAAGAACTTTTTCTGAATTTTCATTAATGCGGTTTCCATGGAAACGTGACTAAAAAGTGACTTTTTGAGGAAGTCTTTTTGTGCGGAGCAGATCTCCAAAACTATGCATGCTAGCTTCACCAAACTTCATACACATGTCAACCATGATCCCTAGTTGTGCCTTTTGAGGGTTAGACCATCACATACTTTTAATTTTTGGCGGTTTCCATGGAAACATGACTAAAACAGTGACTCTATGACCAAGTTCTTTGTCCGGAGCATATCTCCCAAACTATTCATGCTAGCTTCACCAGACTTCATACACTTATCAGTCATGATCCCTAGTTGTGCCTTTTAAGGGTTAGACCAACAATTTATTTTTATTTTTTGCGGTTTCCATGGAAACATGACTAAAACAGCGACTCTTCGACCAAGTCTTTTGTCCGGAGCATATCTCCCAAACTATTCATGCTAGCTTCACCAAACTTCATACACTTATCAACCATGATCCCTAGATGTGCCATTTGAGGATTAGACCATCACATTTTTTTGATTTTTGGAAACATGACTAAAACAGTGATTCTATGATAAATTACTTTGTCCTGAACATATTTCATGAAATATACATCTCAGCTTCACCAAATTTGCTACATATGTCAATCGTGATTGCTGGATATGCCTTGTGAGAGTTAAATGATATGTATGGATTTTCTTCTCTGTGCTTTCTTTGGGAAACATAACTTACAAAGTGACTCAACAAAAATAATTTTGTCATCTCGTAGAATATTCATGATAACTACCTCAAATTTGAAACAAAGATCAACCATTATCTCTAGATGTACCCTTTTAATTGTAAAACCTATTAATGAATTCAGTATTTGGGTTTCAGTTGAAAGAAGACTTACACAATGACTTACTGTATACTCAACTATCATACTTTAACCAATATTAATCAGTTTTACTATTTGAAATTCTTTGAACAAAGTGGGGAGCGGGGGTATGTGAGCTTTGCTCGCTTCTTCACTTGTTGCATTAGCAATTTGTCACCATATAGGCAATTATACTTTTACGTTCCTTTAATAATAAAGTCAAATGATCAAAATGGCACATTATCGAGTAGATGAAGCTTTTTTAATCAAATAAAGATAGACTCAAATTGAAGAAAAGGAGGTTGTATTTTGAATATAATACATATAGATACATGAAAGGGTAAATGCATTAGGAGGGATGCTGCATGTGAAATATGTGATTTCTAATTTTAGACATACAATAATCTAAGTTAACATAGAATACATGGTATAAAGGAACTACTTACACCTCAAAGAAAACGGAACATATTGGAGATTTTATTTACGCTTCGTTCAATATACAAACGTGCTCTTGTCGCTTGTTTTAGAACTGTTTGCTTATATCCTAAAATAAATATTTGTTTGCGTGATTACAAGGCTACCGTTTGCACAAACGTTGCATATACATGTACGCAAATTTGCTCATATGAACAATTCACGCTGTATGACCGCCTGGCACGTTTGCTAGTTTTATTACCGTCGGAAAATGTTGTACCAATGTCAGCAAATTATATTAAGCGCCTAGTCTAGAGCAGGTGCAAATGTTTAATATGAGTGAGTAATTGCCGTTGTGTTTCTGTGCTTCCTTATCAAAATTTCTTTGTATAAATTCACAAGGAAACGGTGACACATGTTTAGAAAAGAAAAAAGAATATGACAATATCTTGGGTGTTAATTCTACGGACACAGGCATGCATAATGTAAATATGTATATAGTAAAATACACTTTTGTTAACGAGAATGTCATTGATAACTTTAATGCCAACGCATAACGAGTTGGAATAGATATTTAATGAAAATAATCAGTATGAAATTATAAAACTTATAAACTTATAAAAAAAGTCCACAAAGTTGCGCAGTATTCCCTCTGTCCCCCTACTAACAAGGCAAAATTGCGTAAATGCAAAGTTCGCTATACATCTAAAAAGTTTACTTCTTTAACATTTTGCTATCAGACTGAAAATAATGAAGGCACGTTTTAAAAGTTTAATCAGGTGTTTAGACACCAGAAACCTGATGTTTCGAGTTTATCTCTTAGTTTATATTTCCATGTTGCTTTGAATCGGATATCTAAAACATCACTTCGATAGCGAAATTTGAAATACTTGACTTGAACTATTATGATTGTTTCATGCATGATAGTTGCTTCACAGAAACAAAAATACACTGCTCACATATGTATAATGTCTCATTTTATTCAAATATCTTTACAAAATTTCGAAAATTTCACAACCATGATTTCGACCATCGGTGTTGCTAAGCTGATAGAGCAGCAACCATATTGTTTTTACCAATCGGAGCCTCGATTTGGAAGGATTTTTCTGACTTTGGATTCAATTTCTGAACTCTGTCATAAGAGAAAGTGAATTTCAGTAATAAGCATATGACAAAACAAAGGAAACTATCGAAATACCTTTAGGGCCAGAACCTACTATAAACTTTAGTCATCTTTATAACTGAAATGCTATTACTGGTATGATGTGAAGTTATTAATTGATGAATATTATGATGGTATATTTGAGCTTGTTTAATGTTGGACAATGTTGGACACCAAATGCTGATAGTTGAATTTCTTTAGAACTGTCTCTCTTAATAGATTGGTAGTTACATATGGGAAGTAAACTTTGCACTGATTAGCAACTTTATTTTCCCACGGCAACGGGTTCGGGATTAACAACAATAAACGATCATGATTAATCAATTTTACCATTGATTAGAATGGTCATTTACCTTCTTCTGCGGAGTGCCAAGTACACAAGCCCAATGACAGCCAATACTAGCAGAGTGAAGCCGACACATCCAGCAATGATACCAACAGTAAGAAATTGCGACCTGCAGACTGAAATTAAACAGTAAGTTTAAGTATCAATATAAATGACATCTTGCTAATGGACCCATCTATTAGTTTGATGAAAATGTATGTCCACTGCATATTGTTTCTTCTGATAACACCAATCGGTCCCGTATTAAAAATTAAATAATCTCTAAGGGAGGTAGACGCGGCAAGATAATGGGTTAGATTCATATAAATTCACCGTGTAAAGGGTAATCCCAAAGGAACCATCCCTCATTTCCCTTAAAAATCATTTTTGCTTTTTTGTGGTTTTCATCAAGGTTAGCGTTATAGACCAACGTCTGACATTCAAGACATTATTATTCATTAAATTTATTCATCGTTATAATTAATTATTATTTTTATCATTAAAGTACCTCACCACTGGAAAGGACAAGGTTCTGTTTTGCGTCCTGATATGATCCTTGAGTAAGTCCCTCTTTCCATACATATGGCCCATGAGTCATGTTAAACACCCTTTTAGGCTTTTCAAGCAGTGATGGATGTATACTGCCGTCTGTCATTTTCGTGTGGTTTTAAACAGTTCTGTAATTGGTTGACATTTAGTCAAGACATGTGTAAAACATTGGCTTAAGATTTTCATTATTTATTATATTTGAAACAACATTCATAACTTGAAAATAATACTCCGACTACAATAATTTTAAAAATCAAACCTCAACGTTGTACAGTACATTATTTCAACACAGTCGTTGCGTATAGATATACATTTAACACACAATGAGTGATGTTCTCGACAAAATAAGGTCAACGGATATTATGCAAATTTCAAAGGTTGGAACTTTCCTAAAGTCAACTAATATTTTAAACGCCTTTAGTAACAGACAACGACATCAAAATACAAATAACCATGTGTTGTGTTTGATTAAAAACACACAAGAACATGGTGTTTTTATTTTGCCAAATGAGTGGTCAAAAATGCGAAAGCAGTAAAATAGCACTTAGCAGAGCAAAATAGCAAAGGCATTTTATTTTAATACACTGTATTTATATGCAATGTTTCGCGCCATGGGTTTTGTACGTTGGTATTGGAAAATGAACAAGCTGTCGTCTAGCTTAGCTTTCCGCTACTTTTTGCTGTTTTATCGCAAGCTACCATTTTCAATCGAGCCAAAGGGGTAGCAACGCTTTTATTTGAAAATGATTGATACATGTACATAATACTTTTTTTAGAAATTTCAGTCATGGCAATTAAGTAAAATCACGTTAATCATAGCAATAATATGGAGGAATCACATTAGGTCTATTTACCGTTAAATAAATACACTGTCATTAGCATGTGTTATTGCGCATATTAAATGACAATGTCAGCCTTTTAATTAATATCATGCATTTTCCCATTTTATCCGCACAGAGGCAGATCAAGTCATGAAATGTTGATACAGCCTCTGTTCTATTACGTCGACTTTGTGGCCTTGATTGGGAGATGCCTGAATTTAGGCAATCAAAGTTAGTTGTGCAATCAGCGACGCTGTACTAAAATCATCATTTTAGCTACTGAATCATTGCAAAAGCATTGTGATATGAACCACTCTTTCCGTGCGAGAAGCGTTGTCATTTGATAATGAAATTCAATGGATCGTGGAGCAAATATTGTCCTCCAGGGGAAACTGCCGGAACCCAAGGATTTGGTCTTATTAGAACAGAGGTAGTCTCAACATTTTATGACTTGGTCTGCCTCTTTTGGGAGAGAAAGGCACTTTTTACCGAATAAAGAATTTGGAATTGCAAGTTCGCTAAATTTGCTTTGTTCTTACTGCAGGATATTTACAATCCTTAAACACACTCGTATGATAACGTCTATGTATTAGATTTGGCGAAGATTCTTGACAGACACAAATACAAAATATACAGCTAAGTACATCTATGTATTTTTTAACTTCATCAAAATACCAGTCTTTAACAAGAGTTTAACAACATATATAATTGTATACAACTTATACAAATAGTTACTTACTTTTAGCAGGTTATCTGTTCGCAAATGTAATGTGCTCTCAATTTGATGTATATGTCATATAATTTGGTTTGTCTGCGGTATAATTGAATTCAACAGCTGCGTTGTACATCTAAGCAACGCATGATGTTATTTAAGGACACCTTTCATACTGTGAAAAGCTACACAATTCTGAAGTCAATATTTACAATAACATTTTCTTTAACTAAGAAGCGCTACGCACGTTTTACCCAGGACCGGTATACTATAAAAATCTATGAATTTTATTATGTTTTGTACATGTATGTATGCATGTGTGTATATATGTATATATGTATGTATGTCTATGGAAAAATTCTTTTCTCTAAAAACAGGTTGGTGTTAAAGGGGCAGTAGCACGTTTTTTGATAATTTCATATTTTATTTTATTTCATTGATAATTGTACGTTAATGCTAAATTTATTATTTTGATAGTGTCCAAAATTTAATAACACAAACCAATTATCAGTAGTCAGAGGACAAAGTATGAAGATTTACCTAAACATCCATGGGCTGCCATTTTGTGTGAACACCTTTAATTCATTTTGTTTAAGAAAAAGGAATCGCATTGCTAAACTTTACATTATACGTTTTATTTATTACTGCTCCATTTAGTTTAAATGCATTGTCTTTCAATTGAAACCATTAATTTTCATTTTCCTGACATCACCTTATATTCCCTCTAAAAACGTGCTACTGCCCCTTTAATGCCATGCGATGTGGCATGAAGAAAGCGTACCTGGGCCACATTTGATCACAAAGCAACCTCTACGTATGTTCGTTGACCTTAACTGCCATATTGTAACACTGCATTTCACTAAAGTTCCTTTAATGGATAAGATAAGAATAGAAAAGATCATGAGATAAGACAATACTTTATTATCCTGGAATTTTTTTGGGTACATTTTCAAAGGGGAAAACATTTAAAACGAACATAGCACATTTTACAAGCACCAAGATAAACTAAAAATAACTAATTACATGTAGTAAGATCAAAGAAGGTGGTAAGAAAATGCTTTATAAAATTGTGATAAAAGCTGTGATGTAAACCAGTGTACAAAAGCTACGCTACCAACCATTGCACAAGAATTCAATCCATGGTTGAATGCGACGTACATAATATCTCGAGAAGCCAAGTTACTTTGATGTACAAATTTCGAAACCTTTTATGTTTGGCATTGTTTGCTTGGCAAAACAGCAGAGAGAAACACTATTGTAAACATCCTGCAGTAAAGACGTTTCAATAAATTAATGTCAAAAGTACGTTATGTCGGCAAAATCATTTTCTAACATAACTTCCATAATTTAATAATTTTGAAATGATAAGTCGAATATTGTGTCCAAAAGATAAGGATGCGGTATTATCGATATATCGGTATATTGCAATACAGGAACAACGTGATACGAATCGGCACACACTTCTGAAAATATTCAATATATCAAACGTTTTAAAACGAGCTATTTCCATATTAGATTGCAACAAACACAACCAAATAAAACATGATTGACGGAAAGTTATTTACAAAGTTTGAAGTTGTGTTAAGACAATAGCTTAAATATGTATACAAATCATAAACAATAAATAAACATAAACCATTTTTTGGGACATTCTGAACCAAATGTGTTTAGGTAAATCACTTTACTAAAAAGTTATATTGTAGATGTATTGTTTGGATTTGAAATGAAGTATTTACAAATAATACATGTTTGTTACAAGATATCTTGATAACAGCTGAAAGCTAAGACAGAAGGTGTTTCATTGTTGAATGACAGATTGTAATGTTATATATTGTTAATGAAGGATTTAAATTCGATTACATGTATACGAGGACTAACATTACAGCATAGAAAGTTGCAAAGCTTTGTTCAACCTATGAATTTAGTTCCATTTGATAAGTGTTGTACAAATATTGATATTAAAGAAATACAATGATTATTGAAAAACTGGAGTGTAGCAAATAATTTTATCAGCATTATAAACTCATGGTTGAAGGGAAAAACATATACAAATATTTAGAGTAACAATGCACAACAATATGATTAGATAGTACAAGTAAAATATAAAGTTGGTTAAATTTGAGTTTTTTCCTTTTATTGTTAGCAATATGAGTTAAATATATATGTCATATCAATATTGAAACACCCGAAATATATATATTTTCATTGAATCTGAGAAATATCGAAATTTATGTTAACGAGAAAGTACTAAAAAAATAAGAAACGTTTTGAACACTGTTTAGTTACTTGTTGGAAACAAAATGATAGAACATTGATATACCACATGAAACCAAATTACTCATTCACTCCTTCACTTCACTCCTAAAAACCACTTAAGTGACAGTCGGTTTCTTTCATAAAAAAAATAATGTGAGTTTGCTACGAACCCACATATCATATTTAAGATTTAAGTTCAAATCAAGTCATTTAATTTGCATATTATTTTTTAACCATATTGCATACTCCCTGCAACACCAATAAAACTGGTGCTTTGTTATTTATTTTGTCATAATCAAAGCTTGCCATGGCGTGTCATTAATTTATCTAAGCCTAAAAGGACTAACTTCAGCTTTTGTTTTGTTTATTTTCGTGCGAAGCACTGAACATTGCTCTATATTCACGACGTGAAAGGTTTCAATGTTATCATAGATCATAGACCAACCAGCAGATTTTATATTGCAAACTAAAGAATATCCCCATTATAAATTACCTACATAAAATTCGGATACAGTATCACAACAAACTGTGTTTTCATGGTTTTAAAACTAACATTCGTTTGCAGAGTAAGATTTGAAATTGATATTTTACATCTTGCTACATCCCTATACTTGTATTTATTTTGTGGAGCGCGGTGGTGTAGTGGTTAGCATGCTTGCCTCTCACGCCGACGGCCCGAGTTCAAATCCAGGTGGAGACTGTGGCCTCCAGTCTACGCTGCGTTGTGTCCTTGGGCAAGGCACTAAAACCACATTACACTCAGGCCACCCAGGCCAGCTGTATGAATGGGTACCTGGAATAACGGGGCATATGGCTTCGTGCAGCGCCATGGCAGCTCCTAAAGTACTATCCCGTCAGGGTAACAATGTACATTCATGAGCAGTTGTAGATTGGATACTAGACTTTAAAATTGTAATTAATACTATTTGTAAATGTCAAGCTGAAACAATCCACAGATATATGGGTAGCAAAAAAACTAGATCCACTAACAGGTGGTTGGTCATGGCCTCGGCTTGTTTTCAGTCTAAGCGAAACCTCTCAGTCCTGCATAACTTCATCTTGGGACCGCTGAGTGTGAGACATTTCATTGGCTGGTTATTTATAGAGCTATACCAGGTTTTGCTTTGATTAAATCAGGGTATGGTTGAAGCTACGAGGAAACAAAAACTGTGAAGCAGCAGTATAAATATATGACAGGCTTCACTACCTTATTCACATTACCGTGAAGCAGCAAATACTTTGAAGCAGCAGTATAATTATATGACAGGCTTCACTACCGTATTCACATTACTGTGAAGCAGCAGTATAATTATATGACAGGCTTCACTACCGTATTCACATTACTGTGAAGCAGTAGTACAAATATATAACAGGCTTCACTATCTTATTCACATTACTGTGAAGCAGCAAATACTTTGAAGCAGCAGTATAATTATATGACAGGCTTCACTACCGTATTCACATTACTGTGAAGCAGCAGTATAATTATATGACAGGCTTCACTACCGTATTCACATTACTGTGAAGCAGTAGTACAAATATATAACAGGCTTCACTATCTTATTCACATTACTGTGAAGCAGCAAATACTTTGAAGCAGCAGTATAATTATATGACAGGCTTCACTACCTTATTCACATTACTGTGAAGCAGTAGTACAGTGACGCAGTAGTATAATTATATGACAGGCTTCACTACCTTATTCACATTACTGTGAAGCAGCAGTATAATTATATGACAGGCTTCACTACCTTATTCACATTACTGTGAAGCAGCAAATACTGTGAAGCAGCAGTATAATTATATGACAGGCTTCACTACCGTATTCACATTACTGTGAAGCAGCAGTATAATTATATATATATGACAGGCTTCACTGTCGTATTCACATTACTGTGAAGCAGCAGTATAATTATATGACAGGCTTCACTACCGTATTCACATTACTGTGAAGCAGCAGTATAATTATATATATATGACAGGCTTCACTACCGTATTCACATTACTGTGAAGCAGCAAATACTGTGAAGCAGCAGTATAATTATATGACAGGCTTCACTACCTTATTCACATTACTGTGAAGCAGCAGTATAATTATATGACAGGCTTCACTACCTTATTCACATTACTGTCATATGAATTGTTGAATAATCTGAACGTTTACCACCATACTCCCATGAAAATAGTTGTCTGATACTACAATTCTTAAAAATCTCTCGTGCTTCGAATATGACTGATTGTTGGTAAGTAGAGTACAGAATATTACCAGACATAATAAATGACTGCAAAGATCTAGTTTTATAATTTAATGTCTCTGCCTCGCTGCAAACTAGTTTACGTGAATCTGTGTTGATTATGGTAACATTGATTGTCCTTGGCTTCGCAAAAACAACCATTTTAAGATTTTTTAATGAAATCACTGCAATAACGCGTGTCTTAAGTATTTGAAGTATTTCTTGTGTTTCATTTGAAGGGAGAGAAGCACACAAAATAATTTTATAGTACTGCATCCAACAGATCAAATCCCTATCCAGAGAAATATGTGAAATTACTGTATAACTTTTTGGGTTGTACCATATTCGCGGTGTATCATTGAAAGCAAGCTTGGACACCATTCCAATATACTTCTTTGTTGTGTAAATTATCTGTTTCTTATATATTCGCATATCTGATATACCTCTCACTTTAACGTGCACGTGTGAAGCCGATGCCCCGATGGTTCTCTTTATTACATTTCGATAAGTGGACCAGAATATTTCTTTGGTATCTCTGTCATACACTATACAGTATATGTTCCCAGTAATGTTTATACCTGTATCCCATGTGTTGTTGGATGTGACTGATCTTGTCAAGATCTTCCAATTTCTAGGATATAAATTTACAGCCAGGAGAAAGGATAAATGTTTTTCGTCGGTAGTTTTAGCATTCCCTGCTCTGTTTTTCGGGTCTGTAACCAAATGTCCTGAATTCATGTGTTTTTTCACAACTTGTTCTTCAGCCTCTGCTCTGTTTGTCGGGTTTTTAATCAAATTACCTGAATTCACGTTGTTTTTCACCACTTGTTCTTCAGCTTCTGCTTTTTTTGGTTGATTTTTATTCAAATGACCTGAATTCACGTTGTTTTTCACATCGTTTTCCCCAGTCTCTGCTCTGTTTTTCGGGTCTGTAGTTACATGACGTGAATTCACGTTGTTTTTCACAACTTGTTCTTCAGCTTCTGCTTTGTTTGTCGGATTTTTATTCAAATGACCTGAATTCACGTTGTTTTTCACATCGTTTTCCTCAGTCTCTGCTCTGTTTTTCGGGTCTGTAGTTACATGACGTGAATTCACGTTGTGCTTCACAACCTGTTCGACAGCCTCTGGTCTGATAAGAATGCAACCCGAGGTTTTGGTGCATCCAACTTCACATTTGATGATGATGCCATGTGTCTTTAGACAGATATAATCTGTTCCGATTAGGCTGAGAAGCAAGAAAGCCAACATTGCCAGGACCTTTGGTTTTCCTGTTGTAGTCAGGTCTGGATGTCACTATAATGCAAAATCAGAAAGTTTACAGCATCAGTTGAAAAGGTAACTGTCTTGTAACTGGGACAGATTGCTCAAATTCTAACTTAGCATCGCCGGGAGGAGATTTGAGGTAAGTATTGAAATGGTAAATGTTTCCTATGTTCTAGTGCTGTTGCATATGGTAAATGCGGTAGAATAGCTTTTAATTATATCTTTTTGGTCAATTTTATCCAATACTAGCTATTAAGGAGACATCAAATTAAGTTAATACCCTCAGAAGTCCTTTAAAGATTCATTTTCAGAGTTTCAATTTGAAAAAAAAGTACATTTTCCTTGTATTATTTGCAAAAGTTTTGCGACCAACCTAGGGCAAATCGGACCAAAATTAATTAGATAGGAGACAATTTACCAAAATGACCGAAACGGCAGCCGCCAAGAAAGCGAATCAAGTGTGGCCATCCCACAACTTCGCGTTTCTAGATATACGCTTGAAAACCGTCTTTGTCTCGCACGACTAGATTTTATTTTATTTTTCTCCGAATTAGGTCTTCGTTGCTAAAAAAGTTGATTACCATCCAACGCAATTACGATACTTAAGACACGGTGTAAATCCTACCAGCATAATGATTACGTTACGGAAAGTGGATTCGTTAAATGCTATGGCCGTTTTACAGGGGTTCTGTGCTTTGGGCGTCAAAATAAGTATGTTTTTGTTAATTAAAAAAATGTAAATGTGATATCAACAATTTGACAAAATATTTTTCTACCGAGTGATGTATTCATATTCTCAATAGCTAACTTTCATCCTGAACCACATGCGAGTATGATAATGAAGCTTTAAAGAACTGTTATGAAAGTAGACATGTTATTTGATTATAATTTGATTCTTATATTGGATTTCACAATATATGTATGATGTTTCATTTATGTTTATTGAAATGTTTTTAAATTGTTTAAGGCAAGAGTTGCATTCTTACTAATAGTTCCTATGTTAACATTCTATTGTCTCCTCAATCTCTGGGAACTTTTGAAAAGTATCTTTTAGTCAAAATCAGTAATAGACTAAAGCAATCTAAATAAATTTAGATCAACAGGTTTTATATTTGGTCATACTGTTGATCTAAGATTGGGCCGTAAGGCGGGTCATCCAGCTGACCTCTGAAATCAGCCGTTCGGCCAATCAGAAAGTTGACCTAGCTCGCTGGAAGTTAAAAAAACTCAGCAGCACATCTTTTGAAATGGATGGTGTTCGGAGCTCTGTCATTCGGAGCGGAGCAGAGCGACCATTTCGATGAACAATCCGATTGCTTGGATGTATTAATAGATTATATTTTTTCATTTTAAAATGATTAGCGTATTTGCTAGTTGTCAATGACACAGATACTAACGTGGCGAATAAAAATCACAAAGTTAGAGCATGATAAATGTCAATATTTACGAAAATCCTCATGCAAGGGAAGGTAACTCCTTTATTATCAAACTCGTTTGTACTAATTTCTTTCGTTTCCATCCAAATTATTTTAAAAATAGTGATTTTTTGTCAATCATAAATCTAAAAAAGTTTCATACAACCAAAATAAAGCCAACCTACTGATATTTTTATTATCAGTATCAAAAAAGGGATCTATTTTTCACAATGCACACTGTTATTAAGAACAGGCCATAAGATAGCATATGTTTCTTCCGTTCACACATTGAATGAGCGACTATGAACTGTTTGTGACGTCGAATTTGAATGATCAAATCGCGAATCCGTTATTTGCATGCGTAAGGTCACCGGGACGACCTCTCACACTGGTCAATCTTAGATCAACAGTATGACCAAATATTAAACCTGTTGATCTAAATTTATTTAGATTGAGACTAAAGCGCTTGTTCACATTTTTCAAATCAGGATCTCATGCACTTGGTGTTGATATATGAGAAGATGTATTGCCTCTTATAATAATGATATAATGCTATTGTGTTATGATAAATCTTTAAATGATTAAGGATGAAATTCACGCTTTTTGGTATGGGTAGAAATTGTCTCCTGAATATTGACAAGACTTGAATTTGTGTTTGCCTTATAAACCCTGTAAGACAGTCCACCATGTTAAGTAACTCCCCACTCTCTTTAGAAAACTTAACCCTCCTCCAAGATCTATTGTTCCAACAAACACGCTCATTACACCAAGTAGGTCGTAGAAGTTTCTTAACTAGACAGGGAAGAAGAGTGAAGAATTACCTTTTTTACTTGTTTTCTGGCATCTTAAGTTGATATGCACTAACAAGTTGTTTCAATGTTACTTATATTGAAAAGCATTTTATTTCATATAAATTTCTGCATTCCATGATTTTTAATTTCAAGTTCATAATTGCCGGGAAAAAAATGGAAAATGAATTAGAACTTTAAATGTATTTAAAATTATACTTAATAAAAAAAAATTTAAATTCCGCCTTTGAAAATTGTTTGTTTAGGAATGTTCTTAACTAGAGAGGAAACAAGAGTGAAGAATGACCTTTTTTACTTGTTTTCTGGCATCTTAAGTTGATATGCACTAACAATGTGTTTCAATGTTACTTATATTGAAAAGCATTTTATTTCATATACATTTTTACATCCTATGATTTTCAAGTTCAAAATTGCCGAAAACATTTTCGAATATGATTTCAGAACCTTAGGTGTATTTAAAAATAAACTTATATTAAGGTTTCCTACTGAATGAAATAAATAGTACTTCTTCCTGAGTGTTATGCATTTTAGATAATCTTACCTTCATGAATTCTTATTCTAGTTCAGAGACGCAAGCGGGATTGGATCAGTAGTCCTTTGTTTATGAGCCAGTGACTCTACAATGAGCCCATGGTATATTTTCTATGTTGTATAATAAGATATCAGCCCGTAATAGAAATTCGATTTCTCATTACTCTTTTATCTTTATGTACAAGTTTGTAGTTGTAATTTTAAAGAAATTGAAGTAGTATCTAAACGAAAAGGTCAAGAGTTGTATCAATTGAAGACAGCTTTCTTTGTTCAGGCATGACATATTAAGTATTAAAGGCATTAAATATTGAATTATTTTCAAAACTTAGGAAATATAAGTGCTTGAATTTATAATTTTAGGACAAAACACTTTATTCCAGAAAACATTGGTTTCACAACAAAGGTAATCACCACTGATGATCATTTGTTTTTTTCATGTGCCAACATCATTCCTTTTCATTTATGGTTGCATACATCAAATTATAAAACATTTTCTGCTTTTCATTCGATATGCCAACCAACATATAACAAAATATCCTAAATATGGTGCCAAACATTTTAAAGTCAATGCACCACCCCTTTCAAAAACAAAGTAGTCCTAATGATAATGAGTGTTAATGGAAGCTTGAAATATGATCACAGAGGTCATATTGTTTAAGTCCTCCAAAGAAGTATAAGGCCTAGGTAGCTGAAATGTTGTCTACACCTGGGCTAAAGGGAATTGATTTTCACAAATTTGGTGAACCTGAAAGACATCAGGCCTTTAAAACCTAATACATTTTGCTGTTCATCGACTCCTTTGCTACTACATATAGGTTTTATTTAAGATTTTATTTTGACCCTGTGACCCTCAAATAGTAAACATATATCGCTTTGTATGACATTTTGCTTATCTGGCCTGTAAGGCCCGATGGGCTTATGGCATGGCATGGTGTCTGGCGACCGTCCATAAACTTTGTGCAGTTTCGACGCCTTCTCCAGAAGCATGAGGCCTGGACAGCTGAAATCATTTTTACAGACCTAGTGAGGATTATAGGCTACGCCCTAAAAACTTATTTTCGTCTTCTTCTCTAGGGCCAAAAGGCTTAAAAAGCTAAAATCAAGTGTACAGTCTCCAGTAAGGATAATATTTTGTTACTTAAGTGACCCTGTGACCCCGAATAAGGGCCACGGGGCACAAGCACAGCACGAATCTCGGAGTGGACAATATATAATAATAATATACTGTCCACTCCGAGATTCGAACGGTGGGCACAAGCCCTAATACGTTTTGTTACATCTAAAGATAATTTTATGTTAAATTAAAACAAGTAGGACTTTTGACTACAAAAATCGTTTGTTAGACAATATGTTGTATGAAAACACGTGCAATGTATGACGTATTGAATAAAAGACTCGGCAGTTGTGTCGCTGTTGTCTCCCAGTCAACACTTTGTGTATTTTATTGCATGACTTCATGGAAACTCGAACCTACAACAGTTTTTTGTCCTCTTCTCCAAAGGCGTAGAACGCTGAAACTTTTCTGCAGACTCCTTGACTAGTGAGGATTAAAATTAATAGCTTTGGTCACCTTTGAAACCTAACTACCCCTGCTTATTTTCATCTTCTTCTCCATATAAACAAGGAATAGAATGGTGAAATTGTGAATGATGAATTGTTGTGTAGAGAATCCTTATGTAATTGGGATTCTAACGAAATGGTACATTTTGTGACACTGTGGCCCCTTAATAGGAGAAAACGGTAGCCAGTGGCCACACCCTAAAGCAAAATTAAATAAGAAGCCGGATGAGCTACAGACCCAATGGCTCTAGTTTTAAACTATAGACCCGATTGGTTAATTTAGTTCTCTCTACAACGACTGAAACCTGAAATCTTGTAAACAGACTCCATGACAATTGCAGTTTTTGTATCATGGCCGTTATCTATCTACATCAAGTTTCAGTGACAACTTGTTCTCCATAAAATAAAATCGGTGGTTTTTAGCAACTTATGATAACTATGCATGGCTAGTACTTTTCCTCCTCTCTTATTAAAATGTTGATATCACATTATTGAATCACTAATGATCAACCAAAAAATAAAAACAGCTTAGATAACACAATAGCATATTCATAAAGTACTTACTTCTTAGTTTTATCAGTAAATATGACACCTCTTTTATTGCATCAAGTCTTATTTATCTCGAGTGAAATAAACATAAATATTTTATCTAAATGGGTATATCTTGAGGAGCAGGTACGCAATAAGTTTGAATATTGAATTTAAAGAAGGACAGTTTATTTTTGTGAGCCTGGTTAATAGCATTTATAAGTTTACTTTGTTAAATGTCTTTATTTTCAAAGCACTTAAACCCTCTATAAGCCTTTTTCAAGAATATTTCTTATCTAAATGCGTTTGAATTAATCCTTAAGTTTATATTGGTCAATTATTTCAATCTTTTCGAATTGTAAAACCAAATTTGCCATATCTATTCAAAAAAACTTTATCATATATTCTGTCATGATAACCTTAGCATATTTTTTCTCAATCGTATAAAACCGTTATGTTATGCCTTAATTTGAAAATGTTGTGGTGAACCATTTAAATCATTAAATGTAAAACTGACTTCAATAACATTAAAAGGGGTTTCAATTTACATTATCATTTAAACAAAACAAAAGTTCTTAAAATACACAGGACAAAAACCTTTGTGACCTGTCAAGAATTTGACTAAGAGAAATCTTGAGGATCTTTAACTATTTTTCCGATTTGTAAAATTGATACGGTTAAGTACATATTTAGAATGTGTTTCTAGGAGAGATATTTTCAAATGAAGTAAGAAATGTTGAATTCAACTTGTCAAAGGATTGGGTCAGCCTTGGGACAATGACAGTATATACTGATTTAAAAATAAAAATGACCTGTGGATCGATTACACATTTGGCTTGTATATACAATCCGTCAGCGGACCATTCATACAATTAGATGATATTTTTCATTACAGAATAGAGATTTTTCACTTCAAGTATGCTTTTTACCATATTTTCCTCTGTTCTTGTTTTATCCAGATATTTTGTAAAATGAAAAACGTAAAATGTCAAACGGCTCTCTAAGGTTTGGTCGAAATTTTTCACAATACATGTATCTCTTATGTAGTATTTATGGCTGTGACAAGACGATGACGCAAGTCATTGGCTCGGATTAAGGCATTTTTGGCTTAGGTGGCACTTTTGTCCCACAATTATTTCCATCTTTTCATCGTGGATAGGTCTGGAGGAAACGACTCAAATAACTAAATATGGTGCTCTAATGAACACTCAAATTTCAGGCAATGGCAGATTTTGAAACTTAAGTAAAATGTATGGTGATGTTTCCTTTTTCGCCACTTTGACACTGCATAATCAAATCCTTATTGTCATGCTTCAATGAATTAAAAAAAAAAATCGCCTCTGCTTAGTTAATCAGTTAATTATCGTCTTATTCACAACTCTCTTATCCTCGGCTATCGCCTCTACACTACTCATAGAGCTCCTTCCCCTAACTGTGTTCTCTGTCTGTCGGCAGTTGAATCTTCTGATCATCTCTTTATCTACTGCCCTTGTGTGAATGTCTTGTGGAATATCATTTTTCAGTGGCTTAAAACACTCTCTTGTGGCTTGATCAAAAAGTGTAATGAGGTTGTCCGTTTTGGACTTATCCCTCACCTCAAGTAAAGTCCGTTTGTGTATATTTGCTTTCTCTTGGCAAACATTGTATTTGGCTTATACGAAATTTGAACACAAACGGTTAACTGGAAATGATATTGTGTACATAATCGAACACTATACTACAGTGCTGCGCCGCTGTTATGTCATCAAAATGTACATATAATTCTTTATAACTCTAAAGGTAAAGTATTTTCATTAAAACAATTTGACATGTATATTTAAAAAATTAAAGTTGTGACTCTCTGTGTACACATTCTATCTTATGTGCTTGTCTTGTCTCTCTATCCCCTCTCGTGAACTAGTTGTCTTCTTTTAGTCATCCTATTGTTAGTGGCCACTACCCCGCCCACTGTGATAAGCTGTTTTTATTTCGGGAGTAGTGGTCAGCACCTGTCCATTATTGTACATATCACATTTTTGTCAATAAATTATTAGAAATGGGTACGATTTGATTTGTGGATCAAATCTTCATCACATCAAGGGGTCAAAGGTTACCCTGACGGCTGGACTTACGGGGCCTTGTGAGATCTTTAATCTGCGTAACGTAGAGAAACAATTAAGATATCATTTACCTCACTTATGTATGGCATTGGCGGCGGTCTACCGCAAGCTTTCATGGGCCAAAAAGACTTGTCTTCTCTGTTCTGGGAACGTTAAATGTCTTCCCAACTCGGCTTTAATAATTTCATTTTGAAAAGTGTTTACTTCCTTTTGAATTAATTAGTTACGGGTTATGATACGAACCAAAATTCAAAAATGCATTGAAAGAAAAATAAACTTTCTCAATCTGTAATGCATTTATTAGGCTCTCCGTAAGTCTTCAACACGAGGTTTTTCTTTTTTAAATCATTGAATTTTACCCTTCTTCCAGGTCAGTTTCAAACCTTTTACATCCATGGACAATCGAAATGAAATATAGTTACGCCACGATGACTAAAACAGGATTACGCATAATCTCCATGATTAAAGTTATGAAATTTTTAAATTTTGTAATGAAATTACAGCCACATTTTGTATGGTACTTTCAATTCTTAACATTTTATGTGTTTCATTTCAGGGGAGATTAGCACTGGAATGTTTGAACGTACTGCATCCAGCAGATCAAATCTCTATCCAGAGAAATATATGAAATAACTTTTCGGGTGATACCATATACGCCGAGGATCACTGGTTGCAAGATTTGACACATTTCCAATATACTTCTTTGTTGGATTATCTGATATTTACATATTCTCTTATCAGACATATATTTCAGTTAAACGTGTACACGTGTACCTGATTCTCCAACTGTAATTTCCATTAAATTCAGAATATTGGACACGAATACTGCCTCCTTGTCTCTGTCATACACGATACAGCATATGTACCCGTGTGTCGTTGGATCTTACTGATCCACTCAAAACCTTCCGTTTCGTAAGTCTACAATTTACCCCCAGAAGAAACGATACCAGATTTTCATAAGTAGATATATAACATTCTTGGCACTGATAATGTTTGCAATCAAGTGTCCTGAATTCATCTGATCTTTCTCAACTCGTTCCTCCGATTCTGCTATCACAAGGATGCAACCCATGTTTGGGGTGCTCTTATTTCACCTTTGATGAGGTACCATGTGTCCTTCATTCTCTCCCCCATGCAATGTTGATACAGCCTCTGTTCTATTACGCAACAAAGTGGGCTAGAATGGGAGATGCCTGATTGCACAACTAACTTTTATTGCCTCCAGAAGCTATTCTAAAATCCTCACTTTGGCTACTGAATCATGGTTAAAGCATAGTGATATGATCCACCCTTTCCTTGACAAAGAAATTTAAACGGATTTTGGCGCAATTTATTCTGCCAGGGAAACTGCCGGAACTCACGGATTTCGGTATAATAGAACAGAGGTTGTATCAACATTTCATGACTTGATCTGTTGCTGAGGGGAGAGAATGTGTGTCCTTAAATAAAAACAGCCAGTTCCATAGAAACCATCTACTCCATTCTAGCCAAGAAGCAGCAAAGCCAACATCATCTGGACTTCAGATTTTCTTGTAGTAGCCATCACGCACCTAGCTAGCAAGATCTGGATATCACTAAAAATGCAAGTCAAGAGTCTTGTTGAAGTTTATCTAATACACATATAATTAGTAGAAGACCTAAAAACTAACCCGTTACTATTTGTGTATTGAAGTTTACATAATACAAAAATAATATGATGTAATACAAATAATTCTCTTATCTTTTAATAGTTTAAAGTTTGAAATATATATGGACTTTAATGTAGTAATCTAAAAAAAAAGAATTGTAAGTAGCAGGGTAAAAATAAAGTGCAATACTCACTGTCCTAAAATGGACTTTCTGTTTAAGCTAAATGAGCTCCATTGTAAAGTAACATAAGTGCATTAGGTTTCTTGATACATTCTTTTTTCTTCAGTTCGAAATGGTCAATAAACTTGATGAAGTCTTGTAAATCTATAGGCATTTCCTGTCAGAACGAAAAGACTTTAAGCATGTTGCCAAAAGCCATTCATGTATACACTTTCTTGTTCTTTCTTAATTTCTACTTATTATCTAGTAACCTTTCTATTGAACAGGTAACTAGACTAAATTGAAGTTTGAAGTTTGAATTGTGAATGTGGTGAATCATATTACCAATTATTTCCTGGACATACTTCACGGCTCAACGCCTGGACTACTTTTCAGCGTCAAAGCACCGCTCAACACCTCGAGACAATCCCTGGCAAGGGGAGAACTGAAAGTGTCCAGTCCATTAAAGTACCATTAAGTTCTGACTGTTTTATTTAATCATGGACATCAATCAGGAAACAAGCAATTAGGAAAAAGAATAGAATATAGATACGTTATGTGGTAATGTGTATGATTCATGTTTTACTCCCTGTAGGGGATTTGTCAATCAATGTTTTTTTAACATATGCATAAACATTCACTAATGAGGTAATAGTGAGAAGGCTAAAGAAGAAGCTTAAATGTTGCATACGGATTCCTATTTGTATTATAAAATAAAAACTCCTTGGCAAATAGAAAGTTTTGATTTTCTATACACAACGAGGAGCCTGTCAGCCTGTCCATTTATACTTTATTTTTCAAAATAATCTACTTAAAGTGGCTGCGATTTTCTCCAATTTTTTCCCGTTTGAATACAAGTTTATGTCAAATATGAAATCTTCAAGGTCAAACATGTCATCGCCCAACCCAATCTAAATACAAACCCAATCTTAATACCTTAAATCGACGGATGGTATTTGTTAATACTAAAGATAGGACATTGACCAGTGTGAGAGGTTGTCCCAGTAAAAGTAAACCGCGTCAAATTCGACGTCACAAACAGATCTATAATCGCACAAACATCCTATGAACTGAAGAAATGGGCAACAGCTTATATCCTGTTCTCAATAACAGTGTGTCAACTGATGCATTCTGAAAAATAACAAATCTCGCTATTGTAACTGATAAGGATAAATATTTATTTGGAATTTATGGCTTAAGCTTCTTTGTTTGGAGAGAACTGACGGTCTCCCAATACTTTAATGACATCCCTGGTTTCAATCACGATACACATCTTACCGTTTGACGATGGCATGACTTACCCCACATTCATTCAAATATGTTCTGATTTTGACTCACAGTCATGAATTTTGTGGTTTGTGATATGTTGAGATCAATTAGTATTGACTATAGTAACATTTAGTATAGAATTGAACGTGTTGCATCATGTTTGAGAAAGGGACAACATTCAATCTGGTGAATGTCCAGCAGAACAGTCATCTTACCAATCGAGGTAGTGTCTTGTAAAGATGCTGTGTGGTAAATATTAAGTGGGAAGATCTCAAGAGGGGGAAACATGTTGATATTTTGAAAATTTTAATCAAATGTTACTAAATTGAGGGTAACTAAAATTGAGGGTATTTTTTAACCATGAAATAAGTGCTTTGATTAAGATATATTAATATATACCCCTAACATAATTAAAATGTGTTCACACAATATTGACAACCATCATTTGTGTTTTAAGGGTTAAGTTAATTAAACAATTATTGAATGAATAAATCAAGACATGATAGATCTAAAATCATGCTACTGTCCATTAAATATCAAATAGATTACCAAGTTGATTTTCTGAAATGTTGGCATCAACGTTTGTGGTGCATTCAGATTTATACAAATTACAATATTCCCATTATGAATATAAAACATATTTGCATATTTCGTTTTAAAATTGTGTTACTTTGATGTTTTTGTAATCCCGGAAAAAGTAGATCAAACAAAATGGGAATGACGATAATGAAAAATACGGAACCGAAGTCCTAAAGTTTGATATATACCAAGGTTAAGAGTGTAAAAATAACCTGAGATAAGCTACCTACTGGGTACCCCGCAGATGCAGGATTAAATATGAGTTCACTTTCTTCTACCTCTAATTATTAAACTATCATTCTGTTTCAGCTATGTTTGAAAGTTTGTCTTTAACAACTTGAATAAGGCTTACCTTTTTACATAACTGGAATTTGTTGATGTATGACAATCTTTTATAGCCGTCATTTACAAATGCAAAATACTTAAAGAGAACAGGGTTATTTAGATAGTCCTATGACATAATAAGATGTGATAACAAATGAAACACAAAGGTTATATTTTATCTTAATTGCTGTTTTGCCTAGAATAATTCAATAATTTCATATTTATCATAGAAGTCAACAAGTAGAAATATATATGATATCATGTGAAATTTATATTGAAGAAAGAAATGAAGCAACAAGAAAAATCTAAAAACTACTTTTCTCTTTAAAATAAGAATATTATGTTTTAGTCAGGATATTTTTATTTTTTTATAAATTAACAAAATGCTTAAGAATTTGTAAAATTTGCATGAGGTCATTATAAAATATTTCATAATCGTAAGTATTGAAACATTTTAAATCTTATCAGTAATCAATATATATATGTTCTTTTTGCGATAAAACTTGTTATTTCTTTTAAGTTATACAATACATTATTTCAGGTAAATGGAAAAATTCAAATGTTAAAACAAGACATTATGAATCGTGAATAGCAGGAAAGATATATCCACTCTTTATATCTAAAGTGCAACTTCATGATTTTTTTTTAAAAATTGTTCGAAAATACATTTCCAAATATCAATCAATCAATCTTTATTCATAAATAAAGGCCGCGATCGCATAAACATACGCAAACATACATGTTACATGCATACAATGGACATATATTGAATACATTTATTTTGACAAATGTTTTGCTTGGCCTTTAATTACAAATATGAGGAAGATAATTAAGTCTTTCTGCAGAATAAAAATTGGCACACTAGAGGAAATGAAATTCGTCTTCAATGCCGGATTTACAAACCGGGCATATACGTAGAGATATATCAATGTTTAGCCATCTTCCTTCAATTATTTTTCATCTTCATAATTCTGCTCTAAATTTGATAAGAATATTTCTATATTTAACATCATGTATAGTGCTTAAATACTTTTCAGGTTCTAATAAACTCTTATATTCTCGATACAATCTGTTACGTGAACCGTTATCAAGAGATCAATGCCAAGTTTTATAGAACATATTTATACAAACAAAATATTATACATTAAATAATGACAATATTCTCTCATATTAACCCCAAACGGACAATCGTATAATAATACATGTTAAACTCGTCATTCATTTACTTTTTACATTAATTTGCAACTTAAATAGTTTCCAAAATTTCTGTTGAGAGATTCATATCCATCATTGTCTGTTTTCCATCATAATTGCGTCCTCATAGCTTCCCATATTCTCTCTCCAAAGAGACAGATCAAGCCATGAAAAGTTGATACAGCCTCTGTTGCGCCTATATATTTCAAACTGTTTTTTTCGATTAACTGGATAAATTTATATGTATTTTGCTTTTTGCCAAACATATAGCTTGACCACAATGCTTTCTTCTATGTCCCCTTAAAAGCTTTGCGGAAGGCATGTTTTTGGTCCCGTCCGTGGTTGTTTTATTTTCAACGGATTGTAATAGAATTGAATATGAAAATTACCAAGAACTGAGGTGAAGTATTAATGTGATATAGCAGAGGTTGCTTTTCTTTGCTTTCGATAAATTAAAATTACAATACCCTGTGAATTCTCATAAACATAAGCAACATAAAATCCTTCTTGGTAACATGATATACATATATTCAAGTTTGATACATCTACCAACAATATTCTTTATATCACAACTGTGTACTTTAAATTCATTCACAAGCTTGTGTATCTTTTTGCAAATATCTTTGATTTGAGTTATGTTTGAAGGTCAACTAGACAACTGACATAGGATCCCCTTTGTTCATGTTTAAAATAACCATTTTATTTCACCTTTGTCACTTTAGTCAACCGCCAAATATAACTCAATTCTGATAATTATGATAATCAAGTGTGTCAACTTACAATTTCCGAGTTGAATTAATACGTTATCCCTTTAGAGTTTGCAATGCTACGATGTTTAGATACATCCCAAATTACATGGTATTTGCACTAGGATACGCAGGTCAATTGACAAACTTGAACATTTATGAAGAACAGCACCATCAGACATTATCTGCATTAAGTTAGTGTAAAAGCAACATGACAAACTAAATTTTCCACAAAGTCTAACAACTTCACTGTGGTATAAGGAATAGTTTGAATACACCATACAAAAACCAATGTTCTTGAAGAAAAACTATTGTCTAGCCGAAAAATGTTTAAACATTATATAAGATTCTCGATTTATCTTCATTGCCTTTATCACATTACTGTCATGTAGATTGTTGCAAACATTGAATGTTTACCACTATACTCCCATGCAACATCTCTGATGCTACCATTTTTAAAAATCTATTTTGCTTGTAATTTTACTGACCTTTGGTAAGTAGAGTACAGAATATTATTGGACATAATGAACGATTGTAAATATGACATTTTACGATTCAAATTCTGTTCCTCAGTGCATATTAGTTTACATGAATTTGTCTTGACTAGGGTAACATTAATTGCTTTTTCATTCGCAAAAACAATTATTTTGAAATTTTGTATTGAAATGACAGCCATATTCTGTATGGTACTTTCACTTTTCAATATTAGGTGTGTCTTATTTGAAGGAAGATTAGCACAGAAAATGTTTTCATAGTCCTGCATCCAACAGAGGTGAGGTGAGGTGAGGTGAGATGAGTTGAGGTTTATCGCCGCTTTCAAGAGTATTTCACTTATATCGCGGCTGCTAGTATTATGTTAGGGTTAAAACACGAGAACGAGGTTATGCTTGGGATTTCAAAACCTGAGGAAAGAAAGCTGAGCGGAAAGTAAGACCGAAAGCGAAGCTTGAGGTCTTACTTCCCGCGAGGCTTTCTTTCCGAAGGTTTTGAAAACCCAAGCATAACCGAGTTCGAGTGTTTTAACTAACTTAGATGCCGTTATTAACAACCCGTAATCATTTGTCCATATTGTAGTATTTGTAATCATATTTTCAGACTGATCATAAAAATTGAGAAAAAAAACAACAAATATCAAGGATTCATGTTCGTCGGTTAATTTTAACATTTATTATTGGATTACATTACTTTATACTGTCGCTTCAATTCTGAATATAAAAGATTAAAATGAATTTCCTTCAAAAAAAGCATTGTGTTCAGACGACTTTTTGATATTGACATAGCACATAATGCACGTGCAAAGCATTCTTCGAGGTGTAAGGTTTTACAAATGACAATCGACAAGTCACGTGGTTGACACCGTATTTGGATCCTTTAAATTTATCACAAATGAAAAGGTGTAACACTGTTAATATCCATTTTGAATGTTTGTATGCATTTAAAATTGGAATTAAAGTGCAATTGGATTTCCTAATGCTTTAGGGCCGATTTTTTGTACCGAAATCTGATCTTCAATCAATAGATTGTTTAACATAACCTTCACTTCTAACTGGCCCGTTAGAGTAGTGGTTATAGTGCTAGGTTACGGTTCAGTGGGTTGAGGGTTCGAATCCCGCACATCGGAAGCATTGTAAGTTTTTTCAAGATAATGTGGACTTAGGGGTTAGGTTACACATAGGAATATAAAACCCTTTGACTTTGAAATATAAAAACCTTCCAATCCCCGAGTAGGTGTTACATATGAATATAAAAACCTTCCAACCCCCCGAGTAGGTGTTACATGTGAATATAATGCCCTGACTTCCCAATGTAAACCCTCCTTAGAGGTTATTACGGGAATACAAGAGACCTCCAAAACAATAGACGAAATCCCCGATAGGTTTCTAAGCAGGGAGAAAGCCCGCAACACTATTGTGGCTATGCATTGCGGTGAAACCTGCGAGCATCGGCTGGAACTAGCAACCATGGGTGGTACTGCATTGCACCAAAACCTTACTGCGTGTAGAACAGTTATCTACTACAGACAAAGTTGCCGAGCCCCTGGCGGGATTCGAACCACGGACCTCCTGATCCGAAGCCGAACGCGCTAACCACTGCGCTATCCCGCCCCCCATCCAACAGAACAATTCCCTATCCAGAGAAATATGTGAGATTTTTTTCAAGCTCTCCGGGTCATACCACATACGCCAAGTATCATTGAAAGTTAGCTTTGACACCATTCCAATATACCTCCTTGTTGTGTAGATTATCTGATCTTTATATATTCTCATATCATATATATCTTTCAGCTTAACGTGCACGTGTGAAACTGATTCCCCAATGGTTCTTTTTGTTATGTTATGACTAGTGGACCAGAATATAGCGTTTGTGTCTCTGTCATACACTATACAGTAAATATTCCCAGTAATGTTAAAACCTGTCTCCTTTGTGTTGTTGGATGTTACTGATCCTCTCAAAACCTTCCAATTCTTTACTCCAGTTTTCACCGCCAGAAGAAAAGAGCCCAGGTTTTCGTGAGTAGTTTTAACATTCTTGACACTAAAACTGTTGTTTACTTCTGTAATCAAATGTCCTGAATTCATTCGATCCTTCTCAACTGGTTCTTCTACAGCAGTTCTGACAAGGATACAGCCGGAAGTTGCAGTGCATCCAACTTCACATTTGATAATGATGCCATTGGTCCTTAGACAAAAAAATGCTGGTCCAATTAGACTGAGAAGCAAGAAAGCCAACATCATCAGGACTTCTTGTTATCTCGTTGTAGCCGCAAGCCCGTTGCCTTGTTTGGATGTCACTAAAATGGTAATCCATAACCATTTTTCAATAAGCTTTGAAATGTCACTTTGGCGATCTTGTTTCAAAAGTGACTTGTGCATTTGTTACCTCATATTTCAGTGGTCAAATGAAGTAAGTTATTTGTTATCTCATATTTCAGTGGTCAAATGAAGTAAGTTATTTGTTATCTCATATTTCAGTGGTCAAATGAAGTAAGTTATTTGATATCTCATATTTCAGTGGTCAAATGAAGTAAGTTATTTGTTATCTCATATTTCAGTGGTCAAATGAAGAAAGTTATTTGATATCTCATATTTCAGTGGTCAAATGAAGTAATTATAAGTTATTTGTTACCTCATGTTTCAGCAGTTAAATGAAGTAAGTTATTTGTTATCTCATATTTCAGTGGTCAAATGAAGTAAGTTATTTGTTATCTCATATTTTAGTTGTCAAATGAAGTAAGTTATGAAGTCTAAAACAACACCTATTAAGGATTCTGAATGATACCCCCTTCAAGAACTATTCTTTGAAATTTCCTTAGACGAAAGACATGAAAGAACATTATTTATTGCCTGTTTCCAGATATCCTACAGCAAAGGTGCATTAATAAATTTCCAAAAGAAGGTTATTTATATTGATAACATTTTATTCTAATCGAATTCCTACTTTTCTAATTTCAATTCAAAACATTCTAGCTAAAAGGATTCCGAAAAAGCTATGTTAAAAATCTGTTGAGTGATATTAATAGAAGAAACTTGTGTGCAAAACAGGAATTCCTGTGCCCCTCACTGTTCTTTATCTTATCCTCTCATAATGTTTTATCGTTTTGAAAGTCCTTTATACATATTTCACTCGAATTACCTTACCTTCACGAATTCAAAGATTGATCAGCGACGTGATCGGGATCGAATCCAGTGACTCTACAAAATGACCAGGGATGTTGGTAAAACATTTTCTGTTGAATGTAAACAATACCTAATTGACCTTTGGTAAATTGTTGATGTTTTATTTGCAACTATCAGCCCGTGATATAAATATAATTGTACACTTTTATCTTTATATTCAATCAAATTGTTATCTGTAAAAAAATAAAGAATTGATGTGCCAAGTTATTAAAACGGTGAAAAAGTTTTAAAGATGCTGTATCATACTTGCAATGTTTTTTAAGTATTTTTAATGTATACGTTGTAATTTTAGAAAAATTTAGCGACCAACCTTCAGAAATTCGGACCAAAACTCATTAAATAGGAGATTATTTACCAAAAAATACCGAAACGGCAGTCGACATAAGGGTGAATCAAGTGTGGCCATTTCACAACTTCCGGTTTCTAAATGTACGCTTGAAAACCGTCTTTGTCGCGCTCAACTAGATTTTATTTTATATTTCTCCGAATTAGGTATTCGTTGCTGTCAAAGTTGATACCCATCGAACGCAATTACGGTAGTTGAGACACGGTGTAAATCCTACAAGCATAATGATTACGTCACCGAAAGCGGGTTCGTTAAATGACATGCCCTTTCTAGAGGGGTACTGTGCTTTGAGCGTCGAAATAAGTATGTTATTGTTGATTAAACAATCTAAATATAATATCAAAATTTCGATGAAAGATTTTTCTAAAAGTGATGTATTTCATTTCTCAACAGCTAAGTTTCATCCTGAACCGCTTGCAAGTATGATACAGCATCTTTAAAGCTTTTTTTAAATATAATACTTCGTGGTATCTGTTCGAAATATTTTTAGTTGATTTTTTTCATTTTTCATTTTGTGACCAATGCAGTTTGATATTGATCATACGTTTGTTTTCGGTTAAGTTATCATGTATTCTTGTATTCACATGTCAATATATCGATATCGTTATAATAATGATTATTTTTCAACGATAATTCCAATTTATCTCAAGTATGTATTACGAACTTTGTATATCATATTCCTTTTTTATGTATTCATTTTCATAAATTCAAATTGACTTTCAAACTTTGAAATGTTTTTAAAATGCTTTATCATTTCATTCACCCTTGCCAAGTATAAAAAAGATTAATTTTAATTTGTTTTTCTTCTTAAATGTCACATTATATCAAATAAATTATTTACATAAATTGAAATAGTATAGATATTTTAGGATTACGAAAAGGGCCGCCCACTTAAAAGCAATGAAGTCAGGTAATAATTTTTATAACTTGTTCTCATAAGATATAGATATATTTTTTTACTAGTATCAACACAGCTATAAACAAGTTGAACATACATACATGGGATAGAGATTCGAGGATACAGGGCTGCGCAGGCTCCTCAAATCATCAGGTCATGCATTATTGCTTTCCTATTTTGATGCAGACTTACATGTCAAAAAAAAAATTCTACTTTTGTTTGGAAAATCACAAATAAAGATCTGCCTTGGGCATGTATCCTTAGTATGTTTTATGACATAAAAAATTGTACAAATTATTTCAATGAACTCCCTTTAACTAAAGCAGAGAATCTCTAAAAACATGTAACATTAACGGTTGCCTAAATATATTTAAAAAATCAGGAGCGTTTGTTTAGTCTCTGTTTAAATATTATTGCATGGTTAATAGTTATGTTTCTATTTAACAAACTCTATCCTACGGAACAATTTGTATCAAATACTAAGATATGCAGTTCCTGTTTACAGCTTTGGTGTGCGAAACACATGACAACTAGGATCAAAATGAAAATCACATGACGGCACATGGTCATGGTTCAATATGCAGCCCTGACTTTGGTGATTTTATTGCTTATGAAAAGATATCCCAGGTTCTGAAAAGCTCAGAAAAAATGTGTGATGAAAGTTTTCATACTTACAAATTTATCAATTATTGTTTTCACACCTTCAAAGTTCACAAATCAGCAGTCCCATGGCCTGTATGCCTCTTGGTATGAACAATACATCTAACCGTTTCCTTTTGAGGTATAAACATGTGTATGTTGTTGTATATGAAAACTACTTCTTGAACATTCCTTAAAGGGGCAGAAGCACGTTTTTTGATAATTTTATATTTTGAATTTTTTACTGATAACTGTAAGTTATTGCTTAATGTATTATTTTGACAGTGTCAAAAATCTCATGACACAAGCCAATTATACATAGTCAGAGGACAAAAGTATGAAGATTCACATAAAATCCATTGGCGGCCATTTTGTGTGAACACCTGTAATTCATTTTGTGGAAGAAAATGAATCGCAAGGCTAAACTTCACGTTATATATTTGATAAACCTCAGTAAACTTTGTGCATTTTCGACTTCTTCTCCAGAAGCATAAGGCCTAGAAAGCTGAAACTTTGTGAAAGACTCCTTGACTAGTGAGGATTATAAATTGTAACATTGTAACATCTATAGTAACGCAAGGACTATCAATATTCTCCTAGGCTATTCTCCTACTGCATTGTCTCCAATTTCATAATTCTAATCATAACAGAATATTCAAAAGCAAACAAGATCATTATCAATATAATTTATTTGCAATAGTAAGAATATTGATTTGACAAATTGTGACGGTCAGTAGGGTCTCTCTGACATTTGTAACCTTTCGTCATGACAACAGTGGCAAGATTTAAGCAAAACAAGCAAAGAATCACATAATTGACAAAACTCAAAACAATACAAAATCGATTGGATTAATCTATTGCAGGCAAGTTAGATAATGGTAACAGAAGATGGTTGTTCATTTCAGGATATTTAATTCAATACAGCTGGATTGAAAGGGATTGAACCTTAAAGACAAGGTAAGGAACACACAAAAATATCATTCGTAATTTTATCAAGGGCTTCCTCACCAAGAAGGAAATTCGAATTTTTATTAGATGGTTTAAAAAAGTTGAACTACTAGCAGAAGCAAATATCTTTACATCTATTATTAAGCAATTAATCTTGTCAAATTCACGATCCTTTGCAATGTTTGAAGTGACATAGAAATATAAATATGTGAGATATGCATCAAAAGTTATAGTAATCGATAAAACTTATTGCACATGTTGAACAAAATATGCATTAACATCATAGAAGGTTTCTTCAAGCTAAAAACATAATCAAAATGAATATAGAGAAGTTAAGCATTCCCAAATTGTCACAAATTCAAGACCCGATATTATAAAAACCATAATACAAAATTTGATTATTAAAAATATATTGAAAATTGTACGGTCCTTTTATTTTTCTTGAAAAGATGTCACATTATTTTTCAGTCTTTTCTTATCAACACAACATCCTTTTAAATTTCAACTATTTTATTACAATTTTAGTTACTGTAAACCTTTGTGATCGTTGTCAAACTTAAGTAAGGAAAGCTTTATACACTGTATATGTCTCAAATATCAATAGTGAAGTAATTAACATTGCTTTAAACAACTTATTGCACATTTTATGAAAATGTTCCTACATACTCAAGAGAGTACTAAAATGCACATGATAAAAAGGTTCAAATATCAAGAATAGAAATATCAATATCAATAATATATAAGATATAACTTTAACAAATTACATGTAAATAAAATGATAATACTTCTTCTTTAGCACATGACAAACTATCTCTGAAATATATATAATTTTGTAAATAATAAATAATCGGCTATGAAAATATATCATTATTTAAAATTCCCTGAGATATCTTCTTTTTCAAAACGTAAATAGATTTAGCAATAAGGAAGATTATTTTCAAAGAATTAAGAAGTAGATTATCCATACAATTATCCTCCTTATTGATCATCACACTAACTTCTAGAATGCCAATTAAAGAAGTAAATATATTTAGCCCTCTATTGATATATATTTTTACAATGGAAGCTTTATTCATGTTAACCTTTGTTTCAGTTTTGTACCAAAGTTATGTGACATACTACCTTTGTGCTTTGTGAGAAAGGGCCCTTCCTGTTTTGATCTTAAGGAACTGACTGTAATACTTAAAATATTACTTTTAAACAGCAATCATTGTCTTTGCAAACATGTTTATATATATGAAGTGCTTAAAGAAGAAAGAGAAGACCTTTTTGGTCTATTTTGACTTTGAGTAAATGTAGTTAAAAGAGATTAACACTTTTGAACGTTTGATAAATAAAAATGCTACTGTGTCGAATTGACAAAATTAAGATGAAGTAAATATGTCATGCATACTCTTGGATGATAATGACAAATTCAAATATTTATAAAATTTTAAATGTATCACTTGATTAATCCATTTATCACTGACTAAAGTATTAAGTACTTTGAAAATAATCAAAGTTTCAATCAATTACATAATGAATGGGACAATCAAGTTAAATGATACTGATTTTTGAGAATTGTTACAATGTTGTAAGAAAAGGTCAAATGGCCCTTAACAAATGTTTGGTACATGGTATTTAGAATTGAGTACAACTTTCGAACACAGTAAACCTTGCACAAAAAGTTGCCATCAAGGCATAAACAAATGGATTGATACTCAATTCCACATGCAAATGCATTTGCATTGATAAAATGCTGTGATTTCATTGGTTATAATAATTGACACTATTGAAACTTGATTATTCATCGAAATTATAAGCATATACATATAGTTTAGCCTAAACATTAATTAAGAAAATTACTGAGTAACTGAATTAATTTATGTTTAGCCACATGCATTGTTTGAAAGTTTTAAGTCAAATAAAAGGTACAAATGTAAGAACTGAGGGTGAATGAAATTAGTGATTAATTATTTGTTGAATTAATTTTTATACTTTACTCATTTTTTTTTAAAATGGCCCATCAATTTAAGGTTAATGAGACATTCATCTCACTGTGAGTGAAAACAATCTAAAACACCAATCCGAGAATTAGGGAAGGGAGGTAGCTCTATATTTGTTTGTCTGACCACATGTTCTTTCATGTTGATTTGGAATGTTTTCAAGCTTAAATGTTAAGAAAATAAGGCTGACATGGCCATTAATTAAAACAATTGAACTACATACTTGTTTGTTAATTATTTTTGGTTCCTACCCACCTTAATTATGTACGAACTGGAAAATATAATTTGAAAACTGAATTTTTTTCCCGACCTACCGGCCTTCTTTTTACTCTTAATTCCGTAAACCAAAGAAAAGTCTGACTCAAAGACGAAAACAAGCCAACTTATTTTTATTCACAAATATTGGATCTGATGACATAATCTTATTTTATGCAAATAAAAAATTAAGGACACTATTTTTCAAAGAGTATTTTCACAAATTCTGAGTTCGATATTTACCATAATTTGGATTCATGTTAACTAATATTTGTATCACCATTTACTTGGATGAATCTTTAACTGAACTCAGATAATGCATGAATGCATCAATGCATCAATGTGTCGTGACATACCTCTGTTCAATTTATAGCATGACACTTGTTAGAACCCTCATCAACACACGACAAAATGCTTACATCGATAAATGTCAGTAATTTCACGTCAAAAAACGGAATCCAAATTAATGAATTAGGGTATTGTAGAAGCTTTGAGGATAAATATACTTATAGAGCAGAGTGAGAAGTAAGAGGCCAAAAATTATGAGATGACAAGCTATGAATAATTTCATTCAGCGACATAATTGCAAGTATTTATCACAGCATGTGAAGAATTTTACACTTTCACAGTCCCAACTACATGTGGTGCACCAGATTTTAGCTCGATACATTTAAACCAAAATGTTTCTGTTTTCTCATCACTTGTGGTCTCCTCGTGTCCGAACTGTATTCTCGCTTCACCAGGCATGAAGAGAGGCCGTTTGAAGGCACAGTCAACATGGATTGGATATCGTTTTGGTATCTTATCTGGAAGATAGCAAGAAACATGATTTATGATGTATCACACATGTGTTTAATTCATTCTAATTTGTTGTCAATAATCGACACATTTTCTTGACAATGACATACAAATCTCAATACAGACTTTAAAACTTGCTCATCTGAGCGACATAGATACATTACTTGCAACACTTCATTCAAAAGTCCTCTGAACATACAGAAGTACAATATTCTTACCTTCTCAAGAAACCACGAGCAATAGCAGCTTGCACTGTATACACCACAGGGGTTTGACATTCAAATAACCTTGTTGGTGGCATTAAGAATTTGGAAATCATACAAGAATGCTGGGTGAAACTGTGGATGCGTTCATCAGTTTTGGAATATATATCATTGAAAGCCATGAATGTTTAAAAGATTGGCATTAGAAGCAAGAAGTTACCCGAGTGTAGAACTTCATGTAGTGACCGGGCCATAGTCCACATGCCATGAGCAATGGGTGACCTGTAGCCCAGCAGTTTGGCAGTCCATGAGTAGAGGTGGTGTGGATTCCAGTCTCCTGTCACCTTGGCGTACTGTAGTCCCGTGTCTCCACCTACACTCACCACACAGTCTCCCAGAACATCTGCATCTAGGATACAAGGTACAACACTGGTAAAAGGTGTTTGATCCAGCATTGGCCCGTAGGCCAAATTTACAGTTGTTAACAAGGACCCACACTTTTGAATATCTTCAGATCCTTTCCATCTTCCTACGCAAAGCCTAAAACGCCAGTATCCGATTGTATAGCTTGATGTATACAAATATAATTAACACCTATGTATTAAATATAAAATTTTTGTTACGAAATTAGTTTGGGGCCGGACCCCTCTCTGATAATGACAATACATTTTACCTTCAATCTTGTCAGTGTTATTTCTTCTCTCTTTATGTTTGGAAGCTCCACTTTTGACAGCCTGTGGGTTCCTGGACAGTACAGTAAGAGTTCCCTCCCATACAAGAACATTACTGCTGTCAGTGACTGAGAACTTCACTTCTTCTTCCACCCCTCTCTCAACTACTGTATACTGCAGGACACGGGCTTCAAGGTGAAGGTCTTCACTGAGTAGACTGTCAAGGTTCTGGTACTGTGTGATGGTCTGTCTGATATGGATCAAACCTGCAGAAGTGAACATATATACACTTACAGGGATAAATTTACCTGCGAGTCCTGCTTCAAATACTCAAAACATTATAAAAATTTAAGCTGCGAGTCCTGGGATGCATAGGTTTTTTTTGGTGATACTATGTCAAAGGACTCATTTAAATCAGCTTGGACTCACAAGCCTTTTTGGTTGCAAGTCCCTTGACTCAGAGGGTCATATCTGTAGATTGATTACTGAACTTACAGTGTTGAAGAAGATAAAGGCAATATCATGGATATACAACCTCTTTATTCAAGTTTGCGACGCTGTATATCCATAATATTGTCTTCATCTTCATCATCATCGCAACTTCTAGAATGCCCATCAAAGAAGTCACTTGCAGTGTTGATCCTAGAGTGGGTCCTTGGGACGTTTTTGAAAGGTCTGTTGGCTTGGTGTCCCTTAAAATTTGGAGAAGTAAGATACTTCTTTCATTGCAAGGGGTCCCTTATGCTCAGAAGAGGTTAAAGTGATCCTCTCAGCTGATCAGCTTGGAACAATGAACTTGAACATTAGTTAAGCAACATCTTTGTAGAAGTTGTCTAACAAGTAAAAAGACGGTTTTTTTCTTCAGATATGGTATTTTGAGTTAATTCTTTATCTAACAGTAGAATAGATAAAAAAAATATTTCAAAAACGCGTTTCCAGTAACAAGATTAGTTATACTATGAAATGTTAACATTATATAACTGTATTTATAGTCTGTGATCCAAGCGAAGTGCTTTATAAACAGAGTCAAAAAGAAGAGTCAAAAGAATCCGATTGATATTCCATAATTTATGAATGTTGCGTTTCGGTAGAAAAAAACATTTGAAACCAACTTTCAACTTACCATAACATTATGCCATGCCATGCCATTCTAAATTACTTGAATTCCTCATTTTGGAAGCAGTTGCTAGTATGATAGTAGGTAATAATTCAAAGTTATAATATACCAAAATCTGGGTTTTACGGGACTCAACTTTCTTGAGTATTTGACGCAGAAAATGTCAGGAGAACCCCCAAAAAATAAGCATGTGGGTCCTCTGTGACTCACAGTGATCAATCTACAAATATGACCCTCTGAGTCAAGGGACTCGCTACCAAAAGGATTTGTGAGTCCAAGCTGATTTAAATGAGTCCTTTAATAGGTAAGCACTTAGTAACACTGAAAAACTATGCATCCCAGGACTCACAGCTTAAATTTCTACGAGTCCTTTCAAAATTGTATGAGTATTTGAAGCAGGACTCGCAGGTAAATTTATCACTGCAATCAGTAGTATTCTGATACAAATATCTAATCTTTCAAATGAAAACCCATTTCAGTATGATGTTCGTGTCAGGATGGAATTAAAACATTACCAATAACCATCCCATTCTAGGGAATTCTTTGACAACTTTTTTATCAAGTATGAAACTTCTATATTTTTTTATGGACTCTTGAAATAGGAAAAGGACTCCTGAAAATATATACTCTGAGTCCCCAGGACTCTCAGTTTTCATTGACTATGTAAAACCATGCAAAATGTTCAAATAAATACATTCCTGCATCTTTATCGTATGTAATGAGTAAACACACTTTATATTAACTAATCATTCATTTGAAAATAGTTCATTGAATATAAAACTGCAATAATGGATACATATTAAGAATCAACACATATGTCAAGCTTTCAGTATTTCTGAAGGTTTTTTTTTTACTTGTACGTATCATTTCATAGTCAAATAATTTTTATTTTATGTTCTTTAAAAATGTATAGATAAATTACAAACCTAGAGGACATAGAGGGAATCTTGATGATGTACTTAAAATAGTCAGATGTTTCATAAATAACGTTTCTAGATAGCAGATTGGTATCATATCTTCAGAATATTTTGGGCAGCAAATTTGTTTGTAGGCCACCACATTATCCTTGTTAATTCTGAAAGAGAAAAAGTTTTAAATTAACAATGATTCACCAACGTAACAGGTTCTAATATAATTTCAACTTTTTGCATCAATATGTAATTATATATAGTAATATAGCAATATGAAATGTAAAAAGAAAACATTCAATATTAGCAATATTTCATAAGATTATTAGATAGACAAGCACATATAATAACATTTTTAATCTTAATAAATACAAATCATACCTTCGTATAACTGAATTATTGTCACTATTGATTAGTATTGAACTATATCCCTTTGAAGTCTTACCTATACTAAATTTCAAAAGTAATTATAAATGCATTTTTTAAAATAATATGATATATATATTATCACGCATGCATTGATTAAATTTATATAAATAAGAAATCTCGACATGATAATGGACCATATTACAAATTAGGTTATGATTGTCCTTGGAGTATAGGCTAACAAAAGTTTATGTTTATGAAACATGTCAAGGCAGGTAGATCTACTAGATTCGCAAGGTTATCAAGAAAACTTTTTTCATATTTTAATGACGCTTCAATCACTTTTTTCCTTTGTCATAAACTATTTATCAGTCAAAAAGTTTTAAAAAAATCAAGGTTACAATTTTCAGATTTGACAAACATACTTAAAATTTTCTAAAACCACTTTGTTCTGGAATCGAAATACTTTTCCAGAAATGGGCGTGGCAGTCGTGTCGCTGACGTTAGCAGACGATGCTTCGTCGACCGTGTAAATCTTCCCTTGTTTTCTAAATATATAACGTGATCCCTTGATCATAAGTGGAATGAAAGACGGCACATCATTGCAAGAAAAGGTTTCTTTTTCTTCAAAACCCTTCTGGAAATAGTAGAAAATGTAGATAATTCCAAATGCCAAGATCCCAAATCCAAAAATCAATAAGGCGCACGCCATTTTGGACTGGCTTACTTCCCCTGAAACCAATTTTATTTTTAGAATGTTATGTTTTTGTTTTGTAAACATATACTTATTTCCACATGTTAAAATGGTTTTCATTTACGAAATAAAAACGTAACGTGTGCTTTGTTTTAGGAACATATGTTTTTTTCAAAAAATTCCTCGTAAAATATTCATAGGTATTAAAAAGTTGAACTCGGAAACGAAATAGGAATATTGTAATGCTTCTCATAATTTATATATGGTAAATTTAAGTTTGGGATGAAAAAGCATAAACGTGGTTTACATCTACCATCAACCACAACCGCATTTTATTTCTGCATAAAAGGAAACATTTAAATTATGTTGACTAATATATTTATTTGCTCAAATATATATAATCGTCCCTTCATTAGAACAAGGATGTTGGTCAAAATTGAGTTAGAGTGTTCTCAATAAATCAGAGGATTTATTCTACCTCTTAAAAGACAAAATGTAATTGCATAACATAGCTTAGATAGTGCTTTTCTTGCTTTTTTGTTGGTTCTATTTCCGACATATTCATGAAACTGTTTAATTTTCAAAGATTTCCTTTTGGGTTTTTAAAGCGACTCCATTTGAGCATGTGACGAGGACGTAGAACAATGTGGGACTAAGGAAACCACCATATTCAACATGTATTTTGTATGCATGTTTTTGTATATTAAAACTAACATATATCAAATTCCTCCAGATCTCTACATACACAATCTTTTAATTAAATGTACAACTAAATTTCATATACATGTATATGTATGACAACGAATCTTGAACTTGTGTTTTGAAAACATTGTTCTGTCATAATAGTAGTCAAGCATAGATACTAGATTTTCAGACAAGATATAAGTTTTTACGAAACGATGCTAATGCTAATTTGTTAGAAATAAAACGATGTATTAATTTAATATAAATATTTGAACTTTGGAACCTAGATTAAATTTTAGTTTATATAATATTTAAGTAAATTATTGCGCCTTCATTAATATTATTTTATTTCTTGAGGCTTTTCATTTCATATTCAGTCGATCTAGACTTGCACAAATAGGGCCTATATAGACTGTATCAAAGGCTCTTATTTGATACACAGTCATGAAGCAGGACTTTTGGGAACTCTAATACCCCGAAAACGACTTTTTGGAGTTTATGCAATAATTTTATAAATGTCTACTTTAAGTCTATAATTAAAGAGAATAAGGACATTTTGAGCTTGTCAGATTTCATACAGTTTGAATATGATGAGATCATGATTGAGAAATAATTTTGACTTCGTATGTAGGCCTATAAATGTACTTTAATGTAGTGCAAATATGGTAATCATTTAATTTTTTTCAAATCTATCTAATCCCTTTGAAACATAAACATATGATTTTTTTTAAAGTTATCAATGACAGCTTATGTCTTGATGTGGGTGATATTTTTTATATCTTATCGACGTTTGACAAAATGTCACGATATAAAATCTCGCGACGAGTAGCTAATTATTATAGTATAGGGGAGACCAGAGATGGTTATAACAATATTTACTGTTAGCATATTTATGAAGTAGATTTGTTGGATAATTCAAACTACCATACTCAAAGAAGGACTGTCGACATTGGCCTTTCCAAAGATACATTGAACTCAAACACATGCCCACTCATATCGGAGTGAGAAGGCAATACTCTAACAATCATTGATGTAACAACTTACCCCATTGTTGGGGTAGGTAAAAATTGAAACAATGCTGGGGGCTGGTTATTTATTTACTAATATATATCTCATTATCTCCTATCTATTTTCAGTGTTTCTGTATTTATCACGAAAGATTAGGAGATAATTGGTAGATTGTCAATTTGTGTACTTCGTGGATTGGCCGATGATCGAGATACCAAGATCAACAGTAACTGATAACGGTTCAGTTATAACTGTCTCATTTTTTTCCGTTTCAGTTATCAGCGCACAGTTTTACATATAACCATTGTCGATTTCGTCACGATCTGGCAAGAAGGAACGTCTGTCAACATCTTGGAGGGCGATATACAAGCGATCGGTCATTTGTGCAACATCCGAGGCTTAAAGATGGGAGTGACACGGGAAAATAGAGACCTATTCATCTACGGAATCAGCGAGGATGAATTAGAGTATGTATCATACGACAGTTATTGCATATTCGCTTTGTTGATGTTGTCAGTTGAGAAAAATGGAACACTGTCCGCCAAATTGAGATTGAAATTAATGACATTTGGCTACACTTGAGATATTTGACAATTGGTTGTGATATCTCTCAATCTTATTTAAATCATGAATTTTGATTAATCCATAGAATCAAAGAAAATCCTGATCGCTATTGCACAACTCAATGTCAAATGTTTTCCTCCGTTAACATGGATATGTTACTAAAAATAGAAAATAATTGACAGTTGTGAATCCTCTCCATATATTGATACCAGCTCGTAACAATTAGGCTACCATGAGTCGTTAGTCTATCTAATGAATGAATTGATTCATCAAAATAAAATCAATAAAAGCTGTGACAGTGTCAGGCTCCACTCAACTGATCATTTGCCATGAAATGGGTTATTTGGTGTTCTCACTGTAAATTAAGAAAAGCTGATCATTATTTAAACTGACATGAGTGATAAATGATCTAGAGAGGATAGTAGTGATCAATCTTAAAATATTACCAACTAAGTTCAGTGACTAGCAATCACAATGATTTCTTGCAGCTTAAATTGACACAGAGTATCTTTCTTAAAATTTTATTTGGTTTTGATAAGCTAAAAAATATCTAATATGCTGATTGAAGTTCATATCTCATCGCTAGTCCAGCATGCTAGACGTCTTCGCATTTGCAGTTATCGCACATAAAGCAAAGTTCAGGTTATCTGAACTAATCTCATCGCTGGACTTGCAAATATATCCGTTTATGCATAATATCTCTAAAATGCTTGATTTTATGGAAAAATCAAGAAAACATTTCCATCACGTTTAATATTAGAAATTATGCATCCAATTAATCTACCTATTTGTTACAATACCTAATAAACACTATCGAATCAATCAATATATATTCCTCTCAGCTTATGACAAAGTTTCAAAATTACGTTTGGCGAATTTGCGAGCGCCACTCAAGCCACATTGTCCGGTTAATAATCAAAATCCTGACTTTGAATGGCTGTATTTTCGCTCTAATGTACTGATTGACCTTTAACTTGTTATTTTCAGTAACAGTTAGTGGTTCCCGATGTTATAACATATATCAAAATTTGACATATGTGATCCTATCGACATACTATACTCTGTCTCTTTAAGGGACAGTTCTATCGGGGTATTTTTGTGGAAACAAAATTTAGCCTAAGAGTAATTTAGGAGTCTGAATGATTGATGGGGTATCTAAATTCTAAAACATTAATAAAATGTCATCTAATGATTCCTTTGTACAAGGCAGAGACATTTGCAAAGAATATATATACACTACAGGGTATGACTGAAAGTATTCTAGTATTGATGTAAAATGCATTTGAAGAAACTTCTGAACAGCAATGTTTTCCTCTTCCACAATTTCAGAGGTTACTGCAGTTACCTTTTTAAGTGTAGAAGCCACTGTTATAGAATTTAGAGCTTCAACCAT
The DNA here is from genome assembly GCA_916613615.1 of Steromphala cineraria. Taxonomy (NCBI): domain Eukaryota; kingdom Metazoa; phylum Mollusca; class Gastropoda; order Trochida; family Trochidae; genus Steromphala; species Steromphala cineraria. Next base: position 51,242,555 of record OU744722.1, on the reverse strand, counting down.
TCTATTCAAACACATCTTCCCACGGCAAGGTAAAACGTATCGAGCAACTCTTCGTTTAGACCTTGCAATCACAAGGTAGAAAACTGGTGATCCGGAGCAGCGACACCTATCGTGATCATGAGTTACGCCCCTTATCAGCTCTTTCAACTATAACCAATGAAATTGCCGTTTACATTCGGAACAAATTCAAAATACTAACAGACGATCTTTTTGAAAACTATCAGAGTGAAATTTAATTTTAAACTTCAGTCCGCATAGTTGTTTTTATATTTTTGATGAGCACCGAGAATGCAGAAAAGACAAATATTAATGTATCACTCAAATAAAGTGTTTCTCTCCCTTGTAAAACGCATACGCATTTCAAATCGGTTCATTTAACATGCTGTCTTCTGATTGGACTATGCTACCTCCGTGCAGTGGGTTGAAATGCTAGCACAGAAATTACGGCCAATGATGTCAAGGGAGGAATGGGAAAGTTTATAAACTTTTTCGTTTCGCCCGTGACGTGAAGATGATTCAAACAGTGATAACTGACATTTGCTTGAAAGAATTGAAGGGTCCGGGGCAAGACTATGATAACCCACACATTTCTTCTTTTGAGAAAAACATGTTTGAAATTGTTACATGTTAGATAGTCATTTTCGGGGTAAAAACATGATAACCCCTTGTCCCATCACAAAAACCTTAATTTTTCCACAAAATATATGGTCATGACGCTGTAACTATCTAATTTTGATTCTTCTGATGTTTCCTCATAAGAAGAATGTAGGTTTCTGCCAGTATTTTCTATATCTGAAGATAAAATCCATCTACAAAAATGTTTTCTGTTGCCCTATTTTTGAGGCTTGTCACACTTTTACCAAACAAAATTGAAAATTTGGTGGCTTATCACAAAGCAGGTATGATGCAACTCCCAAACTGTAAGAGCTAAGGGAGGTAATTCATAAGAAAATGAAAGATCTGCCTCTTGCAACCCACTTGTGATAAAAATCTCGGAAAATTAGGTTTTGAGGGTTATCAACTTTTTGCCCCGGACCCTGCAATTGTGCTATGGTCCCTTCAATGAATTGAAAATCTATTGATCCATGTACATTAGAATTAACTCTGAAATGAATCAAACTAGAAGTAAATGGTTGCACTTGCAACTCTAGTAAAAAAATTATTTTGATGAAAATTACATATTTACATCGTATTACATATCATTATTAGGATAAATTGAGTTACACAGGGTGAGGAATAATTTTAAAACAAACTAAAAGTCTAAATTAAAAATGTAATTTTTGTTAATGTGTTGGTGAGCATAAAAAAAATATTTGAAATTTTGTTTTCAGAATATTAAACCAAAATGATGAGGATAGCGATGTGTCGGAGGACCCAAGAATTGTAAAGAAAACTGGAAGTCGTAACAGAGTGAAACCAAAATCATCTCTGCTCCTGGACAACCAGTTTCATTGTAGGAGAAAGACAGGAGCTAAACAAGCCAGGAGGATTGAAAACTGTAAGTGTAGGATCAGAACCGAGCCAGAGGTGTTGTTGATAATGTAAGCCCGCGGCAGAGGGAAATTGGAAAGGGCCGACAGGCCCGCCCCAATTTCCCGAGGCTGAGGGCTTACATTATCAAACAACACCGAGGGCGAGGTTTTGATCTAACTTATGAACCGAGATAAACCGTAGTTACAAAATAATTTCAATAATAAGTATAAAAATGGATTCATTGATTTTTACTGTTAGGGAATCACCATGAGCAAACGGAGAGCACATCCGCGCCCTGCACGTGCTTTGCGCTCGCTACCCAAGCCGTGAACGTGAAATGCATGTGCTATCTGCCTCGTGAAGTTCACATGATTGTCACTGTGGAAAATACATCATTGTTCTCATGGGCCTTTATAGCCGAGTTGTCAAAGGCGCCAGTTTAGTAAGCGAGTGGTGCAGAGTTCGAAACCAGCCATGCGAACATTATATTTGTGATTTGTCAAAAAATGTGATATTATTCGAAGAAGGACTTTGAAACAAAGTATTTCAAAACGTGTATAATCCCAATCAAAATAAATTTCCGATAAATTCTAGAGTAAGCCCCGGGCTCTCCTAGAGAAAGCCCTGGCCATTCTTGGAGAATGCCCGGCAAAGAGGTTTATCCGGTAAAAGAAGAACCTAATAGAACAATAGAGTTACGTCACTGGAGGTTTATAAGTCAACGTTAATCTAGGCATTTGCCATCCAGTATCCAGTATCTTTTACTTTTGAAACTTGTGGATAATCATTTGGTTTCAAGGCGGAACATTCTGTTGGGAATAAGAGAAAGGTTGTTTTATTCTCTGAAGGCTCATATTTAGAGGTTGTTTAATCCAGTGCAGCTGTGATCCAGATTATTTTTTTGATGATATATTGTGGTATTCATAAATCATGATACTTAATCTGACGATACACATAGCGTGATACATTCTCTGTATCGTGATACGAATCGTTGACGTTGAAATGGCTTTTTTTTTCAAAACATCAGAGGATTTATGAAAATTAATGTCTTATTTTGTTGAAAACCTTGAAATAGCATATCGTGATGAATATCGTATCAAATCGTATCTCTACAAGACATCATGCTACGTATCATATCTTTAAAAATCTGTATCGTTACACCTCAAGTCACAGCGAGAGTTGATCTCCGCAATTGTCATCCAGGATCTATATATCTTTACTTTTGAAACTTGTGGGTAATTTTTTTAAGGCGGAATAACAGAGAGTTGTTTTATATCTTTAAAGGCTCATATTTACGGGTTGATTAATCCCCTGATGGTAATCAGTGTTGTTCCTAGAGGGGGTCCCGGGAACATTTTCCCACCCTTTTGGCTTGGAGTCCCTTAAAATCAATAGATGTAGGATACTTTTGCCATTGCAAAGGGGCCCATCTGCTAAAATATTGCCAAAATGACCCCCTAAGCTGATCACCAAGGAACAACACTGGTAATCTTTGGTGTTGTAGTTTCTTGAACTACCCTTCAAAACATTTTGTGCTGTAGACTATACAGAGTTATCTCCCTTTCAGTTCGTCAGCTCCTGAGCATAGCCGAGCGAGATGAAATAGGTGAACTTGAGCTTGATAATGGGTTTGAGCCAAGTGTCTCGGCTTTTGCCAAGTTGTTTACAGAGAGAGAAAAGATGAAGGTATGTCAATAAAGCAACTGCAAAGATAGTGAAATCAAATATCAATAATAATTATATTACCATTTCCGTAATGAACAGAGAAAATTATATGAGTATCCATGACATACTATGTTTACGACACGAGTGCCTTGATATTAGTATTTCGAGGGATATACCGATGTTTGCGAGTGCCGTAATCATAGTATGTCATCGGCATGAATATGATATTCTGTTTATTACTGTGTAGTGATAAAATTAAAGAAAAATACGAAAATGGCCGCAGCCCCCTATAGATGGTGATGTCATAGGCGTATCATGACGGCAAAACATTCTTTTTAATGTGCCGTCACAATTATAAAGTGATATGTTGCTCACGGTCATCATATGAAAAATATTAACCTTGATATGACTTCCCTCGTAGGTCAAGAGTTTAGTAACAAGACTCCTAACCGTTTTATCACTTGCAATTATGCATTCATCACGTCAGATATGGAACGACTTCATGAACCGATCTGAGGAGGAACAAGAGAGAATCTTGCACCCACTGGAGGAGGCGGAGGAGGGACCAACCGCTAGCGAGGAGGGGGCGCTAGATGAATCTTGGGAGGAGATTCCAGACAAAAGGGCTGGTACGTGGTACCATCAGTTCCGTACATGAAGACAGTAGCATGGCTGGAACTCACATTCACTACTCACTGGCCATTTGTAGCTTAACCCCTTCATGGCATGATTAAAGTTGGCTTGTCAAGGGAGCAAAGGTCCGTAATCAGTAATTTGAACAAATCAAGTTGTTTCATGAATCTTGGGTCTTACTTTCAATGGGGAACCTTACTTGTTCATTTGGTCTTAGGAATAAGAACTTTTTCTGCTGCTCACTGGCTGAAAGGACCAAATAAGTTTAAAGGGTCCACATTTGGGACTTACATTTCAAGGAAGAGTTTTCCTTCAATTTTGACTTTAACCATGTCTCTAAAATAAAGAATTTAGCCATGGGGATATCTATCACTGCTAAACTGCGATGGTCATAATTGAGACCTTTAATGAAATGCCCAGCCTGTAGGGATATGGGTCAGCCATGTTTGCTGTCTATGGACTGTCTGGTGAAATCCTCCCAGGCAACTTGTTGCTATAGCAACAGACACACCCTAGCAACAGACAGTTGTTAGACTGCACGACCAGTGCAGATGTCTGTACATCAAGTAGTCTGCAGAGTAACAGGTACATTTCTTGTTGTCCTTTAGTAACATTCATGTCTATTGCATTGTGATTAGTAATTAGCAGTCCTGACTTAGTCTGAACTGTTTTTAAATTTTTGTGAAGTTTGCAACGCTGCCGCACACGTTCCAATGGCTATGCCTCTTTTCCACGAAGCTCTCCAGAACTCGTATACATAACTCACTGCCCATACCTCGGGGGAACTATTTTGACATGTTTATGGTCAGATGTGAAGGTCACGAGTTATGTTTTTGTGCCATAAAGCTCTAAGTTGGTATATATATATCATCTTTGGAGTAGTACAAAATTTTTGAAACGGTAACCGCTACAATCTATCTTAGGTTAAGGTCACTGCTAGCCTTAGTGCAAGGTCAAAACTTTTAATGATTATATTTTGTTATTCCCACTGAAATATGATCATTGATTGTTGACCTTCAAGGTCCCCAGATAATAGTTTAGTCCACTTTTGCTTAGATTCTGAAATCAGATTTTTTTTGTTTTAGATTTATTGATTTTAATCCCCCTGGGAATTCTTCACATCTTAGTTCAAGAAAAAGTTTTTTTTTTTTAATATAATAATTATATTTATTAGCATATTCCCAATTTACTGAGATTTTGTAGAAGGGGGAAGAGGAGAAGGCAAAACCATCAGTTTGGGACTGCTCTGCTTTTGTGGTGTCCCGCAAATGTAATCTAATTGCCTGTTGTTGTTTTTATCCCACCTGTACAGTAATACTGTCAGATATGCTGTAGTCATCACCCTGTCTGTCCAAAGTCCTGTCATCATTTTGTTTCTGGAAGACAACTCTCTATGAAATGAATAATAAATGAATCTATAAAACCAAATTCAATTAAACTTTGAATGTTGATTAGTTTGGGTATGTAGATGTGGGATTTCCAGATCTTGGGATTCCTATTTTCGGTGGTTTCCATGGGAACTTGACTTAAAAATCTGTTTTCTAGAGCAGAACTAAAAAAACTGCTAAGACCTATCTCAATGAAGCATGGTGTGTGGATTAATCAGCATGTCTTGCATATTTTTTGGGGCATTTAACAAAAATTTATTTATTGGGGATGGACAGGTTATGTCATCTTCTTATGATATGTTGGTGTGATCTAATTTATGATAAACAGAAGCTTATGATCCGTATAAATAGATAATTCATTTTACTGTTCATTGCATTTATTGTACAATCTACAATGTTTGCTAATGTAGTAATGTTTGAAAGTGATTTTTAGGCTAATCAATATCAAAATGTAACAGGAAGGTTTATGGTTGCGATTTTGATAAAAAAACTGGAAAATGACGTGCATCAATCAATCAAACATAACTTTGAAAACTTATTTAGAGCAGTCAGAATGACAGTTACTAGTTAATAATGTTTGATGGTTTAATGCCTTTAACTAATAAGTGTCATTTGAGGAATGATTATATAAATGTGAGATTTTTTGAATTTATGTCATGAATTCTGCAATTTATTTCCTCATTTAGAAAAACAATATGTGATTAAATTATGTGAGGTATTTTGTTTTTTGTCATGAATTATGCAATCAACTTCCTCATGAAAACATACCATATGTGATGAAATTCACGGCAAGGACCTACAGCAGATTGTGAGCGAGAGGAATGTCCAGTAAGAATGTTATTTATCCTTCCAGCTCATCCTGCCTTCTCATCAGAGGAATGTTACAGGAAGATTGACAGAAAGTTGAAGGATCTATTGAAGAAACGACATCTACCCATGGTATGTTTAGTTGGGACTGATTTCAATGATATATATCTGATATATATATTTATTAATGTAAAACAGTCTGATTAAAATCAACCTAGTTCAGAGGAATAAAAGGTTAATAATATTAACTATTTCGAGAATCAAACTTGATATTTTGATAGGTCCTCTCCACTGAGTCTGACTGCAGCCCTGTAGGTCTCATGTCCTTAGATTTACTCAGTTAACCAATCACAAACTGCCGGCAAAAGCCTTCAGTATCAAGCTAGGGGGAAGTCACTCTTGTGAATCTTGTTCTTTTTACACTATCACTGCTAGTAGTCTTATAAGCGAGACGATGTGATTGGTCCGTTTATGACTGGGTTATGATACTAACATGAGAGGGTGCTGTCAAACCTAGTGTAGAGTGTCTCTGTAGAGTTTATATTTTGACTATTTCATCCCTCAGAACTTAGCCGATTTCAATCAGACTGATTTTAAAGTATCTTAAGTGATTATTAGTAGAGGTGTAACGATACAGGAGGGTTGCGATATGATACATATCCCCATATGGGGGTCACGATACGATACATATCCCGATACATATAATCTCACGAAATAATGATCTTTTTACAAACTTTTGGAGTCAGTTACTCTTGAGGAAGAATATATTTGAAGCTTTTTTGATGTAATTGTAATATAATCAAGCTTCCAAATTTTAGAAGAGGTTCTTGTGTGCATAATGAAGCATCTTTTTCATGTATATCTCAGTTTTGAGCACATACATTGAATTTTATCATTATTTTATGTATCCCGATATGCATCCTACGATACGATACGATATATTGTGGCCCATTTATCACAATACGATAATGTATTGCCGAATCGTTACACCTCTTATTATAAGTGAACTAGCGATTTGAAACTATACAAGTTGGTTAATGTTATTTTCTCCATCCACACATTCCTTGTGACCAGAACATCAAAATGTGACATTGTCCAACAAATACTATTTTAGTCATGTACAGGAGGAAAACATAGTAAATCACAATTGCCTCAGCTTTTGACTCTTTGGTTAACCATGGTGAGACGAAAAAGAAATCCATGAAAGAAAATATGCCTAGCAAGTTGCGTTCATTATCACAAAATTTCCCGGGATGTTCTCGAGCGCTCCCGAAACTCAATGTTAAAAGAAGGATTCCCGCCGCGAACAACGTGTTACTGAACGCAAGGATGTTAGATGTATAGAATGTTCAATGATTGGAAGGGTAGCAACTAGTAAAATAAGAGTCATCAGAAGATGACATATCCCACCGGTTCCACATTATCGTAAGATGTAAACCTTTGAAAGATAATTGTAAATTTTTCAAGCAAGGTTCATAATAGTATAAGCTAATATATATGATACGAAACCTTTCATGAACAGAGTCCAAGTAAGAGCCGTTTCCATGGAAATAATAAAAAATAGAGCCATTGGCTCTGTAGCTCATCAGGCTTTATCATCAATTATGCTGTAAAGTGTGGCCAATGTGATTCCCCCTTTGAAGAGCCCACAGGGTCACCAATCATGAAATTAAGTATATAGGCAACAAGTTTCAGTTTTCTAGGCCTTATGGTTCTTGAGAAGAAGATGAAAATAGGTTTTTAGGGCGTGGCCCCTGTGGCCCTTATTAGGGGTCACAGGGCCACCAAAGCTACAATTTATAATCCTCACAAGCCAAGGAGTCTGTACACAAAGTTTCAGCTTTCTAGGCATCATGGTTATGGATAAGAAGATGAAAATAGGTTTTAAGGATGTGGCCCCTGTGGCCCTTATTAGGGGTCACAGGTCCACCAAAGCTACAATTTATAATCCTCACTAGCCAAGGAGTCTGTACACAAAGTTTCAGCTTTCTAGGCCTCATGCTTCTGAAGAAGAAGTCGAAATTCCACAAAGTTTACGGACGGACGGACGACGGACACCATGCTATGCCATAAGCCCATCGGGCCTTACAGGCCAGATGAGCTAAAAATAAAATTTTCAGAAATGTGAAAATATCAAAATGCACCACTTCAGTAGGTGGGCAATACACATGTAAAGTTTAAGAAAGATATGTGGACCGGTTTTTGAGTTCTGCTCCGGAAACGAAATGATTACGGACGGACGGACATACAGACGGACAGGGTGATGACTATATCCCACGGTATTACATACCGGTGGGATAACAAGGTCTTCCGGGATTGGGCAAGGCAGAGAGGCCATGGGACATTTTGGACATTGAATGAAAAAATGATTCATTATAATTTGGAAGTAAGGGCCTGTGGTAAGGTAAGGTCTAGAGTGCTGAAATTATATGTGCAGACTCCTTGGCCAATAGGGATTCTAAATTGTAGATTTTGTGACCCCATGACCCCAATTAGGGTCACAGGGGTCACAACCTTAAAAACTTATTTTCATCATCATCTTCAGTTCCAAAAGGTCTAAAGACTGCATGTAGACTCCTTGGCCAATTGGGATTCAAAACCGTAGGTTTCGTGACCCCATGACCCCAAATAGGGTCACAGGGGTCACAATCTTAAAAACCTATTTTTCTCCATTAGATGAGAGTCAATGGCAAATTTATTTCTCCTTGGATATTGTAGTGTGGACTTCTTTCACTGTCTAATATTGGCGATCTAGAAAGTGTTGAATAATATTTTCTTGCAATAGGTAACATCAGTTTCATTTTTAGCTCATCTGGCCTGTATAAAAAAAAATGATATGATGCCTGATGAGCTACAGAGCCAATGGCTCTAATTTTTTTTAAATTATTTTTCACTATCTCCATTGTACCATATTTCAGGGCATTCTGGAGAACCTAGAGGAGGAAATCGTCTCATTTTTCAAGGAGTGGCCAAGCTCTGTATACATCTCCAAGCTGGCGTCCAGCTACGAACGTATGATGGTCCACGCCCTCTGTCAGTTCCTAGATCTGCGGTCTCAGAGTAAGTAATATAGAATTTCATTCAACAAGTTAAGGTTGTCTTTCTGGAAACCAAACTCTTGAATCATTCATAGCCCAAACACACTGGTATAATCATATTTTCTTCTAGTCCTTCGAACTACCAGTCATTGCACCTTAATAGCCCAGCATCTTTTTCACTTGCCATGGTGTGATATGATGAAGAACACTGGTTTCAAGATAACCAAGTATTTAATCTTCATAGAGTACATTACATGAGTTGGCCAAGGTTTGATAATGGCGGGCAAATCATAACGGAAGTCGGGAGCTCTCATTAACGTGAGACTCTGCGAGATCAGGGAGCAATCATTACGTAAACATTTATCGTGACACATGGGCTACAGGGCTAGTGCTAACTTCTAACACAGCATTGCCTGGTGCAATTTGGACCTAAACTAAGCTATTTGTTGTTTTGTGTGCAGGTTTTGATGAGAATGGTGAAAGACGGACCCAGATAGAGAACAAGCACAGCTCATTCCTGCCCCCCTCACCTCTACTCAGTCAGTTCCTGCTGCAGCAGCATCACTCCTCTCCACACTGATACCATGGCAACAGGGCATCTCATTAAAATCAGATCATGGCGTTGATGCTAAAATATGTTCTCTCCATCAAAAAAACACGGACCATGGGCCATTTTGAAAAATTTGATTAAAAAATTGGCCAACTAGAATTTTGAAATATACTTTTGATATAGTCAGTGTCTGATTTGAAATTCAGAAAATTACTAAAAACCCTAAAAAGGATCCATTGTCAAAGATGTCTTTCGTAATCCCATTTTTTTCAAGCAAATTTGCACATTTGATAAAAAAGAGCTTATTAGAAGTTTGAAATTTACTATTGATATGATTCATATGAAATTCAGAAAATTACTAAAAAAAAACTGAAAAGGTTCCATTCTCAAGGTTGTCTTTCCATATCCCCATTTCTACAAAAAGCAGATAAATCTAATGGATTTTGCTTATAAACTGATTTAAAAACAGAATAATACATCTTTAGGGCTTTAAATACATGGTTTGAATTGAACAGCTGAAAGGTTTTCACTTTTTTCCTCATATAAGTATAAGAATGTTGGAATTTGATATTTCACTTTCTTACGATTGACAATTTATTTTGGAGCAAGACATGACCTGACTTAGATAAGATGCCCTGATATAAGACTTTTGTTGTTTATTAGTATTTCTTTATGTTTGTGAACTGGGTTTGTAGTTAGATCCTAACATTTTGCCAATAATAATTTTTTTGTAATAATCAATTGTAATCAATTCAACCGAATCAAATTAGAAAAAGGTTTTGGTTTTGAAAAAGATAAACAAATATTTGCAATTTCTAATATATTGGTTAATATAATTTTGATATAATAATATTCTCTTGTGTTGAATTTATCTGTTTACAACTGAAGTGTATTCTTTGAAAATTTATTTCTTTTCTTTTTCTTTCCATTCATAGTCTTGAAGAAAATGGTGGTTTATTTTTCTGATCACAATAATTGTTCATATTCTTCTCAAGGTATAACTAAATATTTTCAACCTTCATGTTACATCAACTTGAAATATAAAACCTATTTTTGATTCTACTTCAATGCTCATAGTATGATTAGTGCTAATAACTCTATGTTCAAGTTGTCAACATACAAACATTTGAGGTTTTAAATTTATGAATATTGCTGTTTAGTGACATTAATATATATATTCTGATGGTGTGAGTACATTGTTTTTTGTTAATTGTACCTTTAAATTATGCATCATTTTGATAAAACCTTACGTTAATGACAACTTAAGGCGTATATTACTGTTTCAGTCATATTTTAGAAAGTTCCTGAAACTGCTAGTCATAAAGCACTTTTAGGAAACTGTCTTGCATTTTTCTTGCTTGACTGCCTTGAAATAGTCCAAATTCATGTCAACTCCTGAAGTTTATTGAAACTCGTTTGTGAACATTTAACCAGTTTCATGGTATTGCTAGCTATTCACAGGAGTTTATTTATTTGAAACAATGCATTGTAAGAACTATGGCATTTTTTCGCATTTATCCAATTTAAAGGCAATAAAATTGTGTAATTTTTTGCAAGATAGGAAATGGATTTGTTGCTTGATTTATATTCCTCTATTTGGGGAAGTCTACAGCATGCTTAACCTTACTGACATTGAAGGAACTTGTTGATTTGCTGGTACCGGGTTTATCATTTCTCCCCATTATTGACTTTTATGTGAAGTGGAATAAACCATTTAAAGGTTCTTAATGTTTTTGTTTTTTCTTGAACAGATGACAAACATTATTGTTATATATCCTGCTAAACAGTGAGGATGGGTTAAAAGCGGTCATTCCTTCCATCTGTCGATCCTGTGAGCTCTGCCATTCTTCTTTGGTTCAATTATCTTGATTAACTGTCTTTATCAACAAATCTTTGCACTCTTGTCAAACATTTTCCAGAGTTTAGGTCAATTTTCAAATATCTGAAGTTTAAATTTTGTCTTTTGTATTGAAATTTTACTTTTTGGACTTAGTTACATGATGTGTATTTCGTGACAAGTTTTCTCAAAACTATAACATGTAGATGAGTGATATTTTGGTTATGGCTACTGCAATTATGATACCTTTGTGCATGTTTAAAAGCAATATATCTGAGTTGTTGCCCTTTAGTTCAAATGGGGACAGGATGAACTAATAAATCTGAATGAAATGTTGGTTTTGTATTCACCTGATGATACTTTGTTTAAGTTTAAGGTTATTTTCCGTGATTTTATTTGAGTTGTGGCCCTGAATAATAAATAATTTGACGTGGATGATCCACTATTCCTGAATGTATATCTCATCAAGTTGGACAGTTGTTATAGAAATGTTTTTCAATGAGCAGGTTGACGGGCCTTATTTACTGCAATAAATGTGCTTTCGTGTAAAATAAAGTTGCTCACTAAACACGACCCAAGCAACCTCTGTGAGGAGACAGTGTTATTCCAATAAAGCAACGCTGCTAATGGATGGAATACTGCCCAAGCGGGGCTAGCCAATAACTCACTCCAATAAAGCACTGATTGTAATTGGTGAAACAGTGGTCCACCACAAGACTTCTGGTCACTAAAAGAGGCTCAAGGATCTCCCAAACTTCTTATGCAAAGCCTAAAGCGCCAGTTTCCTAACTGTCAGCTTTATGCCTTGCTGCATACCCTTGAGTTTTCTATGTTGCTCTGTAGCGTACTATGAGAGAAAGCAATAGTCCAATCAGAAAGTAACTGGAGATTGATAACGATGGCCTGTAGCAGTGCTGATATCCTCACAGAAAACTCAAGGGTCGGCAGCAAGGCATTAAACTGACACTTCGGAGACTTGCGTTTTAGGTTTTCTGTAGGAAGATGGGATCTCCCATGCATGACAATATCTTGTTCCCCTAAATATGCCGATATATTGGTGAAAATATTGTAAGAACAGTTAAATAAAGATGGTAGTAAAATGCATTTTCATTTTAAGGACCTATAGCCAATCACTACTACCATTCTGTGTCAATCATTGAAATGCTTGTGGAATTGCAAGGTTACAAATTTGAGTGTAACAGGTTTTGGCAATTCAATGATTCACTCGTTAGATACTGTAAAAAATAAACAAAGGGTACAAAAGGCATATTTTAATCATCTATTTCACACGTGTAAATCAAAATAAATAATATTTAAATGAAAAGAAATTAGAAACATATATTTACATTGTCTATATTCATCAAATTAATGCATACACCCTAAATATTGCAACGGTGATTTACTGTATTTCTTGCCATTAAATGAAATTTCTTTTGACATTGGTAATCTGAATATGGGGGGGTTGTTGCGCAGACAAAGTTAACACTAAGGTCAACCCTAGTGTCACCTGCTATCACTGTATTGAGGCCACCCGAGCGACTTAAAGTCACATTTTGTAAAACGGGACCTTGCTGATTTGTGTAAATGAAATACATGCTAAATGTTTTAAAGTAAATTGAGTGCAGGTTCTGCATCGAAAAAGATGGCAAGGAGTGATAGAAATAAATTTTCACATTGAAAAAATATCATATCTGCATTATACCTTTGTACAGCAGTTTTACATAGAGTACAATTATATCTAATTTTGTCACAACCAAATAAACTACTCAAAAGAAGTTATGGGTAAAACCTTATTTTTTTAATTGCAACGTTTCCATGCATAGAAAATATATTAATCATAACCAGAAATTGTGTTGAAATATATTCAGATTATCCCGATTAAAACTGTACAATTAATGTTCAATAGCAAAAAGCAACAAGTACACAAGTCTCTTGAGGATTCTTCACTTTTCGCTCTGAACAAGGGTCCATGAAACTTTGCATCGCTCAAACTCAATGTGGTGAACCTTTATTAGATGACCATGTCTTTACACGAGTCAAATGCAGCACAAAACTCACTACCATGACGATGTTGCATGATCTTAATAGAGGAAAACATCATTTTAGGTTCAGAGGAGTATTTCTTTGGCTGCAACAACACCTCCGTGCAACATTTCTCGATGTGTTGTATAACCCTGCAGCCACGTATTGGTTTTTCCTCTATGAAGATGTCATGATGGAGTATATGTTTGACCCTTAACCATTTTGAGTAGTTATATTTCAAACCAATAATACTGATATCCCTTTGTTCCACGAGCGCACTTCGTTGAAATGTTCACTGTAGTATCCTTATCAAGGAATAGTGTCATCACACCGTCGCATTCTTTACCCACAGAGGCAAATCAAGTCACGCCGATTTAGCCTCTGTTCTATTACGTCGAAATCCGTGAGTTCCGGCAGTTTCCCCTGGCGGGAAAAACTGGATCACAATACATTTGAATTTCTGTAGCAAATGACAACGCCTCTCGCATGGAAAGGGTGGTTCATATCACAATGCATTTGCCATGACTCAGTAGCCAAAACGATGATTTAAGAACAGCGTCGCTGATTGCACAACTAACTTTGATTGCCTTCAATGAGGCGTCTCCCATTCTATCCCACAAACTCGGCGTAATAGAACAGAGGCTAAATCAACATGACTGGATCCGCCTCTGTGGGGAGAGAATGCAATGGTTGTAATATTACCTAAAAACTGGATTTCAACGGTTTTTCAAAGTATCCACAAAATTACACGTATTGGACCTCCATAATCCCCGTAACCTCAATGTTCTTCAAAAAAGCACTATCAGTACAGTGTTCTCTAACTTCGACACGGTAATGATAGCGATGGTTAAAGATGTTCGCCTGTTTATCCAGTACTCATAAGAACCTCAGTAACAGGATCGTTAAACAAGACACAGTAAGAGTAATGATCAATAGATGTTCCAATGTTCTTCCAAGAAGCACTATCACCATCTCAGTTTTGCAAATCTCAAACAAGATTCATGATTCTGAATGGGACGTTCCAATGTTCTATCAAAATACACTTTCAGGACATTGGTCAATATCCGGTTATCTCAAACGGAAATCATAATCACAAGAAAGATGTTCCAAAAACTCAGAATTCAGAGAACAATGTGCGGTTATAAGAGATCCTCAATGGTGATGTTTCGAAGTTCCACAAACGTACACACTCCGGCAGCGGTTCCAACCAGAGTGGACACAATGGCGAAGGCGAATGACCAGGAGATGGTCAGCGCGTCCAGTTGGTAGGTGAAGTAGCCAGCCTCGATCCTCTTGAAGTAATCACCCATCTTCACCCCGTACACGATCATAGTCATTATCTGCAGGCACACTGGAACATATTGATACAAAAATACTATATATAGAGATTATTACCCGAGTAAGTGTGTCATATGACTTTTACGAAACGAGTGTGAATTTGTGTATTGCCCGAGCGAAAGCGATATATCTGGAGGCACACTATACCTGGAGGCACACTAAAACATATGGATACAATAAGACTGTATCTGGAGGTACTCTGAAACATATTGATACAATTAAACTATATCTGGAGGCACACTGAAACATATTGATACAATTAAACTATATCTGGAGTCATACTGAAACATATTGATACAATAAGACTGTATCTGGAGTCACACTGAAACATATTGATACAATAAGACTATATCTGGAGGTACTCTGAAACAAATTGATACAATTAAACTATATCTGGAGGCACACTGAAACATATTGATACAATTAGACTGTATCTGGAGGCATACTGAAACATATTGATACAATTAGACTATATCTGGAGGCATACTGAAACATATTGTTACAATAAGACTGTATCTGGAGGCATACTGTAACATATTGATACAATTAAACTATATCTGGAGGCACACTGAAACATATTGTTACAATCAGTCTATATCTGGAGGCACACTGAAACATATTGTTACAATAAGACTATATCTGGAGGTACACTGAAACATATTGTTACATTTAGACTGTATCTGGAGGCACACTGAAACATATTGATACAATTTGACTGCTTAACCATAATTCATTATCTAGAGGCACACTCAAACATTGATTTCATCAGACTTTTTCTGAAGGCACACTCAAATATATTGATACAATTAGACTGTATCTGGAGGCAAAATTGGAACATATTTGAAACAATTAGACTGCTTAACCATAATTCATTATGTGGGGGCACACTAGAACATATTGATACAATAAACTGCTGAACCATAATTCATTATGTGGGGGCACACTGGAACATATTTGAAACAATTAGACTGCTTAACCATAATTCATTATCTAAAGGCACACTCAAATATATTGATACAATTAGACTGATTAACCATAATTCTTTATGTGGAGGCACACTGGAACATATTGATACAATTAGACTATATCTAAAGGCATTCTGAAACATATTGTTACAATTTGACTGCGTAACCATAAAAATATTATATGGAGGCACACTGAAACATATTGATACAATTAGACTGCTCAACCATAATTCATTATGTGGAGGCACTCTGGAACATATTTATTAAATTAGCTATATATAGACTGCTATTAAAGACCATAATTCATTATCTGGAGGCAAACATTATATTTCTAACATTTCCATGAGATATGTAAGGGGGACGTTGATTCACAAGTTTGTTGCAGTAAGCAGAGAAAACAGTCTAAGCAAACCTAGCCTCAATAATACCCGTTTCATTCCGATATTGAGTCTAGCGAGATGTAGTAGCGGGTCGCGTCAGCCGACCTATGACCCTCCAACGTTATATGTGCGAATGCAGACTAGCGGGATAGGTGAGGTCACGATCCCTGATTGGTTAATTCGATACCAAGTCGCAATAGTCTGCATTCGCACATATAATGCTGGAGGGTCATAGGTCGGTGAAAGGTCGGCTGACGCGACCCGCTACTATATCTCGCTAGACTCAATATCGGAGTGAAACGAGTATTATTGAGGCTAGGTCTACTTAGACTGCAGGGAAAGTCATTTCAATTTGTTTTCCGCTGACGTAACCAAACTGAGAAACTAAACTAAAAACTAAAGAGAATGATCCGTTTTTCTTATCTCCGTTGTTTATAATGCATTCAAACATTGATACAGATACAGTTTAAAGATTATTTATGAACAGAAATATATAATGGACAGAAATAAGTAAACTTTTTTTAGCAGATTAGACTAGCGATATTTTTCATTATTGTGACAGAAGCCATAAGACGTAATGTTATCCAGATGTAACTTAGGAAATCATCCCCAGAAAAGTTTTCACCAAATCAACTAAATTGCAACTTTTGAAGTGAACGTCTAAACAAGACTTGAAAGTTATTCCAACAAAAGACATACTTGATGTTGTTAATGACAACAGTCACACGTGTTCGAATGTAAATTCTAAATAAAACACTCCGTCGTATACTATGTGTAGACTATGTGTCTTATAAGACATTATGCAGTCTCTAAAATACTAAATGTTATACTAATATCTAAAATGTTTGTTTAAGAATTTGTTGGGGCTAAATTGTCTTAGAAATGGAAATGTCCATGCTACTGGGTTTTTTTTATTAATTGAATATTATGATAAGCATGGCAGATTTCGAGGCCTTGTGGAGGCGCCCATCCAAACCAAAAGCTCGATAATTTTTTTACTCCTGTTGTATATATTTTATACATACATAAAGTGTTTGGGTTTCGTTTCAGTTTGAAATAAGGCTTTTACCTTTTACCTATATTTCATCAGAGACCAATTTTGTTTTTAAAATATCAAACCGTTCAGTTTGAAATATAACCTTTACCCTCTGAAAATTATGTGAAATAGTTTATAACAGAAATAATTTTTTAAAAGGAGAATTAAGCCCTTAGTTTATGAATTTACATGTAAGGTAATTTACATAATTTTTATTTTCCAAGTATTGTTTAACCTTGAAATCATTAGAACAAAAATATAGAAACTGTGCTGTTCAGAAAGACAAATTACCGACCTATTCCAGTAGTATATATAAGTAGCTAAGTTTAAATCTGTTCATGATTCATACATAATTCTTCTTTCAATGCCATCTTAAAGGGGCTGTAGCACTTTTTAGGGGATGTCAGGAAAATGATAAATAAATGGTTCCAATCGAAAGACAATGTAATAAATCAAATGTATAATGAAATATATCAGCCAAGCGATTCATTTTTCTTACACAAAATAAATTAAAGGTGTTTAAAAAAAATGGACTTATGTAAATATTTATAATACATAAAAATAATAATAACGGCTATTTATAATGCCCCATTTTCCATATAATGATAATATATATAATTTGTTTTCTGACAATGGATCATTGTATTGTGTAACGATATTTTTGACACTATCAAAAAGTTAACGTACAATTATCAGTGAAAAAATGAAAAATAAAAAACAAAAAAAACGTGCTACTGTCCCTTTAAAGTCTAACATCCTTACTTGCAAGTATCTGATACTACACAGACCAGTTATTATCAAGCGGTACCTAATTGCTGAAACGGTAAAAGATTCCGCTTTGTAAACAACAAGTAATGGAAACCATGAAGTCAAAAAGCATCTCGTTAAAACCGTAAATTGGTTTGGAAAAGCCGACTATGTGTCTAAGGGGCAAGACGAATGTTATTTCTAGTTGGCTCTAGAAGGGTATCCTATTCCGTCTCACTTAAAGAAATATCGGATTAATTTGTTACTATTTACATGGTTACAGAGGCTTGAGACTTGCAGGAAATAAGGTTTTAATTCGCGTTTGAAGATGGTCGACAGATAGCTAAATGAGGTTGCCTTAATCTAAACAAACCCCTCATGTTTAGCAGATGCATATAATCTGAGAAAATAGGCTTAAACGGGCAGTAGCACGTTTTTAGGGGAAATATAAGGTGATGTCAAAAAATGAAAGTTAATGGTTCCAATTGAAAGAAATGTATTTAAACTAAATGGAGCAGTAATAATTCAACTATATAATGTAAAGTTTAGCCATGCGATTCCTTTTTCTTACACAAAATGAATTAAAGATGTTCACACAAAATGGCCGCCCATGGATTTTAGGTGAATCTTCATACTTTGTCCCATGACTATGGATAATTGGCTTGTGTAATGAGATTTTTGACAATATCAAAATAATACATTTAGCATTAACCTACAATTATCGGTGAAACAAAATTAAATATAAAATGTTCAATAAACGTGCTACTGCCCCTTTAAAGGGCCAGTTGCACGGTTTTTTAACATTTTATATTTTCAATTTTTCACTGATAATTGTACGTTAATGGAAACGTAATATTTTGATAGTGTCAAAAATCTCATAATACAATCCAATCATCGATAGTCTAGAACAAGTTATAAAGATTCACATAAAGTCCAATGGTGACCACTTTTGTGTGAACCTTTAATTCATTTTGTGTAAGAAATATGTTACATTATATATCTGATTTATTACTGATTTATTTTGTTGAAATACATTGTCTTGCAATTGGAACCATTTATTTTAATTTTCCTGACATCACCTTAATATATTCCCCCTAAAACGTGCTAACCTATCTATCGGCTTTCACCGCCATCTTGAAATTTTAGCATTGCGAGAAAACAAATGTGTTGTATTGTGCTAATTCATTAACAAAATTTAAATAACTAATTGTTTGAGAGAAGGGGAGCATATCTACAAATAATTCATAATAAATGTAATCAGTTACGACAATGTTTGTCGTAGTAATGCATTACATGCTCAGAATGATCGGCTTCAGTTCACGATGTTTTTTTATTGATGCACTTTTTTCTCTGTGAATTGTTAAATCTTGAACAACTGAAATGTTAACCTCACTATCATATTTGATATTAAGTGTGAAATACTCATGTTCAAATCATATGTATTTTTGAACATTCTTCAATGTCGTTTCAAAAAAAATACCCCGATAGGACTGTCCCTTTAAATGGGCAGACGCGCTTTATTCTTTCAAATTTCCCAAAAATATTTTGTTAATGCCAAATGAATTACATGCAAAGGATCAAACATCTCTCGATAAAGTTTTTGAACATTTATCAAGCATAAAGCTTAAATTTGTGTGGGGATATTTTTATATGAACAACTTTGAGTAAGGAATATCGATTCGCATAGCTTAACCAAACGTACATTCGTTTCAAAATGGCTAGTTTTAATTGTAAAATATTGTCTTGCAAATGGAAACTAATTGGAAGCTACTTCCCCTTTAAAATTAATACGGCATGATTGACAATTTTTCTTAAAAGTGTAGGATCATAGTAAACAAAAGTTTATTGAACTTCCCTAATGTATTCAAATTTAATAAAAAAATAATCTTATGAATGAAAGAAAATAGTGTTAAAATCCCTTTCACAGTTTATTCGATGAAATTTAGAATAACAATAGATAACATCAATGAATTATCAATGGAAAAATCAAAATCATTGACAGAATAAGTGAATTTTCGCTCAGATAATAATTTAATGAAATTGTTCAAAATGTAAAATTCAATAAAACTATTTCTTTGAGAAAAGGTACTTAAAGGAATGGTAGGAATGTAAGAATGTTAAACAAATTCTAAAACTATTTTGAAATTAATTGAATCTGAAAAATGCGAAATTTGGTTAAAAAGCCACAAAAATATGTTCAATCCAAAATATTTTATTATTCTCGTAGTTACACCAAGCTAATCCTATAATACAAAAATAACATCCCAACATAAGCAAAAACTTATGAAAAATCGCTACCAGATGTACAATATTCAAGTTTAAGTATTTTCCGTTCTGGTAAAAAAGTATAGATGAAAATACATTTTCTAAAATCAAATTAGAAATGATAAAAACAACTAGTTGAAAATGAAATAATTTTCAGGGAGTTTTTTTTACATTACCACGTGTGTGGGAAAACAAATGTTAAGTAGATTATAAAACATGGGTGTACATTTCAGTGCGTGATTGACAGCGACGTTATGTTTTTGCAGGCAAATGCCACGATAAACACATTTGTAATGAACACCCGTTTCTCGGAACATCACGAGGCAGGTGCATGTCCCGTACATGCTGTTACATGTGATGCATATCTGTCAATCGGTGAAAAATTGTTTTAGAACACAAGCTCATCGCATTTTGTGAAAATGTTAGAAAAACTTTTGCATCGCTGTTACGAATCACTTAATTGGCTATCCCAAGTGAAAAAATATTTCAAAGTTATCTACTTAGAATCAGAGAACGTATTTAAAGTGTCCAAATACTTTTCCGAAGGTGAGTTAATGAAGTTGATTTGGATATTTGTGCCTTTTGTGCAGTTAAGCTACTAGAAAAGGTGCACTATGTTCATTATAAAAATTATTAAAGAATATTAGTCCGAAATCCACCTCTACACTTTACACAACAGTTCCCTAGCTACGGTACTTTAAATAACGACAGCAACAAGGGACAAATGACTGTTGTTAATAAAACATAATAAAATATAGAAACATATTGAATGATTATTTGATTTTATCCTCTCAAAAAATGGAGATATATTTACATATATCTACATTAAATAAAAACAACTTAACCATTTAAACATTACCATCTACTTACTATTGTCTTTTATCCTGATAAATGTGTAGGATAGAATATGAAACGAGGGAATTGGTGAAAAGAAACCCGTGGACCGACTGCTGAGAATATCTTCGGAAGCAGTCGTAAAATACCCTACACCTGAAATAATAGCCTGGTTACACCCCATACGATACAAATTGACATAGAAATACATAAGATAAAGTAACGTAACTCGAATACTCACCCACACAGAAGGAGAGAAGACAGAGCCCCATGGTGACGGGTCGAGACTTGGAGAGTGCCGGGAAGACTATGTAGGCGAGATACAACAGGAAGGAGACAGCGTAACACATGATGGCTAGGATAGAGAAGGCCTGGGCTGCCATACTGAAATCTGAACACAGATTGACAGTAAGCGATCTGGGACATATTTTGAAGAAATGGATGGGGAACAGGTACTCCAACTTAGAATACCTTCTCCTTGGAATGTGCATGGATGATTTAAAAAATTCACAAAGATAACAGTGCATGAACATGAAGACAGATAGGATATTAGAATTACAAAAAAATAAAATTTATATATTACAAGCGATCTGGGCCCTGTTCCACAAAACATAAACAATCGATTATAAGTATACAATCGATTGTAATCAAAGTTAAAAGGGTGTGGCACAATCGATCGTAACATTACAACTTCTTTGTGGAATTGCACCCTGCTCCACAAAATTTGTAAATCGATCATAAGTCTACAATCGATTTTGTTATGATAATAGTTGATTCGTGTTTTTAGGCAAAGATGTAGTATTTGACATATTTGCAATAATTTAAAAAACGAATAAACTATTATCATTATTATTATCATAATCGATTGTAATTAATGTTAAAGAACTTGCCACAATCGATCATTTACAACTGCTTTGTGAAACAGCAACTAGCGCTAGTTCGAAATGTAAACACAGGTTGACAGATTTGTATCAGCACTTGTCTGAAATCTTAACATTGATTGATAAGTAAGATGTATGCACTAGTCTAATTTCTGAAATCTGAAAATGAAAAATTGACAGTTCAGCAATCAACAATAGCCTGAGAAATATATGAAAATGGATTGACAGGTGAAAAAAGGCCTTAAACCTGCACATTGATTGACAGTTTAAGCAATCAACACTACCTTCTTTTAGAGGCATTTTAGAAGTTTGATTGATCATAATGAACATGAGCATAGTAACATTTTACCATGAATAAAGAAGTTGATTTCCATATATTCCTCTTCAGTAAGATTAACACTAATCTGATATCTGAGTATGGCTAAACATTTTGAATTTAGCCAATGGCAAGACAAAATACTCCAGCCTAGTGCTCTGTAGATAATGTTTATTATTTTGCTGTTATGAGTTGTAATGTGGTAGAAAGTTTAATACTGCGACTTACAATTTCTCTATTTGTGTCTGTTGGTTCTTAAAACAGGTTTGACATATAGTACAGAGTAGCAATAAATAAAAATCATACGAAAATGAATGTTTAGAAAAGAAAAAGAAAAGAAATCATCCAAAACAATGCGTTTTCTCGACATTCTCAACTACAAGTAAAAAATAAAGAAGTAAAAGAATAAAAACTTCGTACACAATATTTGCTACTAAAACGGATAATAATGCTGCATCTGTGCGAACTTAAAAAACATTAAATGGAGAAAATAAAATGCGTCTCGTAGAGTTTACTGTTACATTTCACAAAGTTAATGCCTGGACCTCACAGCGGGAGAATGTCTTGTAATGAAACAAGAGAATATTACACTTCACCGTCTGGTAACACAATCAAGAAGGCTGTTAACCCATGTGGTAATTATAAATACCCCCAGCAAATACCCTTTCACTTTCATCCTCTTAATGGCATTTTAATGTCATTCCAGCAGAGAGCGATCCCATTCTTAATTACCGTTGCCGTTAATGGCAAAACATTCATTTTCATAGAGCGAAGAAAGTTGAGATATAAATGTTGAAAAACTACTTCACGCTTTGAAATACCTTGATGATCTTACATTTGAAATAGAAAGAAAAGCAATATCTCTGTATATAAATGTTAAAAACTACTTCTCGTTCTGAAATAACTTGATGACCTCACATGTGAAATAGAAAGAAAAAGCAATATCTCTATTAAGTATAAATGTTGAAAACTACTTCACGTTCTGAAATAACTTGATGACCTAACATGTGAAATAGAAAGATAAGCAATATCTCTATTATAGATAAATGTTGAAAACTACTTCACGTTCTGATATACCTTGATGAACTTATGGGTGAAATAGAATGAAAAGCAATATCTCTATATATAATTAAGGTTGAAAACTACTTCGCGCTCTGAAATACCTTAATGTTCTTACATGTGAAATAGAAAGAAAAGCAATATCTCTATATATAAATGTTGAAAACTACTTCACGCTCTAAAATACCTTGATGATCGTACATGTGAAATAGAAAGAAAAGCAATATCTCTATTATATATAAATGTTGAAAACTTCTTCACGCTCTGAAATACCTTGGTGAACTTATGGGTGAAATAGAAAGAAAAGCAATATATCTATATATAATTAAGGTTGACAAGTAAACTAAAATCCAAAAATCGATAGAATAAAAAATATAACATAACGATATTTTTGTACCTTAACCACTGCATTTTGTGCGTTTAAGCGATGTGTTTCTTCACATAGTGGTTTGGCATATATAAGAATGGTGTCATTTATTAATTATCTTTCGTGATTTTTGATGTGTTCGAAAAAAACAAATTCTTTTGGAGTTTAGTTTACTTCACGCTCTGAAATACCTTGGTGAACTTACGAATGAAATCGAAAGAAAAGCCGTATCTCTGGCTTACAAATCTGGAAATTGAAAAACGATAAAGAAGCCCTGAACTGACATGTTGACAGACTGTTTGTCTATCAAAGTGTGATTGCTTTAAGGAAATGTCATAAAACGACGATGAAACACTTACACAGGAGCAGGGAATAAGCAAGTGAAGAGGCGATACGAGCAACAGGGAGCGGTTCTTTATATGTGTACCAATATTGATGGATGTACCTCGTGGTGTTGCTTTAAATGCTTTAAGAGGGTCTAGGTTAATAGGTTCAGTGTTTTTTTAAAGCACTGTAGGATATTTGACGTAAAATTGAAAAACGTTATTTTATATGTAATGAGCGTTTCTTGTGTCATGTTTTTTTTTCTAAAATCAAACTTGAATTTTGATCGTTCCTAACCATTTTCATGTTACAAGGAAAGTTGTTTTGGCAATTTTTAATTTAAATTGGTTGATATGTATTTCAGATTCTCTTTAAATCATTAAAATGAAAATATACAGGGGTTCCATAAAAGCGCTTCCTGTGTTAAATGGAAGCGTTTTAATAAGTTCAATATAATGGAATAATTAGAAATAAACGTCCGAATGATTATCATTCAAAATCATGAACAACTTATTTTCGAATAACTATGTTTCATGGAAAGTAAAATGTTTGAAGTGTTTGGCTTCTTCTGTATACTGTCTTGTCTCTAAAAAACATAAATCTTATATACTTATTTTCTTGAAAATACAACTTACGTATCTTAAACATTCAACTTACTTATCTAATTATCAACTTCAGATCTTTAAATAAATAAAACAAAACATCTTGAAAATTCAATAAGTGTAAGGATCTCAAAATTTGATTTTTCTTCTTGAAATTTCAGATACAGCAACCATTCAATAGGCTACAAGCTATCATACATACCAGCTTGACTTGGTAAGCAAACCCATGTCTTGATATTGTCCGTATATTCGTAGAGACAGAAGTGCCACACCCCGAACTTGAGTTCCCTCCCCGCCGATGACCATGAGTTGGTGGCTAGAGCAATGAAGTATGAGATAGCCGCTACTAGCAGCATGGCCAGGGAAGACGCGAACAGGCCGGACATATGCATCCTGTGGTCAGTTGGGGTCAGTTTCTCACTTCACCATCTGAAATTATAAATATATTAAAAATTCTCATAATTAGAATTATTTCTAGTTCGAAGAACCTTTCATAGATTCATAGACACATCTGTAGCCAGTTTGGTTCTGTTGGACTGTTTATAGTAGTCCTATCTGGGTATTTTGTGTTGAAACGAAATTCAAGAGAACGCAGTGACGCATTCTTTCTTTGTAAAATTGTTAAATCTAAAACAATTAAAATGTTATCCTCATTAACATATATAAATATAAGTGTGAAATAATAATGTAATAATCATATAAGTTATAAACAAGGAAGTATTCTTGAATTTTGTTTCCACAAAATGCCCCGAAAGAACTGTCCCTTTAAATCTCTACCAGAACTTCATAAGCATATATTTTGAATTAAGTATTAAAGAAGATTGAACCAGTTCGAACCTTCTGATGTTTACTCCTTCTTAAATACAATATTTCTTCACTTAAGAAACCAATTCTCCATTTTCTACGAAGCTTGCACAAATCACGTGGCAGTAAATCGTTCCCCAGTCCAAAGACATGCCATAAATGTCTAATCAACCGATGCTATATTTTACAACCCATTAACAACCCTTACAATAACGCTAACTCATAAATTCGTCTTCATGTAGCATCTGGTAAGTATATAAGGATCATAGTTCGAATTATGGTCAGAATACCTCTCATATTATGGCATGCATTGTACAACTGTATCCAATAAATGATCATATTTCATTCATCTTTCCTTTAAATTCAAGAAACTCATCGGAATCATTGCCCTCTGATTCTGAAATACTCTCAATCTGAATTCTAGTGTCGAAATAAACGCTATCAAATATTGCAAGATAATATAATCCACAGTTTATCGGAACGATTCAACCATTATAGATACATCATTTTTACTAAAAACTAACTTTGCTGTTATGTATAATCATTTTGAATAATTATCTAATCTTTTTCAGGGAATTTTTGACACTTCCCTTGATTTCTAACGTCCTACAGCAATGACGCATCGTCGAATTAATGTCGAGGTTTACATTATATTGACGGCATCGTTTACGTACTATACTTCCATACTTTATAAATTTTTAAAACTAAACCCCTGGGTATATCAACAGATACAAAATCAAAAGCATACATTCCTGAAAAGGGAATTGTGTATACTTCCTCACAAGTCAAAACCTTATCGAGTATGTATGAACCAAACTAACGATGTAAAAACTTGGTAGCGTTTCTTTTTCATATTTTTTTTCAAAAAGATCATCGTATGAAACGAATTAGATGGATTGCAATTTGAAATACTTATTTCAAACAACATGAGTGTCAAAATATTTAGTTCACTACTTTCAAAGTATACATAAACCCAAAAGATGGTGTATTTGAGTAAATATGACAGGGTTACATCTCCTTGAATACAGCACGGAAGTGACATTTGCATGTTAGTTAGAAAACATTTTTCACGCTAAGGTTTTGCTTTTTTATCAGCTTTCACGCAAAATGCATGGTTGAAGAATGCAGTTCGTGAGCCTGATTTGATTTACTTGTTACACATACCTTAGGCATATTTGTCATAATATTTAGAGTGGCAACTTCCCAAGGATGTTCCTATGTAATAGATACTCAGTCATCAGTTACACATGTGACTGATATTTGGCTGGTCATGCCGAAATGCAAAACGCCATTTTGGTTTGAGCAAGGTAGTGTTAATATAAACATAATGTTATGAATTGTAATATAATAAAATATGATATAATAAAGAAGTGTTATTCCTTTGTTTCTGTTAAATCATAAGTTGTGGTTGAACATTGAAAAGTTTTTTTATAGGTTTCAAACTTCATCGTCCCCAGAATATTAAATTGGATACAGATCATTATTCCGTTCTTAAGCAAACAAGTTTACATACGTTGGTACCACAACAACTTCTTAAATGCCATTCAAATCATCTCAGAAATTTTCAAAATTTAAATGAAAGACGTTTATGATCTAAAAAACATGGTGATATTGACCTTTTATGTTTTTTCAAATTCCCTCAACTTCCGTTTCACACTTATCCTTGAAAATAATTAATCTAAAACTGATGGTCTTCAAGTAATGATTTTAGCCGATTCACGTCACGAATTAAAGTTACGTAAAAACCAAATAGTTAGTGATCGTGGAATTGTCTCGGGTAAAAATGGGGACTTTACAAATAGGAAAATATTGCATACTGAAGACTCGCTTGAACAAGGAAATTTTTGGTTGATATGCCGAAATCATCCTCGATAATCATGGGTCAACGTTAAGTTAGAACGTTAACTCCGGATTATCGAGGATGTGCCGAAATATGACGATTCCAAAAGACCTTTAGTGAGTCTATGGAGAACCGGAAGTGTCTTTGTAAGCTCCATGCACTGATTTGAATCAATGATTTACCCTGGCTAGCTCTAAGATTACTTGAGGTAAGTAACCGGATTTAAACAGATTCTTCGTCATGGTAACATTTATCTTTAATCCTATTTGATATTTGTCGAGCTTATAAAATACCTTACAGGTATGATGGATGTCTGACAGGCTAACCAAAACATGTCGGTAAACGTTGGTATGTAATTAACACCATCAATATATAGTAGATGATAGACCAAACAATAACAGACATGTCAGAAAAATAGATGAGGTTGAAAACAAAAGTGTGTATTTTGTTACAAAATATTGGTATGATTAATGCTTTAACATGCTAATAGCTTGTATGAAAAGAATTATTCTTGAAATATAACAATAAGGAGAGTGTGCTATGTGACTTTTATAAAACGAGTTTGGAAGGTTATTACCAGTGTGAGGGCGAATTTGGCGCAGTTTAAGTAAACCTAGACTCAAATTATCCGTTTCTCTCCTATAGGAGTGAAACGGATAATATTGAGTCTAGGTTTACTTAGACTGAATTTTACGAATAGGGAAATAATAACCTATGATAGAGAATTTTTCATAATCAGTGATAATTAAATGACATGAGGTATTACATGATAGTTTGAGTCATCAAGTACATTATATGATGATGCATTGTAAGACAAACATGATATTTAGCATTGCAGTTTGTTGTTTCTATGTATATCAATTACTGGTTGTAATTGTGGTAATTGATGGGGAACCAATTTTGTTATTAAAGGAACAGGATTCTCCTGAAAATAAGACCTCTATTTGCAAACGTAACCCATGGTTTTTATTTTCACAAATCTTTGTCCTCTTTCATGTAGCATTATTCCTCATCTTTAAAGGGGCAGTAGCACGTTTTTAGGGGGATTATAGGGTGATGTCAGGAAAATGAAAATTAATGGTTCCAATTGAAAGACAATGTATTTAAACTAAATGGAGCAGTAATAATTCAAATATATAACATAAAGTTTAGCCATGCGATTCCTTTTTCTTACAAAAATGAATTAAAGGTGTTCACACAAAAATGGCCGCCAATGGATTTTATGTGAATCCTCATACTTTGTCCTCTGACTATGGGTGATTGGTTCGTGTAATGTGATTGTTGACACTGTCAATATGATACATTTAGCATTTACTTACAATTATAAGTGAAATATTTAAAATATAAAATTGTCAAAAAACGTGCTACTGCCCCTTTAAACACTCTCCTGGTATTCTGTATTGACAGCGAAAGGGAAACTACTGTTTCGTTTAATTTCCAAAACAAAATTATACGTGCGAGAAATCCAACTGTCTATCATCCTATTAACAATCATACTATTTGCTTATATGAAGAACATGCTTTTGCGTATGCTCTTATGAAGGATTTGCTTGTGTGTAACTTCATAAAAAAAATTATTTGAATAAATCTTATGAAGGATTGTTAAATATACTATCAGGCATCAGATGATAGCACTGTATGTTTTAAAGGATATACTTATATACACAGACAAACAGTCTAACATGTAGTAGTATCTAATGGCAACAACCACCATCTGTTCTACATTGCCTGTATCTACTGTACTACAAGGTTACCTTCTCCATCCAGTTTTCTTCAATATTGAAACGGGAAAACATTTTCACTATACTAAATACACTTTAATAAAATAGATTTAACGTTGCTAATGGGCAAATGCATCGGTCTCTGATAATGATTTTGTAAAGATTGAAAATGACACTGGAGATATAGTTTATATCAGGCCTAAGCATGTGGCAATCTAGACTTGCGGATATTTCATAAACTTCCAGCAGCAGTAAATTACGATTCACGATGAATAAAAATCACATACTCAATGTCATTTAATGATTATTACAATTTTTGAACGTCTCGATTTCTTCACTTCTGAATATAGAATTGCACCTTTTAAATGCCGTTAATTGTTTTATTCAGTTTATAATTTTCTTTCAGGCCTGCATTATAAGCCGTTAATAAAAATAAAAATAAAATACATTGATATGTTGATATCTATAGCCTACACTTAGGTGACTGATGTCAACAAATGCTGTCTTTTTGTTATCAGATTAGAAGATTTGGGCGCTATGACTAATATGATAAGTGGTTTATGTACACAAATTACACGGTATATATATGGAGTAAAATGAAAATTTAAAAAGGAATATCAAAAAAAAATCGGGAAAAAATAGTAGACTATACTATTATGTGATAGACTTGGTTTTCCTCCTATAATCATTACCAGAGTCTGGACGCCATACTCCAATGAAGAACCAGACCATATGTGATGTTGGAAATAGATAAGTGGTGTTGTATATATACATGTAGATTTCACCTCCAGCTGTGGATATAGACAAGTGGTGTTATGTACACGCTTTGTGTGTTATAAAACAGTTGTTTAACACTGGCAGATGAAATACCTGCCTGTAACGCCATAGGTAAACAATTACGGAATGTGTGTATTGGACAGATAAGAACAGATAAGAATAAAAGTGATAAATATTTGTTGGAGGAATACAAAATCTTAAAAAGATTTTAAAATTCTTAGACATTTTCGCTTTAAGTCTCTGATTTTATATTAGGTCCCATTAACGAAATCGAAATGAAATATATACTTTGAAAAAATATTAAGAACGACATTTTTCTCAATTATCCAGAATTGTTCGACTGATACACCTGCTGCGACTTCCTTTTGATATTTTACCTTAAACTACATTTAACAGAGAGGGGCAAGGCTAGATTATTAGCTGTTTGGGCACATGAATTCTGGCAGTGCATGAAAAAATAAGATCAAATGTTAGATGCAACTATACTCTCCCCAACTTTACTCAATTTACGTGGGAGGATATGAGTTGGGTTGGATTCAAAGAGAATGAGTCTGATAAAGCTTTAGATTCAGTATTGTTTTTGCGTGCAGTAATGTCCGAATAGCATTATTTGAAAATTATGAAATAAGGCCATTTACATGGAGAGTTACGAGGACATTTACCTACCAACATTATATTTAAATTATTATGTTTTCTCAAAATACCCTAATAATACAATTTCATAGTTTAAATGTGTAGTTATCTGTTTCTATATTGAATTAGGTTGAAAGTAATGTTAATTTAACAGGAACAGGAATGGTTTAAACGGTCGTTAAATACGAACTCCAAGTTAAATCGGTATAGAAAATAAGTACATTTCCAAACTCAACTAATCACTATGTAAGAATCTGTTTTTTTTTAAATTTAAGAAATATCAGATCAAGGAAAAAATTCAAATCATCTTAAAAAGTATTAAACTCTTCTTGGTAACGGACGAATATTACACAGATTTAAAACCTTATAACCTTGAACAGGAAATTAAATCAAATGTTAATCATGCAATTACTTACAGCAGTGCAGAACATTTGAAAAATAAAACATCGAAATTGACTCTTCAAACGAAAATAGAAAAACCAACATCGTTAGTGTCCGAAAACTCGAAGATGAACACCCTAAAAGACTCATTTTGATTTTTTTGCTTCTTTCCCCTCAAATGATGACAGAAATTTATTTTGATAGAATCTCTGGGAAAATCTTCAAGCGTTTCTTTTTGCATTCATAGCATCTTCGTTACACGAAACTGTCATCAGGGTTGTAACACATCGACCTCTTGTCGGTTTCAGCACGTGCATCACGTGCACATTTTGACACTGACATGACGTATGACTTGTGGCACTAATAGGTGTACATTTCACGCTGAACCACGACAAGGGGAGGTAATGCACCCAGTAAATAAACACAAACCACTAGTTACCAGGTATTATTAACTGTGCGGAATTAATCAGGCTTGGAAATGGCTAAATATATACTCTAGCAAAACACAAACAAATATTTCTAGTTTATTGGTTTAACATGAAGAAGCTCAAACGGTTATTCAGGAATATTGTTATACGTGTTATGTTCCCCTTTCAGTTCCATCAAGTTTACGAAATATATCTTGATTTTACCTCTTTGTGTTTTAATGAACAAGGAAAAACGATATTGACATTAGACTTCCGCCTCAGTCAATATTGGTTCCGAAGCTTTGAAATATAAACAATGCTAGTGATGTGTACAGCTAACAACATATAATGATACACATTTTCGAATATGCCCACTTTGGTATGTGGCAATTAAAACAAACAAGGTTGAAATATACCCGTTAAAGAAGCTAATTTTACCTTGTTACACTAAAATACTCTTAGGCCTTGTTTTCTCGAAGTGCCGACGGTTTTAACAGATAACCATAACATACTGACGGCTGCACGCCCTGCAAGATAAATAACTCGTTCATTATGCCAATTATAAGAAATAACACGTGCAGTTGTGGTATATCTACATTGTGGCAACTTGAAGGTAAATGCAGTTCACTGCAACGAGAATTGTTTTAATTAAGCTGAAGAACGGTAATGGTAATTTGTTTACTTGATAATTGAATAAAGAAATAATATATGTTCTCTATTATTAATGAAGATAATGTTAAAATGTTCAAATGAGGAAGTATGTACTTGGTTATGTCTTCAACTAGGAAATTGCTGCGTACAACAAATCGAATATATTTGTTTTCGAGGAAAAAGGTCAATATCAAATAAAAAAAATTCGTCTTTACAATTTTGTCATCTAGCACCGACAAAACATCAATTCAAATTAAATTTATACAAGTTGATTTTTTCCTTGAGCAGAGAATACATTTTTCAAAACAGTGAATACATAGTTCGCCAAATTAAACTAAAAAAAGATAGTGATTGTACATAATAACATTCTATTCTCTTTACTCAATATTATATTCAAGCTGCAAATTCATGTTGATAAGGTGATAATGAAAACCTTTTAAAAGTTTTAAAAGTACTTCACCTTGTAAAAAAAATACATCAGAATCTTGAATTTATGAAACTACCAGTTGACCAAACATGATTTTGATATGAATGCACATATGAAGCCTATCTTAACTCATTCCACATGTTCTATAGATGCTTTGCTATAAATAAAATACTGCTTATCTTAGAAATTGAGGATTACTCTAATTTAACTTAAAGGAAACAACAAAATCTTTGAACGGCGGTTACCCAACATTACATTATTGATTTACTTAAACTAGATAACAAATCGTTCCAGATACTCATGCCTTCGGTGACCACAACATTTCAAATATTGTCTTAAACAATAAGGTCCTGTTTTAAGAATAGACCACACATAATCCCAAGGTGGAGCATATAAAAACTTTTCGAGAAAAACGCCAAATAACAAGGGAGAGAGAGCATCACCCTGGTGCACTCCAGCATTGCTGTGTTTCAAATCTCGGCTGGTTAGACGGCAAGTTTATCATATAGGAGTGCACAAGGCAAGACAAATTAGCTGCTCTCAACTGGTTTAATGAAGATAGGTTACGATAGAGCAACAAACTGGACACTTGATCTGGTAGAGGGATGCTTTCATTAGCTATCGCTGATAGCAGCAGCCATAAAAGTCCTGAAGAAACCCTTCCCTTCATTTCTCCAATAGTGCTTCCCTTTAACCAGCCGTGTTTGACAGTTAGAGATAATGATTTTATCGCCAGCGACATGTTTTGTTACTTTGCGATTACTAAGTTATTCAACACCTGTTTTTAGGATTCATTTAACGAGCAGTCATATGAGATAGCATGAAATTACTAATGAGGAAAATGTATGTATTGGCTATCTTGTATGTACCTCTCAATCATGACTTTACTATGAAACTGTCCATGTTATTTATGTTTTAATAGAAATAATATATAACATTGTTAAAGCTTGGGAATTTAGGCATACTTGTACCTAATCCCTTCTTAATTGAAGTAAAAAATGTTTTAATCATATCAAGAAATGTACTTCTATAAGTGAAATGAACTTAGAGCCTAATTTTTTTGAATTTAATCTACACATTTATCATGACTATCTTTTATCATTGGTGCATAGCTGCTGCATTAACATATGAATTCTTTTATAATGCATCTCTTATAAAGTATGTCGTGTTGTCATACTTTGAAAAATAAGCATCATCATCATCAGTAGCATCC
Source organism: Steromphala cineraria (assembly GCA_916613615.1). Classification (NCBI taxonomy): domain Eukaryota; kingdom Metazoa; phylum Mollusca; class Gastropoda; order Trochida; family Trochidae; genus Steromphala; species Steromphala cineraria. Next base: position 51,209,174 of record OU744722.1, on the reverse strand, counting down.
ATCTTTAAACGACACGTACGTCAAGTCTCATGTTCATGGACGTTAAGGTTTAATCTTAAATAAGAAGATACTTAAATGATTAATTAAATCGGTAATCTCAAGGAGACCAAGTGTCTGCATTTTTCAAGGTAAGGCAAAGGTAAACATTGGCGAAACAAGATTTCAAGGAATTTGATTAGTGTCGCTCTGAATGTGATGTTTGGTTATAGAGAACTGGCAGCGCGTTGCTAATGATGCTGAAGGTCTTTCAACGATATGATTCAATGGTATTTATTATCTTAAAGGGGCAGTAGCACGTTTTAGGGGGAATAAAAGGTGATGTCAGGAAAATGAAAATTAATGGTTCCAATTGAAAGACAATGTATTTAAACTAAATGGAGCAGTAATAATTCAAATATATAACGTAAAGTTTAGCCATGCGATTGCTTTTTCTTACACAAAATGAATTAAAGGTGTTCACATAAAATGGCCGCCAATTAATTTTATGTGAATCTTTAGACTTTGTCCTCTGACTATGGATGATTGACTTGTGTAATGAGATTTTGACACTGTCAGCATTAGCTTAGAATTATAACTAAAAAATTTAAAATATAAAATTATCAAAAAAGGTGCTACTGCCCCTTTAAAGAGACATTACGTTATTTCATAACATCTTATTTAAAGAGTAACTAAATACTTGATGTAACTTCATAACATCCAACACATTCATTCTTAAATGCCAAAAATGACATTTAACAGTCTTCAACGAATGCAGGATATGTGAATAAAATTCATGATATGCATATCCCGCAGATTGTTGAAAACAGGGGCAAAGACAAAATCGTTTACATATTTTGAAACCTACAGGCAAGGTTACTACTCGCTATTAGAAACCTATCGGGGATTTCGTCTATTGTTTTGGAGGTCTCTTGTATTCCCGTAATAACCTCTAAGGAGGGTTTACATTTGGAAGTCAGGGCATTATATTCACATGCAAGACCTACTCGGGAGTTGGAAAGGTTTTATATTCATTTGTAAGACCTATTCGGGGGTTGGAAGGTTTTTATATTTCAAAGTGAAAGGGTTTTATATTCAAATGTGTAACCTAACCCCTAAGTTCATATTATCTTGAAAAAATCTACTAAGTTTCAATGCTTCCCATGTGCGGGATTCGAACCCTCAACCCTCTGAACCGTAAGCACGCACTCTAACCACTACTCTAACGGGCCAGATAGAAGTGAAGGTTATGTTAAACAATCTATTGATTGAAGTTCAGATTTCGGTAAAAAAAAATCGGCCCTAAAGCATTAGGAAATCAAATTGCACTTTATTTCCAATTTTAAATGCTTACAAACATTCAAAATGGATATTAACAGTGTTACACCTTTTCATTTGTGATAAATTTAAAGGATCCAAATACGGTGTCAACCACGTGACTTGTCGATTGTCATTTGTAAAACCTTACACCTCGAAGAATGCTTTGCACGTGCAGTATGTGCTATGTCAATATCAAAAAGTCGTTTGAACACAATGCTTTTTTTGAAGGAAATTCATTTTAATCTTTTATGTTCAGAATTTAAGCGACAGTATAAAGTAATGTAATCTAATAATAAATGTTAAAATTAACCAACGAACATGAATCCTTGATATTTGTTGTTATTTTCTCATTTTTTATGATCAGTCTGAAAAGATGATTACAAATACTACAATATGGACAAATGATTGCGGGTTGTTAATAACGGTATCTAAGTTAGTTAAAACACTCGAACTCGGTTATGCTTGGGATTTCAAAACCTTCGGAAAGAAAGCCTCGCGGGAAGTAAGACCTCAAGCTTCGCTTTCGGTCTTACTATCCGCTCAGCTTTCTTTCCTCAGGTTTTGAAATCCCAAGCATAACCTCGTTCTCGTGTTTTAACCCTAACTGATTCAGCGGGGAGATTCAACAGTACGTTGAGACTAAAATGTGAAAAACGATAACGACTGACGGACGATAAACTCAGCAAAAGGACTACGGAGACAAAGGTAGACTAACATTTAGTCTCCGAAGTATTTGTTTCAATATTGACAATATTTTAAAACAAATCATGTATTATAACAAAATGGAGCCCAAAAGATGCTTTAACTTAGAAAACCTAAAGCTAAGCAATCTAGACTTGCTATAATTTTCTAGACTTGGTTGGTCATCAATTACAAATTTTACTTTATGGTCTGGATGACAGACTAAGATAAAGGCTGTTTTTCGGTATTATATCATTAAGACTTATGTATTAGGCCACACCAAGCCAATCCTAAACCAGTCAAGCATATTCTCTCCCCACAGAGGCAGATCAAGTCATGAAGTCCGTTGGTTCCGGCAGTTTCTCTAGCGAAAAAAATCTTGCACCACAATCCATTTGAATTTCTTTATCAAATGACAACGTATCTCGCATTGAAAGGGTGGTTCACATCTAAATGCCTTTGTCATGATTCAGTAGCCAAAATGATGATATAAGAACAGCGTCGCTGATTGCACAACTAACTTTGATTGCCTCCAATCAGGCATCTCCCATTCTAGCCCATAGATTCGGCGTAATAGAACAGAGGCTGTATCAACATTTCATGACTTGATCTGCCTCTGTTGGGAGAGAATGGTCAAGCCCAGAATTTTTAACTGCTTAAGGTGAAAATGAGAGTATCTCACTGCATGGTATTTCTGTTAATTTTTGAAACTTAATTTTCCATTTTTCTCTTTCCTTTTTGTGATAGTCTTAGCATTTTTTTTCACATTCAGGTTTCACAATATTTCAAAATTGAACGAATAATGGCTTCAAGTTAAATAAATGCTGAGCATTACACATCAACTGTAAAAAATTGGACTGTTGCCATCCGCCATTTTCTTCATTAAGATATGTTTGGAGGATAATCATGCCAATCAAGTATGGCATTTCTATTTTCACTAGCAAAACCTCCCTTTTAGATATGCCATTGGTTGTATGTCTTTAGAAATGATTTGATTTAGTTACAAACAAGAACCTCCCTGTAACCTTTAATTGTCAGGTCAATGTAGATAAGGGTACACGATTTTGGAATGAAAAATGGTATATATAAATTGTTTCGACATTTAAAGGGGCAGTATCACGTTTTTTGAAAATTTTATATTTTCCATTTTTCACTGATAACTGTGTTTTAATGCAAATTGTGTTATTCTGGTAGTTTCAAAATCTCATTTCACAAATCAAAATCACCAATAGTCAGAGAACAATTTATAAGATTCCCTTAAATTCTATTGGCGGAATAGTTCATACTAGGGAATCGCATGGCTGAACATTACATTATATATTTGATTTATTACTGATTCATTTAGTTCAAATACATTGTCATTCGATTGGAACCATTTATTTTCATATCCTGACATCACCGGATATTCAAAAACGTGCTCCTGTCCCTTGTTATCATGAAAACTATAGACTGGTTGTCTCAATAACGAATATATTATTTATATCCAAATGACATGCATAATGTCATTCTAACTGAAGATGCATCTGTCAATGTTGAATATCAATCAAAATGACGCTACTTAAAAAACCGAATATCATAAGTGACAAATTTTTAAATCGTCTATATAGACAACAGTGTATTGCTTTATTCGTTAAGAAAATTAGCATAATTTACCTATTTTAAACGTCATTCGGTAAATATTGATAAAAACACTCTTGAATATCTATGAACGACCAGTTAGATCCTTTTTAGGGAACGATGTTTGAGACGATACCAAATTCTTTATCATGTCTCATCAATGCACAAGCATAACGTAATTTTAAGGAGAAGCAGTCGTAATTAGTTCGAACGTAACTGTCTCTTCAACATGGAAAACCACGATTTTCATTTCAAGCACTCTATACCCACTTAAGATTGCGTATTTGATGTTTTCATGAAATACATAATATATAAAACAGAAACATAACTCTTTAGATATCTTAATGCAGTATCAACACTAACGATTCAGACTGTATTTATAGTAAGATTATAACATTATGCTTCTGGCTGTATCTAATGGTAAGTAATGGTTGTATCTCAATTGAAAACGACATATTCATGCCCAAAACCAATTCTTTATTTCAGCAAGAATTTTACCTGTCGGTTTTATCAAAACAATTATTCGATTCAATTATGAATATATTGAATTTTTGTAGATCATAAATATCTAATTTCGTGTCGTTGCATTTTAATATGTATTCGGGGTTAATATTGAAATGGATATCAAATCAGGTACGTATAAAAGTTTCAAGTGTATTTTGTTGCAATCGGAGAGAACAGATTTAGATGATAATTGGCATTTGTCAAAAGGATTCTCATAACATAGTTCTGCATATCCTTTTAAAATATCTGTATCGAAAATGCTCACAAAGGTTACGACAATCTGTTAAGAGGAATTGGAAGTAACAGGTTTAAAGGGGCAGTAGCACGTTTTTAGGGGGAATATAAGGTGATGTCAGGAAAATTAAAATAAATGGTTCCAATTGAGAGACAATGTATTTAAACTAAATGAAGCAGTAATAATTCAAATATAAAACGTACAGTTTAGCCATGCGATTCCTTTTTCTTACACAAAATGAATTAAAGGTGTTCACAAAAAAATGGCCGCCAATGGATTTTATGTGAATCCTCATCAGACCTCATACTTTGTCCTCTGACTATGGGTGATTGGCTTGTGTAATGAGATTGTTGACACTGTCAATATGATACATTAAGCATTAACTTACAATTATAAGTGAAATATTTGAAATATAAAATTATCAAAAAACGTGCTACTGCCCCTTTAAGTAACCTATTCGATGCCCACATGCAGAAACATGTATCGCTTAGCGCTAGACAGACTTATACTATTAGTAGGGAATGGTCTATAAGTATATCTATATGTCTTTCTAACGCTGTTTTCATAAGAAGGGTAGGGTCCATAGGTGTACATATCTTTCCAACGCTGTTTTCAATAGTAAAGTCTAACGCTGATTTTAAGCGATACATGTCCCTAGGTACGATGCCCATATATTCGTTGAAACAAAGGCCTAATGTATAATTTTGAAATACGAACATTATTTGAGTGACGATACACGTGTCTTTTTATGTAGTAACATTTGAAGCGCGTGTTGTACATATACTTAATGTCAGTCGATGATATAAAACATTATCTGCAAAATTTCATTTTCTTCTAAAGATATAACTGAGGAGTATGTACCTCTGATGAAGGCGATACATGCATAGTAAGCATCGCGTGCGCTTTCATATAGTTTCGTACTAAAAACGAGTTTTGATGATATATCTTAATTAACACCTGATAGTGTACCTGTTCAATTTGTATTTAAAAAGATCGTGACATTTTGCAGCATGGCAGTTTCTCTATCAATCTCATTTAATTCAGATCGAACTATCTCTCGTTCTCAAAACTCCAGAAAACAAGTCTTTGGATTTTAGTTCATTTCGCTAGAAAAACGCTTATAAAAATAAATAAATTCCGAATGTACTTACATTAATACAATATCCTCTCGAATGTCAAGCCAATCAAACAGCCCCATACCTTTTTGATGATCAATTTCAATTGGGGAGAAATATATTACCTGTTTTGAAGCCGAGACATCAGATATCCCCATGTACATTTCAGCACGATGCGTGTACATTTCCCTGCCGGCCACCTTGCTACTGCTATATCCTCTCACACGTGTTGTTCATAGACCCACATCTCTCCGACTGACGGACTAACTTCTCTACACCAAAACATAGACAAGCCTAGCTCTGTTCTCAAGGGAGATAACTCCTCGCATGCCTCTACTGGAATCTATTCCACTGTTTATTTGTTCGCTCCGAGATGCTGCGAATACATACACACGAATATACCGTATTCAGTTCTATAGACGGTTTAGCCTTTCATCTTTTTGGCTCATTTATGCCCCTATTTCACTACGAGAGGAATTCTCACGAATCGCCACGAATAGGTGATTGTAAAAATTCGTGAATATTCTTGAATATTCGGCAACATTCGTGAACTGCAATTTCACTTGTACGAAACGTTTACGAAAATTAGTAGCTTTTCATGCTAAAACACTACGAAACCAATACGAATTGCTTACGAATTATGTACGAATTGTACGATAGGCCTAAAACTACGAAACAACTACGAATATACTACGAATTTTCACGAATATGATACGATATCACAAATGATGTAGGAATAGATTACGGTAATTCGTGACTGTTTCGTAGATGATTCGTAAATAATTCGGGGAGGGACCATCAAAAATATCAACCACGAATTTCCAAGAACTCGTTACGAATTTGTTACGAATGACCCGAATTAATTACGAATAGTTAACGAGATAACTACGATAACAAAATTCGTAGTTGATTCGGGAAAATATTTTGACAGCAACAAAAAATTTCACGAATGCCACGAATTATAAGAATATTGCCGAATCAATCACGAATTCATTACGAATCACAAGAATAAATCACGAATTGTCTACGAATGTTCACGAATGTGAAATATTTCTCTATCGTGGCGATTCGTGAGAATTCCTCTCGTAGTGAAATAGGGGCATAAGGGGGCTTTCGTTTTCAGGCATCAGTCGACGACTAGCTCTTTGATTTATATTTCTTCTTTGTTTTTAGGCACACTATGTACCTGTGGACTTCTTTGAAAGGTATTTTAGAAGCTGGAATGACAATAATGCAGAGGAATATATGGATGACAACTTCTTTGTTCATTGTATATGCGACGTTTCGACACAGATTCTTGCTCTTGAAACGTCGCACAATGAACAAAGAAGTTGTCATCCATATATTTCTCTGCATCATACCTGTGGGGATTTGAAAGTCAACATTCCAATTTGTACATGTCTGCTATTCATGATTAAAAACAATACATTTGAAAAATATGTTAGATAGGTTTTTGATGTAGTGTTTTTAGAGTAGTGTTCCAATAATGTTCCAGAAGCACTTTGTTTACGAAATTTTATTTCTTGAGATCCTCCCCCAATTAATAAAAGTTTAGGCAAAATATATCATATTCAAGGAGCAAAACATCTCATAACAGAAATGTAGTCTAATAATGTAGTTTAATTAGACCATCTTTTCATCATATGGTTATGAGAAACAGATTCGCTTACTTTGTACGTCCGTTTAAAGACTATTCTTATTGTTTAAAATAGATTGTCCTACAATTGGATACATACTTTTCCTTGAAATCCTTTCCCCCTGAGGGTACATGCTACGATGCTAAAAAGCTATCCTTTCTTAACGATCTCAATGCTGACGGCCTAAATGTCTTTAAGAACCGGCGTCTGTCAAAACAAATACGGTTCCTACACTCCCGTTCCCCGCCCGTATACTGGCTTTCTCAAGGCGTCGTACGTAGGTGTTTATATAGCTGATTGTTTGTGTGATCATATCCTTGCATTAGAATGTCAGTCATTACGCTCCGGTTTGCATTGTATCGATTTCATCAATGAACCCAGCAGGCACACGACGTCGAATCGACGTTGGATTATAGTTGAGATGTGGTCGCGACGTCGTTCAACTTAAAAATGACGTTGTTTCAACGTCAGTAATTTCGACGTCGAGAAAGACAACGTTGCTTCGACGTTGTTAATTTCGACGTTGATTCAACAACGTTGTTACAACGTCGGTCATTTCGACGTCGATAACAACGACGTTGCCCCGGCGTCGGTAATTTCGACGTTGACTGAACAACGTTGTTTCAACGTCGGTTATTTCGGTTAAGGTGGCGTTGTTTCGACGTCGAGAAAATAAAGATACACAACGTCGTTTCAACGTTGCTATTACCGAGGTCTATGTATTTGAGATTTATGTTGATAAATGACCTTACGTTGTTCCGATTTTACAACCTACGAAATATATCAGATGAAAACACGTCTGTCTCTTGTGAAACTAAAAAATTTCGTTTGTTAGTTGATCATTCATTAAAACGCGAATAATTCTCTGTTAAAATTGTGTGATATTCGCCTTTAAAATTGTAAAGAGCGCCCCGTTATGGAAGCACTAACTAAATAACTGTTAGTAACAACTAACAGATTTCGCGACAAGAAAGGCATTCTTTCTAGGATATCGTATAGAAAATTCTTTCTGTAGAGTCTAGAGTTGTTTTCCTTTATTTAGTTTAGTCTTTCCATTCCTTTTATAATTAAGCTTTTTCGAATTATCAATACAATGTATAGAAATGAAATCAGTCAAAAAAGTACACTTTAAAAGTCATTTTCAAATATACATAAATTTAGTTAAAACAGTCATTAATCTATCAATGAATAAATGAATAAATATATCGTTTTAAAAGCATTGTTTCATGAATAGGCTAGCACTTGAAAATTCACGAACAAATTCGTGAGCACTTTATTCATTAACAATATTTGCCGATAATTTGTTTCCCTAAACGGCGTATGCATTGAAAAAAAGTCCTTTTTCTTATTTTTCCGAAGTTACTTTGTTCGCCAACAAGCATACCACATTTCCGCGCCAGCACAAATGCTGATGACGTCATAGTTTCAACTATTACGTCACAATCTTAGTACTTTCGTCGCCATGTTTGTCGGTCGATGTAAGGGGAAATCAACGTTCTGTTAGATCTTATATCGGATCACGATTCGGGTACACCGACATCGCTCTACTATTTTCAAATGGTAAGTATTTTCCTTCTTCTATTAACAAACTTTCCATCATTGAGTTTCAGTAGTCATTCCAATACTGAACTTGAAGTTATCACACTAGACACGTCAAAATTTGAACGCATCTCGTTGACTTACATGTAGGCCTTGTGCCAAGGCAACTGTAGATCTAGTACGATTTATATATTATTATAGCTATTATTTGAAAAATAGCATTTGTTTAATTAGTTAAGTGAGTCACAATGATAAAAGAAAGTCATAGGTTTCAAAACTCCTGCTGTCATTCAACTTGTGTCCGCAACATTGTTGAACTCCGTACAGTGTTGTGGGATAGCATAAAGTGCTTGATATCGTAGACGGTGTTGCACGGAGCTCGTAAAGTATTCGATCAGCTGTTTAGGAGTTCATTTGGTTCAGAGCGTTCACTGTTGTAACAGTTCCGTTGTTGTTTTTGATTGATAGGGGAGACCAGGGCAAAGCGCGCCCCCGGGGCAAAGTGACCACGCGTTATTTCTCCAAACCTGTCGACAAATGGAGTAATTTGTCATTACCAACGAATGAAAGTAACCGTAATGAAGCTTTGTGACCAACAATGGAATCATTTGCCTGGGTTGTGGACGCAGAATTTCAAATATTCGAAAAAAAGCGATTTTACTATATGGAACGGATATGTCTCAAATTCAAATATTCAATAAAAATACAAAACGGAACATTGAACTCTCGTGCACATGTAACATTAATTGGTATCATTAATTCATTGAATAATGAAATTTGTAATTACTTGCTTTAATGACTTTCTGTGATGTTCACAACAAATGCTACCCTTGATGGGGCAAAACGTGCCGGGGGGAGCGCTTTGCCCCGTGTGTTATAAAATATATCATTTTGGTTAACATATTGGTGTTAAAGTTATTATTTTGCATTTCTTAAGCAAATAATGTAAAGGTGAACTATTATTCTCATATCGGCATTCTGTTTTTTTATATTAAAATGAAATATACCCTTTTACTTAAAGGGTTTTGTTTAGTTAAAGAATCACGACAAGAAACAGTTACCAAAGCATATTTTTCTGTTGTTTTTTAAATCATGAATATATAATTCATCGTATATTACTGTTCAACCCTAAACGATAAGCAATTTATGCCGTTCTGCCAAGTCCGACACAAAATAGTTGTATGAATTCTTTAATTCGTCTATATAACCAATTCAATTCATCTTATATTTTATTATTTTACTGGTTTTGATATTCAATAACCTACATTATCAACACATTCGTAGTTGAAAGAAATGTACATGTACCAACCATAACGATATTTGGTAATTGAGAATGTTGAACATGTAGGTCCATGACATGTTAAGGAATATTTTGCGCATTCTTGCATGTATTGTCAACTTTTATGTTAATTCTATTCTTCATATGGGTTCGATAGTTGCCTTGCATTATCAAGATGATAGCTTTTGATTTGTATTGGCTGATTATGTGTGTGTAATATCTATTACATTCTGTGTTGTTTTTCGAATGGGGCAAAGCGCCCAGAGGATTGGGCACTTTGCCCCAAACTACAGGGCAAAGCGCGCCCCCTTAACCAAAATATATTTACGTAAATATATCCTTATGCCGAAATGGCAGATTAAAAAAGCATGTGCCATGTTACAGTCCATCTGATAAGTATTAGAAATAGTGTGCAAGTTGCATTCTGTACATGTCGGGGTGCCCACTAGACGCACTTTTATGTTAGGGTGCGCGCTTTGCCCTGGTCTCCCCTAATTGTCTTACTTAGAGCATCAGCTTAAATGAAACAGTAGTTGAGTTGTTATCATTGAGTGCCTCTGGCAATAAGAGAATCATAATCCGAGTTGTCCCATATTATTTTTGTAGGAAAAAGATCATGAAAAAGGTTGTGTTCAAACCGGGTAGATTAGCAATCATCTCAGTTTAAAATTATATACTATTCATCAATTAGGCCTATTTGAATGACTAAGTCACTTGAACTATGATCACGTCATAGAAAGATATGGCTACTTAAGTTTAATAAGTTAGGGTTGTTGTAATAGTGTTGTTCCGCATTGCGTCTCATTAATGAAATCAAATATCCACATAGCATACTATTTGCATATTTATACATGTACATGAAGGCCTATAGATGTAATTGGTATTAAATAATAATAACTGAAATATTATTTGCCAAAAGTAGAAATTATACGCCCGTATTTAAGAACAGAAGGGGTCCAGTTATATAAACTTAATTTTATTTTGATTGTTAACTTTATTAATTTTTTTATCAGACTAATCATATAATTATGTTCAAGTATGACGGAATGATGGCATACCACACATTTTTTTCTGAACTGTTGATGGATGAAATTCGTTTTCAATTGTTTATTTCCCTGCAAAACACAATATTACCAGTGACCATCTAATATTTTAATGCATGACAGTTAGTATATATATAGGAATAAGATTGATATCAACTCACTTAAGCTTGAACCTACATGTACGATTCATTGTATAATCATAATGTGTATATTATACAAATTAATTTAAAGGCAAATTCCTCACTGACACCTTTTCACTTCCATTACAGTTATGTTTGAGGGAATCCACGAATCAAGAAGTGTTTTAAAGAAATGTGTTAGGAAGATATCGTTTACATTTGAATATAATACATGAATATTATAAACTTTTCTCAGAGTCTGCCGATTGAGAGGGAGGAGAGAGCTGGAGACTGGCGAAGCAGAGAAGATACATGCACGTGCTTCTGGGAGTTGATCTGTCAAACTACCCTCAGGTATATAAAGTGTATACTGTTGTTACTGTTCGACATTCATTTCATTTTTATTTTACCAGTTTCAAATGTTAAATAAGTTAACAATTAAACAATAAATCAGTTACAATGCACACAAAAGTCATTCAAGGCAGGGTTCATAAGAACAGAACAAGTTATTAGCACATGGGATCGACATATACAATTCATGTGATTGATTTTTCACTTCATTTACATCTGTTTTTTATCTTTCTTTTGTACAGAACTTTGCTGATGGCCAACGCTGTGAAGAAACATATACAAGAATACATGATATGACGGCTTTTCATAGAAATGTATAAAAGATTAATAAACAATTATGTAAACATTATCTCGGTTTGTTTTTGACTTGTTAATTTGTTGGTTAAATTGATACAGCTATTCCCGACGATATACTAAATATTTCATGATACGATCCCGGTCTCTATGAGTATCTGCCTGCAGTGTTATATACATTGAAAAACGTCTCTCATCATACCTATTCAGCATCATTAGAAATGGGATTAATTTTTAACCAACGTTGAAGCAACATCGTATCAACGTTGTATCAATGTTAAAGCCATGTTGTATCGACGTTGATGTCGCGTTATAAATACGTCAATAAAACGTCGTTTCAACGTTGATACAATATCGTATATACGTCGAGACAACGTTATACCAACGTTGTTGCGACGTCGTATCTATTAACGTCATTTCTACGTCGAAACAACGTCCGATTTCGACGTCGCGGCAAATTTCAAATCCAATCAAAATTCGACGTCAATTCAACGTTGATAAACGACGTTGTTTCAACGTTGGTTCAACGTTAAAATGCCTGCTGGGAACAGACTTTCATTGTGGAACGGAATGTAGAGACCTAATCACAAATAAATGTGAGAGGTCAGAATAACACTTAGTGTTTGTCCACACCAAATGAGCATCAACATACATGGTAAATTGGAGTGGATTTATCGCCGCGTTCAAGAGAGTTTCACTAAATCTCGACTGCTAGTATTAAATCAAGAAGAGAGCGCGCAACACTTGTGTGGAACCTGCGAGCATCGGCTGGAACTAGCGAACCATGGGTGGTACTGGGCTGAAATTTGGTTTTGGATGGCACCCAAACTTTACTGCGTTTAGATCTCCACTGCAGACAAAGCTTCCGAGCCCGAGCCGAACGCGCAAACCACGGTACCGCTCTTTGGAGCGGTTTAATATGAAGCAACATCATCTTAGTGCCAATGTTTGAAGTGAAAGCAATGCCGGTATTTGACACGTGTGTAGATATCTTATCAGAAAAGAAATCTGATATTCAACTTAATGTCGAAGCATATGGAGCATCTTCAAAACATTAACTTTCAAGCAGAAATTTCAACCTTGGCCCCCGCATTTGAAACAAATCGCTTTTTACTTTAAATAGTAGCGCTAATTAAATGATGTTCATGACGTCACGTTAACGGGACAGTCAAATCGGGGTATTTTTTGTGGAAACGAAATTCAAGAGAGTATTGTAAATCAAGTATAACAATGTTACCCTCACTAACACAATTGAAAATGATCGTGAAATAATCATGTAATAATCATATACAAGTATAAACAGGGAAGTGTTCTTGAATTTTGTTTCCACAAAAATACCCAGATAGGTCTGTCGCTTTGATATAACGATATATTTATACTATGCCCTCGTACAACGTGCTAGTAGGCAAGATCATCATAAAATAGCTTTGATAAATAATAAGTATGCAACCATATCCATGTCTCTCAAATGGTTAAAGAGACAGCTGTACGGTCGGAATATTCGTGAAGAACGTTCGAGCCAATAATTATTCTTAAAATAGATCATTAATTTATACTATCAAAACTTATCATTAACATAACTTCGACTGTTTTTAAACAGCAGTCAAAAATCGCCATTTATTCGTTTCATGCATCAAATACAATGCCTTTTGGTTTAGAACACCTATAGACGATAATTTGACAAAGGGCAAAGCTTTACAGCAAATTGCATCTTAAAAGCACGTGCTAATAATAGATCATTTATACTATCATAAACACAACTTTGACTTTTTTTTAAACAGCAGTCAAAAATCGCCATTTATTCTTTTCATGCATCAAATACAATGCCTTTTGGTAAAGAACACCTCTAGACGATAATTTCACAAAGGGCAAAGCTTTACGGCAAATTGCATCTTAAAGGCACGTGCAAGAAGGTCAAAAGGGTCAATAAGGCTATATGAGCTCACGGCATTAGCTGTCTCGGATGTCTCGTCAAATATCACGAGATGTTGAATCACGTGAGAACTAAACACAAACAAGATAAATATCTCCAATCAAGAATCGTTTGAAGAAAGCCACTGATATTTCATCTAAGCTTCCGATATTTGAGACGCAAGTCGAAGTGTCATGTTTCCTTGGAGAAGAAGTCAAATGACGAAACATCCCTTCTTCTGTTTTTTTCCAACTAGTTGAAACCAACATATATATTTAATTTATTTTGACTGAAATAAACCAAAACAAGAATGTTGGTTAGCATGTTCTATTAGGTTCAAAGATTGAGATATTGCCTCTTAGGCTGTTCCCTCGTAGGCGGGTTTATAGTTTCAACAAAAACCTGAAAACATGTTCTATCTTTAATATCCAGGCGTCTTGTATAACAACACGAAAGGCCTGTAAAACAATTACGGTTATAGAATACAATGATACCCGCAACCCTTTTTCATGATGAACCATGCGTAGATAATTCTGAATATTTGACATAGCATTTGAAACCAAACAATACTGAATGAATAAATCTTCTTAAAGAAGGGCTGCATAACCTTTTTTAAATATATTTTTCAAAAGATATTGGTCAAATAACTATATAACATAAATATTAGGCCAAAACAGCAACGATACACAGTTTCTCAATGAAGCTACAGCTAAGTAAACATTGCGTAACAAGGCGTCTGCTTGTCGCCGTCCAGCGACAAACCAAAACAAGGCTGAGAAGCCACGGGCAGGGGGATACCGGAAGTGACGTGGCAGTAGGCGAAACGTTCGTCTGCTTATATGGAAAATGATAGGCGAAATCCGCAGTTCTGCCTTTTCAAAGCGATTAACAGTATGTTATATCATTGTGTTGCTGTCAACTGTCCTAGAATATCTCCTGATGAAGTCTCCGTAGACAAATTCCAATCATATTGATGGTTTCACGCCAAATTGACCCGCTGTGTTAGGTCAAACAGAGCAATGTGACAATCTACATCAAACTCACGTGTTTCCGATCACTACACCGATTTTCTGCTTCGAGCTCGCATTTTCACTGAATGAACAGTTTGGCATGCAGAGAAAAGGGAGATTAGTAAAATATAAAACATAGCACAAAGTTTTGGGCTGATTTATGGTAATAATCCGAATATACAATGCTCACATTTAGATTTGAACGTTGTGTAAAAAGGTTGAATAAACAATGACATTGGTCTGCAGGTGTTACTTACTTTCTTTAGATCAGATTCTCACTTATTACACAATTACTATACTGTCTATCGTATTTCCTGTCTGTTTCCAAATTAGATGATATCAAATGATGACTATAGCAGGTAGGTTATATAATGCACAATCATCAACACCTGGCTATTTTATGACATCAGCTAATTAGGTAACATCAAATAGCAATTGTATTCCTTAACATCCCTTTTTTCTCCGATTGGTAAATTATAACCTATTAACCTGAAATTAGGAATACCGTTTTTGCTCTATCTGATAATTATTTTGGATAAGGTTCATTTAATAAATCTTCCTTATCCTTATTTGTATATCATCTTATCAAAATATGTGCCTGAGCCTTAGATTGCTATAGTTTCAAAATCATTGTTTCAATATTGTCTCTGTATATTGTATGTGTATTGACCTGTCCATGTGTACGTCACTTTGATTTAACTGTATTTTGTTAGGGAGCGGCATTAATATAAGCATCATTTGCTTGTTTGCCAATCCCGGTTTCTTTATGGAAATAAAAATATGTTTAAACCATAAATCTTCATTCTGTTTGGCCATGTATCGGGTATTGTTGTGGAAAATATCTCCTCTATGTACAAGAGTGAAAACATTAAGATTTTCAGTGAAATGCCCTATTAAAATAATGTTTTAAACAAGACATCAGTGATCATCCAATACATGTCTTTCATTGAGAATTGTAACTTGTCCATCACTAAATGAAATAACTTAGAAAAACGTATATATTTTTTTATCCTGTTACAAAATGAAGTCAAAGGCAATTCTAAAAAAATGGTTTAAATGTAAAAAAATAAATAGTATTGTATAATAACATCCTTTCTGCTAATATTCAATAACAACCAACAACTGTGCACGAAGATAAAACAGTTCACACGGGAGCAATTGTTTACATATACATCCGGGTTCCATCCATCCGTCCGTAAACTTTGTGGAATTTCGACTTCTTCTCCAGAACCATAAGGCCTAGAAAGCTGAAACTTTGTGTACAGACTCCTTGGCTAGTGAGGATTATAAATTGTAGCTTTGGTTGCCCTGTGACCCCTAATAAGGGCCACAGATGCCATGCCATAATAACCGATTTTCATCTTCTTCTCCAGAAGCATAAGGCCTAAAAAGCTGAACTTGGTGTACAGATTCCTTGACTAGTGAGGATTAATAATTGTAGCTTTGTTGGCCCTGTGGCCCCTAATAAGGGCCACGGGGGCCACGCCCTAAAAACCTATTTTCATCTTCTTCTCCAGAACCATAAGGCCTAGAAAGCTGAAACTTTGTGTACAGACTCCTTGGCTAGTGAGGAATAATAATTGTAGCTTTGGTGGCCTTGTGGCCCTAATAAGGGCCAGGGGGGCCACTCCCTAATAACCGATTTTCATCTTCTTCTCCAAAAGCAAAAGGCCTAGAAAGCTGAAACTCTGTGTACAGACTCCTTGACTAGTGAGGATTATAAATTGTAGCTTTGGTGGCCCTGTGACCCCTAATAAGGGCCACATATGCCACGCCCTAAAAACCTACTTTCATCTTCTTCTCCAGAACCATGAGGCCTTGAAAACTAAAAGTTTGTGTACAGACTCCTTGGCTATTGAGGATTATAAATTGTAGCTTTGGTGGCCCTGTGACCCCTAATAAGGGCCACATATGCCACGCCCTAAAAACCTATTTTCATCTTCTTCTCCAGAAGCATTAGGCCTAGAAAGCTGAAACTTTGTGTACAGACTCCTCGACTAGTGAGGATGATGAATTGTAGCTTTATGATAATAATAAAGGCAACAGGAACGTCCTTCAAATCTATTTTCATCTTCTTCTGAAGTATAAGGCCTAGAAAACTGAAACTTGTCGCCTATATTATTAGTATATACTTAATTTTATGATTGGTGACCCTGTGGCCTCTACAAAGGGGGAATCACATTGGCCACACTCTACATCATAGTTGATGATGAAGCCTGATGAGCTACAGAGCCAATGGCTCTTTTTTTTAATCCTTACTAGTCAAGGAGTCTGTACCCAAAGTTTCAGCTTTCTAGGCCTTATGCTTCTGGAGGAGAAGAAGATATAATTAGTTTTTTTAGGGTGTGGCCCCTGTAACCCGTATTAGGGGCCACAGGGCCCTAAAGCCACAATTTATAATCCTCACTGGTCAAGGAGTCTGTACACAAGGTTTCCGCTTTTCTGGGCCTTATGCTTCTGGAGAAGAAGATGAAAATAGTTTTTTAGGGTGTGGCCCCTGTGGCCCTTATTAGGGCCCACAGGGCCACCAAAGCTACAATTCTTAATCTTCACTAGTCAAGGAATCTGGCCTTGTGCTCTTGAAGAAGATGAAATTAGGTTTTAAGGGCATGGCACCTGTGACCCTTAATATGGGTCACAGGGCCACCAAAGCTACAAATTATAATCCTCACTAGTCAAGGATTCTGTACAAAAAGTTTCAGCGTTCTAGGCCTTTTGATTCTAGAGAAGAAGTTGATAATGTACAAAGTTTACAAACGGCCGGACGCCGGACACAGATGAGCTAAAAAGTGTTTACAGGCAGGTAGGTACACTGGAAAATTTCATAAATTGAGACATATCCAGTATCCATTTGTCATGAAAACAAACGATCGACTGCTATGCATAGTTCATTTTCCGCGCATTGTTTGTCAATGACGTCACAAGACACAATGTTCAACAAATTGGTTACAAAAAGATAACTTGTAGTAGTTCCGGATCTAGTAGGTGCATGCAGGAAGTAAACACACCACTGTGACCACTGACATTTTCTCTCTCGAAAAGTGTAAAATAATTTACATTTTATACAAATGGAAACTTTTTCCAAGCAATGGAGGGTCGGGATACCAACATGTAGTTTACTGTATTTACCGTAAAAACACGGTCTTTCTGTTTGACAGCATCGACAATCGTCATTCACCTAAATAGTTACAGATTTTTTATATCTGTCATTAGCAAATTAGACTGTGAACAAGTGTGTGTAATTTGGCGATTTAATGTCGCCGGACAAAAAAGATACAGCCGAAATACGAAAATGTATCAATTTTCGTTGACGTCACAGAAATTTATCTGGCACGGGGTAAGCGTCAAACGTTATTTTTATGAAGCACTAAGGGGGTTAAGGACCACACCAAATTTTGTTCACAGTCTGATTAAAATCGAACATGCTCCTAGGAATAAAATTGTGCATTGTCTCTATCGGGGTTCGAACAACTCGGGATATCCTCACCGTCTCGGTCTGAATGCACCTAAATCTGTCGCTTGTTTCTGAGATAAGCTCATCTAACGAATCACATGGCGGGCAGCAAAGCTTTCGATATGATGCTAGGGGCAGTAACTCTATTATACCATTCGTTATACATAATCGCCGCTAAACGCTACTTAAAATCGAGGATGTGATTGGATAACTTACGACTGGGCTTGTCTGCGTTAAACTGGTTATAGCAACATTTGACAGATTTGGGTGCATTCAGACCGAGACGAGAGGATATGACTGGTTCAAACCAAGAGGGAGACAATATTTTTATAATCTTATTCCTCGAAGTACGGTCTATTTTAATCAGACTGATTTTGTTCATTACTCATCTGTGAACAAGCATTGAAAAAAACACAAACAATATGTTCATTATTTACTAAAAACAATTTGTTTACAAATAAATCACAACTTTCTTCCATAAACAATATATTTTACAAGACTATAAATTCTCTTTCTTTCCGTCATCAGCCCACTCATCAGGGTTGATATCATAGTCGATCATAGCTTTGTCCATGTATAACCATCGTCCAAACACACCAACATCCACAACATGCTGTGGTATATCAATCCATCTAGGGTTGACTTGCTTGCAACGAGCATCAAATAGTCCCAACCAATTACTATGCTCAGCTTTCCATACCAATGTCATAAATCCAAAGTTGATAAAGCGCAATTTGCCATCCTTCTCTGCAGAGGTTAGATCCTCCATGTGAGAGTTTGAGTAGGGGTTACGGATGGGTTCACCCACAAGCAACAAGTCCTGTGACTCTTTGATCATCTGAGTCCTGAAGCTTGTCCTCGAAGGGTTGGTGGCCAGCATCACTCCCAGGGTTGACAGTGTAGAGACGTAGACTGCAGACTTCAGGGGGCGAGCTCTCATGTCTTGTCCTATCTCAGCAAAGGCAGCTTGGTAGTCCAGAGCTATCACTTTGAAGTAGCTTACTGAAAGAATAATACATGGTTTAAGGAGGAATTCAGAGTGTATATTCATAATTTAATAATAAATTATTAATAATTTTTTATTTTTATTTTTTTTTAATAATAAATAACATCTATACATCTGTTTTAAATTTGATATCTTATGTCCTGTTCTAAAAAACAGTGTGTTGAGACTGTTGACTGATTCCTATAAAACAAACCTTGTTTTTGTTATTAATATGAATAATATAATAAAGATTGTAATATTTTTGTTGAATGAAATTGTCTTGGTTTTATGTTGAAAATATTCGGTCTTTTGTAAAATCATCTGTTTTCATAAAAGAGTTCTATCCCCTTCATTGCACTTTTTCATAAGTATTGTCACTTACAACTAGGAAGTACACTAAACTATTTGAATATAAATAACTATCATCTTAAGAGTATATTCAAGCAATGTGAGTATTCGTCGAGATCGTCGCTCAGGGTTTTTCAAATGAAGATAAACTCCATACTTCATCAATATCGAAAACAGTGCAGCTGAGCACTTGAGCCTCAAGGGAATGTTTTCTGATTGGCTGATTGGGTGTGCCAATCTTAGACCAACAGTATGACTTGATATATCTGTTAATATAAATATATCTAGATTGTTTTTTTTAGAGGCTCAGCCTCATGTTTTGTTAATGATGCAAGTAATCTCCCCTTATGTTTAAGTAGTCATGGTTTATAATGAGCATTCCCTGGGAAGAAAGCTCCCTTCCTTATTTTCCATCACTATTGTAACTTGTTGAGGATTGACATACAGCGATGCACAGTTACACAGCATGTAGTCTGAACTTTTTGTTGATTATTTGATATCCAATTTTTAGTAGAGAAGACAGATGTGGATACTTCAGCCTACAATCTTATCATTGATTCCGTGCAGTTGGAATGAATGGAGCTTTAAACTCCCCCCATAGTTCAAGAGATCTCTTTTTTAGTTTTGAAAGCGTTGACTTGTTGAAAACAAGGCATATTTTGTGTGAAAAAAATTACATATTAATTGAGATATGAACTGTCTGTTTCCTTTTGAATATTATTTAATTAGTTTATATCAATGTGAATGACAATTGAGTCTAGATCAGCAATATATATTACTGTATATATATACTAGATACAGCTATTAGAAATAGCCATATAAAAGAGTAAAGATGAGTTTTCTTCCATTTGGGATGTGATTGATTAGATTTTGAACTGATTTTGATAAATTTCCTTTTTCAATTAGGGAGATTTTTTGTTTTGTGCTGTTGTGAATGTTATTGACCATTATTATCTCTAACAAAAAATTAACTAATAATTAGTTTTCTGTCAAGAAAAAAACTGCATTAGAGACGCAGTGTAGTTGAATATCATCATCATGCATTAATTCCCAATGTTATTCAAATGGATATCATAAATGTTTTATAAATCACAGTCATTGAGTGATTTTTTTTATAAACACATGAAACATTGTATTTATCAAACATCGAGTCCTAAGTTGAATTCACCACACCGTAACTATCTGGTGATGCAAAATAGTTCTTACATATTTTTTCCATTCTTCCACCTTTCCATTTATCAGGAATTGAGGGTTGTAATCTTTTGACATTGCCTGCCATTCTTGCAGCATGGTTTTTGAAAGCAGACGCCATGTCTGTTTTGTAATAGAGCAGCGAATCGTAAAAGAACAACAAATCCGATTAATTAAAAAAAACGTAGGACAGTTATAATTGACAAGATTTACCATTAAAAAGGTAATTAAGAAAACATCAAACTTTTAAGAAATAAAGATTTATTCCGAATCAAACGTAATCATTAACTGCGGAGTTATCAAAGCAACAAAGATGGCGTCCTTTACAGTCGACGTGGAGGATGATAGATACAACGTAAATAGACATTATTTCAAAAAATATGATTTCTACTTGACTCATGAAAGTGTTTATTTGTTCATTATGATGCATATTTTGTATTTTGCTGCAGACGTTAGTTTGTCGTTCCCACATCATGGCATCATTGAAAGTTTGATGGAGATTGTCCTGTATTCGATCAGCTAAATAAAAATTCATTTATTAATTATTTGGGTACAACTTTGCAATGTGTTCGCCATTCTAAGAACCTTCTATTACCTTACTTAGCCCATTAGCCCTTAAATATTTGTTGACTATCCCTTTTTAACCCTTGGATCCATATCAACGACATTTTAGGGTTAGTTTGTCTACTGTAGTACTGTCACTGTATTATAGTGTAATGGATGGTAACGTATTGTGGTAAGGTTACGGGTCAGTTCGACTAAAAACCAGTTTGGCCCAGGGTCGGTCCGGTCCAGTACCATTTCGGCCCATGTCGATTTGCCCCAATTTAATTAAATACCAATGTTTTTTTCTGTAGTATGTCTTGATTTGTGTAGTTGATTATGTATAACGAAGAAATTTAACAACAAACAATAAATTACTGTATTTCCTTGAATACAACCCTGGGGTTCTATTTCACTCAGCACCCCCTTACCCCCTGGGTTGTTATTGAGGCCGGGTTTTATTTTTATCCCCCGCCACGAAGTGGAAGGGGGATATAGGTTTGAGCTCCGTGCGTGCGTGCTTCCGTCCGAGTTAAAGGAGCCAATTTTTCTCAGAAACCGTTAAAGGTAGGATTATCAAATTTTGTTTGTGCCTTCAGGGTATGAATACCTTGATGGAGTTCGTAAATCAGAACCGCGCAAATATTTGTTCTGGAGTAATTGCCCTTGTTACGTTTTTTGGGACTCTGTTCGAGGTGTCTTCAAAGGAGTCAATTTTTCTCAGAAACTGTTACATATAGGATCATCAAATTTGATGTGTGCCTTCAGGGTATCAATACCTTGATGGAGTTCGAAAATCAGAACCGCGCAAATATTTTTCCGGAGTTTGGTGTCATGATATTTTTGAGTACACTCGAGTATTTAGGAGAAGGTTCTGACTTAATTTGAAATAAGAACAAATCTGGCGGGGGATGTTGATGACTATGTCTTCTTGTTTCAGACCTGCTATGGCATTACAAAATCTATTCTATATCTCAAAACTTTCCATCTGGAAATCATACAAAGATTATTTTAACATTGAGAACACAACAACTAGGATACAATAGATGTGTAACTGTGTAATTGATCAACATGCACAACCATGTACAAATCTGTAATTGATGAAATTGTAATGCATGTATTTTAATATACTTAATTATCTATTGATTAAGAAAATTGAGCAATAACTACTTGGTTGATTCATTCATCAAGTTTCATTTTATTCATAACATATTCAGGCCCAAACATTTTACCTATTTAATGACATGCGGTAATGACATGTGTCATTACCATACATGTGATAAAACCTGTAATCCCTAGCATGTCTACATGTTTGTCATCCATAACGTGGAAATGATCAACATATTAACATATCAAAACATCTTAATAAGTTATGCCTACCATGATAACAACTTTATCATATAAAACATCAATTCTATAACGTTATTTATTTCTCAGCCGAAACGACCCTGAACCTGATATATTAATAAGATGCCAAATTTTAAAGTTGATAACAATTAAGTTATTTCATACACTGCAGGATATCCCGGAATAATATCAGTTAACCAAATAGCAATCCTCAAAAAATTCGCGTTGTAAACAATTTTCAGTTCCTCTATTAGGTAACTCAAAGAATAATTTGACGTCATAGCCGACAACGATTATGACGTCGTTTCCATGGCGACGTCGTTTGAATGAAGCCCGTCGCTCGATACCCTGAACTTTACGTTTTTCAGATTCAGGACTATATAAATAATGGCTATGGAATTACTTTTATCACATTATTTTGTTTTCACACTTGAAAAAAATATCCTTGTCGTTTAACTACGCAGAATAGTGAGAAAATAAAAAGATAATTGAGGTATCAAATCATCAGTCGAGCGTGTTCTGGGTCATTGCCTTGTTCGCATTATGTATACATGCGCAGTTTGTCTTCTCAGATATTTTAAGAAATTAAAAAACTACTTATGAAAAGGTTTAAAAGGAGTATATAATAAATACAGAACATCATACATGTGCATTTGGGTCGTTTGTATTAAATGGAAGGGAGTTTAGTATTCTGTTTATTACTTGCCCTAAAAATCACGCAAATTTGCCGAAAATGTGCTGAAACTAACAGTTCCGCGACTCGGCACCCATTGTTACGAAGCGCTTACATTGTGACGTCACAACAGTTCACTTCTGTGACGTCATACTTGCATTGTGATATTACACTAGTTTAATATTGCCGTATAAATATTACACTGCGGTATCTTACACGGGCGTGTAATAATTTGACAATAATTCATTGGCTGGACTGTTGATATAAATTTATTTGCATGAACTGTCATTTCACATTTGTCACTCATTATGCTTCGTGTGATCATCAAAATATATGTTTTTGTTTTTGCAGGACCAGAAGAAAGGAAATGATGAATTACACTTTCAAGGTTAGTAAACAATCATTAACATGTTTCATCAACAAACTTGCTGATATATATGTTGTATGGGAGAATTAACATATGCTTTTTCTTTAGCTCATAGCTAGAGGTGTGATGGTATTTCGTGAATTGTGAATTGTGATACTTAATCTGACAATACATGTATCAATCATTGTTCATTCTTTAATCCTGATGTATCGTTGACTTTGAAATGGCTTATTATTTTCTAAAAAAACAGGCTTTTTTAATCAAAAGTTAGAGTTTTATTTTGTCATAAACCCTGAAATAGTGTATAACGATATTTATCGAGGATATATATAGGATATCGAGATACGCATCCTAACGTGAAAAATCGGTATCATCACACCTCAACTCATAGCCGATTCCAGGTTTTTTCCAGTGTTTCCTATATAAATTTGACACTCAATCATTTTTGCCAATTGATGCAGCAGAAAGTATTTTTCATGTCACTTTTTAAATGGTGCAGATGGTAAATCTTTGTTTTCATGATGTTGCCTTGTAGATATCCCTCACAGTGAAGAGAAGGGGAAGATGCAAACACACACCTTCACCAACTTCCCTCACTCTGCAGACTCGGACGATGAGACAGGAGACAAGACTGAGGTTGGTGCTGCAGCTGAATAGCTTGAGATAAACCATCATCAATGTCTGTTTAGTTTACATTTCCGTAAATAAACCTGTATCCCATCACTAAAACCTCCCTGACCACTCCAAGAGCGAGTTAACTTTAAAATTATTGTTCAACTAAAACAAAATCCTGAAGCAGAGAGGTCCACCCAAACTAGAAGAGCACTAGAATTGAGATGGATCTTTGAGCTCGTATCTTTCCAACCGCAAGGTCTCAACGATAGTGGGTTGAAACTTTCCAGTTTCCACTAATTTTTTTTCAACTTAGTTTGCATTCGTCAGGAACTGGTCAAACTCTGGTTCAGAGTGTTTACTTCAGCTCTCAATTTATATGATTTATCTCAAATTTGAATTTCCCTACTTCTGTTTGATAATGTCACATTATTTTTCAAAACTTCATCCATCATCCATTAAAGTTTACTAACTTCTATCCCTATTTTATTGTTATACTGTATGGCCCCCGAAAATTTGACTTTGCTGTTCTTAAACCATGTGCAGAGGAAAAATCCATAAGTTCTCTCTTGAAAGAGGCAATGTCGTTTTCCTTTTAGGTTTAACATAACCTGTTACTCATTCATATTGCCTCTTAAACTTTACTTTAAAAAGCTGCAGACTTATAACGTCATGGGGAACATGCTTGCCTGTAGTTTTTGTGTGGTAGAAGGGAGATAACTCCCACAGAAAATTATGACTAAAATAGCGAGAATCAGACAGAGGCGAAGGATACATGATACATAATATGTATATATTTATAAATATAACATAATATCACAATTATAAGCAGAAATAAATTTCTATAAATAGTAATGTCTACTGTGATGCTACTGTGCAAAACCAGCTACAACTTGAAGTTGCAGGTTTTTACTGCAGTTCATTGTTACCTCTTCTTTCAGCTTCTGAGGGATGAGAAGAAGCCTCCGTCATTTTGGACATTTGAATATTACCAGCAGTTCTTTGATGTAGACACGCATCAGGTTCTATCACGTGTCCTTGGGTCGATGACCCCACGACCTGGTGGCAACTTCCTCACAACAAAGATACGACCAAATCCAGATCTGTATGGTGAGAAGTGTTTGTTTTTATGAGTCATTTGAAAGTTAATGTCCAAAATAGTATTTTTGATGAGATAAGGTGATACATGGCATTTATTAACTTTAAGTTAACTAGTTTGATGTAATTGTGAAATGATCCAATTTCCAAGTTTTAGGAGAGATTCTTGGGTGCATAATAAGTATTTTTTACATCTCTTTATCTTAGTTTTCAGCATCTACATTGAGAATTCATTAATATGTTATATGCCAGTATATGCAGAAGCGGATTTATTTCCCCGCTCAAGAGGGTGATATCAGTATTTATTCAGGGTCATGTGGACCAATCAGAGATCGAGATTCTTACATGAGGTAGGATAAAGTTTTTTGTCATCCTTGATGATTCAAAAATTTCAAAACAGATTGGACCTAGAATTGTTTACAAATTAATGTTGTGAATCCATTTTCTTGTTTCTGAATGAATGATTATGGTAATGAGATTGTATGATTTGTTGTTGTGATTGCAGGTCCGTTCTGGATATGTACAACCCTTGTCTTCACCACCGCCATTGCCGGCAACATTGCCAACTATCTCCAGTCTGCTGGCAAGGGCTATGTGTGGAAATATGACTTCCATAAAGGTAGGGCCTGGTCAATTCAATTCAACCTCTTTTGAAACACTCCCATCCTGCTACATCAGCATTTTTGTTTTGCGACAGGTTGGTTACTTGAAGTGATAAAAGCAGATACTTATCAGGCTTCTTGTCTGATTATCGAATTTAGGAAATTGTATGGAGCTTGAGGGAAAAGCTATGCAAATGTTGTGGGTTGTTACAATTGTATAAACAAAGTAAAAAAACTGTTTATATGAATCATCAGAATAGGAATAACACACCAAAAATAACAGAGATAATAATTCTATGCTATCTAAAATTCCTAAATTTGAGCAGTTCCTTAACAGAAACCACCTTCACTTAAAGTGATGCCAATTGTTGATATAAATTCAAGCTCAATAGACAATGCTATTTTTTCACTGACATCTGCAATTGCTTGAATATAAACTTCATTCAAAATTTTACCAGTTGTTGATATGAACCCAAGCTAATTGACAATGTTATACTTGCTGTGACATTTGCAATCCTGAAAAAGAAACAATCAATTAAAATGATACCAGTTGATGATATACATTCCATCTCAATAGACAATGCATACTTTCACAAACACCTGCAATTCCTTGAATAAAAACTTCATTCAAAGTAATATACCAATCATTGATATAAACCCAAGCTAACTTGACAATGTTGTGCTTGCAGTGACGTTTGCTGCTACAGCCATCTTCACGTACTGGTGGTTGGTGCCTGCTGCTTTG
This sequence comes from Steromphala cineraria, assembly GCA_916613615.1. Taxonomy (NCBI): domain Eukaryota; kingdom Metazoa; phylum Mollusca; class Gastropoda; order Trochida; family Trochidae; genus Steromphala; species Steromphala cineraria. The sequence continues at coordinate 51,182,577 of OU744722.1, read as the reverse complement.
TTCGCTGTCATGTGGTGGAGGAACAGCCAGTCTCGCTACACCTTCCTCGAACTCATCTGTGTCTACGGATACTCTCTAGCGATCTACATTCCCATATCTGTGAGTGCTAGTTGTCAAAACAGTTTTTTGCCTCTTTCGAACTATGATTCAAATACAACCTTACTGCAGGGAATAGAAATAAAAACATACTGCTTCTACACAGTGGCGTAAAACAATAACTCTCTCACTCACGCAATCCAGAAAGAGATGATGGTTCAAAAAGTGTCTTTATAAAACCTGATGGCTTTTCTCTTGTATATAACTGGTAAACTCTACCAAATCAAGAATAGGGAGGCGGGAAAGCGCAGTGGTTAGCAGGTTCGGATCAGAAGGTCCGTGGTTCGAATCCTGCCAGGGGCCTGGAAACTTTGTCTGCTGTAGAGAACTGTTCTACATGCAGTTTGGTTTGGGTGCAATGCTACACTGAATTCAGCGCAGTACCACCCATGGTTGGCTAGTTCCAGCCGATGCTCACAGGTTTCACCGCTATACATAGCCACAATAGTGTTGCAGGCTTTCTCCCTGCAATAATACTAGCAGCCGCGATATAAGTGAAATACTCTTGAAAGCAGCGATAAACCCCATATCACCTCACCTCACTCAAATGAAGAATAGTCAAAATGAACAAATAGAGGAATGTTAAATGATAGTTTTGTCAGCATATTCTTGTTATTTATCAAAATGGGATGGCTTTACTCATGTATATGTATATATTGAAAAAGGTGACCCAATCTAGAATCAAGTGAATGTTGTGTATCCAAATGTTATTTCTCTCGCGTTCAAGATATCACATGCTGATCGAATGACATGTCATAATTGTTAAGCATAAAGTCACAGTGTCAGTGGGCTGACTGCGATGGTCATGTTGGCAAATTTCTTAATATTTTTGACGATGTAATTCAGCCAGTAAGAAATAAAATAGTAAACACATTCCTGTATAATAACATTTATTAAACTCGTGAATGGAATCGGTATATACTCGTTTTTGCTTGTTAAGTACCAAACCAATAACTCATTTGATAAAAATAATATTAAACAGGACATTGTTTAGTGTTCTCTTTTTCTCTTGTATACAGCTGGCAAAGGTATACCCAATCTAGAATAGTGAAAGTCAGGAAGTGGAGGAATGTTGAACAATTATTTTGTTATTTGCCAAAATGTGATAGCAGTTCTCTTGTATATAAATAGTAAAGGTCGACTCAGTCTAGATTAAATTACACTTGTGACGTCAGCCTATTGTTCTCTTGCCCTGGGGCCCTCTGCTCCATTATATTTTAGGAATGGAGAGTAACTCGGACATTAACCTATACTTGATTAAGTGAATGTTGTGTATGCAGATCCTGTGGACGCTACCCTATCAGTGGTTACAGTGGCTACTGGTCATCCTGGGGGCCGCACTGTCCGGTAGTGTGCTGGTCTTCACCATCTGGCCGGCGGTCAGGGAAGACAACAAGCGGGTCAGTACTTGAGCCTTGGGATTATGTGGTTGAACTGTTACTTTGGTTCCAGTTATATGCCATGTGCATCAGAGCAAAATGATTTAAAGGGGCAGTAACACGTTTTTAGGGGGAATATATAAGGTGATGTCAGGAAAATGAAAATCGATGGTTCCAATTAAAAGACAATGTATTTAAACTAAATTTAGCAGTAATAATTCAAATATAAAATGTAAAGTTTAGCCATGCGATTTCTTTTTCTAACACAAAATTAAAGGTGTTCACACAAAATGAATTAAAGGTGTTCACACAAAATGGTCGCCAATGGATTTTATGTGAAACTTTGTCCTCTCACTATGGATGATTGACTTGTGTTTTGAGATGTTTGACACTGTCAAAATAATACATTTAGCATTAACTTTGAATCATCGGTGAAATATTTGGAATATAAAATTATCCAAAGACGTGCTACTGCCCCTTTAAGTTTCAAGATGCAAGAGTCTTATTTATCGAAAGGCCGACATAAAAAATTGCAATTACAATGTTTCATTTTATACATTTCATATCAACCACAAATTATGCCTCTTTTTGCTGAAAATCAGAAAAACTTTTTTTTGAGTTTAAAGTCTTCTTTATTTAATTGATGTTGAATTAAATGCCGGTTTGATGATGATTTATTCCCTTATCTTCAATTCAGATTGCCTTTGGTGTCATTGGAGTCGTACTTTTGTTCCATGCTGCCTTGGCTGCAGGATTTATGGTAAGTCAAATGAAAGTCGATCATAATATGATTTTTTAAGAAATAGGGTATTTTTTAAATTCATTTTTCTTGTATTGTGTTATCAGTTCTATAATGATTCATTTGTTTTGCTGTTCACAAATAAACATAACTTCTACATTACATTTTACACAGGCAGACCTTTTGATTGTTCTTTCATGTTGCCTTGAGGATCATAAATATCATATCATGTGTACTTATCACCAGTCTGATTAAAATTGAGTGTGCTTCGAGGAAAAATAGAGTAAAAATACTAATCTAGTGGGGTTCAAACCTCACCCAGCCCGGCTTTCCTCTCCTACACAGTATGCTGGCAACCCAATTACCTGCATGTTCTGATGTAAGCTCATCTACCTAGTCACAAGGAGGGCTGCAAAAATTTCGATATCAGAGCTAGGGGCACATAACTCCTGTGAAATTCATTTTCTACATGATGGTTTTTGAAAGGGACGATGTGATTGTGACTAGATTTTGTCTGCACTAAACTGGTGTTGAACAAGCACCTCGCTATGTGGAGAGGAAACCGTGATACATATTTTATATTTTGTTTCCCTCGAAAAATGGTCGATGTTAATCAGACTGTACTTTTTATGACTATCTGTTACAAAAAGCCTATTTCAATATTTCAGCTGTACTTCTTCCAAGTGCCTTCAACTACAACAAGCATCACCCCTCCCTTGAATATAACCAATTCCCAAGCTGTCACAAAACAAATAAAGGATATCAACAACCCTCCAAAACTTGAGAATGCCCTCAACACTGAAAAGAAAAACCTTCCTCAAGGAAATTCACCAGGAAATTATTTACCACTGAAGAAAGATGTTATACCTCCACCAGGGGCTGACAAAGTGAAGGCCAAGATTGAAGAAATGGACAAATCACAGCAAAATATACAGGACCAATCACTGGCCAAGAAGAAGGGAACTGACCAATCACAGCCTAAGAAGGATGGTGACCAATCAGTGACCAAGAAGCAGGAAGCCGACCAATCACAGTCTAAGAAACAAGGTGCCTTATCACCAGACACGAAGAGAACAGCAAATCCAGGAGAAAAGAAACTTCTAGCACCTTTAAAGAATCTGTTATCAAGAAACAAAAGAAAGAGAACACCTTTGAGAAAACAAAGTTAAATCTGTCAATCATGCTTTGCAATCCCAGTATTCAATGTTCTGGTTCTCTCAACTGATAGTAGTGTTTATGAGTTGGATCAGCAATCTTAATTATGAGCTCTTTCTTGATTAATGTAATTCTATACTTGCTCTTTCTTCCTCACAGAGGCAGATCAAGACATGAAATGTTCTAATAAGACCAAATCGGTGGGTTCCGGCAGTTTCCCCTGGCAGAAAAAATTGCAAATGATATAGCCTTTGCATGGAAAGGGTGGTTCATATCACAATGCCTTTGCCATGATTCAGAAGCCAAAATGATGATTTAAGAAGAGCGTCGCTGATAGCACAACTAACTTTGATTGCCTCAAATCAGGCAACTCCCATTCTATCCCACAAAGTCGGCATAATAGAACAGAGGCTGTTTCAATAATATATGACTTGATTTACCTCTGTGGGGAGAGAATGATATTTGCTTTGCTGATCATTCTGGCTCTTCAGAATTTGTAAACACGAGCTCAATCCTTGGGTCTGGGAGCCAATGATCATCCTGAAATTGCATATTATGACTGCCTTTAGCAAACATTTTGGTAGTGAATAAATGTAACTGTATATTGTATACTGGACAAAAATGGTTTAGGACATAAGAAACTGTTAAAAATAATAAATATTTTTAAGCCCATGAGATGAGATTATAAAAATTACCATATCCTTAACTTTTTTGTTCAGTATATTTTGGATAACACTTTCTGAAATAGTACAAATTTGTTACTGCTTGGGCTGAGCCTCTTGTTGGATAAGAACCAACATCCTTAGAAAAAATTAAGAATTAGAGTTTTTGCAGGTAGGGGCATCCAATATAAAGATACAATTTCCCCGTTTGACTGTGTCTGTGGGTAAGCATAGTGCATGTGCTTATTGAGATGGTTGAATGTTTTATGTTCCTGAGCCACCACTTAAAATAATTTTGAAAACTATTTTAAAGGGGCAGTAGCAAGTTTTTCATCGTTTGTTTTTAGCAAATGTCCCAGAGTGTTAAACATCTTATAAACCCGAAGATCTGTGAACTAGAAGATAATATCAAGTATTTAGTGCAAACTGTTAGCAGCCATTTTTGTGTGAACACCTTTTAATCATTGAGGTTTGGAAATGGATTTAGGTAGTTTAACAAAACATTGTATTCCTCAGACTACTTTTTGGATTGAAAATATTTACTTCCAATTGGAAACATTTATTTCGCTTTTGTGAGATGAATCTGTTTAACTAAAAACAAGTTGCTATTGCCCCTTTATATTAACTTGACATGAATCAGAACAGTTTTGCCCTTTTGATATCCTAATAGTGATTCATACATTATGAAGAGTAGAAGATTGTAAGCCCTTGGTGACTTGGCTATCTGTTGACAGTGGGTGAGATGTTTTGAGGGTTTATGTATTATAGCTTAAAGAGACACAGAGTATGTTGATAGGATCACTTATGTCAAATTTTGTAATCGATGTTATTACATCGGGAACCACTAACTGTTACTGAAAATAACAAATTAGAGGTCAATCAGTACATTAGAGCGAAAATACAGCCATTCAAAGTCAGGATTTTGATCGAAAACCGGACAATGTGGCTCGAGTGGCGCTCGCAAATTCGCCAAACGTAATTTTGAAACCTTGTCATAAGCTGACAGGAAGATATATTCGATTCGAGTGTTTATTAGGTATTGTAACTAATAGGTAGATTAATTGCATGTATAATTTCGAATATTAAGCGTATTTGAGATGTTTTCTTGATTTTTCCATAAAATCAAGCATTTTAGAGATATTATGCATAAATATATATATTTGCAAGTCCAGTGATGAGATATGAACTTCAATCAGCATATAAGATATCTTGTAGCTTATCAAAACCAAATAAAAGTTTAACAAAGATACTCTGTGTCACTTTAAGGTGTGTTTGTGTGATGAATATTTGGGATGATCTCTTTTTGACTGTAGAATTTGTACATACTAAGACTGTTGCTATAGATATTGTCATTTAGTGAAGATTAATTCTCACTCATTCATACATGCAAAGGGTCAGATTTTCTTTTGGGTGCAATGTATGAACAGGTTTTTCATCAGGTAATAACTATTTATCAATAATTGCATCTTAATCATGAGAATGATCATGATGTTTAGTTATTACTCTCCTGTTGAAGATATCGCTGTTTATTAAATCTACAAAGTTATTACAGGTTATTGTAATAACATGCTGCCCAAATAATGTGATGTCATCATATTGTTAAGAATGACATCACAATGTCAGTTGTCAATGTCAACAATCTGTACTTTAAGACTGCTCTAATTATTTGTTCAAAGAGTTCTAAGGATTTCAACTTCTTTTTTGTTGCAATTAATGTACAGTATAGCCGCTATCATTAAAAAAACCATTTCATGATTGTAAAATAAGAAATACCTTTATCCAGTATATTTGCCAATTTCTGTAATGCTTCTGTAAGGAATGTATATATTATGAAGGTATGAACCAAGCTCAACTGTAAATATTTGTTTATTATTTATCAGATATACTCTCATTGTATAGTGTAAATTTCTGAACAAATCAATATGATATCATTTCCAAATCAAGAAATAAAATTTCTTGACCGGTAATATTGCCTCTTTGTTTTGTTTTAAAAGCATGCTGGGAACTCAAGAACTTTTAAAGATTTTATTTTGTTTATATTTCTGAAAGTAATTCCACCTTTTTGAAGAAACAAGCATGTTTAGAAAATAGACTATTATTAAATTAAGAATATCATTATTCATCTTTTGTAAATATTGTAGAAATATATGAAAAAGATGTACATGTTTAAGAATATTTTAATCCATTAAAATGTTGCTAAGCTTCCAAAGGAAGATTGGTGATGATAGTCCAATCTCATTAAATTCAGATCTATATTGCCTCACTACTCTATAATCTGCTTAACATAGTGAAGAACTATAGATCTTAAATACCGGTATTGAGATTGATGATAGTCCAGTCTGAATCAAATTGACCATGTACCTTGAGTAAGAATTCGAAATGTTTGTCTCTACCAGAATATGACCTGGTTCAGTGGATTCCTTTCTACACAGTCTAATGATAGATTATATAGGCACATGTTCTGTTAACAGTTTTATGGAGACCAATATGTAGTCATTAACAATCCAAGTAACATATTTGCAAGCTACAATAGCCAGGGATCACCTACTTCAAATGAATCAAAGGAGTTACCTACCACTGGATTCTCTTTCTGGAGGTTTTAACCAAGGTCTTTACATTTGTTAAGGAGAAAGTCTCAGACCCTTGTGCAAAGGAAACTTACTGATGAATCGAGTTTGTATTCAGGTAAAGACAATAATCAGAAAAATGAAAATATTTAAAGGAACTTCGTAAACCCAATTACTCAAGTCAGCAATGGTGTATTATTGAGGCTAGGTTTACTTAGACTGCAAACTGTTGTTCTTTTCCGGCCAAGTCAAATGCGGGATTCGAACCCACATCCACAGTCAGGCAACACAACCAGCAATGACCATTCCAGCTGCTAACCAACTCGCCATTCAAGCTGTTGTTACATTAAAGAGTCACAGAGTATGTTGATAGGATCACATATGTAAAATTTTGAAATCGATGTTATTACATCGGGAACCACTAACTGTTACTGGAAATAACAAGTTAGAGGTCATTCAGTACATTAGAGCGAAAAAAATTCCATTCAAAGTCGGGATTTTGATCGAAAACCGGACAATGTGGCTCGATTGGCGCGCGCAAATTCGCCAAACGTAATTTTGAAACCTTGTCATAAGCTGACAGAAAGATATATTCGATTCGATAGTGTTTATTAGGTATTGTAACTAATAGGTAGATTAATTGGATGCATAATTTCGAATATTAAACGTATTTGAGATGTTTTCTTGATTTTTCCATAAAATCAGGCATTTTAGAGATATTATGCATAAATGGATATATTTGCAAGGCCAGTGATAAGATGTGAAATTCAATCAGCATATTATATATTTTGTAGCTTATCAAAACCAAATAAAATTTTAAGAAAGATACTCTGTGTCACTTTAATAACTCCTCTGATCTGTTAATAAGCTATGAAGGCTGAATATATAAGAGAGATAAAGAACATATTTTGCCAGTTTTGGATAAAAATTTGAGTTGTTTGGAGTTAATATATGCACCTAAAAAAACATAAAATCACTCGTGATGGGCACTTGCCTATTTTATCCTTTATCTTTATTTCGCCAAAATATTTACAAGATATTTCTGGATATATTAATTCTTTGAACTTTATCGCGATAATTTGGTAGACATTTTGAACATTTCATATTTGCTTGACTTCTATTTCAACTTATTGAATGGCCTAAAGCAGGGTTTACATAGTAAATGAAAACTAAGAGTTCTGGGGACTATATTTTTAGCCCTTTTCCTATTTCAGGAGTCCTTAAAAAGTTATAGATGTTCCATACTTGATAAAAAGGTTTATAAAGAATTGCTTATAATGGGATGGTCAATGTTTGATGTTTAATACCATATTGACATACATACAATCATACATACAATCATACTGAAATGGATTTTCATTGAAAGATTAGATATTTGTATCAAAATAATGAGGACACACATGATTACTTTTTAGGGGTCCTTACATTTTCTGCATCAAATACTCAGGAAAGTTGAGTCCCGTAAAACCCTGCCTAAAGTATGTTTTGAGAAACGTATAATTATTCAGCTAGCACTAATCGAATGTCGAGCTGATCTGGGTCATTTAAATGGAACGAGCATTTCTTCCAAGATCAGCAATTAAAATGTGAATGACGACCCTGAAAAAAAAACCGACTTTGAATAACTTCATCAAATATGTATTCCGACAAAGACCATAACAATTATTTTTAGATAGAGACGCTCATAAAATCAAATGCTTTATAATGCAAAATATTATTTTGCATTATAAAGTATTTGATTTTATGAGCGTCTCTATCTACCGCCTTTGTTGAATTTATAATTAATCATAAATTTGTAAATGTCCATGTGCATGATAGATTTCGATTTTAAAATCGATTATTTAAAATAATTATCATTTTATTACAGCCTTCAATGTACGTGTGTTTTCTATGAAAAATGTCAATTAACAGCTTTTTTGTCCATGGTGGAGCTATTGTTGACTCCGAATGCAAGTTTAATCAATTAATGTTGTATTCGACAGAATGTAATGTTCCGATCCTTTCTCTAACTCAAGTAAAGAAAGATCAAGGAATAGTAGGCTACATATATATTAACGCATTCTTCTATTGAAATCGTAGTAACACGTTGCAGAGTCGAAAGAAGCTCCTACCCTAGTTGTTTATGTTTAATAATTAATCGATGATTATGAGATATACAACGATTCCAACTCTTCAATAGAGTAAAACAATCAAGATACTGTTGTCAGAGAAAGACGAATTTCAATTCCTGAGATATACACATTATTCTTGACCAAGTTCCATTAAATCATTTTGGTCTTTGTCAAATTACCACTCGATATTACCATCACGATTATTAATTCGTGACCAAGTTCCCTTAACTTATTGTGTTTTTTGTCAAATTTCCACATGATTTTGCCATCACGATTAGTGACCAAGTTCAGTTAAATAATTTTGATCTTTGTCAAATTCCCACACGACATTGCCATCACGATTAATGATTCGTGACCAAGTTCCGTTCACAGGGACATGTATCGCTTAAATACAGCGTTAGATAGACATACATACTCATAGACCCTACCCTAATACTATATATAAGGAAAGTTCCTTTATATAGTATTAGGGTAGGGTCTATGAGTATGTATGTCTATCTAACGCTGTATTTAAGCGATACATGTCCCTGTGGTTCCGTTAAATCATTGTGATCTTTGCCAAATTCCCACACGACATTACCATCACGGGGATTGATTCGTGACCCAGTTCCGTTAAATCATTGTGATCTTTGTCAAATTCCCATACGACATTACCATCACGAAGATTGATTTGTGACCCAGTTCCGTTAAATCATTGTGATCTTTGTCAAATTCCCATACGACATTACCATCACGAAGATTGATTTGTGACCCAGTTCCGTTAAATCATTGTGGTCTTTGTCAAATTCCCACTCAACATTACCGTCACGAGGATTGATTTGTGACCAAGTTCCGTTAAATCATTGTGGTCTTTGTCAAATTCTTACACGACATTACCATCACGATTATTGATTTGTGACCAAGTTTCGTTAAATCATTGTGATCTTTGTCAAATTCCCACACGACATTACCATCACGAGGATTGATTCGTGACCAAGTTTCATTAAATTACAGTTCTTTTCAAAATTTACACAACTATATAAGAACCACAGGGTTTTAATCGTATACCCAATACCTTTTTAAAATCATTGTTATCTTTGTCAAATTTCCACAAGATATAACCAACACAGGGTTTGCAGCTTGATCTCCAAACCCTTTTAAAACCTTCTTCTTTGTCAAATTCCCACCATGATATAACAAACGCTGGCTTTAGATCGTGACCCAATACATTTAACTCACTGCAATCTTTGTCAAATTCCCACAAACAGGGTTTGCATCGTGATCCCCAAATCCCTTTAAAGCCTTGTTCTTTGTCAAATTCCCACCATGATATAACAAACGCAGGCTTTAAATCGTTACCCAATGCATTTAAATCATTGTAATCTTTGTCAAATTCCCACAAACAGGGTTTGCATCGTGATCCCCAAATCCCTTTTAAGCCTTGTTCTTTGTCAACTTCCCACCATGATATAACCGACACATGGTATAAATCGTTACCAAATGTTTGATCTTTGTCAAATTCCCACATGTGACCCAATCCCTTTTAATCCGTCTTCATGGTCAAATTCACACCACGCTATAACCATCATAATATTTATCGTTACCATTAATGTTTTAGAATCGCTCATACATCATCACATTAAAAACATTACCGTAACACCAGAAAGCTATAGTGGAATGGATCCGGACTCCATTGAACAGATTGTTAAAAGCTAACAATCGCCAGTTTTATTTGACAATAACAATTTAGTTTTATAAAAAATCAAAGATATAAATATATTCGAAGTTACTGAAGCATTTAATCTGTAAAATGCATTTAATCTTGACCCCCTTCAAAAAATCCATAATTCATCACTATCTTAGCATCATAAAAAAATGGAATTTAATGCAAATGTCAAAGTAATTTTCGTAACCAAAATTCTTTCAAAGTTAACGATAACAATATCTTGAGTTTTAAAAACACCCGTTTTAGCTTCAGATATCTCATATCTTTACCAAGTGTTTTAATAATTGATTAATGCCTAATTAGTGCCAAATTAGCGAAATTTCTGCTGTCGTTACCAATGTTGACGCGGTGAAGACATTGGCATGAATTTGTTTATTTACAATGTTATTGTATTTGTTTGTGTGAGTTCAAAAGATATCCAAGTAAGTAAATACAGCCCTGGGAATGTTACGTCATCAGAAGAAGTGACTGGTGACGTCAAAGACGACATATCCATGACTAAATGTGCAGTAGCTTGTGCAACATCAGTAAAATGTCCTCAATTTATTTACGATACCAAGTCATCTAAATGTTTGACTCCAGGAAGTAATTTTAAAGGAATACTGTCGGGCTCGTCATGGAAATCTTTCAATAAGGTGTACGGGAAAGGTGAGACTTTTCTTCGGCTTCCCTTTTTTTATTTTAAATTCTATTAATTCGCCCTATACACAAACCTTTTAGATTTGAAGCCTAAATGTTTTAAGATGTAAAATAACAAAATTTTGAGCCTTGTCTTATGTATTATAAAATGATATTAATTAATACCATGTTTTTTGCATGAAAAAAATATGTTCGTTTTAAAGTTGATACAGAATGTGTTTTTTGGAAATGTACCTTATAGTTGCCAATACGAGCTTTGAAACGTTTTGTATAATTAGGAATGCTTGTAGAATAACCGCTTCAGTCAAATAATTATTTCTAAAACTTGTCTAACCTTTGACAGGCACAATAGCAAATACCATGGCAACAACTACTACAGCAGCTACTACTTCTACACTTACTTCTACCTCTTCTACTACAACTACTACTTCTACTAAAGTGACTTACGAATATGAAGGTAAAAGTTATTCGCCCTCTTCATTTGCTTTTTCTAATCGCATATCTTCAATTAGATATGACACTTACAAATTTGTATATTGTCTCAAGATTACTTACACATTTTAAATATCTATAGAAAAAATTATAATGATAGAATTTTTCCTTTTAAAAACGGAAACAGAAATGTTACCTGATGTTATTTATTGAAGCATCCATAAAATCCTTTAACCTCATTGTCCATATACCAATCTTGTCCAACCCTACATGCACTACTCACATCTATGTATTCCAGACTCCCTCTGTTATAACTAGTAAAAGTATAATGATGTGAATGTTGACCATATATGTTTATTGTATCAATTGAAATTGAATTAATTTTTTTTTAAAACAAGTTGGATGGGGGCGTATGTCATTGGTGAAATTGACAAGTAATGTACAAACCCCTTTAAAGAAAACCAATAAATCTGGAACAAGATCCAGACTTCTTAAAACATGTATTAAAATCATACATGTTGATAGTTACAACACGAGATAATGCTTATCATAGAATAAATCTCATTACTCCTACTCATTACTCGTTATTCATTTTTTATACAGAGGAGTGTCCGAATCATGGAAAATATTTTGAAAACTTCTGTTACGAACCTTATTACGTCACTGCTACGTTTGAAGGGGCTTTGGTAAGTTGTCATTTCCAGCTTTTTAAAATATATTTTAACTCATAATTAGCACACAGGCATACGAGAAGTAGGCGGCTTTAATCAGTGTATTGAGTATAAAACACCAATATAATCTTCAGCTGTTAAGGAACAACTCCGTGAATTTCATTTTTTTGTTTTCCTGTTATTTTCTTAAATAATTTTCCGCGCAAAAAAAATATTTTTGCATTAAAAAAATAAATAATTTCCCCAATATCAACTAAAATTGATGTATCTATGATGTGTAATGGTGCTCTGTGTATGTTCAATAATCTGTTTACAATTATTACAATTCTTCAAGGCTCTGTGGTCCTTTTAGTGAATATAAAACCTTTCCCTTTTACATGACATATTATGTGGTTGTTGATACGAGCCTCGATTGCATATGATGTGATTTATATTCAAAATATTTTAATTTGCCATCCCTAAAGGAAAAATACATGTTTTCATTGAACATCTAAAACTAACTTACATGCAGAGAAGCCGAAATCACTCGTCTTATTCATATAGATACTAGTTATATCATCTATCAAACACTATCAACTTCAAACTATCCTGATATTTGCTTTTTGTAAGTTTTCAAAATAACGTTTGAACAAACCGTCTGGTTTTCGATCATATACCGCAACTTTATACCGTCATATTGTCACTGGTCAAATCCATCAGCTTTATAGAGTCACTTCAAGAGTTGTTCCAGGTCATGTATGCTGGATTCTATAAATGGTGTCATTTGATTGAATTTAAAGGGGCAGTAGCACGTTTTTAGGGGGAATATAAGTTGATGTCAGGAAATTGAAAATAAATGATTCCAATTGAAAGGTAAAGTTATTAAACTAAAAGACGCAATAATATATCCAATATAAAGTGTAAAGTTAAAACATGCGATTCCTTTTTCTTATAAAAATGAATAAAAGGTGTTCACACCAAAATGGCGGCCAATGGACTTTATGTCAATCTTTATAATTCGTTCTCTGACTATGGATTATTGGTTTGTATTATGAGATTTTTGACTCTATTAAAGTAATACATTTATCATTTACTTACAATTATCAGTGAACAATTGAAAATATAAAATTCTCAAAAAACGTGCTACTGCCCCTTTAATCGACTGTTGTAGGAAAGTATATCTAGAGCCAGTCAACTTTGTATAGTACCCGACAAAAAAAACCCACCAAAACGTTGTATAGTAACATTGGGAGGGTTTTAAGTCGTGATACAGGACATTGACGCGCGTCAAGCAATCGAATTTTGGAAACTTACCTGCCGCAGTCAGATGGACAGCTAAGATTTGAAAATGTTGATGAACTAGTATTCATTAAAATTTGATATGTAAATTTGGGATCCGGGAATCGAAGGCTGTAAAAAGATTGTCCTTCAAAACACGAATTTATCATATAAATGCTATATGAAGGTGAATATTTGAGTTGTATATAATATATTTAATAAAATCATGTCATCTACTTTCATAATAAATCAAAACAATATCTGTTGAAAATCACGGAGTGGCTCGTTTACAATTTCGGTAACAGTTGGTCCTTTTCGATAAATTGACAGCATTTCTAATTAAATTACATATGTGACTCCATCTTCCTAGCAAAGCTTAAAATGTCAGTTTCCAAACTAACTCATTAAAGCCTTTATGTCATCAAACCAGAAAAATCAAGGGTCAACAGCAAGGATTAAATAAGCCAGGTCGGCAACTGGCGTTTTAATATATGTGTAGGAAGATGATGTGACTCTAATACCTCCAAAATGACTCTTCCGATGGCATTCTATAACTTGAGCTCGTGAACAAAGGCTACTTGCTGATTATCAGTTTGTTGAATTTTTTTCTAAAATAATGTCCTTTGTAAAAAGAAGAGTTTGTTTTCACATTGGCATTTCATGTTTGTCACACTTCTTCCTGTCCTTTCTTGAAATAAAATAAGACATTTTCGACTTTTGATAAGTCATTAACAATTCTGATCTAAAAAAATCTATCTTAAAAAGGATAGATTTTCATCAATTTCAAAAACTACTTGTACCAACAGGTTGGTGGCTATTTAACTTCATATGTTATAGACTTGATATACCATAACTTTAGAGATATTGCGAAACCACCATACCATCAACATTACCATCCATAGCTGAAACATTTTTCTTTTCAGCAATCATGCAAGAAAAGAGGAGGATATGCTGTCGAAGTCCTGAACAAGAGAATTCAACTTTTTCTTAAAGATTTTTTATACGGAGTCGGTAGGGTATATGAAATAATTATCTTTATGTACAAAATAGCAATTGATTAAGAGTTTTGATATAAAGTTGCATCCTGTTTATCAGTAATCGCTGCTTAGTGGGTAGTTTTAAAAAAGGGGAATTGATGATAAAACTAGTTGGCGTGTGTGACAAAGATTTATTATAAGTGGCACTTAAAGTATGACACAGAGTATGTTGATAGGATCACATATGTCAAATTTTGAAATCGATGTTATTACATCGGGAACCACTAACTGTTATTGAAAATAACAAGTTAAAGGTCAATCAGTACATTAAAGCGAAAATACGGCCATTTAAAGTCGGGATTTTGATCAAAAACCGGACAATGTTGCTCGAGTGGCGCGGGCAAATTCGCCAAACGTAATTTTGAAACCTTGTCATAAGCTGACAGGAAGATATATTCGATTCGATAGTGTTAATTAGGTATTGTAACTAACAGGTAGATTAATTGGATGCATAATTTCGAATATTAAAAGTATTTGAGATGTTTTCTTGATTTTTCCATAAAATCAAGCATTTTAGAGATATTATGCATAAATGGATATATTTGCAAGTCCAGTGATGAGATATGAACTTCAATCAGCATATTAGATATTTTGTAGCTTATCAAAACCAAATAAAATTTTAAGAAAGATACTTTGTGTCACTTTAAGAGAAATGTGACTTGTACGCGGTTTATACAAGTAGGTAACATATAGGGATAACTATTGACCCCAAATGGACTATTGTGATATCGATAGTCTATTGTGAGTAACTATTGCAATAGCGATAGTCTAATGCAGGATACTATTGTTTTAAAGGAAATGAGTTTGCTGCTTTGTTTGTGATGATTTCAAACTCGGCCGCATTTGTGGAAGTCTTAAAATGGTTATATGTTTATCTTCCGGTCTGTTAAATCTGTTAAATGTGCTAGTTTCCAAATGTAAGAAAACGTGTTTTGTGTGAATTGACGTAAGTGTCCATACTATCAATAGTTAGACGTGCAATCGATACTATTGATCGTTTTATAAAATGAAAAACTATTGGCACAGCAACTATCGCGATAGGTAGATAGTTTTACCTATCGTTGCACCCCTAGTAATATACATAACATAGGTACTATTTGATGTAATTCAACCTATCTTACCCGGAATAGTTTTATATGAGTGAAGTTACGTTGGTTAACGTTAGAAGATGGTTTATTTTGCATTAACCTTGGAGCACATGCTTAATAACAAAAGAAAAATTTAGAAATAAATTGATTTAGGTAATTGAAATAAAAGTAAGTGTAATTTTTATAAATATAGGCAATATGTGATTTTTTGATAGAGTGCTCATTCATAAGTGTCAACACGTTTCTTTACAGAATGTGACTGCATTTGGCTTGGTGCCCGAAGGAGATTGATAAGTAAAACCTACATTTGGCAACACAGTCAGAAGAAAGTTGTATACAATGATTGGATTAATGGCAAACCGGATGGAGGCAACCGTAAGAAGTTGTCGATCGAACACTGTATGTCGGCATCGCCCAATGACGTTTTACAGTGGAACGACAAAAGCTGTAGGGAACAGTGTGCCTATCTCTGCCAGAGACGGTAAATATGTTAACAGCTGCATACCAAAAGTTTGTTCACATGCTTGATGTATCAAAGAGCATATATGTTTTGATGTTTCAATGAGCATATATATATTGACGTCGTCGTGTTTATGACGGCATAGCATTTTTATGTCCTTATTTGATCATGTAAAGCAACTGTAATGTCAATTGTTCAAACTGTACTTTCATAACGTTATCTCGTAAGTGATATCGCTTGATCTTTCTTTTGAATGGTAAATCGCCTTATTCAAAATTGCCCATTGTTTATGGCAGAAATACTGCGGAGCTAAACCATAACCTAATCACCAATACAATGTTAAGCTATGACAGCAAATGGATTGTTGCAAATGCACTGATAAATATACTACTGAGAAGAATTGAAGGGTCAAGACATAACCACCCATTATGATCGGAGCACATCGTGTTTAGGCGATGCAAACAATTTCATTGAGCCTCGGTTTGAGCACGATTCTTGATTTTGTAGGATGATCTCGTACTCGTTGCTATTATAAATGGTATATGCTTTATATACACATTTTGTCGTCAGTGTATACCGAACCTATTTCATTAAGTTAAAAAATGTGAATTCAGATATTTTCTATGCATAAATAACTCATAGCAAGAAAATAAGTTTAACTTTGTTTGAGTAGTATAGTTATCCGTTGTCCATGAGGCCCAACTTCAAATTAGTGGTTTTGTCAATGGGTGATTTTTGACCCTTTCGAATACAATGTTTCGTATTGATTCACTGGGAAAAGTTGTATTTCAAGTTAATTCACGAGTAAATAAATTGCATGACTGATGTTAAACGATGTTAATGCCAGAGATTTTACTGAGCAGAATACATAATTGAAGTCTCGTAATGTTAAACCTTTTAAAACATAAAAGAACTGCTTTAATTGTGACAATACACTGTAAGTACTAAATGACGTGGCAATGATTCTTGCGTTATTAAACTTTAGCTGTATGATTTGCGAATGAGATATGAACAGTCATAGCTCAAATTAATACTTTGTAGGTGGAATAAAAAGAAGAGAGCACCCTACAAAATGGGTAAGTAAATCATTTTGTAACAATGAAGTGTTTCAAAAGATATCAAATATTTATAAAGTTGAACAATTCTTACCGAAATGTTGAATAAAAACTTTACTTCAATAGAAAACATTAGAATATTCCTCATCAAAGAAAATATAACACAGTCTTGCTTTTACCAGTATTCGATCAGAGAAATGTCTTGTCTATACCCAAAAAATCTCATATCCTTTATTTGAATTAATTCGCATGTCATACTAAAATCAACCAACATTTGAATTGAGCTTCTATTATCGATGATAATTCCAAGATTCTCATGTGTTGTATTTGCCTCGAATCAATTTTATCTGGAGGAATTGCTGTCATAAAATGCCACAGGACCAACACAATTTCCCGGCAAGATTAAATTGCGTTATTCTCGATCTCGCAAGGGTTTTAAAACAAATAACACCTATCTTATAAAAATGGTATGCCACGCATGTTTGTATAATAGTCTATAATTCTAATTGTCGATTGTCTTATGTCCAGAGAGTTGCGGAGCTTACGGTGGAATTGCCTTTGACGGTGTCTGTTACACTTACTTCAGGGAGGTTTTATCATGGAGCGATGCCCGGGTAATGTACTTATTTTGTATTCTGTTGTACTCATACATATGTGATATTCTAAATAGGTTCGACATTAATTTAAATTAAATAAGGCGATTAACGTAGCTCAGTGGTTAGAGTGCCCGATCGTCACCCGGAAGACCGGGATTCGATTCCCAGTTGCGTCATACCAAAAGACGTTAAAGAGTTGTTGCTGTCTTGCTTGACATCAACATTCTAAAGGCAGAACAACGCATTAACTGGCGCTGCATTGTGGCTGCCGAGTGCCATGGGCACAAACTAATTTTCCGATGTAAATGTACTTAGGACAATAAAGTGTTTATATTATTAGGAATAATTTGAGCGCTTTAAAAGGAACAATGTGATGAATAACCCTTTTTCTCAAACAAATAAATACATTTTCAAATGTTAAAAATTACTTCATTCGGGTCATGCATCCTAAGATTTAATCTTAAGGATAATGGATTAAGGGCACATGCCAGTAGTTGGAAAACTCTTTAACATTTAAATAAATCGTTTCGTAGTAAAAGTGCATATTTGTCCATCTTATTCAGAAAAAATGCAAGGAAATTAAGATGCACATGATGGAAGTACCTACGGAAAGAGTGAACAAGTTTTTGATTTACATGTTACAAAATATCAGAGGTATGTCAATATTTCGAAATCCTCAATGAAATTGTTATAATCATGTGATTAATTACAACATACTAGTACAAAGAGGAAGAACAGCATGGTCTTGTGTGTGTTAGATTTCAATAATTCTAAGCAAAGTGTTTCATAAAGTCATATATATATATATATAGTCATAAACACGAAGCATATTATTACAAACTGGACTATCGGTATAAGGTATTCTAGAAAACTAACATTTAAACCTCACTGCACGATCGAAAATGTTACTGTTTAATATACACCCCCTTCACCTCTTTTCTTACATTACATATAACAAATCCAAATAATTTCAGCTAAAAACAATGTGTTTGTATGGTCCGGACTGAACGACAGAAAAAAAGAAGGTCGTTGGGTGTGGGAAGGAAGTGGGAAAGGATCGACATTTACATATTGGTCCTCAGGAAACCCTTCTGGCAGGAAGAATGTTATGGAGTTCTGGAAACTCGAAGAAGATTGTGTGGAAATAAACATATATGGACATTTTAAATGGAACGACCGAGACTGCGAAAATAAAGGAACATATATGTGTCAGTTCAAACTCTAAAATGTAATTTTTAAAAATTCAAAAGGATGGTTGAAACCGTGTATAATTTTACTCATTTTAAGAAAAAAAATCGTCCTCAGGAAACCTTTCTGGCATTGAAGAATGTTATGGAGTTCTGGAAACTCGAAGAAGATTGAATGAAAATGAACATATATGGACATTTTAAATGGAACGATAGAGACTGCAAAAATAAAGGAACATATATGTGTCAGTTCAAACTCTGATTATGATCGAGAACATGTTGCAGCCGATTTAAACAAATCATGGACATGTTTCTGAAACAATTATGATACGGTCACAAAATGGATTTTATACTATGTACGTAATATTATATATGAGAAAACCTTTACTTGTAATTTTCTGACATTTCTGTATTTTTTCAATTCGCACATATGAATAAAGGATTAACTAAATAATCAATTGTCAATATATGTATTTACTCTTTTATGCTAATGGTTCTCCCCACTGCGGCAGATCAAGTCATGAAATGTTGATACAGCCTCTGTTCTACTACGCCGACTTTGTGGGATAGAATGGGAGATGCCTGATTGTAGGCAATCAAAATTAGTTTTGCAATCAGCGACGCTGTTCTTAATAAGTTTGGCTTCTGAGTCATGGAAAAGGCATTGCGATTTGAACCACCTTTTCCATGCGAAAGCGTTGTCATTTGGTAAATAAATTCAAATGTATTTTGGGGCAATTTTCCCACCAGGGGAAACTGCCGGAACCCACGAATTTCGGCGTAATAGAACAGAGGCTGTATGAACATTTCATGATTTGATCTGTCTCTGTTGCGAGAGCATGACCATGACCATACTATGGAAGATATCAATCTGAATTGCAAATTTCGAAACGACGTAAAAGAAGTATAAAGGATTAACAATTAACGTTTTTTGGTAAAGAAAATAATGCTAGACTAAGAACATACTTAAGACCAATTTTGTTAGATCACTGGTTTGAGAGTAATTAAACTGAACTGAACTGAAATCTGTTATTTCATATTGTTCAAGTCTCTTTAAAAGAAAGGTCGTAACTTTCAACCTATTTACTCTTTCTTCTTCTCTTTCTTCACCCTCTTAATCTTCTTCCCCATAAGATGCTTTACGATGTTGAAATTATGAATGGACAAATCTTGATAAATGTTAATTAAACATCGTGTTATTCGTTAAACGATATAAGTCTTCACCCTTAAATTATAAATTAGGCAAAGTCTGATAAGCTACAAGTCCACTGGCTCAGTGTTGCTGTGACCTTATATAAATGAAAACGAATTAATTGGAATTAATGATTTTATCTTTAGAACCCTCATATGTTTTATACAATAATCAATTATGTTGAGATGATGTAATGTTTCGTAATTACATTGATGTGTACAAAGAAACGCATCGCTGAAAAAAAGATTTATTAATATAAATGTGAAATAATGGATTTGAATTGACGATTTTATCTTTAGAAACCTCATGTCTCATACCAGTTATCAATTATGTTGAGATACTTTTATGTTGCGTAATCACATGAATGTATACTGCTCAAACAAAGAAAAGCATCGCTGAAAAAAAGATTCATCATTTAGTATTAGCGATAATGGTCAAGGGAACAACACATGTTTTAACATGTATGGTCAAATAAGGTAGAGACTTGGCAGGGCATATATCATGTGTAAGAAGGTCAAGGTCACATAGTAGTCTTTATCTTTTACCTCAGATAGAGACATTTTTGCTTGGTATTCGCGACCCACGTACTGGGCGAAGATCCTGTTAGAATGTCTTTAAATGTTCTGTTTTTCTGTCCGAAAGTAATGATGTTCAGAAAGATGTATATATATGTACTATAGACTGGTGACCTTCTCAGTACTGAAATGAAGGTTGATAGATTGAATTTCCTTTACAAATCACAAATGACAGTTTATTGTATACACAAAAAGCTCATTTATCTTTTCAATTTCGATCTATATTGACCTAATTTAGAAAAGCAATCTCTATTTCATCTTAGAAACATATTTTCAATGAAAAAGGTTCAACTTCGGAAATGGTTGGAGAAATTGTTAATCACAGACATATTGCTGGCATGCAAACGTATGATTCATTTAGAAACGTTCCCTGGTAAAACTCTGTGGCAGTATATGTAATATGATAACATAATGGTTTATTAATAGGCAAATTATTAATTCATTGCAGTTTGAGCAATTACCACAAGGCAATTTCTTCATTACATGTATTATATTCTGTAATGTCTTTGTCTATTGCTAGGGAAACACGACAACTGATTATGCCGATGGGGAATGCAAAACACCTGCAAAACAGATTGCATAATCACTATTAGCTAAAAAGTAAAATATTGACCAGTAGATTCTTAAAATATCTTTATTTCCTGAAAAAGGAATAAGATGAATGCTTTTTGTACATCAAATTCCAATCAAAATGATAATCTCATCATTTTGAAACTGTCTCATTCAAAATCCCGTTTGCTTTTAAACAGCTCCTTTGAATAACTTTATACAATATTAATTTCGCCCCACAAAATGGTTAAAACAATGCTGTTGGGTCATGTCATGCAATGTCAATTACAATCATCGACCAGTTACTACCATAATTGACCAGTTACTACCATAATTGACCAGTTACTACCATCATTGACCAGTTACTACTATCATCGACTAGTTACTACCATCATCGACCAGTTACTACCATCATTGGCCAGTTACTACCACCGTTGACCAGTTACTACATCATTGACCAGTTACTACAATCATCGACCAGTTACTCCCATCATTGACCAGTTACTACTATCATTGACCAGTTACTACCATCATTGACCAGTACTATCATCACTGACCAGTTTCTACCCTCATCGACAATTAACTATCATCATTGACCAGTTACTACATCATTGACCAGTTACTTCCATCATTGACCAGTTACAACATCATTGACCAGTTACTTCCATCATTGACCAGTTACTACATCATTGACCAGTTTCTGCCATTATTGACCACTTACTACCATCATTGACCAGTTACTACCCTCATCGACCAGTACTATCATCATCGACCAGTTACTACCCTCATCAACAATTTACTACCATCATTGATCAGTTACTACACTCATCGACCAGTACTATCATCATCGACCAGTTACTACCATCATTGGCCAGTTACTACTATCATCGACTAGTTACTACCATCATTGGCCAGTTACTACCATCATTGACCAGTTACTACCATCATTGGCCAGTTACTACTATCATCGACTAGTTACTACCATCATTGGCCAGTTACTACCATCATTGACCAGTTACTACATCATTGACCAGTTACTACATCATTGACCAGTACTACCATCATCGACCAGTTAATACAATCATTGACCAGTTACTACATCATTGACCAGTTACTACCATCATTGACCAGTTATTACCATCATCGACCAGTTATTACAATCAATGACCAGTTACTACCCTCATCGACCAGTACTATCATCATCGACCAGTTACTACCCTCATCAACAATTTACTACCATCATTGATCAGTTACTACACTCATCGACCAGTACTATCATCATCGACCAGTTACTACCCTCATCAACAATTTACTACCATCATTGATCAGTTACTATCATCATCGACCAGTTACTACCCTCATCGACAATTTACTACATCAATGACCAGTTACTACCATCATTGACCGGTTACTACCCTCATCGACCAGTTACTATCCTATTTGACCAGTCACTACATCATCGACCAGTTATTACCATCATCGACCAGTTATTACAATCAATGACCAGTTACTACAATCATCGACCAGTTACCATCAAATGGTTTGAATCGTGGCCCAGTGAATTCCTCAAAAATATTAAACATCAAATTAATTTAATTATTATTAATTTTTGACATATCTATCAATTTTGTTAAAACTAGTACCTTGAATGATACCATTTCAACTTGTTTACAACAGATTCCGGCATAATTAAAGTCCATAAAATCTAAATAATTGAACGGAGGCTTGATTTAAAATCACACTACAATTTTGCAACAAACACTTCATTCTTGGCCAATATGATTCTCTAGTTATCAACATGAAACACTACTGTTGTAACTGTTGGAAGCCAGGTCAATCAGATCTATGTCACCGAAGTCTACTTGACCTCAGCTATAAACGTATCCTTTCACCTAAAATCACTGTTTGCTATAGATATCTCATGGTTTATGTCAAGCCGCCTCGTTAATAATAAATGCTGAGGTTGTATCAAATTAATTAATGGACTGTTACCTTATCTTGATTTGCCCTGATGGATGATGAGACAAACTGACATGTTTTGGCTGTTTTACAACTTTATTATATTTGTCTGTGTGCGTTCGAAAGGAATTCAAGTAAGTAAATACAGTCCTGGGGATGTTACGTCATCAGAAGAAGTGACAGGTGACGTCATAGACAACATATCCATGACTAAATGTGCAATAGCCTGCGCAACGTCAGAAAAATGTCCTCACTTCATCTACGATACCAACTCGTCAAAATGTTTGACTCCTGGAAATAAATTCAAAGTAATACTGTCGGGCAAGTCGTGGAAATCATTAAACAAAGTGTATGGAAGAGGTAATTTATGAGTTTGAGTTTTCCGTAGATTGGCACAGATTGATATGCAGTTCAGCATCACATATAGTTTGAATAAATATTTTTTTAAAAAGGTACACATAATTTTTTTTCTTACATAAGGACGTTTTTGTAAAACCCAAACATTTAAGGCCATATTCATTAAACCTCCAGTCTAAGTAAACCTAGCCTCAATACTACTCGCTATACTCCCATACTGAGTCCAGCGAGATATAGTTCGAGGTCGCGTCAGCCGACCTTTCGGCGACCTATGTCCGAAAGCAGACTATTGCGGCATGGTAAGCCGAGCCCTGATTGGTCAATTCAATAACTAGGCTGACGCTAGCCCTTACTACACCTAGCTAGACTCAGTTTAGAAATATAGCGAGTATTATTGAGGCTAGGTTTACTTAGACTGATTAAACCTCAAGCCCTAAATTTCTTCTTGAGGCACAGATTTTTGACGAAATTAATTTTTTCTTAGAAAATGTTTTTTAAATAAGAATTTGGATGTACGACGGTTTATGGTGATCTTTGTGGAGGTAATGAACATCTAAGGAATCATCGAGAACAATGGTCAGTATGTCATTAGCATAAATTTATTCTTAAACTTCTTGATCTTTAAAAGGTGAATTAGCAACTTCTATGTCTACGTCTACGACAACTACAACCACGACTTCTACTGTTCCTTCAACTTCTCACCTCCTTCCTACTACGAATACTGCTGTATACGAAGGTAAACATTATTCTCAACAACATACATCTGTTGAATTAAGTGAGGGTGGATTTTTTAAAATTTATTTTTTATTGGTTCCATAGTTTGATACAAATAGTAAATTATATACTATTATATTATACATTATAATATATTACATATATATATATATATATAAATTACATATGTAAATTGTATCTGATATATCATACGCTTAGTACATTATATATATAGTGAGATGGGTTTCAGTGAGGGTGGAGTTAGTATTTATATTGACCAGTAAAGCACAATCTCCTATGAAGCCATACCAATAAAACAGGAAACAGAAACTATGTGTCCAACATTTGCATGTATAAAAGGGGCGGTAGCACGTAAATCGGGAAGAACCATTATCATTGAAAAGTAAATCAAATGTTACCAGTTGAAGTTAATATGTTTAAACAACAAATCAAGGCATTAAACAGATCTATACAACGTTCTATTAAAGTTCACCTACCTCATAAAAGTTTTTGAAAGATGTTCACTCTGAAATGACCGAAAGTAGTTTTCGCTTGATGCTTGACTAGTATCCTTCGATTACGGATGATTGGGTTAGGCAATGAGATATTTAACCTTCTGAAGGTTAAACGTTTTGCATAAACTAGTAGTTGTAGTGAGACATTTAAGAAATTGAAATTAAAAGCAAGTTCTTGTGCCCCTTTGGATAATTTTGGGTTTAATTAAATATTTCACATAGGAATATCGTAGATTCATTCATTCTATGATTAAATTGATTTGCAGAGGAGTGTCCAAACCATGGAAAATATTTTGAAAAATTCTGCTACGAGCCTTATTACGTCGCTGCTACGTTTGACGGTGCTTTGGTACGTTGCTTTCTTGTCCAGCTTAAACATAAGATTGAACTAAGAAAAATAAGCATTGGTAAAACAGTTAAAAGGCTTAAAACCAGATGATCTTCTTGTATCTTTTATATCCACACTGCTATTATAAATACAACGCTCAATTTATTATAAACTAAAATCCAAAAGAAACGTCCCCTTTTGTTTTTCCCTCACATCAAATATCAGGAAGGCACTATCTGAAGAAACACATCGCTCAATCTAAATAAATTTAGATCAACAGATTTTTATTTTGTCATACTGTTGATCTAAGACTGACCAGCGTGCGAGGTCGTCCCGGTGACCTTTCGTACGAAATAAGAAATTCGCAATTTGATCAATCAAATTCGATGTCCCAAACAGTTCATAGTCGCTCCCTGAAGGTGTGGACGGAAGAAACATATAGTAACTTATGGCCTGTTCTCAATAACAGTGTGCATTGTGAAAAATAAACCTTGCTTTTGATACTGATAAGAAAAATATCAGTAGTTTGATTTTATTTTGGTTGTATGAAATAGTATTAGTTTTATGATTGACAAAAAAGCACTATTTTTTAATTATTTGGATGGAAATGAAGGAATTAGTGCAAACGAGTTTGATTAAAAAAAGAGTTACCTCCCCTTGCATGAGGATTTTCGTAAATATTGACATTTATGATGTCCTAACATTGTGATTATTAATCGCCACGTTAGTATCTGTGCGATGTGCCATCATCATTTGTCATTGACAACTAGCAAATACGTTAAATCATTTTTAATGAAAACAAAAAAATCTATTAATACATCCAAGCAATCGGATAATTCATCGAAATGGTCGCTCTGCTCCGCTCCGAATGACATAGCTCCGAACACCATCCATTTCAAAAGATGTGCTGCTGTGGTTTTCGAACTTCCAGCGAGCTAGGGCAACTTTTCTGATTGGCCGAGCAGCTGATTTCAGAGGTCAGCGGGATGACCCGCCTTATGGGCCAATCTTAGATCAACAGTATGACCAAATATAAAACCTGTTGATCTAAATTTATTTAGATTGCACATCGCTTAAACGCACCAAATGCAGTGGTTAAGGTACACAATATCGTTTTGTTATATTTTTTGTTCTATCGAGAATCGAGAATCAAAAATAGAGGGGACGTTTCTTTTGGATTGTAGTTTATGAATAACAGTTTGACCTGACATATTTGACCTGTATAGGGCTTTTATAGTTATTATCAAATAGTCAATAGCTTATCAGTCAAGTTTATCGTCTATCGATAGTTCATTAAGAATGGACACATTTATTTTGCAGGAAGTTGTTGTTTCATCACATATCTCGCTTATTGCAATTTATGTTTTCCATTTTTAACCAATATTTGATTACAACCTTTACAGAGGTATCAGTTTAAAAATAATATCGGTTCATATCTTTCATAAGATGGTCAAGGAAATAAAAAGTTCATATTATGACGTGATGTCATAACAATTATTGCTTATCATAAACACGATGCGACAAAAATGGACGAAGCAACATCTACAAGTGAAATCTACATTGTACATGTCATTACAATCAATACAATCAATGCAATTGCATCATCAGTTGATGTCATCACAGGGATTTACGTAAGGAAGAACATACGTCACATTCTATGACCTAATATTGCTGATGATGTTTATGAACTCATTGTTGAAGATGCAAATGACAATCCTATGGCTAGAAAATATATTTAATCATTGACCACTTTTAAACAATGTTCGTATTATCGTCTTTTGATATAAAATATATAAAAACTCATTGATTAAAGTAGAATATAGTAGTTGATATTCCTTACCTTAAATAACTCGTGTCGATATATTATCAGAAGATGCTTGAATGAGATTCTATTTATATATGTCAGAGAAAATCATCTTTCGATTCAACGGGTTAGTTCAAAATCAAACAACAAATGAACTGTTTTACATCTGTAAGCAAAGTATTTAGAAATTGGTTAAAGAAAGTCAACCATTTAGCATTCTGCCTTTTCACTAAAAAACGTGCTTTTGTTGTAACTTTTAATAACTTTACCATATTTAATGAATCAATCGAGTACTTTTTATTGTCTTTCTACTTACAAATAACATTAAAGTCATTATGACCTTTTCGTAACTGACGTTTTCTTTAGGACTTCTTTAATAAGAAGCCACCAGTGCCATTAATGAAGTGGGGCATATTTGAGTACCTCTTCTCAAGATCGTTTATCAGTTTCCCAAAGAATCTGTGCCTTGTTTCATAAACCCATCATGTCCAATCTGCAAACGTTACCATTTTGTATTTTGTGAAATTTTCAACATGATCAATCGTGAATACTTTGACGAAGCCATGATTTAGTTTAGATGGATGCGTGAAGACGAATAGTTTCTGCTAGTATTGTCCATATATGTCATATGTTTTGATCTGTAAACCCCTCATGTTGGGTTACTCATGATAGTTATGTTGTTTCTCAGGATTTATGATTACTGTTCATTGATTATTTATTTTCAGAGAGCATGCAAACGAAAACATGCATATGCCGCTGAAGTCCTTAACAAGAGAACTCAAACATTTCTGAAGGATTCTTTATATGGAATCGGTAAGGAAAGCTTTTTACAAAAATTGTGGACAAAATAACAAATGATCTTAGGTATGATAATTCAAATTAACTAGTGCATTCTTATGGAAAAATCTTTGTCGTGCATCGTGTACGTACATGTCCGCAACAGTAGTTGCAAACAGACGTTTTTAAATCAGTATCAGCCAGGGATTGGGAAAACATTTTTGACAGTGGGCCATATGCAGGCATTTTGGTAATATCCTGAAATTCAAATTGACAATCGCCATTATGTCAACAGTATACAGTTAAACAACATTTCAATGGGCCATATTTCAATCTAATGTGCGAAACGGCCAACTCCTGTCCCAAACCCGGAAAAACATAAAAAAGGAAAAAACAGAAATGGCCGTTTAAATTATGTGTTGATTACTGTATAAGGATAGCATGAGCAAACCAATTTAAAGCTACTTACTACTTACTTACATTTATTGCCTCATTGTTTCATATTTACACGTTCCTATAGGTCATACCGCATGTTTGTCCTACTAGGGCCTTATATATGTATAATGAATTGTAAAAACGATATATGCAATAAAATATAGATTTAAAATAAAACTTGAGATATTAGCAACAGCCACATACTTGCGATTGAGATGACGTGGGGAAACATAAAAGTTACCATCATTAGAATGTAAATATTTTATCCGTCATATGGTTTTGTGTGAATATGGCATATAATCCACTTTGTATTAGAGTAACTTTTGTTTTATTTCGAGTCCAATGAAAATAGTGTTTGTTTCGTGTCTTTTCACTAACCTTCATGCACTAGTTGTGAGACATCTCAAGTAAGTATCGATAGTAATTGTGATAACCATGCTTCAGAACGGTTAGGAAAAACCCAAATGGTTACAGAAACGAATCAGATGCCACCCCTATCAACTAGAGTTAAATTTATAATTCATAATAATTCATAATTAATTCTGTTCCAGAGGCCCGTTGCATGTGGTTGGGAGCTCGAAGGGGAATGATAAAGAAAACTTACGTTTGGCAACACAGTCAGAAAAAGGTTGTATACAATGATTGGATTGGTGGCAAACCTGATGGTGGGAACCCTTCAAAGTTGTTGATAGAACACTGTATGTCAGCAACGCCCCAGAACATTATGAAGTGGAACGACATGCCCTGTTTGTCAAAGTGTGCCTATCTCTGCCAGAGACGGTATGTATGTATGTCAATGTGTGCCTATCTCTGCCAGAGACGGTGTGTATGTCAATGTGTGCTTATCTCTGCCAGAGACCGTGTGTATGTATGTCAATGTGTGCCTATCTCTGCCAAAGACGGTGTGTATGTATGTCAATGTGTGCCTATCTCTGCCAAAGACGGTGTGTATGTATGTCAGTGTGTGCCTATCTCTGCCAGAGACGTTGTGTATGTCAATGTGTGCCTATCTCTGCCAGAGACGGTGTGTATGTATGTCAGTGTGTGCCTATCTCTGCCAGAGACGTTGTGTATGTCAATGTGTGCCTATCTCTGCCAGAGACGGTGTGTATGTATGTCAGTGTGTGCCTATCTCTGCCAGAGACGGTGTGTATGTATGTCAATGTGTGCCTATCTCTGCCAGAGACGGTGTGTATGTATGTCAAAGTTTGACCATCTCTGCCAGAGACGGTATGTATGTATGTCAATGTGTGCCTATCTCTACCAAAGACGGTGTGTATGTCAATGTGTGCCTATCTCTGCCAGAGACTGTGTGTACGTCAATGTGTGCCTATCTCTGCCAGAGACGGTACGATGTATGTCAACGTGTGCCTATCTCTGCCAGAGACGGTGTGTATGTATGTCAATGTGTGCCTATCTCTGCCAAAGACGGTGTGTATGTATGTCAATGTGTGCCTATCTCTGCCAAAGACGGTGTATATGTATGTCAATGTGTGCCTATCTCTGCCAGAGACGGTATGTATGTATGTCAATGTATGCCTATCTCTGCCAAAGACGGTATGTATGTATGTCAAAGTGTCCCTATCTCTGACAGAGATGGTACGTATGTATGTCAAAATGTGTCTATCTCTGCCAGAGACGGTATGTATGTATGTCAATGTATGCCCATCTCTGTCCGAGACGGTATGTATGTATGTCAATGTGTGCCCATCTCTGCCAGAGACGGTGTGTATGTATGTCAATGTGTGCCCATCTCTGCCAAAGACGGTATGTATGTATGTCAATGTGTGCCTATCTCTGCCAAAGACGGTGTGTATGTCAATGTGTGCCCATCTCTGCCAAAGACGGTATGTATGTATGTCAATGTGTGCCTATCTCTGCCAAAGACGGTGTGTATGCATGTCAATGTGTGCCCATCTCTGCCAAAGACGGTATGTATGTATGTCAATGTGTGCCTATCTCTGCCAAAGACGGTGTGTATGTCAATGTGTGCCCATCTCTGCCAAAGACGGTATGTATGTATGTCAATGTGTGCCTATCTCTGCCAAAGACGGTATGTATGTATGTCAATGTGTGCCTATCTCTGCCAAAGACGGTGTGTATGTCAATGTGTGCCCATCTCTGCCAAAGACGGTATGTATGTATGTCAATATGTGCCTATCTCTGCCAGAGATGGTACGTATGTATGTCAAAGTGTGTCTATCGCTGCCAGAGACGGTATGTATGTATGTCAATGTGTGCCTAACTCTGCCAGAGACGGTATGTATGTATGTCAATGTGTGCCTATCTCTGCCAAAGACGGTGTGTATGTCAATGTGTGCCTATCTCTGCCAGAGACTGTGTGTACGTCAATGTGTGCCTATCTCTGCCAGAGACGGTGTGTATGTATGTCAATGTGTGCCTATCTCTGCCAGAGACGGTGTGTATGTATGTCAATGTGTGCCTATCTCTGCCAAAGACGGTGTGTATGTATGTCAATGTGTGCCTATCTCTGCCAAAGACGGTGTATATGTATGTCAATGTGTGCCTATCTCTGCCAGAGACGGTATGTATGTATGTCAATGTATGCCTATCTCTGCCAAAGACGGTATGTATGTATGTCAAAGTGTCCCTATCTCTGCCAGAGATGGTACGTATGTATGTCAAAGTGTGTCTTTCTCTGCCAGAGACGGTATGTATGTATGTCAATGTATGCCCATCTCTGTCCGAGACGGTATGTATGTATGTCAATGTGTGCCCATCTCTGCCAGAGACGGTGTGTATGTATGTCAATGTGTGCCCATCTCTGCCAAAGACGGTATGTATGTATGTCAATGTGTGCCCATCTCTGCCAAAGACGGTATGTATGTATGTCAATGTGTGCCTATCTCTGCCAAAGACGGTATGTATGTCAATGTGTGCCTATCTCTGCCAGAGACGGTATTTATGTATGTCAATGTGTGCCTATCTCTGCCAAAGACGGTGTGTATGTATGTCAATGTGTGCCTATCTCTGCCAGAGACGGTGTGTATGTCAATGTGTGCCTATCTCTGCCAAAGACGGTATGAATGTATGTCAATGTGTGCCTATCTCTGCCAAAGACGGTGTGTATGTCAATGTGTGCCCATCTCTGCCAAAGACGGTATGTATGTATGTCAATGTGTGCCTATCTCTGCCAAAGACGGTATGTATGTCAATGTGTGCCTATCTCTGCCAGAGACGGTATTTATGTATGTCAATGTGTGCCTATCTCTGCCAAAGACGATGTGTATGTATGTCAATGTGTGCCTATCTCTGCCAGAGACGGTGTGTATGTATGTCAATGTGTGCCTATCTCTGCCAGAGACGGTATGTATGTATGTCAATGTGTGCCTAACTCTGCCAAAGACGGTGTGTATGTATGTCAATGTGTGCCTATTTCTGCCAGAGACGGTGTGTATGTATGTCAAAGTTTGACCATCTCTGCCAGAGACGGTATGTATGTATGTCAATGTGTGCCTAACTCTGCCAGAGACGGTATGTATGTATGTCAATGTGTGCCTAACTCTGCCAGAGACGGTATGTATGTATGTCAATGTGTGCCTATCTCTGCCAAAAACGATGTGTATGTCAAAGTTTGACCATCTCTGCCAGAGACGGTATGTATGTATGTCAATGTGTGCCTATCTCTGCCAAAGACGGTATGTATGTATGTCAATGTGTGCCTATCTCTGCCAAAGACGGTATTTATGTATGTCAATGTGTGCCTATCTCTGACAAAGACGATGTGTATGTATGTCAATGTGTGCCTATCTCTGCCAGAGACGGTGTGTATGTATGTCAATGTGTGCCTATCTCTGCCAGAGACGGTATGTATGTATGTCAATGTGTGCCTAACTCTGCCAGAGACGGTATGTATGTATGTCAATGTGTGCCTATCTCTGCCAAAAACGATGTGTATGTCAAAGTTTGACCATCTCTGCCAGAGACGGTATGTATGTATGTCAATGTGTGCCTAACTCTGCCAGAGACGGTATGTATGTATGTCAATGTGTGCCTATCTCTGCCAAAAACGATGTGTATGTCAAAGTTTGACCATCTCTGCCAGAGACGGTATGTATTTATGTCAATGTGTGCCTATCTCTGCCAAAGACGGTATGTATGTATGTCAATGTGTGCCTATCTCTGCCAAAGACGGTGTATATGTATGTCAATGTGTGCCTATCTCTGCCAGAGATGGTACGTATGTATGTCAAAGTGTGTCTATCGCTGCCAGAGACGGTATGTATGTATGTCAATGTATGCCCATCTCTGCCAGAGACGGTATGTATGTATGTCAATGTGTGCCTATCTCTGCCAAAAACGATGTGTATGTCAAAGTTTGACCATCTCTGCCAGAGACGGTATGTATGTATGTCAATGTATGCCCATCTCTGCCAGAGACGGTATGTATGTATGTCAATGTGTGCCCATCTCTGCCAGAGACGGTGTGTATGTATGTCAATGTGTGCCTATCTCTGCAAGAGACGGTATGTATGTATGTCAATGTGTGTTTATCTCTGCCAGAGACGGTGTGTATGTATGTCAATGTGTGCCTATATCTGCCAGAGACGGTGTGTATGTATGTCAATGTGGGCCTATATCTGCCAGAGACGGTATGTATGTATGTCAATGTGTGCCCATCTCTGCCAGAGACGGTATGTATGTATGTCAATGTATGCCTATCTCTGCCAAAGACGGTGTGTATGTATGTCAATGTATGCCTATCTCTGCCAAAGACGGTGTGTATGTATGTCAATGTATGCCTATGTCTGCCAGAGACGGTGTGTATGTATGTCAATGTGTGCCTATCTTTGCCAAAGACGGTGTGTATGTATGTCCATATGTGTATTTACTATTGCCATATAAATAGTACACTGGGGTATCCTACACGGGCGAAAAATGAATAAAGGATACTGAACGACCTTCCACTTCATACTATTTTTATTAAACAAGTTTATGATTACGTATAAAACGAGCGATTACCAATTCATTAACGAGTCTAATGTGAATTGTATTAAATAAAAGAAGGAGGTTTTGTATTTTGTTTTCAGCTCACCTTTACAAAGTAAATGTGAGCTTATGTCGTGGCGCTTCGTCCGTCGTCCGTGTATGTATGTCAATGTATGCCTATCTCTGCCAAAGACAGTGTGTATGTATGTCAATGTGTGCCTATCTCTTCCAAAGACGGTATGTATGTATGTCAATGTGTGCCTATCTCTGCCAAAGACGGTGTGTATGTATGTCAATGTGTGCCTATCTCTGCCAAAGACGGTATGTGTGTATGTCAATGTATGCCTATCTCTGCCAGAGACGGTGTGTATGTATGTCAATGTGTGCCTATCTCTGCCAAAGACGGCATGTGTATGTATGTCCATATGTGTATTTACTATTGCCATATAAATAGTACACTGGGGTATCCTACACGGGCGAAAAATGAATAAAGGATACTGAACGACCTTCCACTTCATACTATTTTTATTAAACAAGTTTATGATTACGTATAAAACGAGCGATTACCACTTCATTAACGAGTCTAATGTGAATAGTTTTAAATAAAAGAAGGAGGTTTAGTATTTTGTTTTTAGCTCACTTTTACAAAGTAAATGTGAGCTTATGTCGTGGCGCTTCGTCCGTCGTCCGTCTGTCTGTCCGTCCGTAAACTTTCACAAAAAAGACTACTCCTCCTAAACGAATCCAGATATCATTCTGAAATTGTAGTATGTTATACCCATGGTGATTCCTCACAGAAAGGTAGACGTTTCAGTTTTGAAAATCCAAGATGGCCGCCATGTCCGCCATGGCAGCCATATTGAATTTTCAATTAGATTTCATGAAAAAGACTACTCTTCCTAAACCAATATAGATATCATTCTGAAATTGTATTATATTATACCTATGGTGATTCCGCACAGAAAGGTAGACGTTTCAGTTTTGAGAATCCAATATGGCCGCCATGGCAGCCATATTGAATTTTCAATTTGATTTCATGAAAAAGACTACTTCTCCTAAACCAATCTAGATACCATTTTAAAATTGTAGTATGTTATACCTAATTCCGCACAGAAAGGTAGACGTTTTTGAGAATCCAAGATGGGCGCGATAGCAGCCATATTGACTTTTCAGCTGCAGATGACACATCATTATTATTAAAGTTTAAGCTTTCATCAAGTGATCACTCGCACCATAAAAATTCTCTAATTTGAACTTACTAATCATAATATTATCTTGAATATGGAATATCTAAGATTGTCATGCAAGTTGTTCTATATTTTTAAGTGTTTCTAAAATATATTAAGATGAAAGACAAACATAATTAATTAATTTGTTTAAAATCTTTATGGCAACTAGCTGCAAAAACCCAATCACATTAAACATCATGTTAAATTTTAAACAATGGTATATCCCTTATATTCCTATAAATACCACACATAAGGTATACAAGAGTTCAGATATTCCTGTTGAGTCCACTATGCTTTTCAAATACACATCCCAATACAGGCTGCTAGCATCACAGTGTCAGCTGCTAGTCTGTTGCATAATCAACCTGACCCAATTGATATGGTAGAGCATTATGCTATATGGCCATGTGTATGCAATAAGAGTTATGGAAATTAGACTTGTATTCTCATGACAGTGATATGTTTTTTTCTAAGAATAACAACTTACACAAAACTTTTCAACAATAAGCTTTGTGTTTAGCAATCTACATGATAAGTTGATGTGGAAAGAGTTATTTTGCATCAGGTTCCAGTTCCTGTGTTTTACTCATATTTGTACCATTTCTTTATCTAACAGAAGTTCTTCTTGACACAAAATCAATTTAGGACATAAGCTAACTATGTTTTGTGAAATTATATATATTTTTCACAACAATGCATGTTCTCTCCCGTCAAGTCTTTAAATACCACACATAAGGGCTTAGCCAGAGTTCAGGTTTACATGCTCAGCACACTATGCTTCTCCAAATACACAAAGCCAAATACACAAATTGCTACACTCTCCTAAAAACATGATGGCAGCCATAATCAATTATCATATAAAAGGTGGTTACACAATTAAACCATATTACCACATCATTCATTTAAAGGTGAGCTTCGGTACCCTCGGTATTTTATTTACACACTACTGTGACGTCATATGAAAAGCTACGTTACACATATGTTATATCGCTGTATAGATAGTACGTCGAAGTATCTATCACGGGCGAGTAAAACATATATAAATTTCATTCCAAAATATATAAACGTTTTCCCATTAAATTAATTTTGTTTTTGTTTTAAGATCGCAGACTAAACATGGAACTAAGACGTCGATTTTAAATATTTAATTTGTTATATTTTGCAGATGGAAGAAAAAGTTGCGAGTCAAATACAAAATGGGTAAGGTAATCATTTTACAGTAAAAAGATGTTTTTCCCGACCATTTAAAATCGTCATGTGTGCTTTTACGAGACTCCCAATAAGAAATGTAAAGGTGTTGTTATATTTAAATCAGTTTATTAATTTTTTTTCAATTCTTAGAAAACACAGCTTAATTCATGTAATAATTGTGATATTGATTACTGAGTTAATCAAATTGTTAACAGTTTACCACGTATGCACATATTATTATATGTTTCTGTGGTTTGAAAACACATCAATTTCAGAGAGTTGCGGAGACTACAATGGAATTGCCTTTGACGGTGTCTGTTACAGTCATTTCAGGGAGCATCTGACTTGGAGTAATGCAGTGGTAGCGTATTGTAGTGTTGTTCTAGTTAAAGCGAACACCATTCTAATACATGTACTATTTTCAAGAAATCAGGAGACGTAACCCTTTAAACACCTTCAGCTCAAATTAACGTTCATAAATTCATTATATATAACAATTTAGTAGATATCATTACAGGGTTGTTCCACGGGAATATAAGGCAAATGATAACACGATTTCTACGGGTTATGGACATAAACTCAGCTCGGGCTACGCCCTCGCGAGGTTTATTTGACATTAACCCTTGATGCTGGGTTATTATTAACTGCTTAATTCATAGTGATGACAGTGTTTTAGTTTTAAGACTCCACTACTCATTGGCTATCCCAGCCATTAGGGGGTGTCAGTTTTTAAAAAGTAATTTTAAGTAAATCAGAATCTACTAAAATGCTTCAAAATGATGGATCTAAAACCTCTCAAATTTGAATAAACAACTTTTTGGCGAACGTAAGTCTAGTCACAAGCATGCAACCCTTCAAATGTTAACTCAATCCAATGCAAAAAAGGTTTTTTGTGAAGCGGAATTTATTGTTGATATTATTGATTCACCTTTCCCCTTGCACTTTTTACGAGTTTTGAATTTTGCTAATTGTCAATTTTCTTTTCTTCAGAAAAAGTGTAAAAAACTTAAGATGCATATTGTGGAAATACCAACAAAGAAAGTCAACAAGTTTTTGATACACTTGATAGGGCACCTCAAAGGTAGGTCTATATTCTTTAATTATCCATGAAGTCCTGTCAAAATCATGTGCCGACCAATTTAAATCTCCCTTTTACGGAATTATTGACATTGTTTGCATTATTGGTTCAACTTTCTGTACAACGAAACTTCAGCCAATAAGCGCCAGTTATTCTGCAGAAAAATATGAATGTAGATAAGCATGAGCTTAAGTGAACTCACCGTCGGGTCAAAACTCTTCTTCCCATAGGGGTCAGAACGACAATGACAATACTATATTACCCCGAGGGGAATTCGTTTTACATTTGAAAGTAAGACATCAATGATAACATAAAACAAAACACTAATAACGCATAATAATAATGATGCCAAAGTAAAAGTCAAATATCTTGTCCAATCGCTGCTAATTGGCTGTACATGATCTAATGATTTATAGAATTAAGGCACCTACACTATGTTATACTAAACTAAGCTATACTATACTATACTATATATGTGTATAGCCCCAAATATCCAGCCCAGGGCGACCTCCTCAAAGGCGCTTTGGTTTTCCCTCGATCATTTGATGCCAGTCATCATTACACATCTTTATACCATCTCGACTCCCTGGGAAACATTAAACTTATCATATACCTTACGCGTGAACAATTATTATATTTCATTTATCAGTATCAGAAATATGCAGAGAACAAATAGTGTGACAGACGACTAACGGATAATAGTAAACAAACTGTTACTATAGTGTGAAAAAAGTGTATATCAATCGTTAGTTAACTTAGAATCACCAGGTGTCTCTTGCAAATTTCAAACGATCGGTTCAAAAATGCTCAAGCATCATTCGACGGAACGATAAAGCTTAGTCTTGAAATTCGAAAGAGTAGATCGTAATCATGGACACGCTTACCTCTATATCCCCAGACTACTTTGTAGCTGGGGGATAAATACCGTATAGAACAATGTTCCTAAGACCCTCAATTGCGATCTCATACAGACAGAATTGTACAATTTACAAGCCCTATTTGCTACGCTTCCAGTACACAAAGTCCAGCCTTCTAGGGACAGGAGATCGGAGGATGTATATTGCAATAACAGCGGAGGATCCAGGATCTTTGAAAGTGGGGTTTCGGGTTCGGATTCAGAAATTGTCAACGGGGGGAGGAGGGGGTGATATTGTTACTAACACTATTTTTATTGACTTGAATCTATAACTAATTTTCGAAAGCGGATCCGCTGAATGGTGTGTTAAAACCAACCTTATACCAACGCCTAGGTCCTGGTTTGGGACCAGAGACACCAAACAAATTGACAATGCCCACTCGTTAAGCTACATAGAGTGTTTCAGTTCACAGTTGTTCTTGATTACACATCAAAGTTTGTTCGTTTCAGTGGTAAACACGGAGTTTATTTGGTCTGGTCTTAACGACAGAAAGAAGGAATACAGTTGGGTTTGGGAAGGAAGCCGAAAACGAACACACTTTAAATTTTGGTCCAAAGGAAATCCTTCTGGTAGAAGAAATAAGCTACAATTTTTTAAACCCGATGAAGATTGCGTGGAAATCAGCATATTTGGACATTTCAAGTGGAATGATCGACCTTGCAAAGACAAAGGAACATTTATTTGCCAGTTCAAACAATAATCATTACAAAATGTATAACTTGCATGTTATAGAGCATTTTCTCCCCACAGCGATAGATCAAGTCACAAAATGTTGATACAGCCTTTATGCCGACTTTGTTGGATGGAATTGGAGATGTATGGTTGAAGGCAATCGAAGTTATTTGTGCAATCAGTGACACCGTTCTATCATCATTTTGGTTTCTGAATCATGGCAAAAGCGTTGTGATATGAACCACCTTCTTCATGCGAGAAGCGTTGTCATTTGATAAATTGAATATGGTGCATTTCTTTCCGCCAGGGGAAACTGCCGGAACCCACGGATTTTGGCGAATTTGAACAGAGGCTGTAACAACATTTAATGACTTGATCTGCCCCTGTGGGGAGAGAATGGTTATTGAGTAATACATATTTTCGAACATTGACAATATCACAAAGTGTTAGATTGTCATCCGGTCAATCCAGTTAAATAAACTGGTTATAGGTCAAACGGGGTCTCAACAAAGAATAAATGTCATTCGCAACTCTTGTAACTTATTCTATGACAATAAGCTCAATCTTTGGTTTTAACGGTGTATTATTTTTCTTATGGTACAGAGTCTTCTCACCTCAAGAATGACAGATTTCATAAATATCAAAGATGAAAATAAACATATATTGGTAAGGTAGTCAAGATTCGAACATGCAACCCTTAGATTGTTAAAACATGTAATTTGGGACTACAGAAGAAGAACAAGAAAAGCCTTTACAATTTTTTTACAATGACAATTTTATATTTTCAATTTTTCACTGATAATTTTACTTTAATGCTAAATGTATTACTTTGACAGTGTCAAAAATCTCATAACACAAACCAATCAGCCATAGTCAGAGAACAAATTATTAAGATTCACATAAAATCCATTGGCAGCCATTTTTGTGTGAACACCTTTAATTCATTTTGTGTAAGAAAAAGAAATCGCATGGCTAAACTTTACATTATATATTTGAATTATTACTGCTCCATTTAGTTTAAATACATTGTCTTTCCATTAGAACCGTTAATTTTCATTTTCCTGACATCACCTCATATTCCCCCTAAAAACGTGCTACTGCCCCTTGAATAGGGCATGTTTGGTGCCATTTAAGCAGATGAAGGGGATTGTGATTTGTCGACCAATTTGGGTGATTAGTGAAATATACAACACTGGGTAACAGCACTAATACTAACACGAGTATTAATCAAAGTTAATTTCACATAATATATTTCTATCAACACGAGTTAATGAAAGTTATGAATATTTTTACATTTATCAACGATTGTTGGTATATTTAATATCAAAAGACATGAGGGTGATATTCTATTTTTCATTCAAATTCACTCTTTTTGACATCTCAGAGAAAAAATGTAAATCTCTGAACACCACAACACTAGAATTTCAAGACAGTGATGTCATTGCATAGAGACGTCACTTTGTTTATGCTTTTATGGCATTGTGATGTAGTTACTTGATGACGTAAAACCACTGTGTTGCAATGTAGCGTTGACAATGACAGGAAACGTACTGTTAAAACGATATCTCCGTGTCATGATGGTTAATTATTAACAGTAGTATTAAAGATAATAAACAAAATACTTTCCGATGATCTGACGGGGGTTTAACCCAGGTTTGTTATCCGCTGAGCTAAGCCGGCCATATAGTAAACGTATGGAACAAAAGATATATGCCATATTCTAAATATAGCACGAGTCATTTTCAGTAGCTCTGATTATAAATACATGTTTTCAACCTAAACATTTAGTGACATCGTTAAGTATGACTTGTAACGTGGTCGTAAATTATCTACCTATTAGTTAACATTAGTCTTATTTCGATGTCTCCATCGTACTTACAGAAACATTACTACTGTGACGAAATACTTGCGTTATGATATTACACTAGTTTAATATTGCCGTATAGAAATACCACTGCGGTATTATACATGGGCGAGTAATCAGAATTAATTTCAAACGTGCCCAAAGGTTGAGTAACGATAAAGTACCAAAATTGTTAAGTTAAATATGGAATATATTTCTCAAATGTGAAGTTATGAGAGTTTCAAGAATCATTAATTCATTGATTAATCTAGATTGAGTGTGCCTTTGGTCATTATTTTCACGAATCCACTCCTCCTCGTGCATTGTCCATTCTTTATGGCCTTCAATCTCAATTATGCAATCTATGTACGAAAAGATACTCTTTTTTTGTAACTTTTCGTTTCTTCCCTTTTTATACAGTTACAAAATTGGATGAGCTAAAGATAAGACTTCCAAAATGCAAGCATTGTGATGAGCTACTAAGTTTATTTACCAACATAACTAATCGGATTAAATCGGAATATATCAGAAATAAAGTTTATCAAGAACTATTAAACATCACAAAAACACGCAAATTTGAATAAAACACGTTTTGTGTCGCATTCAATTGCAAGAAGATGGTGGAAGTTCGAAGATAAAGATGATCAATTCTATCCATAGATTTCCTCTGGCTTCGGAATTTAAGACAACCTTCTATGTAGGATGTAACTATTAAAGCCTTCACGGTAAATAAGTCAGATAAACCACTCCTACTCGGACTAATCGAACATTGAAACTCGGTTCCTAATATAGAGAAGTGAACCATCAGAACTCGGGAGGTCAAAATTGGTTTATATGCAAAGTTGACAAACCGGGATTGAGCCCGCATTACTCCATTCTGTAATAAGAACACCCTACCAAAACACCAAGGAGGCGATAAAGAAAAGTCTGAATCACCCAATTTCAAATTTGTTATAGCTCGATAAAACGTTATAGAGAAAGGATGGTATTTCCTCGTCGGACGAACTATCGCATGTTTGCATCGACGTAATTCATTGTTTGCTAGGACTTTAAAGCCTTTGCGGTAGATAAGTAAGATAAACCACTCCTACTCGGACTAGCCGAAGATGGAAGTTCGGTTCCTCAGGTTGTGTCTTCTCTCAGAATTCACACTATCTGATTATTCATCGCTATATTTCTTTCTCTTTAACACATCAAACTCGCAAAAGCAAAAATTCATTCGTGCTGCAACACAGTAAAAGGGACAGTCCTATTCCTGATGTCAAAACAAGAGAATGTCACAATTTTGTGTGTGTGTTAAATGATGACAAATTGTAGTAGGAATTGCACTTTCCATATTATACAAATGCATTTTGATTAATGACATTCAAAAAGAGTGGTTGTTCGTTGTTACCCTATAAAGATAACAAAGTGAATACGTCATTTGACATTTAAAAAAATCGTAATTATCAAACAACTATTTGGAAAACAGTAAACTCTCAAATTTGTGAAGTAAACGAGAAAAAAGGTTGGAGCTCAAATGTTATTGTCAAGTGATAATTCTGATACGACACATCAACAACCTATGATTGTTTTAACAAGCACATTTTGTCTTATCTCCTGCAAAATAAAATCATGAGAATATCAGGCCATTCAGCCACACCAAACAAGGCATCATAATGATGAGGAGCACGATTTTAGTTCTCCTAGGAATTGTCCTAAATGTTGTGATAGCCAATTTTCATTCAATCGTAAGTTTTGAGTACATGCTTATAAATGAAAAAGACGTTGATGTGTATACTTTCACTGCGATAGTGACAAAACTAAGATGTGCTATGCTGTGTTCCGGATCAACCTTTTGTGTACGGTTTGTATACCATCCACCAACGTCAACCTGCCTATCGAAGCTTTCTCCAGATTTGTCAGGCAATATTTCAAGTACACACGACAAACAGGGTGAGCTTTTGTCTCCTTGTCTTTTCTCAATCAATTTATAAAAAACGTATACACTCAGAGGCAAAAGAAACGATACCTTATTAAATGTAAGATAGTTTAAACCAAGATGATTACGTCGGAAACAGGGTTGTTTCATGTCTCCAGAAGCAACCTGAACTGACTTATGAATTTAAAAGAAATATCTGTATCGCCTTTCCGAATTTGTGGTTTTAAAATCTCCTTTACTAGACGAGATAGGACAGTGAAAGCTATTTTAGCTATTTGTCTATCGTCATACAGTTTATATGCGTAAACAAATTCACTTCAATGAAGGTTATTTATGTTGGTAACATCTTATATTTATAAGATTCACACATTTCATAACTTTTGAAAGTCCAATTCCATACATTCTGGCCAAAAAGCATACTGAAAAATCTTTTTTATGACCCCAATTGAATTTGAACAGTCAAAACAATAAAAGTATCACCCATTAGCCTATCGCAGGGGTTCGTTGTCGCAGGATTTTGTCATTTACCCCCTTTAAAAGTTGAT
Source organism: Steromphala cineraria (assembly GCA_916613615.1). NCBI lineage: Eukaryota > Metazoa > Mollusca > Gastropoda > Trochida > Trochidae > Steromphala > Steromphala cineraria. Next base: position 51,140,190 of record OU744722.1, on the reverse strand, counting down.
ATCGTTACTTTTGCCTCTGAGTGTATAGAGAATACTAAACGACCTCCCGTTTTATAACATTTTAAGGAAACGAGTGAATTATATGGTATTTAACGAGCGAAGGTTAGTTAAGTTAAGTTAAATACCCATATCGTTCACAAGTTCACATCGTTTAAAAACGGGACAAACTTGATCATTTTATTCATAACTTGGTAAGTTACATCGTCAAAAATATAAGAAATTCGCCGACATGACCATCGCGGCCGGCCTGCTGACATATTTACGTCATACGTAACGCTGATGAGGTCATCTTGACGTCACGTCATTCGGTGCGATGTAATTACAAAATGAGTAATAACTTTGTTGATTTATTTAACAGCGATATATTCTACGGTTGAGTAATAAATGCGTAATTCTAATAAAAGTCAGATTACCTTAGTAAGTAATGGTTCATACACTCCAGAATCGTACCTCGGCGTTGTTTGTTTGTTAAGGGTAAATATATACCCTGCAAAAAGTTGAGAACCATGACTTCTGCCATTGGACTAGATAATTGCAAGACTGAACATTGAACAAAGGCAAAAAAGGCAATTGACGGGTTATCATAGTTGCATTTATAAGTAATAAGTGATGAAAACATTAATGTTGCATATTCATATTTGCATTTAAATTAACGCGTTTTCAAATAATGCAATTCTGATCACATAGTAACTTAAATATAGATATTTTGATCAACGTCTCCTTCTAATTCTTATTGTCACGTCAGCATCCAAGAGGAACAATCAACTGGTTTTTGCTATTTGGGTGGCATATATTATCTAATAAGTTTTATGGTTCATTTAACAGGACAAAAGAACTATGAGGGATGAAGGTTTGTTTACTGGGAAGGGTAGAGGAACATAACATATTGTTTGTTTAAAGGATGGCTGACTTACAAGAAGGGATTCCAACAAGTCACTACCGAGGAGGAAAAGGTGCATACCAATATTCTCAGGTCTTCAACTGTCTGGCCTTTAAAGCCTTCAAGAATCACCATGTCAAAATCAACTAGATTGGAAGACAGGTCTTTACCAGATAGTACACCCTGTAAGTGTTTTATATATGTCTTAAAATACATCCTTATTACATTTATGTAAAGAGGAAAATGACGTCTTTCAAAACGTGAGTAAGTTATTGTTTAACGCCGCTTGGGCAATATTTCAGTCAGTAGCGGCGTATACTCTCAAAAAAGAAAGCGTAACGATTACAAGAATACACAAAACAAGAGTCTATGAAACCAGTATGTTTTCTAATAGAACCATGCCACATCTTGAGAATTTGTAAGGTTTCTGTTTATTAAGGTTTAAAAATGATTCAAAGTATTGAGACTAATACACATGTCTCTTTCACAACTAAGTAAACATACTTTTACATATCGACCTTTGAAGTAACAATGTTGTAGGCTTACCAATGTTTAGCTTTGACATTATTCAGTGTTGATGCTATTCATGTACGTGAATATGCCAAGTTGTATCCTAAGTGTACAATTTTGACTGATGCTAAAATAGATAATTGTTTCAACGAAAAAGTTACTTGGAAAGTAAGTTACTGAAAAATCCTAACTGTCATTTTCATAAAAGATTTCGTCTAAGTCAGTCCATGATACTTTTCAAAATGATGTTTAAAGGAAACAGTGTATCTGATGATTTGCTTATTTAAATACCTTCTCTTATTGCAGCTCTTTGTCTGAGAGGTGTAAAGTACATGGGAATATGTGTGGTTCTCATCAGACGACAGAAGTATTGGAAAAGGGCAAAAGTTAGTCATTTTAGTATAGTTTGGAATCATCAGATAGTCTTTCAGAAAGTTTTGACAATCGTAGAAGGTCCTATCCAATATCATAATTCCTGATTATTTTGAATTTTTTAGCAATATTTAACTTCCATTTGTGCGTTATAGAATATGACTTGTTATTGGACTTTATGTTTTAGGCGGCTTTTTAAGACATCCTTAAAAGTTTTCAAATTTGTTTTCAAAATATACCTCGCTAACCAAATTTGAGCTTGTTGCTAAGTCCGATATACCGCACCTTATTGCACAGCAGCGTAGCAGCAGTAGCACGTTTTTTGAAAATTTTATTTTTTCAAATGTTCACTGATAATTGTACGTTAAAGCTAAATGTATTAATGTGATAGTGTCAAAACTCTTACACAAACCAAACATTGATAGTCAAATAACAAATTATAAAGATTCACATAAAGTCCGTTAGCGGCCATTTTTTGTGTGAACACCTTTAATTCATTTTGTTTATGAAAAGGAATCGCATGGCTGTTTACATTAAATATTTGATTTTTTACTGCTTCATTTAGTTTAAATACATTGTCTTTTAATTTGAACCTATTATTTTCATTTTCCTGACATCACCTTATATTGCACCTTAAACGTGCTTTGGCCCATTTAAGTAATTATGTTTTACAAATGAGTTACTTAATTTACTCTGATTCTTACTGTTGCTACCGTTTTTGACTATTAATAGCAATTATATTAATAACACCTCAAACTATTATAACTATTTTCGATGGAACTATACAGAATGCGTGTCGCGATAATAAAGGATGGCTAACAGAAGTAGCAAGTCAAGCAAAACAAGAGTTCCTGGAACAACATCTGAAGGATTGTAAGTTTGAATTTATATCATCATAAATGTAACAAATGCATTTCACCACACACATTTATATCATCATAAATTGAAATCGAATTATAGAATTATGTCAAAACTATTATTGTTGTACAGTAACAAGTACTGAGGACCGGTGATCGATATAATTTCAAATCCAAAAAAATCGAAATATGTTTTGTAAGACTTAAACAGAAATTTAACTAAATGGATGCGTTTTTACTACAAATAACTCAGGAGAAGTTTAATTAAAATCTTATGATGAAAATCCTTCTAATTCAGCTCACCCATGTGATCAACATTAAGATATTTTATTAATTAATTACTTATTCTAATTTTCAAAAATACATATGCCCACAACGAAAGGTAATATTGTCCAACTTTTACCACGTTTCACTATCCATTAGACTGTGTTACAGCAAAGAAAAAAGTTAACGTACCATTGGATAAAAAGTTAGCTATGTGCTAGTTTATGTCTCTATTTCACTACGAGCCAAATTATCACGATTAACCACGAATAGGTGATTGTATAAATTCGTAAATATTCGGAAGAATTCGTAACAACAATTTCACTTGTGAAACGTTAACAAGCAGATGCGAATTATTTACATATTGTTTACAAATGTTCACGAATGGGGAACATTTCTCGAATATTTACGAATTCATGCAATCATATATAATGTTATAAGATATATTTACACATATGGCTATTCGTGATAACTCGATTCGTAGAGAAATAGGGGCATAGCATTTTTTACTTTAATACTTCAGTAAACCGAAAGGACTGCGTTTGGTTGGGAGCAACGAATTCGGACAAGATCGGTCAATACGAATGGCGCTGGAGTCAAAGTCACAGATCTTTGTCTTTCAAGAACTGGGGTAAAGGCGAACCAAAGCATGCTATTGGATGTGCGTCCTTTAGAAAGAAACATAAGTTCAGGTGGAAATCACAGCGGTGTCTCATGAAGGAGTGCTTGTATATTTGTGAATACAGGTAAAACTAATACTGCTTCAGAAGACTTTCATACAGTCTAGTTCATATATTGTTTTAGATTGACGGCATATGAAATGATGAAATGAAACATCTAAAGAAATTTGATAGAATAAATGAAGGTACAGTAAATATTTTTTAATTTGTCATTGACCAGATGTTTTGGTAAGATCTGCAGTGTTTTCTTTTAACTCATGCCTTATTGATTCACATCATATTGCCGCAAGCTTTTTTTTCTCTTTTACTCATACCATTTTATCCTAACAGTTTTACCATTCTGCCCCATATACTCTATTTTTTACAAATAATTTGTCATTGTTACCCACGTTGTCTTAATTATGTTTTAATCGTCTCATTTTAACTCATACCTTCTACTACATATACTCATGATCTGAAACCATTTTATCTCTTAATAATTTCATATCGTTGTTACTCCTACCACTTATCTGAAACCATTTTGTCTGTTAAGGAGGTTGGATACAAAAAAATCGAGCTATAAAACAAAATTGAAGTTTTTTTTGTTTTTTTTTTGAAAAATATGTCTTGAATATAATTATGTCATTAAAATACCATGTCACCACAGTATTTGTTCAATAAGAGCCACATGAACCCGATATTGTAAATAAAATGTAAGAAAGTAAGAAAGTAAAATACTCTATTTTCATAGAGGGGACGGATCTTTCTTACCTAGGGTTTACCTACATTTTATTTACAATATCGGGTTCCTGTGCATTGTATATAGTATTAAAAATAAACTAATGCAGAAAAAAGAGCTTGAAAGTGATATTTTTTTATACAAATAAGCTGTTTTTAAATGTTGATTTTTGTAAAATATTTATTCTTTTATAAAAAAATGATTTCTCGTATTAAAATATTATATATTATAAAATTATATATTTCATAGTTAATACACACTTGAATAATATTCAAAAGAAAAACTTTATGTCACCAGAGGATATCAGAGATATTTACAGTCAATTAGTCATATCAATGAAATTTAACATCCAGGGGAGATAACTCTTCATTGTGAACATTACCCTTTTCAGATCTTTTGTATAGTTTTTAAGGTCAATGAGTGAAATATTTTTTAACATAAAACAGATACTTATGTAAATAGTTATAATATAGTCATTATTTTTCATCAAACTAAACCATTATTTAATTGTTCAAAAATTAACTTTTGCCATCACACTGTCAGTGAAAAAACTTTAAAAACTTTAACAAACTTTTGAATATCACAATAATCACGTGTGTGCAGTACCAAAGGTATCAACCTTCTGAATAATTCATATCATTTTGCCTCTTACAATTTATCTGCAACCATTTTGTCTCTTAATAATTTTTATCATTTAAACCCCTATCACTTATCTGAAACCATTTTGTCTCTATCTTGTGCCATACCGTTTGTATCGTACCATTTAAATTAAATCGGGTCTGGTCAACACTAAGTTGTCTCAATTTATATTTATTCATATAATTCTAAGTTTTTAAAACCTTTCTTTCCACACAAAATATTTTCTAAAATCATTTTTTCACTCATTCCATTGTTGTTCATACCATTCCATCTCCTTTCTGTTGACTCATACTATTTCATAGCCATAGTATGTCATCTTTACAAACTTATTTTTACTAGATTATGTTTTCCCAATTCTTTACTTCTACTTTTTCATCTATGACCATTTTGTTACCCGCACATTATTCAATCGGTTGAGAAAACGACATTACTTATCAATGTTCCGTATTGACAAATGCATATGAAGTGAGTGCTTGCATTCCAAAAGCAACGCTACCAAACAAATCGCAAGATAACTCAATCCACTGCAGATTGATACGACTAAAACATACTTTTATCATTTCTGCAGAAGTCAACTGACGTCTATGCAAAATTTTGAAACAATATTTTTTTTAATGTACGCGAGAAACAAGCATTTAATCACATCATCGAACTAGGCCAGATAGCAGAGAGAAATTGGACACTTTTGCTTGTTCTAAAATGTTCTAGAGCAATGACGCGTCAATGAATTTATGTCAAATAAAGTGCATTATATCGACAATATTGTTTTCTGACCTAAATGCCATTGTTTATCAATTTTAAACTGAAATTACGAAAATTCTGTGGAAAAAACAGTTTGAAATTGCTATTTATGCACTCCATGTGCACTGTCAGAAGCACTTATATTCCACTTTGTAAGGTTATAGAACTTTGTTTTGGACGACGTTGAAAACGAGGTACTTTTGGTCTTGTGGACACTAGTTTAGCTACAGAAGCGCCGTGAGTTTCGAACTTCACCGTAAATTGTGAAAATGTATTTATACGGCTAATTAAATTTTTTTTGACAATGCTTAGGAGGAGACGGTTATTGTCGGACCAAATGCCGTGTGTCGTATGTTAAGGATGGATGGTTGTTGTTTGATAAGTTAAACTATATCATACCGCACTTTTAAAACAAGCAGGATGTCTTCATGCACTTGGTGTATGGAATTTAGCGCCATAAAAGTATCCATAATAATATTAATACTTATCTATGGTGAACATCATGCTTTCCAACATCTCCACTGACAAGTTGGGAAGTATCCTACCTATGACATGTTCCTATATTTTGCAGTCTAAAATCAATGATCCGAGACGTGAAACTAGGTAAGTTATCATGTTATCAATATTTTTATCTTAACGGTTAAACGTTACATGTGTAGCTATAGGATAAGTTTTTAACTGATTGATACAATTTTGCCTTTTGGACAATAGAACCGATTTTCAAAGTTTCATTTAAAACATGATATTAAACTAATCACAATTTATGCCTGTTTCCAACTTTGACACCTTTCAGTTGACTGTGGCCTTTATGGGGGGAAATCGTTCCAGGAATCATGTTATACCATCTTTTTCGAGCAAGTTCAATGGAAAACAGCAATGGTGAGAATATATTGTTCTTTAAAAATGTTTTTGAACTCAAAATATATTGGAAAACAACATTAGGAAGAAATGAAAAAATGAAATTATGAATATTATAATATTTCTTTAATGACCAGCTGATGAAATATTAACCCTGAAACAAGATTATCACTTTTTCAGTCAGTCAGAATTCACATGCTAAAGACACAATTACATAAGTAAAGTTAATTGATTTCTCGTGTAGGCACCTTGCATTTTTGCATGCAGTATTGGCTTTCTCATGGACTATAATGAAATGATAGCAAGTACTTAAATGTTATACTTAAACGTGTTATACTTTCTCTTGCACGGTAGTTTACTATCGTTAAACTTGTTCTTCTATACGATGGTTATTACGTTCATGGTCATTTTAATCATACTTGGGTCTGAAATGGTTTTGGATTTTAACACATCATTATCGATTCAACCATATTTCAGGAAAATTGTAAAAAGCGGAAAATGCATCTGGTTGATATATCAAACAAAGAGGAGAATGATTTCTTGGAATTGTATCTACTCAAATTAATGAAAAAGAAGAGTAAGTATATCATCATAGATGAAGTGTTTTACACTAGTACCATTACGTTTTTTGAATTTGAGATTTTAAATTGAGTTTAAACATCCATCCATCAATTAATCATTCTCATAAAATCACGTAGGTTGTACACGAGCATGTATCCAAAAATATTATGATATAATATATAGCATATAAATATTAGCAATAAACAATTATATATATACAAAATGCAATACAATATGGTTGCAGTTAATTGTTGTTTGTAAGAAATTTGCTTAGTGTCCTTAGTCGAGAAAAGATTGACAAAATTATGTAAGCTTAGATACATTGCATCAAAATATAATTTCCCTCTCATTACAAAATCTACATGTATTACATTTAAAAACATAATGACATTCATCAGCAACAGATGTGGATTTACAGACTTTATATGTTCTTACACAGCGTGGTATATTTTCCGAGCGGCCAGTATCTACTGGCAGATACTTAGGTTAGATTTGATAAATCTCAATAGTCGGATAGAAATGCGTTTTGGAAAAGAAATATCAAATAGTGGAAAATCTTTGAGGTATTGACAATAAAGTCCTTTTGATATAGAAGCAATATCACTTCTCCATTTTCTTATTAATTGGTCTTAAGGTTTTTCTGTGCTGCGAAACTAGCCACTGAGTTGTACAAGATGACGGGTTTTTAAATATATACGATAATCCAACACCATCTAAAACATGTTCGACATTTGTCAACCATTTATCTATTTTCTTCCGCTATCATTTATCAAATCAGGAATGAGTTGTAACGACTGTAAATTTTGGCGTTTTTCACTTCTGTGTCAATTCAAGGACATATAATAAAACATGGAACATCGTAAACCGGGGACGTACATGTAGCTCAGTGGTAGAGTGTCCGCTCGTCACCCGGGTTCGATTACCAAACGCGTCATACCAAAAGACGTTAAAAGGCGGGAGTTATTGCTGTCTTGCTTGACACTCAGCATTGTAAAGGCAGAACAACGCATTAACTGTCGCTGCACTGGGGCTGCCGGGTGCCACGGGCACAAAAGGAATTCCCCATGTACTTGTACTTAGGACAATAAAATGTTACTATTATCAAAATGTGGCACTTTAGCTGTCAGTCGACCAGGTGATTTGACCAAACGTCTACTGCAACAGTCAAGCAGGAAAATGCTTTAATTGATTGTAAGAAGAACGTTTTTTTATTCCTATATAAATTCTTCATCAATTCTTTTTTTCAGAAGTTTCATCCATTTCTGTATGGATAGGTCTGACGTTTCATAGAGGGAATTGGATCTGGAAACATAATCATAAGAAAATGACCTTCTCTCAACTGACCGATGGTCAACCGGAAGATCGATGTGTGGAGATTAGAGTACACAGTGTCCTAACATGGAAGAAACGTCCGTGCAGTGGGAAGCTTTATTATATGTGCGAGAGCAGGTACCACTCAGAAGTTCACTTCCTATGACGTCATAATTCTATAACGTCAAAATGCTAAATATCATGGTTACCATTCTGAAGTGTAGAAAGCACGTTTCAATGACCGGACATTTGACGACATAAGGTGATGACGTAAACGTGCTTTTATATACAGATACCGCTGTTTCATTTAGAATAGAACTGGGATCAATTTTGATTACATAAGGAAACGTGAAGTACGATTTGACGTCAAATGAAAACGAACTATGATGGCGATATTACCATGAACATGAATATAAAGTAATCATTTATAATCATATGTAGTCATTAATAATAGGTATATTACATGTCACATTTCTCGTATTGTTATAACTATTTCAAGGTCTTCTGATTTTCCAACTTAAAGCTACAGTGTTACAACGATGATTTTCCAGTTGCATAAAAATTACCCAGGGGCCTGTGTTACAATGTTATAACGGTTATTGTCCCACTTAAAGCTACAATTTAATAACGAATACGTTCCCACCTAAATTTACAGTGTTATAACGATTTTCCAGTTGCAAAAAGCTTACCAAGGGGCCTGTGCCTTTAAAGGGGCAGTAGCACGTTTTTAGGGGGAATATAAGGTGATGTCACAAAAATGAAAATTAATGGTTTCAATTGAAAGAAAATGTATCTAAACTAAATGAAGCAGCGATAAATCAAATATATAATGTCATGTTTAGCCATGCGATTCCTTTGTCTTACACAAAATGAATTAAAGGTGTTCACACAAAATGGCCGCCAATGGATTTTATTTGAATCTTCATACTTTGTCCTCTGACTATGGATGAATGGCTTGTGTAATGAGACTTTTGACATTATCAAAATGATACACTAAGGATTAACGTACAGTTATCAATGAAAAAAATAAAATATAAAATTATCAAAAAACGTGCTACTGCCCCTTTAAGTTACAATATTATAACGGTTACTGCCCCACTTTAACTTAAACTGTCATAACGAAAATTGTTCCACGTTAAGTTACGATAGTATAACGATAATTCTCCCACTTTAAGTTGCAATGTTATAACGATGATTCTCTTTGTCGTATTTCAGGGTATCATCCTTTATCTCACCAAAGGACTTGATCGATGCACTTCTTCCTTTGTAAAATATGTTACAAGAAGAACACCTGATAGTTGGAAAGAAAGAATCCTGGTTTCAGTGACAGTGCAATTCAAAAACATACTGTGAATGTAACCCTAGTGAGTCTGGAATTCAAACACCATTGTGAGATATTTCTCACTGACACTGATGTCCGTCGGGGATGTAACGTTTTGTTTGATTGGATAGGAAAAGGATCTTTTTTATGTAAGAAATAGCGAAATATAACCCATCCGTTATGTCAGGTTTTGAATTGAAATCTTAAAAACTGCACACTTTCAAACCAATCAGATATAAGGTCGCATAATTCGACGAAGAAAATGTCCATATCTCCATCCAAATAAAAGTATTGTGCTTAACTCTGTTTTGTTTTATTCTTCGGGTCCTAAAAGTAACATCCTGTTACATCAGCCTATATGTCTCCGCGTTATGCTCCAACCTATCCCCTGATATCCTTCAATTATATTCCGCCCATTCGCTAGGGGTGGTTCTCAACGCGATTTATAGCCTGTCTGTTTTCAGCATACACTGTTGTCGAGCGATGCCTCTCGTGTAAATCTTATAGAGCGCGGTTTGGAGCTAAGCGGGAGCACATAAGATATTATCTACTAGCCCTACTATTGGTTAATTTGAATCATGCGATGAGCACGCGGAACAGAGCACCGGAACCAGTTTGCCGCTAACGCTGAAAGTGCATCCGTTGATTGGCTTGATATATACAGAGATACGGCTGAGTTTGATTGAAGGATATCAAGGGATAGGTTGGAATATTACGCGATGATGCAGCAAGATGAAAAGTAAAGAAAGAAGCGAAATATCGTCTCAAGCTTCTAGAATCTGCAGCAATGAATTCTATAATCTTTTTTTTTTCTGTGAACATTATATTTCGAATTATCAAATTCCAAGCAATTTCAAACAGTGGAAAAATATCTTGAGGTTGACAACCATTTCCTTAATTGGTTATAAATTCATAATTTCATAGAATTAGCTTTCACAAAACTTCAGATATCATATTTTATTGTGCCTTTTCCATTCTCACAACTAATCTTTGTAATACATATGTTATGGTTCACTGTATCATTTGTTAAATAAATTATACATATATACCCAATGTACCAACCTTGGTGTTTTTTTAGAACCGATAGTGACGATTAGATGGTGAAAATATGGTATGGTAACCATTAAATAAACATCCTAAATCGGTGTCAATTGTGCGTCTATTGAAGATCAGGGCTCTGTGTGACGTTAAGCATGGTGACAACAATAAGTCAGCGTGTCAGTATGCACACACGCACAGGGGTTGGAGGGGGTTGTGTGTGTGTGTGAGGGGAGGGGGAGAGGGGGGAGATGTGTCACGAACGGCTATTCAACTGTTGTGGACTAAGGCCGACTGCTGAACTTTATGTATAATTAATGTCAAATCACGCATTGTGACAGCTAGATACAGATTGTTAAGCTCTCAAGACTTGTCACTGATTGAACAACTCCTAGAGGAGTTTATAATGACGTTGCAATCTAATCACACACACAAGCGTGGAATTATGCCACATATGGCCAATTCTGCCAATTATTCCTGTAAAACAATACATCATAATAATTCCTTCAACCTTTCCTTAAAATCAAAACGATGTCGGATAAACGAACCAGTTGGTTCCATGATTTTTTAAAGTTCAAACACTGCATCATTTGCCTTGAAGCCTGAAAAAAATCAACGTAAAATTAGTATTGAAATGGCGGATTTTTCTGGAATCAATTTGTGAAAAAAATCTTTAAGTCTCAGATCACAGAGCATCACAGACATTGGCGTTGGCGCACTTATGATTTCGACAAAACACGTCCATGTGCCTGAACACATCTATGTAATCGGACTCGTGTTATTGAATATAAGATGACAACCTATCACTAATGAAATTAAGAAGTCATGATTTGTTTACATTGACTTTTAACGCCCATATAATAAGGGACGGGATTTACGTAATATAAAAACATTCCTTTTAAATTCCTAAAGTTGTTTTTTATTTTGCATTTATTTCTTTTTCTTTAAATTGTTAACGTTTTTTTGTGAAACAATTACAAAGGTGTTCATTTCAGAAGTCAAAAAGTTCTGCAATGTGTCTGTTTCGGTGGATTCTTCTCCCTTTGTAAAAAATGCCTCATTTGCTGTGTGAAGTCATAACAAGGGTAACATCACTGACAAAACCATGTAATCATTTTTGAAAATCATTTTTAAATATGACATCTAATATCAGCACAAAAAAAGGTTTGCAAAAAGAAGTTGTTTCAAAAGAACTGTTTGTTTATCATCAAACGCATTGTGATATGAACCACCCATCACATATCTTTTTAAAAAGGGTAAATGGCGCATCAAGTGTTCAAGTATTATAACATACTAGTATATAATATATTATTCGACTTAAATGACTCGACTGATTTTGCCCAAAAGCTTCGTCGCCCGATGTCAGGGCTATCAGATTGTAAAGTTTGATTTTATTTGAAGTCGTTTAGGCTGTATTTTAGTCCAAACTTTTGTTGAAAAATTATAAAAACAAGATGTGTTTGTTAAACACTAATGTCCCCGGATATATGTTAATTGCAAAGGTAATTTTGTGTGTGTCAATATGTTCCTGAGACATTTGTGAAAAATCAAAGGTCTATCACTATTCAATCACAAGTTAGGGAAAAGTTTTCAAAAAAATTACTTGCTGTGTCAAGGTAAAGGTCACAGGAAAAAGATAATGACCTCATCTGAAAGGTTGTTTTATTATAGATGCACATGTGAAATATTAAAAGTCTATCTCTATCCAATTCCAAGTTATGGCCAAGGTTAAAGTTTTCGAAAAAATGCTTGCTGCGCCAAGGTCAAGGTCACGAGGTAACAAATTATGACCTCATCTGAAAGGTCTTATCATGATAGATGCGCATTAGCCCAGCGGATAAGTGAAATAATTGTGCACATCGTGATGCAAGCATGAAATTTGGCATGATTGTAGTTTATACCCGTCTTATAACGTACAGATCGAGAGGCCTTGCAAATTTTTCATATTTTTCATTTTTGGGGTAAAAAAGTGAAAAAAAGTAATTTTTTCACTTATTTTGCTCCCAAAAAATTCTGAACACTTAAATACTTACTTTTCATAAATATCAGTGTTGAAAATTCAAAACTGATCATTTTTCTCTATATGCTTGTATTTCTACCTTCAACGGTTAGGTCTACAGAAGTCATAACGCTAAAACTAGGACTGCTGCAACAGTATTCAGGTCTTCAAGACTCTGCTTGAACTACAAACCAATGGTTTGTCATCAATTTCCATCCAGTCTTTTTACGACTAGTATATAATAAAAGAATATCCACATTATATTTGAATTTAATGGGTTTTAAAGAGTTTAATATGCAAACCAGGGCTGTTAGATGTATGTTTTGGGTCAATAGCTTGTTAGATGCCAACAACTAAATAGCGCTAATTATGGGTCTGGCATGGACGTTTAACTTGGAAGCTAGGGCAACTTTTCGAGAGGTATCATTAAGTTGCTAAGAATTAAAGTTTGTTTAAGATGTTAATGAAAATAATGTGTTTTTTAAGATTAAGCAGTAGATATGTCATGGTGGCTACCCTCCCTACTGATCAATATCAGAAATATATTGAGAATGTTGAAGAAAATGTATGTATAAGCTTTTTATGTAATATAGGTTTAAAGTTTTTATAACTTCTAAATCATTTTCATATCATATGAAACTTAATTGCTAATTTTTGGAGGATAACATTTGTACCAAATAAGTTGTACTTATGCTGGAGGTGACATAAATGTATACATATTACAGTTGCTTATTTAGTTCAGGAGTTATGAAAGAACACAGCCATTTGTCCTGTAGCATACTTCATGAAATCAATTAGATAGGCATTACCTATGCAATCTCTTAAGATGTGAACAGTTAACAAATATACAATTATTGTATATATTCATAGTGGACACATTTTCAGAATGCTATAGCTTTTAATTATTGAGAAATTGACCAAACAAATTTAACTTCTAGTCTCCATGTGCCTTATAAGGGGACCCAAAGTAAACATATCTACACTCATAATCTCCTTTAGCTAAGCAATCTTTAAGCAAGCCTTCCATGGTAGTTGTGTTTGGTACGTTGAGAGAAAAATGGTCAAATAAGCAACTTATCACCCGTTATTTAAGAAATAATATTTATGAGAGATGCCAGATTTCTTATACTTTTGAGATTTGGAGATATTCATGGTCATAAGTTTCTGGATGGTTTTTTTTTGTAAGTAAAAAGGTTTTTAGGGCATGGTCACTGTGTTCCTTATCAAGAGTCATGCCATGACAATTGCCAAAATGTATTGTTCCTGAAAAGGAAATATTCACTGCCTTTTATATTCATTAAGTGCTAGACCATTTGGTACCTTGTAATTTGGTTCTGACCCCAGACCACACCTATCCTAACCCCTTTTTAAAATTGGCGTGAAAGGGTGTCCACCTTCTTTTGATTTATCTCAAGAAACAAGAAGCACTAGCAAACTCGAGATAAACAGATATTTTTTTATCAGAGGCTTGGATTTGAATTCTTATCATCTTACTCCTAAACCTGACTGTACAATTGAAACGGGTACAATAGAATATTTGAGGTAGTTGATCATATCTGTCTGTTTGTCTGCATTCAAATTTCGTATCTGTGGCACCAACTAGTCTTTGAGTCAGCTTATTTAATATCTGCCTTAACTAAGTACACCTGCCAGAGATCATTGGCAAACAGATGGTAAACTAAATAAAAGGGTTCAACTCATGAAGATTTAGATAGACATGCAGATGACTCGAGTCTCACTTCAACATCACAATTACATGTACAACATACATGATCAAATAAAATCATTTTGTGCCAATATGAACAGATAGTTGAAAGCAGATATTAATGTATAAGTAGAATTGAATCACAAAATTCAACTCATGGCAATAACTTCCTAAAACAAATTTCTTCTTCTTATTGAAATCTTGTGCAGCAGAAAAGTGAAAATCTAATATTTTTTCACGTCCAGCACAATTCAACCAGACCGGTCGACCTTCGGGTTGTACCTGTTGGACTTATGAAAAAAAGCATGTAGGAATGCTTTTGACCTCACCAGCAGAATATTGATGCTTGATTGATGGTGATCCTTTATATCTTAATATATAGTTTTATTTGTAAAGTTTATCTTCTGATGACAAATCCTAGAGAGATGATCAAAATAACATACTACCGGTAATCTATTTTCATGGCGTAATTCCTCTACGGTTTAAATCAAAGAATACAACTATTTCTCACATGCATAAATGTTAATAAATGTTTATGTTACAGTTTGTTTACATGCAATCTTCTGTTTTAGTTATAAGCGCAACTTCAAGGGGATATTATTCATGAAAATGTATCTGGCTCATTATTTATGAGAGGAGATCATACATTGAACTATCGTCCTTTCATTTTGACATAGCCTGTTCAGATGTTGAATCAAAAAGTGTTAAAAAAAGGGCAAAGTTACTTTGATAAGAAAGCAAAAATATTTTCGAAATGGTCTTCAGATTATTAAAAGTAATACGTAATCATCTTACACACACCATTTTTCACTGAAAGTTGATTTCAGCAATGCATCATCACATGTACTTGCATCCACATTTGCAAAGACTTAAAAGACTTGCTTTTACATCATCTTAAAGCTGCATTTCATCAATTGCTGCCAACTCTTGTTCAAGCTCTCCAGCAGAGTTATCGCAAACCCTATTTGGAAGGTTGGTAGTTCAAGAAATCATATTGAGTATTCTATACTCAAATATGAATTCAACTGTTCTGGTTTGTTTTTTCAAACTTAAAACATAATGATATGCTTGTTTTAAAAGATTTGCCTCTTTGAGATTGCCCCAGTTTCCAAGTTAAACGTCCATGCCAGACCCAATTAGCGCTATTTAGTTGTTGGCATCTAACCAGGGATTGACCCAAAACATACATTTAACAGCCCTGGTTTGCATCATTAAACTCTATAAAACCCATTAAATTCAAATATATTGTGGATATTCTTTTATTTTATACCGGGAGTAGTCGTAAAAAGACTGGATGGAAATTGATGACAAGCAGAGTCTTGAAGACCTAAATATTGTTGCGGCAGTCCTAATTTTAGCGTTATGACTTCTGTAGACCTAACCGTTAAAGATAGAAATACATGTATAGAGAGAAAAATGATCAGTTTTGAATTTCCAACACTTTAATTTATGATAAGTAAGTATTTTAGTGTTCAGAAATTTTTTGGGAGCAAAATAAGTGAAAAAATTACTTTTTTTCACTTTTTTACCCCAAAAATGAAAAATATGAAAAATTTGCGAGGCCTCTCGATCTGTATGTTATAAGACAGGTATAAACTACAATCATGCCAAATTTCATGCTTGCATCATGATGTGCACAATTCAGCTAAAAAATTGCACTTATCCGCTGTACTACATGTGAATTAGCAAAGGTCGATCTCTTTCAAAGCACAAGTTATGGCCAAGGTTAAAGTTTTAGAAAAATGGTTGCTGCGCCAAGGTCAAGGTCACAAAATATAAAATTATAACATCGTCTGAAGGTCTTATCAAGATAGATGTACATTTGAAATATCAAAGG
This sequence comes from Steromphala cineraria, assembly GCA_916613615.1. Classification (NCBI taxonomy): domain Eukaryota; kingdom Metazoa; phylum Mollusca; class Gastropoda; order Trochida; family Trochidae; genus Steromphala; species Steromphala cineraria. Next base: position 51,123,899 of record OU744722.1, on the reverse strand, counting down.
GCTATCTGTATCCAATCCAAAGGTTAAAGATTCGACAATGCTTGCTGCGCCAAGGTCAAGTTCACAAGGACAGAATGACAGACGAACAGTGCAAAAAGTATATATCCCCGGAATATCCTATTCGGGGGCATAGAAATAAACATGCTAGTAACAATTAGGATTCAGAAATATACCAATATTAAGGATTTAAAGTTTTACATACATCCCTTACTCTCCTGTCTAATATATTAAAGCAACGCTTGTTCCATACGTTGTTTTTAAAGCTCATATATCAAAAAGACTAGAAGAGAACAAATATGCCAGACAGGGTTTTAATAATTCAGAATTATCGGACACTGTTACAATGAAAATTATTATGGTATTAGTGTTACAACGATTTCTCTCGTCTAAGACCATCGAGCCGGATAAATCAACAGAAATATTTTATCACAATGAATTCAATTTATCGCTATAATACCAGAGGTGGGTTAGTACATCCGTACTTCTGTAATAAAAAAAATAGAAATCGATGAAGGACAATGGGAAAGCATATTTTTTTCAATACACTCAGTCAACAACAGACACTTATGAAACATTTGAACTCAACGAAAAAAAAGATTGTTTAACAGTCGATCTCTTGAAAATATTATTGAATTTAATCAACTTCAAACCTTATCATAGTTTCCATTTGCGATGAGGACAACTCACTTGTCAAGCAACAAAATTGTGTGTTCGAGTACTGTATTTCGTTATATGTGACTAATATTTATTTAGTTATAGTTTTTTTAAAAATGGATCTGGTTTCAAAAGCATAGTTTTACTAAATATTGAATATTTTCTAAGGCTTGCTTAACATTAAGTAAATACCGATATAAGTACATTTTAATCAACATTAATGAGTAATTATCACGTAAAAATGGTGACCTTAATTCATACAGACAGTGTCAACAAGTATCGTCTTTAAGAAATACGATCTGAACTATTCACAAAACCATTCATTATGAATAAACTACAATATGATGGTTTCATTAACGTAACTTTACCACGCCTATGAATTATCACAGAGTCAATTATTCATAAGTAGATTTGTAATGTCATCGTTACAAAGATCATCACATGCCAACCGATATGTGACAAGACACATATTTGTCATTATCCATTAGCTTTTTATCCCATTGTTAAAAAACTTATCTAGATTAGAAATATTACACATTATTATGATAATGAAAAGAGAGAAAAGGGTTTATGTTCACACAGATAACTTGTAAGAGTGAGAATCAATAAATCAGGAGAAGCTTCTGATGCTTGAAGACCAATCGGTTAAGTCACAACAATGTTGTTCCCAAGGTTTCTTCTCAACGTATCTGTCCAGGCTTTGTTGTTAAGAGTTATTTGTACCAATGGAATATTGAGCTTTCACTACAAACATGAACTCAGTTCAAAAAGCCTCAAAGATGGGTTTATGTGGTCACGGCCTTCGACTCTGATTCAGTGTGCTACTGTTTGCTCTGAACTGACAACTTGTACTCATTTTGGATACCAAGCACTAGTTAGTAATTGTATTTTAACGACAAATTCAAAAAGACAAAGGAAACGGTTGCAACATTTAATGAAGTTTTCAGGTAATTATGCATTTGCTCTTAAAATATTTTATAATTTTTAAGTAGTATTTGATATAGATGTTACAGATTATACTTGTAATTTCTAAACCTTTTAGAAAAAATACTTCTTATATAAAACAAAATGTTAGATAAAACGTGCATACGTTGCTACAAATATGAAATACACTTATTAAAATGAGCAAGGAAAATAACGCTTTAGAAATCGACAGGTACTTGTGAGTTTCAAATAAGATAATGAATAACTTTCTTGATATCACTGTTACGTGGTACGCACTTAACAATGAGATGTGCGAGTTACTTCCCTTGCTTCTTGTACAGTACGTCATGATTAAAGAAGTCACACTGGACGTCAGCTGTCTGTTTATATCTTGATTTTGTCACGAGTACCTGTACGGTAACAAAGACAAGCTTTATGGCACGTAACATGACTATCTGCCTTCAACATATATCTACATTGTACTACAATAGAGTATTTGGTAACAAAAACAAATATTTTGGTTTCAGTCAATCAATAATTGTTAAAATATTTGTTATGATATTTTATATCATAAACTTACATAGGCACGCCACACATATTTTTTTTGCTTTGAAACGAACGTAGAATAATTAATGATGACAAATTCAAAATTTCTTACATATGGGTCATTCCAGGTCAATTCGACCAAAGCCTCCCAGTTGATGACACCGATTTCTTTCATTTTCACACCAATCAGAGTACATATATAGGTCATTACAAAAACAAAATATTTTTTTCATATTCGTATTGGTTTTGCCGTAAGGCTTGTTTAATTGTGGCACCTATCGTAATTCTATCAAATATACCACTTGCAGGAAACTGTTCGCTAAAACATAAATTCTGCCTGCTCATTGTTATTTTTTTGTATATATGTTGTTGATATAATTCTGAAGCAGCATGCGTTTACAGTTTGCAGATTTTTAGGAAATACCCTGAGTTACGCTAATTTCAAATTCGGTCATATTTTAAGCGATTTATCGGTATAGTCCATTTTTTAAAAGCAGTATCAAAGAGATGTGATGACTTGAGCGATAATAATTTGTTTAAAGAATGAAAGTATCAATCGGACAGTCCAAAACCTAAATAATACATACTTTCACCCATCCGTTTTGAGTTTGGGTAAACTTAAATACACCTACCCTCGGCAAAAAACGGAAATTTTGCCATTTTCTAATGTCTCTGTACAAAAAGGCGCACATCACACAGTCATGAAATTTTTACAGCTTATTGTCCATTATATGAACTCTAACATATGAAAAAATCCCGAGGGTAAAATTTCTAGTTTTCAAGAAATAAAGGTTTTTAGAATTAGCATATTAAACCCTAAGTAGAGATTTTAAGGACGCTTCATTTCGAAAGAGTCTGTAAAATATATCGTTTTTACGTAATGAAAGGATGCAAAAATAGTTATGTGACAGAATATTTGACTCCTAAGTTCTTAAAGGAGACGATGGGTGAACAATTTCCGCGAAGCAGTTAACATCGGCGAATGTATCTGTCACCTACATATCTCCATAAATAATGCCCCTGCTGTTTTAAACGTTCATCACTTTCCCGACTTCTAATTAGAAAATTGATTCTAGTCCAAGATCATATTTTGGTCATCACTTCACTTCATCAAGATATTATATTAAGATTTCGACAATATTTTGAACATGACAACATTTCTAAGCTGTGTCCAGCCATAAAGGAGTATTCGCATTGATGGCCAAAGAGAAATGTATGTTTCCAAGACAAATGTATGTTTCTTTCAAAGCAGAAACAAGCAACCTCTTCAAAATTTCAATTTTAAAGTTTTGTGAATTGTGACTTAAATGGTGTATATCTTCTCTTGGTATATTTTCAGAGTGTGCATGTATCTCAGACACATTAAAATGTCAAACTGATGCTCGTTGAAATCGAATATTCGGAGACTTCTACAGAGGGTTGTATGCACAAGAATCTCGAGGATGAAGGTCTATATACAGAGAATGAAATCTCATATAAAACTGGGGTAGATACAGATCAAACAAACCTTATCCTTAAGATTTTGTTGATGTTCTCTTGCACAAGATTGACGATTTGACAGTTCACCATTTGACTGTTAAAGCTCAGTCTGTCTTCTTTTGCGAGGCTCAAAGATCAATTGAACGATGAGACTGCAATAATTCTTCTTTATTTTGTGGAGAATTATTGTTTTGAAGTACATGACACAGTCCACGGTTTCGACTGGAAAAATTCGCAAATATATTCATCTCCAATTGGCAATTATGTGACAAATTCTTGTTTTCAATGAAAATCTTGTAACAATCAAATATATATTTGTGCAAGGCAAATTCACACGTCCAATTTACATGAATAAAATGTTATCAACCAAAAACTGTCATTCTGACTGCTGTCGATACGTTTCCAAAATTACGTTTGACTGATTGACGGGCATCTTTGTCCGATTTTCGACCATTGTCACGACTTGAAACTTTCCTAATTTTACTATACGACGTCGACTGGCTCTAATGTAATACTTTCCTTCAACAGTGGATACTTCTCAATCAAATGACATAGTTTGGCATGTGTTGCCCCCAACAACTCACGGAGTGGCTCTTTAAAGGGGCAGTAGCACGTTGTTTGATAATTTTATATTTTAAAATTTTCACTTATAATTTTAAGTTAATGCTAAATGTATTATGTTGACAGTGTCAAAAATCTCATTACACGAGCCAATCATCCATAGTCAGAGGCCTAGGACTAAGTATGAAGTTTCCCATAAAATCCATTGGCGGCCATTTTGTGTGAACACCTTTAATTCATTTTGTGCAAGAAAAAGGAATCGCATGGCTAAACTTTGCGTTGTATATTTGAATTATTACTGGTCCATTTAGTTTAAAGACCTTGTCTTTCAATTGGAACCATTAATTTTCATTTTCCTGACATCACCTTATATTCCCCCTAAAAACGTGATTCTGCCCCTTTAAGATTCATATTCCATGAAAAGGAAGTGAGGCTTTGTTTAAGTTTTGCAGCTATATGTGATGTAACGGTATATCTATTCCTTGAGGAGAAGTTAGTCAGAGCTGCAATATGACATTGAGTAAATACGGCGGGCGTACAAGCTTATTCTTAAATATACTTCTTTCAAATATCTAATAACTTCCTTTTTGATAATTCAAAAGCGCTGCATACAATCTTGTCACAAATAATCTTTTATTTAACTTGAACCGTTTCTGCGAAGGAAAATACTTTTAAAGTAAAACAATTCACGTGAATGAATTCAATGAATGTAATCAGTTTATGACAATCATTCAATTTTAAAGTCGAAAGATTGAAATCAATGTGTTCAGCTTTTTATATTCGAAACCTTTTTCTTGATATGGTATCACTACAAAGCGTTATTGTCAATAGCTCATGAAAACGATAGTCGAAATTACCTTGGATGTGATAAAGCGTCTTAATTCACAACCATTAAAATGGATATTGTCTTCATAAAATAACTTCGTCTTCCTACGTAGCTTCACACACAAGTTTGTTGGCTAGAGACACTCAACCATTACTGCGATCGAAGTTACCAGAAATTATGAAATAGATATACCCATACTTCCTGAGATGTAACGCTCAATGCACCTCCTGTTTGAATCGTGGGTCTCCGTGACATAGAGAAGCGGAACCGAGGGAAAATGATACAAACAGGGGGTGTATAGAGTATTACCAAGGATTTTGTGGATATATCTGACTTATACCCACTCCGGTCTAATTACATTTGACGAAAAAAAGCTTTCAATCCTTCTCTTGACCTAACTAGATTAATGTTATATCAACACACTTTAAATTACGGTTTAAAAACTTCACTGAATGAAAACTTGTTACAAACAAGTACCTATACATAAGCTTTTATAGAACATAATATTTATATGGACTTGACACAGCAGAAAGAACTTTAAATCTCGGCAGCTCAGAAGGCCGAGTCGTTGCTCTGCTACATAAAGATCCCGAGTTCGACTCCTACCTTCGTTTTCCGTTGATTTGCCTGTGTCTGACACGCATATATCTCATGGTTACACTCGTCAGGTGGAACATACATAGTACTACGTACTTCATTCATACATTTCATGAGGGACCCCTAAAAGGGTTGTGAACATTTACATAATCTCCCTTCCTTTAAGTTTTGTACCTGTACCAAGTGGTATGTAAGTCAGTAACACATTTTAACTGTGCGGCTACACTGGTCCTCGGACAAACAAACAGTCCGTGTATTTCCCTTTACAACTCGAAAACTTTGCTAAGATTTATTACATGGAGGGTGTGGGCAAACATGCACAACACATTTTCAAGAAATAAGAACAAAAAGGGTTTGTTTGAATATGAAAAGAAACTCCTATCTTCAATATATTTGTAGTAGGGTTGTACAATTATTTTGACGTTATTTCTGTTAGAAACTAAACAATCATTCAACGAAAAGGTCAAACATTATGTTTAGAGTTTGATTGCATACCGTATTCATGGACCGGATATCGATTCTATATATACTTTCCATTTTATTTTGTCACAAGGTCAGTCGTATCAGAAAACTATCTTGTCTTTGGAACCTAAACACCATCGCAATTCAAAGGATGGGTCAACTTTTACAAGTCTCAAGTATGTATCATCCTCCTTACTTTTCTAGTGAAGGAAGTGGGATGGGATAGTATACTTGGTCTATCCAAAGGGTTCATGTGCAATACTCAATACAACATTTACAGATGCGTACCACCAAATGGCTTTCACCTTAGTAACCTTGAAAGCAAAATACTAACTATATGCTTGTATGAACAAAAGCTTCTTACCTTAGGTTTATTCATTTTCAAGTGTATCTTAGTGCAAATATCATGTTATTTGGGTGTCCTGTTGACGACATTAAAATAACCCTTCGAGCACTTACAAAGGATTTCCAATTGTCCATCTGTGAAATAACCATTCCAAACTCATATTTCGGGATCGTCTTGTCACTTGAGCTGTATTTCGATAATCTGCATGGTTAATAGACATATTTCTGAAATTCAGATTTTAATAAATTTCTATTAACCTATTTACTTATGTAGCGAATTTCAACGATATCCATTTCGTTTAGCAATGCTAGTATGCCTCAAAGATATTCCAAAATACATGGTATTTTCAGTAGAATCCGCAGGTTAGTTAATAAACTAAGGTATATGACCATATGTTTTCATATGAAGTGCTCCCTTGAGCTTGACATCAGACATCAGAAATGTTGCTAAATATTGTTAATCAACTTTGATAATTTGATAAAGCACAACTAACGTAACAGTGAGTTTTGTTTTAGTTCTCTTTAAACACACTTCAGCTGTTTTCTCAGAGAGTTTTGAAGTTTCTGATTTATGATGAGATAAGATATACAATGGCAATAAACAAGCCTTTTGCGTACTTAATAGAACATCTCCTCCTTGTAAGATTGAACAACACGATTTGTTGAACGGAAATAAGAAGATACTTCAAACCTCAAGAGCAAAATGTATACCATTTCTACTTATAGGGGAAGCACAATGACAACACGACCTTCTACACCAACAAGAAAAATGTCGTCTACTCCAACAACTGCCTTTTCTTCAACTACCACTACTTCATCAACCACTGCTGCTATAACTACTTACAGTACCTCTACTGATAAAAATGCTACCGCCACTACAACTTCTGCTGGTATCCCTCCGCCTGCCACTGTTGTCTCGAATATAAAAAATCCTTCTACTTACAACTCTGATGCCATAACAACTGTCTCCAGCACTACAACACCCACTTCAAATGATAACGACTCTAGGAATGCTAGTTCAACTACAAATGATACCCCCAATACGATTGCTATTCCAACTACAAATGATACCCACACTCTGAATGCTAGTTCAACTACAAATAATACCCACACTCTGAATGCTAGTTCAACTACAAATGATACCCACACTCTGAATGCTAGTTCAACTACAAATGATACCCACACTCTGAATGCTAGTTCAACTACAAATGATATCTCCAATACGATTGCTAGTTCAACTACAAATGATACACACACTCCGAATGCCAGTCCAACTACAAATGATACCCCCAATACGAATGCCAGTCCAACTACAAATGATACCCTCAATACGATTGCTATTCCAACTACAAATGATACCCCCAATACGAATGCCCGTCCCGGTACAATTGATACCCCTAATACCACTGCTAGTCTAACAACAGAGGCTATTCCCACCACAAAGGATACTCCAACTACAAATGATCCTCCCACTACAAATATCATTACTAGTACACATGATGCTATAATTACTTCTTCTACTACTGCTACCACTAGTTATGTAATTCCTCCTACCACTCCTTCTTATAAGTCGCTGGCTAGTCCCACCACTACTAACAGAAGTAATACTTACCTGACAACGACTGTTCCCACAACAACTACTGCTACTACCTCTAGTAAGACTAGTCTTAAATCCACTACTTTACAAAATACTGCCCCTACTACTACTACTTCTCCCCCTACTGCTACTTTACAAAATACACATTTTCCTTCTATTACTACTACTTCACCTTCTGCCCCTACTAATACTACACCACCTCCTCCTCCTCCTCCTACTACTAATACTTCACCTCCCACTTCTGCTGCAACTCCTACTACTACTACTTCACCTCCTCCTACTACTACTACTTCACCTACTCCCACTTCTGCTGCAACTTCTACTTCTACTTCACTTTCTCCCACTTCTTCTGCAGCTCCTACTACTACTACCACACCTCCTCCTACTACTACTTCTTCTTCATCTCCTCCTACTACTACTACTTCATCTCCTCCAACTACTACTACTTCACCCCCTCCTACTACTACTACTACTACTTCACCTCCTCCTCCTACTACTACTTCACCTTCTCCTCCTCCTACTACTACTTCACCTCCTACTACTACTTCTACTTCACCTCCTGCTACTAATACTTCATCTCCCATTTCTGCTGCAGCTCCACCTACTTCTACGTCACCTCCTCCTCCTACTACTACTACTTCGACTCCTTCTACTGCTGTTGCAGCTCCCCGTCATGTTAAGAAAAGAAAAAGTATGCATATGCTTTACTAATCTTTTTTTTGTAACATCTACATTGAGGTTCAAAACAACCTTTAACCCCTTTTTTTAAATTCCTAAAATTCCTGAAATTCAAAATAGCATATATTTGCATTAGTTTGAATGAATTGTGTAACATCTGACTTCTGCCATCCTGAACGCTCCACTTTCACATGAATATATATTAACCCCCACAATGTTTAAATTGGTGTAAATGTGTGAAGAATACTAATTGGTTTTAACGCAGAATGCGTCCTTTTTGTATATGTATAATGTCGAAGAATTTCATCGAACGGAAATTGCTCACAATTTGAAGGCGGGGTCAGGAAAGGAACAAAAATTATCGCGTTGAGCCTTCAATTAACTTTTTATGGGTTCAACTCGAATTTCAAGGACGTTGAATATGACTTAACAATTGCCTGGTAACATCTCTTATAGTGTATTAAGTGTAGAGAATCGAAATATTTTGCCATGAGGGCCCAGTTTGAGTTGAATTTTTAAGTACTCATTGTATCACACTTAGGTTTCTGTGTCGATGGCGTTTACCACAAGAAACATTGCTACAAGTTCTTCAACACAATGGAAATGTGGAAGGATGCAAAGGTAAGTTTCTTCTCAGGACATTTCTGTACAAAACAATTAACTTTCACATACAATTATATAATTATGACCTAGCGTTGTCATTTGATAAATAAATTCAAATGGATTGTGGTGCAAATTTTGTCTCCCGGAAGACACGGATATAAGAACAAAGGTAGTAATAAACATTTTATGACTTGATTTACCTTTGTGGTGAGAGAATGCAGAATAGTTGAGGGAATATAACTTGTATCATTAGTCATATCGTGAAGTCATACGATGCCATTGGGCAAAATATATTTTTTTGAGTTGTAACGTCATGTATGGACGCCTAATCTGGGAAATTGTGCGTACTTTCGCGACTACTGTAATAAGTCTATCTGAAAAATTATGCGCATGTTCGCGACAACTGTAATTAGTCTCATCTGGGAAATTGTGCGTATTTTCGCGACTGCGGTAATTAACAGAATATTCGTGCCCCTGACAAACTATGTTTACGACAATCGTGCATAGATATTAGTGTATCCCTGGCACCTGCTCGGTAAATACTAATATTAATCCATTCGTGTTGTAAACAGTGTATGTCATGGACACTCATATCATATCATATTTATGTCAGCTGCTTTTTAATTCAATATTTGACTTTCAGAAGAAGTGTTGGTCGAAGAAGGGTTCTCTATTTGAAGTTCTTAATTCAGAAAAACAGCACGTTCTGGAAAAACTTCTCTCATCGTGTAAGTATCGTTTACGCATAAGTCTCAAAATTTAAAGTAACAATTGTACTTTCATATGCGTAAATTAAGTCAATTGATCTACCGGAAACTCTGAGTGGCTATTTTGATACCGCCAAATCGACTGCATCAAGCAAGTTTAAATTTTCCAAGAATCTTCTGGAAAATACCTATTATTAAACCAAATTGATTTCTCTTAAATGAAATTGTCTTAAAACCACAACTAAAATAGATGTTTAACTGCAGCGACAAGATCGATCCTTTTTGTCAGATGTTTGTTATACAATATGGAAGATAATTGATATCGAAGGTTACGATCTTATTTCGATTATCAAAACAATTGTTTTTATCTAAAAGAAAGCATATGTAGCGGCAAGTTAATAGTGGATGGCAAAGTTTCTGATATATAATTGGGAAATGTCACGGACGCTCTGACCGATATGCCCATTTGAAGTGAAGCCGAGGAGAAAGCGTGTCGCTAATTTTACATGTTTTGTACGATGAAGCTCGAACAGGGGACCTGCTGAGATTTTGTGGTTTACCCTGGAACATCGAGGATGATTTTGTCATGTTGTCATTACGAAGTGGCTTCTGCTGGCTGTTCCTATTGACTTTTAAAAAAATATTAATCGTCTTTTACAATCAGTTCATTTTCTCCCCACAGAGGCAGATCAGGTCATGTTGATTGAGCCTCTTTTCTAATTAGACTAAATCCATGGGTTCCGGCAGTTTCCCCTGGCGTTAAAAGATCTTTGCACCACAATCCATTTGAATCTTTGGCAAATGAAAACGCTTCTCGCATTTTGTGATCATGTATTTCAGGTCGCAGGCCCTTCTCTATGGAATCACCTCCCTAAAAACCTTAGAGACATAGATGAACTTCCGAGATTTAAATCCGGATTTAAAACACATTATTTCAGGATTGCATTTGTTTGACTACCTGGCATTTTCATGTGTTCACTACAGCGCTTCAGGGCAGTTTTCTGGTTTTAGCGCTATATAAGTTATATAAGTATGTTTATGTATGTATGTATGTATGTATGTATGTATGTATGTATGTATGTATGTATGTATGTATGTATGTATGTATGTATGTATGTATGTATGTATGTATGTATGTATGTATGTATGTATGTATGCGTGTGTGTGTGTGTGTATGTGTGCGTGCGTGCGTGCGTGCGTGCGTGCGTGCGTATGTATGTATGTATGTATGCATGCATGTATGTATGTATGTCTGTATGTATGTCTGTATGTATGTATGTATGTGTGTGTGGGTGTGCGTGTGTGTGTGTGTATGTATGCATGTATGTATGTATGTATGTATGTATGTATGTATGTATGTATGTATGTATGTATGTATGTATGTATGTATGTATCAATAATTTGTCCATGATTGGGTAGCCAAAATTACGATTTAAGAACAACTAACTTTGATTGTCTCCAATCAAGCATCTCCCATTCTACCCAACAATTTCGGTTAATAAGAACAGAGGCTCAATCAACATGATCGGCCTCTGTGGGGAAAGGATGCAATCAGTTATGAGAGAACTTTTGCTTTGTGTCAATGTGTTCATGTGGCTTCAGACCCTGCTGACCATGGTAGCGTGTGGTTAGGAGCTGCAAATGTAAAAAGCCTTAGACGGACAAAATGGCGATGGAGGACAAGTCACTTCAAAATTACGTTTGACAATTGGAACAAGGGGGAACCAGGACAATCCCTTGGATGTCTTGCTACAAACAGGTTACTGGGATATAAATGGACGGCAATGTCGTGCCGCAGAGAGTACTTCTATGTGTGTGAAATAGAGTAAGTTATTATAAAATTAAAATACGTTTGCGTTGATGTCATTTACCCTAACGTTAAATATTATTCTTGTGTAAGTTAAAGGGACAGTCCTATTGTGGAAACGAAATTCAAGGGTACTTTTCAGTTTTTGCATTAAATGCTAGTCGAACACCAGTATAACAACCAGGTTGTAACTAGGGGACATTTTTGTTGATTTGTATTTGACAACTTGAAAAAGAAGAGCACACAAGCGAATTTCGTTTCAACACAAAAAACCGATAGGACTGTCCCTTTAAGGCCTAATGGATATTGTAACCTTTTAAAGTGAATCGTCGTAAATGTATTCCAAAATATTTTCATTTTTATGACGTCATTAAAGAATGACACATAAAATGGTATGACGTCATAATGCTATGTACTCGACTGTAGAGTCATTGTAAACGTTTATGTTCATACTCATGCACCTGTTGTATGTTCGTGACTACTTACCTCCTACCATATCAAAAAAATTCCCTGAAAGCATAACCTTTGTAACTGTCTTGCCTGAAAGCATTTTTTAGGGTTGCAAATATCAAATATGTATATACCAGTTTTTAACATTATCATTCTTTTATAATAGGGGTCTCAAAAAGATGACAAATCCCTTCGATCGTGGTAAGTAAAACGAAGTTATGTATTTTGATTGATGATTATGATAAAATGACGTACAGTATCGATTGACTATCCGAAATTGTACATGAGTTGACATTGTTACATATAGATAAGAATGGTCAACAAATCGAAATAAATTAAGAACGACAGTTCCATATTTGTTAATACTGTATGATCTAACATACACACCTGTTGATCTAAATCTATATATATACATATATGTATATATTGATGATCAACCATCGTGATATAAACATGAGGATGCCTCAATCTAACTTTTGCTTTCTGAATAGTTTGATTTTTTTGACAAATCTTAATAACGTCACCACAAAAACAATGAATGAACGTTTATATTGTACGAACTTTTAATTTCCAGAGATCTTTTATCAATTTTGCTTTGAACTACGGTTCCTTCGATGTCGTCTTCTCTCCGCATTGTTTGCTAATAGTTTGATTCAAAACTAAATCTGGTTATTTATGTATTGTAACATTGCATTTCTTTACAGTTGACTGTGGAACACGTGGAGGAAAGGCTTTTGGAAAATATTGTTACACATTTTTTGATGAAAAACTGAGTTGGAAAGCTGCAAAGGTATATCGATGTCAAGTTACTGGATATATAACCTTTGGATCTCTTAACCCACTCTATATGAAAATAACCATCCTCGATAATCCAGGGTAAACGTTCTGATGAGAATTATCGGAACGTTGACTTTGGATTATCGAGGATGGAAAATATAGACGTGCAACTTCACCATTGATTTATGTTAAAAATGGGACATAATGTTATATTGCATAAAAAATACCGTGGTCGTTGTCAAACTGTAGTGCAAAGAATTATTTTCACACAATATATCTTAATTTCGTCCTAAGTTATCATATTTTAAAAAAACTGATGAATTAGACAATCTGTATGACATTAGTGTTAATATTAATGAATGAATTTTATCATTTGAAAAATAACGACAACTGTTAAAAACTATCATTTCAGAATGAGAACGCACTTTAAAGCTATACATTTCATACAACTAGTATCGATGTATTTTGGACGTGTGATTTCGTTTTGTGTGTGCATATATTGATGATCTCTAGATTGCTCAAGTAGTAAAATCCGTTGAGTCAATGTTTTATGACTTGGGCTACTCTATGGGGAGAGAATACAAAATATTAAAATTTAAATTGATGATATGTAGTGATAGATTATCATGCAACACAAGTATTAAAGTGACACAGAGTATCTTTCTTAAAATTTTATTTGGTTTTGATAAGCTACAAAATATCTAATATGCTGATTGAAGTTCATATCTCATCACTGGAGTTGCAAATATATCTATTTATGCATAATATCTCTAAAATGCTTGATTTTATGGAAAAATCAAGAAAACATCTCAAATACGTTAAACTTTCGAAATTATGCATCCAATTAATCTACCTTTTTGTTACAATACCTAATAAACACTATCGAATCGAATACATCTTCCTGTCAGCTTATGACAAGGTTTCAAAATTACGTTTGGCGAATTTGCGCGCGCCACTCGAGCCACATTGTCTGGTTTTCGATCAAAATCCCGACTTTGAATTGCCGTATTTTCACTCAAATGTACTGATTGTCCTTTAACTTGTTATTTTCAGTAACAGTTACTGGTTCCCGATGTAATAACATCGATTTCAAAATTTGACATATGTGATCCTATCAACATATTCTGTGTCTCTTTAATGATATTTCTATCATTTTGGTATAAATGAATGAGATGGAATGGAATATGCTATTAAAGTTCGTATCAAAATCATACAATTTGTCATGAAATCACATCAGAAAGCAGAATCGTATGTTACTTGAACATGAAAAGAAATTATGTTTCTTTCAAATCTTTTAAATCTGATGTTCACTTTCACAGAAAAAATGTCATAGTTTACATATGTGGCTTGTGGACATAAAAAGCAAGAAGGAAAACGAATTCATCAAATATTACCTCATGTCGGTGAAACAGGAAAAAAGTATGTGAACATTTTAAGAATAATATAGTAAACTATGAACCATTTAACTGTTTTCAGGTTTAAATTTGAAACTTGAGTTAGAAAGCCATAAACATTGCCTTTAAGATTTATTATAATCAAACTGTACCAATTGATCATTTGTGAAAATATCGGCGATACGGTATTATCAGTGGCAAGCTCGATTTCTCCAAGGGAAGCAACTCTAAACGAGTTCCCTTCCTCAAAGCTATAGTATTTAGTTACGTATTCACGCGCGCACGGATACTTGCGCCGTATAATGTTTTAAAAACATGAATTTCAGCTGTTTATTGGATGTGGCAGCTGAAATTATTCGTCTTGGCTTGTTAGTATAATTACTTTGTATCATTTGATTACTTGTGGTTAGAGATTTATTGTTTTCATCACGTTTTCAAAATAAATGTACCTCTCTCTTTCATGTGGGCCCACATTTGAAAAACTTATATTACAAGGTAAATGTACCTCTTCCTTAAATTTGGGCCCACCTGCCTTCCTCTGTATATCGGTCTTAATTATGTGGGCCCACATTTAAAAAAAAATATTACATGGTAAATGTACCTTTCCCTCAAATGTGGGCCCACCTGTCTTCCTCTGTCTATAGGTCTTAAATATGTGGGCCCAAATTTTAAAAAAAAGAAATATTACATGGTAAATGTACCTTTCCCTCAAATGTGGGCCCACCTGTCTTCCTCTGTATATAGGTCTTAAATATGTGGGCCCACATTTTTAAAAATATATATTACAAGGTAAATGTACCTCTACCTTAAATGTGGGCCCACCTGTCTTCCTCTGTATATAATGTAGGTCTTAATTATGTGGGCCCACATTTTAAAAATTGATGGTATTGCCAATATATCTTAGAAAGCAAATGTAAATAGTAACAATGCCACATACATAGTCATAGTCAAGGGATGGGAAAGGATAAGGATAAGATAGTTTCCTTCAAGGTGCCACATACATAGTCAAGGGATGGGAAAGGATCATGATAAGATAGTTTCCATCAAGGTGCCACATACATAGTCATAGTCAAGGGATGGGAAAGGATCATGATAAGATATAGTTTCCATCAAGGTGCCACATACATAGTCATAGTCAAGGGATGGGAAAGGATCATGATAAGATATAGTTTCCATCAAGGTGCCACATACATAGTCATAGTCAAGGGATGGGAAAGGATCATGATAAGATATAGTTTCCATCAAGGTGCCACATACATAGTCATAGTCAAGGGATGGGAAAGGATCATGATAAGATATAGTTTCCATCAAGGTGCCACATACATAGTCATAGTCAAGGGATAGGAAAGGATCATGATAAGATAGTTTCCATCAAGGTGCCACATACATAGTCATAGTCAAGGGATGGGAAAGGATCATGATAAGATTTAGTTTCCATCAAGGTGCCACATACATAGTCATAGTCAAGGGATAGGAAAGGATCATGATAAGATAGTTTCCATCAAGTTGCCACATACATAGTCATAGTCAAGGGATGGGAAAGGATCATGATAAGATAGCTTCCATCAAGGTGCCACATACATAGTCATAGTCAAGGGATGGGAAAGGATCATGATAAGATATAGTTTCCATCAAGGTGCCACATACATAGTCATAGTCAAGGGATGGGAAAGGATCATGATAAGATATAGTTTCCATCAAGGTGCCACATACATAGACATAGTCAAGGGATAGGAAAGGATCATGATAAGATTTAGTTTCCATCAAGGTGCCACATACATAGTCATAGTCAAGAGATGGGAAAGGATCATGATAAGATAGTTTCCATCAAGGTGCCACATACATAGTCATAGTCAAGGGATGGGAAAGGATCATGATAAGATAGTTTCCATCAAGGTGCCACATACATAGTCATAGTCAAGGGATGGGAAAGGATCATGATAAGATATAGTTTCCATCAAGGTGCCACATACATAGTCATAGTCAAGGGATGGGAAAGGATCATGATAAGATATAGTTTCCATCAAGGTGCCACATACATAGACATAGTCAAGGGATAGGAAAGGATCATGATAAGATAGTTTCCATCAAGGTGCCACATACATAGTCATAGTCAAGGGATGGGAAAGGATCATGATAAGATAGTTTCCATCAAGGTGCCACATACATAGTCATAGTCAAGGGATGGGAAAGGACCATGATAAGATAGTTTCCATCAAGGTGCCACATACATAGTCATAGTCAAGGGATGGGAAAGGATCATGATAAGATATAGTTTCCATCAAGGTGCCACATACATAGTCATAGTCAAGGGATGGGAAAGGATCATGATAAGATAGTTTCCATATAGGTGCCACATACATAGTCATAGTCAAGGGATGGGAAAAGATCATGATAAGATAGTTTCCATCAAGGTGCCACATACATAGTCATAGTCAAGGGATGGGAAAGGATCATGATAAGATATAGTTTCCATCAAGGTGCCACATACATAGTCATAGTCAAGGGATGGGAAAGGATCATGATAAGATAGTTTCCATCAAGGTGCCACATACATAGTCATAGTCAAGGGATGGGAAAGGATCATGATAAGATATAGTTTCCATCAAGGTGCCACATAGTAAAAGGCACATACATAGTCATAGTCAAGGGATGGGAAAGGATCATGATAAGATGGTTTCCATCAAGGTGCCACATACATAGTCAAGGGATGGGACGCTTGTTGGCTATATTGATAAATGTAAACTCACATTCTTTGGACGCTTATGCAAACTTTCCTGTAACAACTTTGCAAAAAACATATTCTGTGCAGCAATAACAGCATCTTCAAAATCGCCCTCAATCTGTGATGATCTCCTATCAATACTCTCAAAATATGACTTATGTATATATATAAACAAATATGTTACAGAAGGTGTGTTCCCTTCGAAACAAGAATGGCGCAAAATTGTAAATACATCTGTACATAACTATGAAGAACACTCATGGCAAATGCAAACATCTTTTAATGCAAATATGAAGCTTTATGGACGTGTTCACAATAAGTTAACTCGCCATATTCTTTGGCAGTTAGCGTACTTATATCCCAACTACAAAACTGCCCTACAACTATGCATTAAAATCTCCTCACGTGAAAAAATATCTAAGGAATGCAGCTTATGTAATAAACACACTTACGACTATGATTTTCATATAATGCTACATTGTGAGCACCTAAATCCTGACAGAAATGCATTTTTTGTATTTATGATTGATCTTCTCGAAGTAGATGTTTATGTTGCTTTCGAAATGCTGGATGAGCTTGACATGCTAGCCTTCCTGTTCGGAGGTGAAACTGATTTCAATAAATATATTGATCATACCACATGGGAAACCATTATTTTACAATTGTCATTATATGTATCAAGTTTGAAACGCCACCTACTACAATATCACAATGAATAATGAATTTTATGCGTGCAAAGCAAATATTACTTCAACATTGTCCATTATTTCCAGATATAATATAAACTCAATGTATATACATGTATATATATTTATCATTGTGTCTTGATTCATGTATTTGTATCAAATATAAATGTATGTTTTTGATCTTCGGTTAAAAACTGGAGGAAATAAAGAATCTCTCTCTCTCTCTCTCTCTAAGTACTAATTAATATTCATGAGCTGTGTCCTACTTTTCGCCGGTTATTTGTATTCGTTTCTGAGGGGAATTAAAACAACAATGATAGTATAATCATGTTTATTTTCAATAAGAACATCAATAATCACAACAGAGAACATTTTCATGGACAATTTGGAGCTTTTGGATATGTGACATCGGCGGTTGGTCGCGTGGGAAAATGTGGGCCCACTCGTTCTCGTTACTATATAGGCAGCGGTATGATGGGCCCACATTTCGGTTTTCTCTAAAAGTTACACTGTACAATGTAAAACTCAGCAACGTTTATATAAATTATTTAGTGAATTTTTCAATCCAATTAGCTAACTTTAGAGCTCATCAATCGTAGGTATTTACTTGTAAAGTGATGGATACGAAACTAAAATGGCTAACTCCCATTGAGAATTCCAGAGTTGCTTCCCTTTGAGAAATCGATCTTGCCACTGATAATACCGTATCGCCAAAATATCTACGTGCGTTTCAGAAATATTTGCAAATGGGTTTTAAAGGGGCAGTAACACGTTTGTTTGATAATTTTATAATTCAAATCTTCCCCAGATAATTGGAAGTTAATGCTAAATGTATTATTTTGTGTCATAAATTTCATTACACAAGTCAGAGGTCAAAGTATGAAGATTAACATAAAGTTCATTGGCGGCCATTTTTGTTGAGCACCTTTTTGTGTACGAAAAGGAATTGCATTGCTGAATTTAAGTAATATATATTATTTATTACTGCTTCGTGTAGTTTAATTCATTGTCTTTCAATTGGAACCAATATTTTTCATTTTCCTGAAATCACTTTATATTCCCCCTAAAACATGCTCTTGCCCCTTTAAGTCATTCTATATATACTTGGAATTAGGGGTCTCTAGGTGTACAGTAGCATAATCCTATTTTCAGATGTGTCATACTTAAAAATATGGAGTGGGCTATCTGACATCAAAAAGGAGGGGCGATGGGTGTGGGATAAAGATAAAAAGAAGGCAAAATATTCAAACTGGTGGCCCGGACAACCTAATGGGAAGACATTTGTTTTCCAAGTGAAAAGAAAAGACGAGGACTGTGTTGAATTATTATCAGGAACCGAATTGGGCTGGCATGATCATGTGTGCAAAGACCCTTATTACTTCATGTGTAAAAGCAGGTACGTGTAATGATCGACACAACTATTTGTCATGGTATTATACTACAAACAAATCTACAGAACACTTGTAAAGTGTATAAGGAAATAGATGGAAAACCTAGCCTGTCCTAAAATTAATTTGTCAATCGCTTAGGCGAAAATAATGACAGATTTTGAAAAGTCCTGACCTAAAAGTAACAAGCCTTTGCAAAAAGTCGCCAGTTTGAGGAAGGACGGGCGAGCATATTTTAAACACTGACAGTGTTTCCTACATACTAAATATCTCAGCGCATGGATAAAGTTATGTATGTTATGAAATAAACACTATCTTACTGACAAATTGGAATCAATTGTCGAGAGAGTTTCTTTATAGTGCTTTGTGTCAGAAACAAGGCAGAGGATATCAGTTGGTTCAGGTTCAAGACATGGGTGACATTATAGTTCGCTTTGAAAGTGGTATCTCTGGTAGTGAAGATGAAGGAATCTTCCTAAACAAATGTCATTAAAAAGTCCAAAATTAAAAAAATATTCAAATTTTCAAAAATTCTTTACACTTTAAAATTAGTTGCCCTCAGGTATGCATGTTGATATTAACAAAAAACGTCTCTTTCAACTGCTGACATGTAAAGTTAGTGCAAATGATATTAGAACTTAAGTGTTCCTTAAGTTCTTTTGAGTAGTGCATATCAAATAATATATACATTTTATATATTTACAAGATGAGTCTTGAGATTGAAAAAGATCACAGGGAAATACGATTACATTTATCGACCCTCGAATGTAGAGAGAAACCAGGATCACATTTAACGATCCTCGAATGTAGAGAGAAACCATGATTACATTTAACGACCCTCGAATGTAGAGAGAAACATGATTACATTTAGCAACCCTCGAATGTAGAGGGAAACCATGATTACATTTTACGACCCTCGAATGTAGAGAGAAACCATGATTACAATCACGATCATCGAATGAAGAGGGAAACCATGATTACATTTAACGACCTTTGAATGTAGACAAAAACCATGATTACAATTTACGACCCTCGAATGTAGAGAGAAACCATGATTACATTAAACGACCCTCGAATGTAGAGAGAAACCATGATTACATTTAACGACCCTCGAATGTAGAGGGAAACCATGATTACAATCACGATCATCGAATATAGAGAGAAACCATGATTACATTTAACGACCTTTGAATGTAGACAAAAACCATGATTACAATTTACGACCCTCGAATGTAGAGAGAAACCATGATTACATTAAACGACCCTCGAATGTAGAGGGAAACCATGATTACATTTAACGACCTTTGAATGTAGAGGGAAACCATGATTACATTTTACGACCCTCGAATGTAGACAGAAACCATGATTACAATTTACGACCCTCGAATATAGAGAGAAACCATGGTTACATTTAACGATCCTCGAATGTAGAGGTAACCATGATAACATTTAACGACCCTCGAATGTAAAAAGAAACCATGGTTACAGTTAACGATCCTCGAATGTAGAGGTAACCATAAAATCATTTAACGATCCTCGAATGTAGAGGGAAACCAGAATTACATTTAACGACCCTCGAATGTAGAAAGAAACCATGATTACATTTAACGACCCTCGAATGTAGAGGGAAACCATGATTACATTTAACGACCCTCGAATATAGAGAGAAACCAGGATCACATTTATGGACCATCGAATGTAGAGGGAAACCATGATTACATTTAACGACCCTCGAATGTAGAGAGAAACCATGATTACATTTAACGTTCCTCGAATATAGGGGGAAACCATGATTACATTTAACGACACTCGAATATAAAGAGAATTCATGATTTATTTTAACGACCTTTGAATGTAGAGAGAAACCATGATTACATTAAACGACCCTCGAATGTAGAGAGAAACCATGATTACATGTAACGACCCTCGAATGTAGAAAGAAACCAGGATCACATTTAACGACCCTCAAATGTAGAGAGAAACCATGATTCGATTTAACGACCCTCGAATGTAGAGAGAAACCATGATAACATTTAACGACCCTCGAATATAGAGAGAAACCAGGATCCAATTATCGATCCTCGAATGTAGAGGGAAACCATGATTACATTTAACGACCCTCGAATGTAGAGAGAAACAAGGATCACATTTAACGACCCTCGAATGTAGAGAGAAACCATGATTACATTTAACGACCCTCGAATGTAGAGAGAAACCATGATTACATTTAACGACCCTCGAATGTAGAGAGAAACCATGATTACATTTAACGACCCTCGAATGTAGAGAGAAACCATGATTAAATTCAACGTCCCTGGATTGTAAAGATAAAACAAGAAAACATTTAACGACCCTCAAATGTAAAAAATAAGAAGAAATCACTAAGACATTTAACGATCAGAATGTAAAGAAACCATTCGTCAGCAGAAGTTAAGCCCGTGTGTCACTGTACACTTTCAAGTATACGATGGCGTCCTTCTTTTAATGTGCTTAGTGGAGTCGGGACCGAGGCGTTGATTCCAGTCATTCGTTAAGACCTTTGTTTTATATATCTGCGTACCTTACGTTTGATCACTTTGTTAGTGTATCTTAGTTGAAATATAATGCAATTTGGGTTCGTTTGGACGTCAATCAAACAACTACAGCAGCACTTACAAAGGATCACCTATTGCCTTTGTGTAAAATATTCATTCTCAAACCGTATTTTGGGATTGTCTGGTCACTAGAACAGAATTTAAAATTTGCGATGAAAAAAGGCAGATGTGTTCATATCTTTGAAATTCTGATTTTTCTTATTTTCGATTTATCTATTTATATTTTATTCCCTGAGACAAATATCATCAAATTTTACACTGACTAAGTGCAAAGGAACACCAAATGGTTAAGCCTTAAACTGTTGATTACTTATGAAGTATTTTTGTAGAATATATAAAAAATGTGGTTTTGAAATTTTGACCACGGTTTCTTGTTTCTTGTTACGGTTATCTGTATGACATACGAATGTGTTAACACAACATTATTCTTAACTAATGTAGTGAAATTTCAACGTGACCCGTTTTGCTTGATTCCTCAAAGATATTTCAAATAACATGATATTTGCACTAGAATACACAGGTAAGTGAACACACTTAAGGTACGTAGCTGTATGTGTAATTTTCGAACATTTAAAACAAACATCGTTGACTCATATTTATCCTTGCTATTGTATAAATAGGAAATTTTATTCTACATTTTTATATCTTAATTGGTTAATTATGTTATCATGTATACCATTTCAGGTTGAAAAGAAACCACCAAAAGTGAGTAGCCCTTCTCTTATGAAGGATGTCATTTTCGACTATTTGAAACTGTCCTTACACAGTAGCCGAAAATGTGGCCCAGATGACTAAGAAGACTTTTTAACAAGGTGTATTATTATGTATGTGGATATGTACATTGTCACAAAGAATTAAGTGAACTAATGACAGCAAGGCAATAAACAAGAACTTTTCACTGCCTTTACTGTATTTTTTGTTATAACAGACGTGACGTGCAAATATGTATTCAGTATATAATGTTTTCAAAATTAAAACTTTTATGTTGCAAACACGTAAATTTTACACTTATGATTGAGTTATAAAGTATTTAATGCTGTTACGATGTTGTTAAACATCTTTTGATTGCCTTAGAATTATTTTAATGATTAAAAACATCATTTACATGGGATACAATAGGTATGAACGTTATTTTTAAATATGTCAACAAGAAAACTGTTTCGGCGAGCAAGAGAAACTTTCTTTACAATGAAATTTAGCATATCGACAACACTTAATGTTATATAGAGAATCTCACCCAAGTGTCTTCTGATATCAAATATATCAACACAAGTTGAGTGTTGATATATTTGTTATCAGAAGACACGAGGGTTAGATTCTATCTATCATACAAAATAATTTTTCATCACATTAGCATAAACATGAACATCTTTGAACACAGCAGGGGCCGGATTCACCAAACTGCTAAGAATTATCTTAAGCCTTAAGAATTCTTCATCAGCTAAGAATTCTTAGTTTCCCTAGCAACTCATCAAATACTTAGAATTTGTCTTAAGCAATATTCACTTCCCAGTGCTTAAGTTGGTTCTTAACTTTAAGTAACCTCCTTGGGATTCTTAACTCCTTAAGAAAATTCTTAAATCAAATAAAATGGCCGCCAGCATAGAATGTGCCGTCCTCACTGGCAAATTTGTATTACTTTTGTATGTGTATTGAAGAATAAAGTCCACAAAAATTTGAGACATGTGACAATACGTCTAGGTTTTTTTTGATTCAAAGTCACTTGAAATTGAAAACCTGAAACAAGACTTAGTGCTGTCAACTGGTAGCCAAAATACAACTGAGAAATTAATATATCGAATTACAGATTTTAGTCAAGATGCAAGTTGCAATGTATGCCTAACATAGATCTACTTTTGAGGAGTTACAACACATTATTTCGAGTTTTAAATCTTGGTAATATATAGATTACATTGTTAAATACACATATCCTATTGGTCTACAAAGATCTATGCTAGATTATTACCTATTTCCTTGTTTTTATAGTCCCTTTTTAATCATAACATTGCCCTCCTCTGGCACATTGCTGTGGAATACCAATGTCAAGGACAACGTAGAAAGGGAAGTAACTCTCTCTTTTCCTATCTTGCATTTTGACTTGAACAATAATGCCCAATAATGGGAGTTCAAGTCATCATTTCATAAACACAAATACCAATATTTTTCATAATCATTTTCATGCATATTTTTCTCTAAGGCAGTTTTTCTAAATTATTTAAAAGAAATTTAGTAATAAAATTGCATATTAAATGCAATGAATGTTCATTAAACATTTTTTAAAGAGATATGTGCACTACTTTTACATTCCTACTATTTAAGAAATTTTCTTAATGCAAATATGAGAATAAAGGCAACAATAACAACAGCTAGCTTTAAACATCTATCCTGCAAACTATGTTGCTGTACATGATTTTTTAGTATTCATTTATCAAAGTATATGCTTATCAAACAAGTGTAATACCACGATGCAAGATTGACGTCATAGTAGTGTGTTGTTGAGAGTTGAATAATGCACCGTCACAGTTCCGAGCCGCGGAAATGTTAATTTCATCTCATTGTCGGCAATTAAGCTTGATATTAAGGGCAAGTAATAAACAGAATACTAAACTTCCTTCCATTTAATAATATTCTGTTCAAACTCGTTAATGATTATGTTTAAATCTGGCTTTCGCTAGTTTTATACAAAATCCATAACATGTTAGATAAAAATGGTATTACATGGAAGGTCGTTTAGTATCCTCTATGTATTCGCAATTGCATTAACAGTACTTTTTAAATGTTGTTGGTCTTAAACGCATGTGTTAACTTGATATTGCAAAGATACTAAGGCTTACTTAACATTAAGTATAAATACCGATATAAGTACATTTTAGTCAACATCAATGAGTAATTATCACGTAAAAATGGTGACCTTAATTCATACAAACAGTGTCAACAAGTATCGTCTTTAAGAAATACGATCTGAACTATTCACAAAACCATTCATTATGAATAAACTACAATATGAAGGTTTCATGACCATACTTTCACTACGCCTATGAGGTATCACAGATTCAATTATTCATAACTAGATTTTTAATGTCATCGTTACAAAGATCATCACATGCCAACCGATATGTGACAAGACACATATTTGTCATTATCCATTTGCTTTATATCCCATCGTAAAAAAAACTTGTCTAGATTAGAAATATTACGCATTATCATGATAATTAAAAGGTGGTTTTCCAAGGTGAAAAATTATAATGTTCACACAGATAATTTGTAAGAGTGAGAATCAATATTATAGGAGAAACTACAGATGCTTGAAAACCAATCGGTTTAGTCAACACAATGTTGTTCCCAAGGTTTCTTCTCAACGTATCTGTTCAGGCTTTGTTTTTAAGAGTTATTGGTACCAATGTAATTTTGAGGTTTCACTTTAAACATGAACTCAGTTCAAAAACTCTCAAAGATGGGTTTGTATGGTCACGGGCTTCGACTCGGATCGGGTGTGCTACTGTTTGCTCTGAACTGACAACTTGTACTCATTTTGGATACCAAGCAATAGTTAAAAAATGCATTGTAAGGACGAATTCAAATAGGCAAAGACAACGGTTGCAACATTTTATCAAGTTTTCAGGTAATTATGCATTTGCTTATTAAATGTTTCAAGTCATATTGATACTTTTCTTAATAGTATTTGATATATATGTTACAGTTTATACTTGTAATTATTAAATCGTTTAGAAATAAAACTTCTCATAAAGAAAATGTTAAATAAAACGTGCATATATTGCTACATATATGAAATGCATTAATTACAATTAGCAAGTGAATATTTTCATTCATCCAGTTGTATTATCAATATAATGAAATTGAATCAAATGCTGGACTTATTTTGTCTGTTGCGACGTTTCGCCCGATACCATCGAGCTTTGCAAGCTAATGACTGTGACTCGGCTGATTGGTCACACTGATTGGTGGCACGCTTGCAACCAGCGGATGCTGATGAATTACGGTCGAAAGTTTGTAACATATTATGCAATACCAGTCTACCTCGCTCCAACCTGAGTAAAAACGAGAAAGCAGTTCTATCCGATCTAAGAAAAGATAACACCATTGTAATTTTACCAGCTGACAAAGGGAAATGTGTGGTGTTACTAAACAAATTGGACTACGACAAGAAATGTCAAGACCTCCTGAAAGACAAGAAAACATATAAGAAAATTGGATACAACCCTACCAGTGGATACCGTAAAACCATAGCAAGTCATGTCAATGGACTGTTTGAAAAGGACCAGATCGATGAAGCTCTCAAGTTCAGACTACTGCCACCATCTGAACCGACCGTACCAGCATTCTACGGACTGCCGAAGATTCACAAACCGGAACCAGTACCAGTCAGGCCTTTTGTCAGCTCCATCGGTTCGGTCAACTAAAACATCGCCAAGTATGCAGCCCAAATGATAGGCCCCTTAGTGGGACAATCACCCCACCACATTAAGAACTCACAAGACTTCATTAAGAAGATAAGTGGCATTCGTTTAGAGGATGACGAAATCATCACTTCATATGACGTCAGTGCGCTCTTCACATGCATTCCACCTGATGACGCTCTAGCCGTAGTACGCGAGTACCTGGAACAGGATACCACCCTGAGCGGAAGGACAACTTTGGATGCCGGCCAGGTATGTGAACTTGTATCCCTGTGTCTTAAAACAACATATATGTCATACAATGGGACACATTACATCCAACAACATGGCTGCGCCATGGGGTCACCAGTATCACCCATACTGGTAAACCTCTACATGGAGATATTTGAACAACGCGCCCTGAAGGAATACACTGGTGAGGCACCAAGATTGTGGTTGAGATATGTCGATGACACCTTTGTCGTCATAAAGCGCAGAGAATCTTGGGTATTTTTTCAACACATCAACAGCCTCGATACCAACATCAAGTTCACACAAGAGGAATCCCGGAAAAAAAAGCTACCCTTCTTGGACACTCACGTGCATATAGAAGAGGATAGAACACTCACGTCACGTGTGTACAGAAAGCCAACACACACGGATCAATACCTGCAGTTTGACTCCCATCATCCGCTAATCCACAAACTGGGCGTCATCAGAACACTCTTTTACAGAGCGGACACTATCGTCAGCGCACCAGAAGAAGTCACTCAGGAGAAAGACCATGTGAAGAAAGCTCTAAATGAGTGTGGATACCCAAAATGGGCTTTTCATAAAGCGTCCAGCTCGTGGAGGTGCCAGACATGCACGAGTCACCATTCCATACGTGTCGGGACTGTCAGAGAGAATCAAACAAGCCATGAAGTCGTTCAACATCAGAACATCTCTGAAGTAAGCATATATACTCAGGGGACAACTTGTCAAAGTCAAGGACAAACCACTAAGAGACAAAGTTTCCAATGTGATCTATGGAATCAAATGTACCGACCCGGAGTGCACTGACACATATGTAGGCGAAACCAAACAATCACTGAAGACACGCATGTATCAACATCGCAGACCAAGCAGCAGTGACCAATATGACTCTGCCGTCTACACCCATCTGAACACCACGGGACACAGTTTCAAGACCAGTGACGTGCTCGTTCTGGACACCGAGGGACGATGGTTCGAGAGAGGGGTGAAGGAATCTATCTGGGAGAGAGTGGAACGACCGTCACTCAACCGGAGAGGCGGACTGCGATTTCAAATATCACACGTGTGGGACCGGGCACTGCAGGATTGTCCTCGGCGTCTATCACGTGTGACCAATCAGCCGAGTCACAGTCATTAGCTCGTCAAAGCTCGATGGTATCGGACAAAATAAGTCCAGTATTTGATTCAATTTCATTATATTATACAATTAGCAAGGAAAGTAACGCTTTAGAAACCGACCGTTACTTGTGAGTTTCAATGGACTTGTTCCAAATAAGATAATGAATAATGTTCTTGATATCATTATCTGCTTTCAACATATATCTACTACAATAGAGTATTTGGTAACAAAAACAAATCTTTTGCTGTCAATCAATAAATAATTGTTGAATTATTTGGAAAACAAAGATGATAAACTTAAACTTATCCATTCCAAACCATTTCAACATATATTGTTTTGCTTTTAAAGGGGCAGTAGCACATTTTTAGGGGAAATATAAGGCGATGTCAGGAAAATGAAAAGTAATGGTTCCAATTTTAAGACAATGTATTTAAACTGAATGGGGCAGTAATAAATCAAATATTTACTGTAAAGTTTAGCCATGCGATTCCTTTTTCTTACAAAAAATTAATTTAAGGTGTTTACATAAAATGGCCGCCAATAGATTTTATGAGAATCTTCATACTTTGTCCTCCGACTATGGATGATTGGTTTGTGTAAGAAGAATTTTGACACTGTCAAAACAATATATTTAGCATTAACTTACAATTATCAGTGAAAATTTAAAAAAATAAAATTATCAAAAAACGTTTTTTGATAATTTTATATTTTAAATATTTCACTTATAATTGTAAGTTATTGCTAATTGTATAATATTGACAGTGTCAACAATCTCAATACACAAGCCAATCATCCATAGTCGGAGGACAAAGTATGAAGGCCATTAATTCATTTTGTGTAAGAACAATGAATTGCATGGCTAAACTTTATGTTACATATTTGAATTATTACTGCTCAATTTAGTTTAAATACTTTGTCTTTCAATTGGAACCATTTATTTTAATTTTCTTGACATCACCTTATATTCCTCCCAAAAACGTGCTACTGCCCCTTTAAACGATATTTGATGGCATAATTAATTATATAAATTTACAACTTCTCACATAATCATCCACAAAAAGCAATTATGTATTAAATTCTTGTTTTCAATGAATATCTTATAACAGTCATTTATGTTTGTGGAAGACAAATACACACGTCCAATTTACATGAATACACGTTTTAAACTATCAAACATTATCAACCAATAAATGTCATTCTGACTGCCGTAGATAAGTTTCCAAAATTACTTTTGACTGATTGACGGGCGTCTTTGTCCGGTTTTCGATCATTGTCACGACTTCAAACCTTCCTTATTTTACCATACAACGTCGACTGGCTCTAATGTAATACTAACCTTCAACAGTTGATATTTCTCAATCAAATGACATAATTTTTAGAGTTTGGTATATGTGGGCCCTTACCTCTCACGGAGTGGCTCTATAAAATTCATATTCGATAAAAAGGAATTGAATTGTTGTTTTAGAATTGCAGTTATATGCGATGTATAAATATTCCTTGAGGAGAAGTTGGTGGGGCTGCAATTAGTAATTGAGTGATCATGAATAGGGCGGGCGTACAAGCTTGTTTATAAATATACTTCTTTCAAATATCTAATAACTTCCTTTTTGATATTTCAAAAGCGCATTATACAATCTTGTCAGATATACATTTTCATTCAACTTGAAGCCAATAGAAAATACTTTTAAAGTAAATCAATTCACGTGCATGAATTTTTCTTGATATGGTACCACTATAGTTATTATCGTCAATAGTTCATGAAAACGATAGTCGAAATTACCTTGGATGTGATAAATCGTCTTAATTCACAACCATTAGATTGTCCTCATCAAATAACTTCGTCTTCCTACGTAGCTTCACACACAAGTTTGTGGGCTAGAGACACTCAACCATGATTAGTAAGTTAGTAAGACATTTTAACTGCGCGGCTACAATGGCCTCTGACTAACAAATAGTCCCTATACAACTCGAAAACTTTACTTTATTACATGAAGGGTGCGGGTAAACATGCACAACACATTTTCAAGAAATAAGAACAAAAAGGTTTGTTTGAATATGAAAACAAACTCCTATCTTCAATATATTTGTAGTAAGGTTTTACAATTAATGTTACATAGTTTCTGTTAGAAACTAAACAATCATGCAACGAAAAGGTCAAACATTATGTTTAGGGTTTGATTGCATACCGTATTCATGGACCGGATATCGATTCTATACTTTCATTTTCATTTTGTCACAAGGTCAGTCGTATCAGAAAACTATCTTGACTTTGGAACCTAAACACCATCGCAATTCAAAGGATGGGTCAACTTTTACAAGTGTCATGTATGTATCATCCTTCTTACATTTCTAGTCAAGGAAGCGGGATGGGAAAGTATACTTGGTCTATCCAAAGGGTTAATGTACAATAATCATTACAACATGCCATTTACAGACGCGAACCTTAAAGGGGCAGTAGCACGTTTTTAGGTGGATTATAAGGTGATGTCAGAATTGAAAGAACAATGTATTTAAACTAAATGGAGCAGTAATAATTCAAATATATAACGTAAAGTTTAGCCATGCAATTCCTTTTTCTTACACAAAATGAATTAAAGGTGTTCACACAAAATGGCCGCCAATGGATTTTAAAGGAATTTTCATACTTTGTCCTCTGACTATGGATGATTGGCCTGTCTAATGAGATTTTTGACACTGTCAAAATAATACATTTAGCATAAACTTACAATTATCAGTCAAAATTTTAAAATATAAAATTATCAAAAAACGTGCTACTGCCCCTTTAGGAAACCCACCAAATGGCTTTAACCTTAGTTACCATGAAAGAAAAATATTAACTATATGTAAATATGAACAAAAGCTGCGTACCTTAGGTTTGTTCATTTGCACGTGTAATTTAGTGCAAATATCATGTTATTTGGGTCTCCTGTTGACGACAATGAAATAACTCTTCGAGCACTTACAAAAGATTTCCAAGTGTCCATCTGTAAAAAAACCATTCCAAAATCATATTTCAGGATCGTCTTGTCACATGAGCTGTATTTTGATAATTTACATGGTTAATAGACATATTTCTAAAATTCAAATTTTCTAAAATTTATATTAACTTATTTAGGGGAGACCAGGGCAAAGCGCGCCCCCTAACATATAAGCGTGTTTTCTGGGCATATTGATATGTTTAAATCGCAACTTGCAGTATGTCTCTAATTCTCATCAGATAACCTATTGTATGACAAATGCTTTTTAACCTTCCATGCGTGCATAAAGAGATATTAACGAAAATGTAGTTTGGGGCAAAGTGCCCCATGCGAAAACACACACAAATGTGGTATGTCAAACACCTAAAATAAGCCATTACCATGCATAAAAGTTTTTTAAAAAGACCATGCAGCTCACATTCACACTTATGAAAACTAACCAGCTAATAAAAACCCAGGCTCAGCATGCACAAAAAGGACAAAATATGTTTTTATATATCATGGACCTATATTTTCGATGTTTTCATCAAAAAAAATTACATGATTACTATATACGAATTTCTAAGAACTATTGTAGTCTTAACAATTTAACTCATTTAAAATCAGAAACCAGTAAATATATGAAAGAAATAAAGATTTTTTGGTTTGAAAGACGAATTTAACATTTAAGAAACATCTAATCTCTGTTGGGATTGCCCACACGACCTATATTCTTAATTGTTTAGGGATAAAACAAATTATATGTTGAATATGAAACTAATGTTCAAAAATCAAAGAAAATATATGTGTTTCTGAATGAAATAAAATCATATAATATAATTCTATAATTCATTTGTAATATCAAATTTTAAAAGATACAAAAAAATAGTAGAATGAAAATTTCACTTCTGTTTTACGATATTTGCTTGTGGAAACTAATTGATACCTCTGATATTATAAATGTGTTGACCATAAAGAAACATTTTAGATCACTCGGGGCAAAGTGCTCCCCCCGGTTCCTTTGAGGGTAGCATTCGATTTGTGCATCATAGAAAATAATTAAAGCAATGAATTACAAATTTCCTTTTTCAATGAATAGGTGATATATTTTTGTGTAGTAGGTGCTCTAGAGTTTAATGTTGCGTTTTGTGTTTATATGAAATATTGGAATTCGGACATATTCTTTCCTTAAAGAAAAATGCCGTATTTTTAACTTTTTGCAATAGTAAGTCTACAACTCACGCTGACGATGCAAACGTGGATCACAACGTTTCTTAACGTTCTCATTCATTCGTTGAAATTGACAAACCATGCCATTTGTCGATCGTTAAGGAGAAATATTGCTTGGTCACCTTGCCCCGACGGCGCGCTTTGCCCTGGTCTCCCCTACTTATGTAGCGAATTTCAACGATATCCATTTCGTTTCGCAATGCTAGGATGCTTCAAAGATATCCCAAATTACATGGTATTTTTTTGTAGAATCAGCAGGTAAGTTGATAAACTAAAGTATATGGCCATATGTTTCATATGAAGTGCTCGCTTAAGCTTGACATCAGACATCAGAAATGTTGTTAAATATGGTTTATCAACTTTGATAGTTTGATAAAGGACAACTAAGAGTTTTTATGTTGTTCTCTTTAAACATACTGCAGCTGTTATCTCAGAGAAATTTCTGATTAACAATAAGATAAAGATATACCATGATAATGAACAAGCCCTTTGCGTAGTTTATAGAACATCTCCTCCTTTTAAGATTGAATTATACGATTAGTTGAACGGAAAAAAAGAAGACTGAAGAGCAAAATGTATATCATTTCTACTTACAGGGAAACTACAATAACAACACGGCCTTCTACGTCCACAAGAAATATGTCTTCTTCTCAAACAGCTGCCGTTTCCTTAACTACCACTACTTCATCAACCACTGCTGCTTTAACTACTCACAGTACTACTCCTTCTTCTACTTACAACTCTGATGCCATAACAACTGCCACTAGCACTACTGCTACAAATGATACCAACACTCCAAAAGGTAGTTCAACTACAAATGATACCCACACTGCGAATGCTACTTCAACTACAAATGATATCCCCAATTCGAATGCTATTCCAACTACAAATGATACCCCCAATACAAATGCTATTTCAACTACAAATGATACCTTCAATACGATTGCTATTCCAACTACAAATGATACCCCCAATACGAATGCCAGTCCCGGTACAAATGATAACCCTAATACAACTTATAGTCTAACAACAAAGGCTATTCCTACCACAAAGGATACTCCCACTACAAATGATCCTCACACTACAAGTATCATTACTTATACTAATACACCTGATGCTCTCATCGCTTCTTCTACTACTGCTACAACTAGTTATGTTATTCCTCCTACTACTACTTCTTATAAGTCGCTGGCTGGTCCCACCACTACTAACAGAAGTACTACTTACCTGACAACGACTGTTCCCACAACAACTACTGCTACTACCTCTAGTAAGACTAGTCTTACAACCACTACTTTAAAAAATCCTACTACTTCACCTTCTCCCCCTACTACTAATTTACAAAATACTCCTTCTATTACTACTACTTCACCTTCTCCCCTTACTAATACTACATCACCTCCTCCTACCACTACTACTACTTCACCTCCTCCTACTACTACTTCTACTTCACCTCCTACTATTACTTCTACTTCATCTCCTCCTACTACTAATAATTCACCTTCTCCCACGTCTGCTGCAGTTCCACCTACTCCTACTTCACCTCCTCCTCCTACTACTACAAATTCACCTCCTACTACTACTACTTCTACTACTACGATTTCTACTACAAATTCACCTCCTACTACTTCTACTACTTCTTCAACTTCTCTCACTTCTGCTGCAGTTCCTCCTATTACTACTTCACCTCCTCCTAATACAACTACTTCACCTTATTCCACTTCTGCTGCAGCTCCTACTACTACTTCTTCACCTTCTCCCACTTCTGCTGCAGGTCCTCCTACTACTACTTCACCTCCTCCTCCTCCTACTACTACTACTTCACCTTCACCCACTGTTGCTGCAGCTCCTCCTACTACTTCTTCACCTCCTCATCCTACTACTACTACTTCACCTTCACCCACTGTTGCTGCAGCTCCTCCTACTACTTCTTCACCTCCTCATCCTACTACTACTACTTCACCTTCACCCACTGTTGCTGCAGCTCCTCCTACTACTTCTTCACCTCCTCATCCTACTACTACTACTTCACCTTCTCCCACGTCTGCTGCAGTTCCACCTACTCCTACTTCACCTCCTCCTCCTACTACTACAAATTCACCTCCTACTACTACTACTTCTACTACTACGATTTCTACTACAAATTCACCTCCTACTACTTCTACTACTTCTTCAACTTCTCTCACTTCTGCTGCAGTTCCTCCTATTACTACTTCACCTCCTCCTAATACAACTACTTCACCTTATTCCACTTCTGCTGCAGCTCCTACTACTACTTCTTCACCTTCTCCCACTTCTGCTGCAGGTCCTCCTACTACTACTTCACCTCCTCCTCCTCCTACTACTACTACTTCACCTTCACCCACTGTTGCTGCAGCTCCTCCTACTACTTTTTCACCTCCTCCTCCTACTACTACTACTTCACCTTCACCCACTGTTGCTGCAGCTCCTCCTACTACTTCTTCACCTCCTCATCCTACTACTACTACTACTACTACTTCACCTCCACCTACTGCTGTTGCAGCTCCCCGTCATGGTAAGGAAAGAAAAGGTATGCATATGCTTTACTAAGCTATTTTTGTAACATCTACACTGAGGTTAAAAACAACCTTCAAACCAATTTTTCGATTTATTAAAATCTTAAATTCCAATATGCATTTGATTATCGCATGATCAAAATAGCATATATTTGCATTAGTTTGAACGACTTGTGTAACGTCTGAAATCTGTTTTATCAAAATGCAAAATATATAACCCCCACAATGTTTGAATTGGTGTAAATGTGTGAAGAATATTTATTGGTTTGAACGTAGAATGCGTCCTATATGTATATGTAAAATGTCGAAGTATTTTATCGAACGGAAATTGCTAACAATGTGGAGGCGGGATCAGGGAAGGGACCAAAATTATCGCGTTGAGCCTTCAATGAACTTTTTATGGGTTCAACTCACATTTCAAGGACGTTGAATATGACTTAACAATTGCCTGGTAACATCTCTGATAGTGTATTAAGTGTAAAGAATCCAAATATTTTGCCATGAAGGCCCAGTTTGAGTTGATTTTTTAAGTACTCATTGTGTCACTCTTAGGTTTCTGTGTCGATGGCGTTTACCACAAGAAACATTGCTACAAGTTCTTCAACACAAAGAAAATTTGGATGGATGCAAAGGTGAGTTTCTTCTCAGAACATTTCTGTTTAAAACAATTAACTTTCACATATAATTATATAATTATAACCTAGCGTTGTCATTTGATAAAGAAATTCAATAAACTTTCACATATATTTATATAATTATGGCCTAGCGTTGTCATTTGATAAAAAAAATTCAAATGGATTGTGGTGCAAATTTTGTCAACCGGAAGCCACGGATCGGGTCTTATAAGAACAAAGGTAGTATCAACATTTTATGACTTGATCTACCTCTGTGGGGAGAGAAGAGTTAAAGGTATAGAACTTGTATCATTACCTGCGAGGGAATTCATATCGTGACGTCATACGATGCCATAGGGCAAAATATAATTTTGTGAATTGTGACGTCATGTACATGTATGGACGCCTAATCTGGGAAATTGTGCGTATTTTCGCGACTACGGTAATTAATAGAATATTCGTGCCCCTGACAAACTATGCTTACGACAATCGTGCATAAATATTAGTATATCCCTGGCACCTGATCGGTAAATACTAATATTAAGGCATTCGTGTAGTAAACAGGGTATGACATGGACACTCATATCATATCATATTTATGTCAGCTGCTTTTTAATTCAATATTTGACTTTCAGGAGAAGTGTTGGTCGAAGAAGGGTTATCTATTTGAAGTTCTTAATTCAGAAAAACAGCACGTTCTGGAAAAACTTCTTTCATCGTGTAAGTATCGTTTACGCATAACTGAAATTGTACTTTTATATGAGTAAATTAAGTCAATTGATCTACCGGAAACTCTAAGTGGCTATTTTGATAACGGCAAATCGACTGAATCAAGCAAGTTTAAATTTTCCAACCATTTTCTGGAAAAAAGAAAATATTTAACCAAATTAATTTCTCTTTATTGAAATCTTTTTTAAAACTACAACTAAAATAGACGTTTAACTTCAGTGAGAAGATCGATCCTTTTTGTCTGAGGTTTGTTATAAAATATTGAAGATAATTGATATCGAAGGTCATGATCTTTTTTCGGTTATCAAAACAATTGATTTTATCTAAAAGAAAACATATGTAGCGGCAAGTTAATAGTGGCTAGCATAGTTTCTGATATGAATGGGGAAATGTCGCGGACGCTCTGACCGATATGCCCGTTTGAGGCGAAGCCGAGGAGAAAGCGTCCTTCACCTTTTAGATGCATCTCAGAAATTATGCTAAGAAAAAACTTGTATCTAACTTAATTCGTGTTAAATCAACACCAAAAGAAAGTGTTGGTTATTCTCAAAACTTGTATTAATCAAGTGTTAACATATCAATGGGAGCTCTTTTCACAAGGTCACATTCAAGATCACCATTCAAAGTTACGAGTTTAAAATTGTCGTTAATTGTACATGTTTTGTACGGTGTCAATGATTATTTCAGATTTAATCATTCTATAATAGAAGTATTTATTTGTTAGAGTCATCGATGCTGTCCATGTCTACAAATATATATCTTTCAAACTCTGCTTTAATGAAGATATAAAAATTGCTTTTGAGTACACATTTTGTTTGTTCCAAATGTTACCAAAACCACATTTGAAAAGTAGTTCTCTTATACCTGTCACCCAATTTCTCTTACCATTGTTATCATAAACTATCATCATGTCATAAACCTTTTTTTGGTAATCTGTATGAAAGCATCTTAATAAGTCTAAGCCAATATTTAATGACTTTAACATTTGAATGTACATAAATAGGAAATAGGAAATCTTCCACATTCTCCATATACCATAAGACTAGATGTGTTTATTTTCACACCTAAATACTTTTTACAGACATATACATGAATCTTTTCAATGACATCAAAGTGTTCTAATCCCCATATCTCTGCCCCATACAACAGAATTGGGAGTATCTTTAAATCAAATATTTTAAAAATTGAATGGTATGAAACATTGCCTAAGGCCTTAAGATTCTTATATATACATATGAACACTTTCTTTGCTTGTATAACAGCTTGATTTGAATGCCTATGCCATGAGAAATGTCTGCTGAAATGAACACCAAGATATTTGTAGAAACCTGTAGTTTCAATTTGTTCTTCTCTAAAATACCATTTTCCATTTTCTGATAGCTGGCTTCCAATTTTTGAATACAAGGACCTTTGTTTTATTCATGTTTGCTGATAATTTCCATTTGTCACAATAACAGCTAAGTTCATTAATTTGGCTCTGTAATCCTTTGATTGTTGGTGAGAAAAGGATAATGTCAATGTGTCAATGTGTTCTTGTGACTTCAGACCCTACTGACGATGGTTACGTTTGGTTAGGAGCTGCAAATATAAAAGGGCTTACCCGGACAAAATGGCGATGGAGGGAAAGTCACTTCAACATTACGTTTGACAATTGGAACAAGGGGGAACCAGGAAAATCCCTTGGATGTCTCGCTGCACACTGGAAACTGGGATATAAATGGAGGGCAAGGTCTTGCATCAAAAAGTACTTCTTTGTGTGCGAAATAGAGTAAGTAAGAAAGAAAATTAGTTTGCGTTGATGTCATTTACCTTAACGTTAAATATTATTCTTAAGTGGTTAAAGGGACAGTCCTATCAGGGTATTTATTGTGGAAACGAAATTCAAGGGTACTTTTCAGATTTTGCATTAAATGCTAGTAGTACACTTTTATAACAACCAGATTGTAGCTGGGGGGGGGGGGGCATCTTTGTTGATTTATATTTGACAACTTGATAAAGAAGAACACGAAAGCGAATTGCGTTTCCAAAAAAAAAAAACCAAAAACGATAGGACTGTCCCTTTAAGGCCTAATGGATATTGTTACCTTTTGAAGTGAATCGTCGTAATTGTTTCCGAAAATATTATTTCTATGACGTCATTATACAATGACAGTACACATCACAATGGTATGACGTGATATGCTATGAACTCGACTGTAGAGTCATTTTGAATGATTTTGTTCTTACCCCTGCACTTGTTCTACGTGCGATGATGCGGAAATTATACAAACATACTTACCCCCTGCCATATGAAGAAAACAACCCGTAAGCATAACATTAATTACTTTCTTGCCTTAAAGGATTTGCAAAAATATTTGATTTGAAACATGTATTTGTTTCGCATTTCCATGTTTTAACATTATGATTCTTTTATAATAGGGGTCTCAGGAAGATGACAAATCCGTTCGATCGTGGTGAGTAAAACCAAGTGATGTATTTTGATTGATGATTGTGATAAAAATGACAGATGGATAAGAATGACCAACCAATCTATATAGGTTTAGATTGACACTTCCATATGTGTTAATACTGTATGACCTAATATGAAAACCTGTTGATCTAAATTTATTTAGATTGATGATCAACTATTGTGATATAGAGCATGCCTCAATCTAACGTTAAGCCCCATTTACATACGAATATGTATAATTGCATAATACATGATATACTCACAAATAGTTACGTTTTACGTGCGTTACCGTGATGTTTTATTACCATATTTGCGTATCGTTCTTTAACTGTTTTTTGTCTTTGCCAGTGGCGAAGGGCGTCGTGTGACCGTCTTTCTTATAATAGAAGTGCTGCAAAAATGAACTTTTTTACTCTCCCGTGTAAGATACCTCAGTGTAATATTTATAATCTTAAACTGGTGTAATACCACAAAGCAAGTATGATGTCATAATAGTGTGTTATGACGTCACAGTGTAAGCGGAAATGAAAGTGGCAGCACATTGTCAGCAATGCTTCATTTAATTTTTGGGGCAAGTAATAAACAGAATACTAAACGTCCATCCATTTTATACTATTTTTGTATCGAACTCGTAAATGATTTCTTATCAAACTCGCTTTCACTCGTTTTATACAAAATCATTAACTCGTTTAAAAAATAGTATTAAACCAAATCTAGTTATTTATGTTTTGTAATATTGCATTTCTTTACAGTTGACTGTGGAACACGTGGAGGAAAGGCTTTTGGAAAATATTGTTACACTTTTTTTGATGAAAAACTGAGTTGGAAAGCTGCAAAGGTATATCGATGTCAAGTTACTGTAAATATAACCTTTGGATCTCTAAACCCACTAGATATTAAAATAACCATCCTCGATCATCCAGGGTAAATGTTCCGATAACTCTAAACTGAAGAATTAGCGGAACGTTGACTTTAGATTATCGAGGATGTAAAATTACTTGAAAGACGTTCAACTTCACAATAATTCATGTTAAATTGGGACAATATTTGTCATACAAAATGCTGCTTGTCAAACTGTTATGCATAGATTATTTTCACACAAAAATCTCCATTTACTCCTAAATTATTATGTATGATAATATTAATTGATTAGACCATCACTAAGTTATTGGAGACATCAATACCAATCTCAATGAATGATTAGCATTATTCGAGAAATAACGACAACTGAAAACTATCATTACAGAAAAGACCATAAATGTATAACATCACGATAGCGATCCAAATCCGGACAGTGAAGATTATAGGAGTGGCAAACGAAATTTGAGAAAACAACATAGGATTTGATGCAACATGTGAACGCTCTTTAAAGCCATTCACTTCATTCAACTAGTATTCATGTATTTTGGACGTGTGATTTTTGTGTGTGCCTATATTGAAGATCTCTAGACTGCTCAAGTAATGAAATCCGTTGAGTCAATGTTTTATGACTTGGTAGGGTAGGGTAGGGAATGCATTATCTTCGACGTTGATAGATGTTCATGCAACAAAAGTATATGTACAAGAACATATTGTTATCAATTCGGTATAAATGAATGAGACGAAATGAAATATGCTATTAAAGTATCGTATCCAAATCATTCAATCACATTAGAAATTAAAATCTTGTGTTCCTTGAACCCGAAAAGAAATCATGTTTCTTCAAATCTTTTGAATATGATGTTTACCTCCACAGAAAAAATGTCATAGTTTACATATGTGGCTTGTGGACGTACAAAGCAAGAAGGAAAACGAATTCATCAAATATTACCTCATGTCGGTGAAACAGGAAAAAAGTACGTAAACACTTATGAATATTATAGTAAACTATGTTGTTTATTTTAAGGTTCATACTTCTCTCGGAATTGCCAGAAAAACGTCTTTAAGATCTATTCTTATTTGACAGATAATCAATCGATATTTTGTGAAAATATATACATTATACACCACTATCTTTAACTTTTACGTACGATTCAGGAAATTTTCATAATGGGTTTAAAGCAGCAAATATTGTTTTTGAAAAACAGCTAACTGTTTTATTTAAAGACCACCTAATTCCAAAACAGTCTATGGTTAGGCAGTCAATGAATATGAAAATTAGAATCTTACGTGTAACCTGTAAGATGTTTGAAATAAATTGTGTATCTCATTTCGACAGCTGCGGAAATCATAAAAAACACGATTTAGTCATAAAGAAATAATTAATTTTCAAATAACCCTCAAAAGGGCAGTAGCAGGATTTTAAAAAAAAAAATATTTTCAATCTTTCACTGATAATTGTACGTTAATGATAAATTTATTATTTTGATAGTGTCCAAAATCTCATAACACAGACCAATCATCAATAGTCAGAGAACAAATTTTTAGAGGTTCACATAGAGTTCATTGGCGGCCCTTTTTTTTAACACCTTCATTTTGTGTACCAAAAGGAATTGCTGAACTCAAATAATATATTCTACATGTATTTATTACTGCTTCATGTAGTTTAAATATATTGTCTTTCAATTGGAACCATTTATTTTAATTTTCCTGAAATCACCTTATATTCCCCCTAAAACATGCTACTGTCCCTTTAACTGCTTATATATATACTTGAAATTAGGGGTCTCTAGGTGTACAGTAGCATAATCCTATTTTCAGATGTGTCATACTTAAAAGTATGGAGTGGCCTATCCGACATCAAGAAGGAGGGGCGATGGGTGTGGGATAAAGATAAAAAGAAGGCAAAATATTCAAACTGGTGGCCAGGACAACCTAATGGAAAGACAAATATTTTCCAAGCGAAAAAAAAAGACGAGGACTGTGTTGAATTATTAATAGGAACCGAATTGAGCTGGCATGATCATAAATGCAAAAAAACCAATCATTTCATGTGTAAAAGCAGGTAAATGTGATACTTGAAACTTCTACTTCATATTATTATACTACTAAAAAAATCATTATTATCAGTGTAAGTAAACCGAACCTCAATATTACCCATTTCACTCCTATACTGAGTCTAGAAAGGCCTAGTAGAGGGTCGCGTCAGCTCACGTATCGAATGGACCAATCAGAACTCATCTTACCAAGCCACAATAGTCTGTCTTCGCACGTATAACGTTGGAGT
This sequence comes from Steromphala cineraria, assembly GCA_916613615.1. Taxonomy (NCBI): domain Eukaryota; kingdom Metazoa; phylum Mollusca; class Gastropoda; order Trochida; family Trochidae; genus Steromphala; species Steromphala cineraria. The sequence goes on along the minus strand of OU744722.1, from coordinate 51,082,666 downwards.
GTCATAGGTCGCAGAAAGGTCGGCTGACGCGACCCTCTACTAGGCCTTGCTAGACTCAGTATAGGAGTGAACGGATAATATTGAGGCTAAGTTTACTTAGACTGTATTATTATATTATTCAAAAAATCTAAGGAACACTTGTATAGTGTCCCCTATATACTTAATACCTCAGAGCATGGTTAAAGTTATGTATCTTTAAAGTAAAAAAAGCAGTAGCCCAATGTTAGGTATGCATGTGGGTATGAACAAAACTTCAAACAAAACACATCTCTGTGAGTTACTGACCTTAAAAGTAAGTGCAAATGATATTTTAATTTGAGTGTTCCTTATGTTCTTTTGAGTAGTGTATATTAAATAATATATATTTTTTTCATATTTACGAGATTAGTCTTGAGATTGAAAAAGAACATAAATCTACTTGCGAGCATGAAGTTGTCAACATCTTCGCCATAATCAGAATCATTATTCAAAATTCTTTCACAAAAAGATTGGAATGAAAGTGTATCCAACCATGAAACACATTCAAGATATATGAATTTAATTTGAGCCGACCGAAATCTGCATAAACATTATCATATTTTTAAAATCCACGAATAACTGATTTCATTTTGTAACAATTTTGTTGTTACATTTATTTATTCAATGCTTATATTGAAAATGTATTTTTTCAACCATATTGATTTCTTTTGGTAGTTACTAAGTGTCGGAAAAGTAATGATAAGTAATTAGTATACTTTTTGCAGAGACAATGACTCGAATTAGGTCATGTCACCTTGATAACTCGAAGTTCTAATTTCAATTTTTAAAACAAATTGTTTTTGAAAAGAATATGTCCAAATGATCTGTATTTCAAACATTTGTCGAATTCCCACCATAACGTACCGCATTTTAATGCCGAGATCATAGATTAAACGATATTTTATTATCCTTGTGTATTACCCTAACGTCAATGTCGTTAAATATTGCATATTGAAATTTTTATTTTCGTGTATGGCAATCTGCCATTCTATGGAATGAGAAAGAAGAATACAAAAGTTTAGGGATTGTGATGAAAGATGCGAAGGTCTAAAACTATTCACCATTAAAACGCGTGTATTCCTCAATCATCGGTTGTAAAGGGAAACCACGAACACATTTAACGAATGTAGAGAGAAATCACTATTCAGTTAACGACTCGCGAATGTAAAGGAAAACCATGATTACATTTAACGACCTTCGAATGTAAAATTATCAAAAAACGTGCTACTGCCCCTTTAAGGTACACAGTTGTATGTATAATTTAAGGACATTCAAAACAAACATCGTTGAATACCATGAGCTGTTTGAGTGGCATTCTAGAAGTTGATGGTATAAGGAAGACAAGAGTAATTCTATGGATGAACAACTTCTTTATTGGATGGTGGAGACGTTTCGGTATAGATTCTTATACCGTTATCAAGCATATGCCATAACGGTATAAGAATCTATACCGAAACGTCGCCACCATCATGCTTGATAACGGTATAAGAATCTATACCGAAACGTCGCCACCATCCAATAAAGAAGTTGTTCATCCATAGAATTACTCTTGTCATCGTTGAATACCATGTTTATCATTTTGGTTGTGTTTTTCGTGTAAATGGGAGATTTTATTCCACATTTATATATTTTTATCGGTTAATTATCTTATCATATATACCATTTCAGGTTGGAAGGAAACCACCAAAAGTGAACGAGTAGCGCATCTCTTATAAAGGACGTCATCTTCCACTATTTGAAACTGTCCTTACACAGTAGCCGAAAATGTGGCCAAGATGACTAAGAAGACTTTTTAACAAGGTGTATTTCCTGTATGTGGATATGTGCTTTGTCACAAAGAATTTTAGTGAACTAATATCAGCAAGAACATGTCATTTTTACTGCCTTTACTGTATTTTTTGTTATAACAGCCGTTACGTGCAAATATGTATTCAGTATATAAGGTTTTCAAAAATAAAAATGTTATGTTACAAAAACGGAACTTATACAATTATGATTGAGTTATAACTTATTCAAAGCTGTTACGACGGGGATAAACACCTTTTGATAATGATTGCCTAAAAATTGTCTTAAAGATTAAAAACATCATTTACGTAATGAAACAAAAGTTATCAAAGTTTTGTTTAAATAAATGTGCAACGGAAACTTTCTTTTTTCCATGAAATTAATCATAAAGACAAAATGTAATAGGTTTTTGCATTCAAAAGGACTTAAGAACTATGTTTATCATATCAGTTCAAACCGAAAGCCAAAAGGGACGGGCGACACACGACAAGGCATTCAGTAGTAAAAGTCGGGTTAAATGCAAATCAACACTTATACAACAATGCATCCTTCCTACAGTGGCCGATCAAATCATGAAATATTGATACAGTCTCTGTTCTATTACGCCGAAATCCGTGGGTTCCGACAGTTTCCCCTGGCGGAAATAATGCACCACAATCCATTTGAATTTCTTTATCAAATGACAACGCTTCTCGTATGGAAAGGATGGTTCATATCACAATGCCTTTGCCATGATTCAGTAGCCAAAATGATGATTTAAGAACAGCGTCGCTGATTGCACAACAAACTTTGATTGCCTCCAATCAGGCATCTCCCATTCTAGCCCACAAACTCGACGTAATAGACCAGAGGCTGTATCAACATTTCTGTGGGGAGAGAATGACAATAATGCTGCGATAACGGTTGATAACGGGTTAGAATATGAATTATGTAATATCTTGGTTCAAATTTAACATCATAACTCTATAAAATGCCATCGTAACCACTGCTTATTTATTTCGATGTTTGCATCATTCAACAAACCATGTAGGTTTTACCATTGTGTTTTAAATGGATCAAAACACAAGAACTTAAGTTTACACATTGTGAATAAAACTAGAAAAAGAAAGAACTTGAAAATAACGTGATCTTTATTCTAGCGCAAAGACACGAAACACAGTATGTTATTACTTTAATCCAAAGTTTAATTACTTAATTCTGATGAGAAAGAACAGCTACAAAGCTACAAAATAGCATCAATCAAGCAGCGTTTGGCACTTTGAACCAAGCCATAACGCAAATGAAAAAACAACCTGATACAAGGTCACATGGCGTATGTCCTTGAGAAGAGAAGTCTTTTAAGTCTCAGGCCTACAGGCAGATCAATCCAGAGTTGTGGAGCAGCTCTGGCGAAAGCTCAATCTCCAGGTGGTAGTCCTTGCGGGTGGGATACACAGCAGCGCTTGCCCCGCAGATCTCAGAGATCTTGCAGGGTTGTATTCCTGAAGGAGCTCCTGCAGATAAACCGGGGCTTGGCCTGTTCTCGCTTTGAAGGTAAACGGGAGCACTTTAAAAGTAATCCTGTTCTCCACCTCCAACCTGTGAAGTTTCTTTAGCACCGGGGTAATGTGGCTACTTTTCTTTGTCCTAGTCACAAGTCTAGCTGCACTCGCTGGCTGGCTACCCTAATATTTCTCCTGCATGGATCGGCAACATATTTCTAATGCATAGATCAGCAGCATAGGCAACATATTTCTCCAGCATTGATCAGCAACATATTAATCCTGATTCTCCACCATGCCTCATAGTCAAAATTTCATGGTTTTGTTATAAAAATTGACATAACATAACAAAATATTTTAAATGATGCCTTCGCTCTATAAAGTTTTAAAAGTTTAAGAATTCGTTCAACGTTTCTTGGCCAAAACTGCTAAGACCTAGGTTATCATCGTCAACAGCGGTTCTGGCAAACGTTTCCTAAAACCAACATCTTGGTCATTATGGCCATTGAGGCACTCGTTCCAACTGCCAACATCTTGGTCATTATCGCCCCCAGTGACTTAGACAAAAGTGTTTTGATGTAAACATTTAGTTCACTATCGCGCATAGTGGTTCAGGGAAACATATTCTAATGCCAAGATAGACTTCACCATCGCCCGCAGTTAAAAAGACGAACGTGTCATCATGCAAATATCTGGTTCGTCATCACCCACGATGGCTCAGGCAAACATGTCATCAAGGCAACATCTAGATTATCATCGCCCGCACTGATTAAGGTAAGGGTGTCTCGATGTCAGCATCTTGTTCGTCATTACCTACATTGGTTCAGGCAAACATGTCCTGATGCCAACAACTTTGAATGGTAATAGTTAGAATTGCTCAGAGAGGTTTATGAGATCTTGTCATAATGCCAACAGCTTCTAACCTTTGAATGGAAATAATTGTTTGATTGTCTAGCTCTGTTGTATCAAACCTCTTAGTCATCATTACTCAAAGACGTTAAGGGATACTTCCCATCAGCGTTTAGAAAATGCTTTTGGGTGTCTCAACTCTGTTTCAATGTCAGTTTTCCAATGTCAAGTCATGTCCGAACCAGCGATGATATAGGGACAGACGCTGCTATCATCAGTGAAGTCTCCTCTCTCTCTGTCCTCTGGGTGATGAGGACTTTCTGTCTGGTCACAGAGGATCACTTTTGGCTGAATTGAATCCATCAAAATAGCTTCGTCTTCACCACTTGAGACACCCTTGATATGGAACTTTGAGTAATCCGAATATTCCTCCACTGCACTTTCATTAGACACAGCCTGTTTACCTACAGAGCCTGCAGCTCTTGCAGGAGATGGAGATGATGTCCAGTGGTTCTCCGTCTCGCTGACCAGGGGAGATGACTCTGTCAGATCAGTCACCCCTCCACTACCGCTGCTGCTGTTCAGCTGGAAAAGTATAATCACAACATTGGCTACATGGTATAGTTAAAGTCTAATTTGTGTATCAAACCCTCCCAGGGGACCGTTATACAAAAACATCCTTTAAAATTACCCTAATACTGCCCTAGAGACTGAAGGTCAACTAAGTGATTTGAGTAACGGGACCTAGGGAAAATACAATAAGTTGTATTGATATACAAATGGCCTTATAGTGATGTCATACTCAAAGACAACTCAACAAAAACGGAATTAATGAAACCTTATAAAGAGGTATACTATTACACAAAATAAATCGGAAGGTTGTTCTAATAATTCAAAGTTGACTGTTATATGAAATGAGACATTAATAAACAAATTCTCTCTTTCTCTTTGTTGTTTTATGTCTTAGTTTTTAAAGCAATTGACTGAACATCTGGAAGATTGCTACAGCAATTCTACTATTTATGTTCACTGGTATGTGGAAAATTTTACTTTGTACCGAAAAAAGCAAAATAAAAAAATCTCTCTTTCTATAATACGAAATGTTTATCCTCGCTCATAATGTATAAGTCACTTTGTCGCAAGAAGGGTCATACGAGTCTCATCAATTATATCGAAACTTAATGTTCCTTAACTCAATGTTGTTTCTGATGTAGATATAATCATATACATACTATGGAATGTTTTTTGGGGTCATTTGCAACCATTTTATTACCCGTTAACAATTAATTCATCGGAGAGATTTCGTCTCAAAGGGACAGTAGGAATGGTTATGATCTTTTACAAACGCTTCAAGCAAGCTAATTTCACACTCGTCATTATCTATTTATCATATACTTATCACAGAACGAGTTCAAGAATGGATTGTTTGAGTGGCATTCCCGAAGTTGGTAATATAACGACGTCAAGTAATTCAATGGATGAACAACTTCTCAATTTTGGCAGTTTCAGTATAGTTTCACTTATGCTTGTAAACGGAATAAGGAGCTATACCAAAACGTCGCTACTGTCAAAATAGATAAGTTGTAACTCAAAAGAATTTCCATTGTCTTCCTTAATTCAACATTGTGGTACTCGCAACAATACATTGAGATAACCAAGAGGCCTGGCAATTTGATAACGTTTTAACGTACCAACATTAAGCGTATTGACTATGTGTTATCGACATTATGAATACTTTTACACATGGATTCATCGAGCAATTAAACAAATGATTTAAAGAATGATAAAGATCATCTTTGGTCTTTTGATATTATTACAATCATAGAGCAAAAGTTTCTTTAACAACCTTTCGATATTCCATTATGATATTCAACACCTTTGAGTGTACAAATGTACAATAGACACAATGTTTCAATAATGAAATGCGTTGGAATGATAAACGAACTTTATCACAGTCCACTGACTTTAATTTGATAAATCTTTAGTATTCTTTAAAAAGACAGTAGCACGGGGTTGTTTTTTTTTTGGGGGGGGGGGGGGGGGGGGGGGGGATATAAGGTGATGTCAGGAAAATGAAAATAGATAGTTCCAATTGAAGGACAATGTATCTAAACTTAGTGAAGCAGTAATACATCAAATATACAATGTAAATTTCAGCGAAGCGATTCCCATTTCTTACACAAAATTAATTAAAGGTGTTCACACGAAAATGGCCGCAAATTGACTTTATGTGAATCTTCATATTTTGCTCTCCGATTATGGATGATAGGTTTGGCTAATGGGATTTTGGACACTATCAAAATAATAAATTTAGCATTAACTTCCAATTATCAGTGAAAATTTTTTTAATATAACTTTAAAAAAAATGTGTTACAGTCTCTTTAAATATAATTCATTTGTTAATAACGATTATTTCGACATATTACCTGTGAACTCTCATCGACACATGGAGGGATGTCCGGTGTAACAATATCGAAACGGTGAGACAGTTTTGTCCAGATTAGTCTACAATAGATGGTAAAACTATTTATCACTGCTATGATATACACATGCATATTACAAGATAAATACTCTTTTAAATTTCGCATTTTAGACAAAAGTATGGAACAATAGATATGTATCTATCATTTTAGAGATTATTATCTGCTGAATATATAGCATGTGTCTGCTTATAATATTTACAATTTATATATTCTATTCAATCGCAGTTCTTTTAAAATAAATATCTACTTTGGAATGATAGATATTTATCTATCGTTTGTGTTTATACGTGATGAATATAATAACATGTAAATTTGACAATGTACATACTCTTTCCCTTTTCGCAGTTCCATTTAACATTATTATATACTTTGGAATGCTAGATATTGATTATATCTAAAAATATCTGGATGAATTTATCAAATGTATTTACCTTAACACACATATTGCAATGACCACAATCGATACGATAGAACAGCTTACAATAATCATAGTCCATTGTTTCCAATCTGAAAACAGAATATCATTACTTGGTAATAAGACGCTACTTTTATCAGTTTATGATTGATCTGACTGGATGTAAATGGCGCGATATGACCATTGGATATTATTAGAATATCTGTGTCATATCATTCAATTTCGTTGGCTATAAGAGAGTATATAATAGTTCAAATTAATGTTCAAAATTCGTTGATGTCATGAAAACAATGATTTAAACTCGCTAGTTTGAGGTAGTTGTCAAAAACTACTGATTTACATCAATTTCCTGTTCTCTCGTCTAGAATACACCTTGAAAAAAATAATGCAACGAATAATAAAACTACGATGACGAAGTGATGTTGAAGCTAAATAACGCAAGAAATGAAATAATTTGTCGTTTCCCTTTTCGATAAGTCAATTAAATCCAGGTATAATTCAAAATATGTGACATTTTTTCCATAATATGAAACCACCTACCAACACCCTTGACCGTTTGCACTCCCTGGTCACTCCACTGTCCAGTCCGTCCATCGACCGTCACGTAGGTCACTCTGACCCTGTAAGCCACTTGACCCTCCAGGTTTGAAATCAACATCTCCCTCTCAGTTGATTCAATGGTTCTATTTACTGTTGTACATATACAGAATACACGTCATGTATCTTTAAATATTCAATGCATGTAAGAGGAAGATGGAGAGAAGAAAAAGAGAAAGAGAGTGAGAGAGATACACATAGAGACAAGGGTAGAAAAAAAGAAAGACAGGAAGACAGGGACAGTTACCGTGACAGACAGAGACATAGACGTTGACAGACAGTAACAGAGACAGGCAGACAACAGACAGAGACATAGACGTTGACATACAAAGACAGGCAGACGACAAACAGAGCCAGAGACACACAGGCAGGCGGCAGACAGAGACAAAGACAGATAGGCAGACAGAGACGGAAAGAAACAATGACAGATACAGTGACGGTGACAGACCGACATGTAGTGACGACAGACGGAGACATAGGCGCTGACAGACAGAGACAGAAACAGACAAAGACAGGCAGACGGCAGACAATGACAGAGACAGGCAGACGACAGATAAAGACAGACAGGCAGACGACAGACAGAGACAGAGACGACAGACAGAGAAAGACGTTGACAGACACAGACAGAGATAGACAGACGACAAACAGAGCCAGAGACACACAGGCATACAGACACAGAAATAGACAAAGACAGAGACAGAGGGGAACCAAGGTAAGAGAGATTGCAGGTAACAGAATAATCACGAAAATCGCAAAACGTAAAATGGCAAAAAAACATTGTACAACTCATATGATCCTCTTGTTAAACATTCTTCGTGAACATATACCAAGGTTTATCCCCAAAATCTTTTTTTTTATCAAACCTACTTTATCAATTTTGACTATAAAACTTTTACTTAGTGGCTGTTCTTATCAGACGATCATTTGTGAAATTTTTAGATCGGTTGAATGAATCCTTTTAGAGTACACTGTAGACAGACAATATAGTATTCTATCGCAAGAAGGTTTATCAAAGCGCGCTTGTCATTGTCGTCATTGTTCACTGAAGTATTTGTGGTATGGAAACGTCTGCAAATTAAAAAACAAAGTAGTGACATATTTTCAATATGAACACATGTGCACATATCACTTTTGCCTAGAAACGATAGTTGTAGCGCGACTCAAGGTTTATTAACATCTGTGTCGTCATAAAACCATTGTTCGTGACGTCACTATGGCCGGCCACCGCAAGGGAAGAAGGCCGTTTTCTGAATACTTTTAAGAGAATAAAATTGAATAGAATCGTTAATAAAGAAATAGTTACTCTCGGAAGTGTGTCATATGACTTTTACGAAACTCGTAAAAAAATTTGCACAACCCTCGCTCTCGCTCGGGTAATACAAACATTTACTCGTTTCGTAAAAATCATATGACACACCTCCTCGGCTAAACAATCTCTATACATTGTCTACCTACCACATATGTTGCTGCAGTACTCCACCAGAAAGCTGCCTACTATAGACCCAACTGAGCAGTCAAGCCCCCACAGGAACCAACGCACCTTTAAAAAGTTTATCTTCTCGGATTCCAATTTCAGATTGACTTTATCTGAAAAATTGATTTACCCTCGTAATGTAAAAAATATTATACGTATTATTCTACGTGACTTTAGCTCACGAAATTAGAGAAGAGATGAAACTACAAATAATGTATAATAAGCATCAGTATTTCTTTCATCTGCATCATGGACGGATAGCGCAGTGCCTAGCGCGTTCGGCTCCGGATGAAAAGGTGCCATTTTCGAATCCCATCAGATGCTCTGAAACTCTGAGAGAACTTTTTTACACGCAGTTACATTTGGGTGCAATGTTACACTGAATTTCGGCGCAGTATCACCCAGTGTTCGCTTATTCTAGTAGATGAACCGTACATAACTATAATATTGTTGCTGGCTTTCTCCCTGCAGTTATACTAGCAGCCTTGACATAAGTGAAATATTCTTGAAAACGTCATTAAACCCAAATGACCCAACCTCTACTAATCCGCTTTAAAGAAATTGAGATGAATATTTAACAAATATTTGTATGTGTAAGAACTTCATTGATCTATGAAAGAGACGTGATGAATGCAAAGAACTATAGATAATGATTTGTTTTGGACCAGCTCCCGTGTAATAAAGTTAAAGATTGTTGTGGCTTAAAAATGAAGATAAGTTTCACACCTTTTGTGAGATCAAGGACACAGTTTGTCCAGACAATCTCATTAGATTGCGATGGAACCTTGCTGGAGGAACCAATGAGAATGTCTTGTACATCTGTCCGGTTGACCGGAACTACTGAGGTCCAGTTTGACCCTTCGACAATCCGTTCTTGTAGAGGATTCTGAAGCAACATTTATTGGTGTTATGTTCATTTTCAACCAATATAGATGGGACGACATTTCAATATAATGTGTAAACAGTCACCCAAACAAATGTTGATTGAAGTTTCATTCATTCATATTGGTAAATATATAAATGCTAGGTATTTCATTCAGGTGACGACACATTAAGGTTTTACGATAAACGTTGCATTGCATAGTCTTTAAACACTAGTCTTTGAGAACGATGACATCTTGTACAGTTATTTTCTATAATAAACCCATTTCAAGGAGGGGTATTGTTAAGTTCGATAACTCGTTCCGAATTATTTTCTTCTGAATAAAATAAGTTTCAACCATACATTTCAAATAATTGATTCGGGTTTTGCATGAGCGTTGAAAAAGATGATGAACAAATACTTAAATACTTAAGAAGGTAATCTCATTAAATTGATCTTGTGATAACACCGTATTCCAACGTAAGTATGTTTTGAAATGAATTACAAAGGGCACTAAGTATTATTTGCGAAAAGTAGAATTAAAACATTTCAGCAAAACCGCAATCATAAAGATCGTTGACGACTGATAATTCCCCTTACGTAGCTAAACATACCTCACTGACTCACTCACTATATCATTAAACGTCGGCTTTCATGTATTAACTTAAGGTGCCAGAATAAATGTTAGTTGACTCAAATATTATTATGAATATTTTTGTCTTGTTTACAATTCTGCAATCTGAAAAGAATATTGAAAGTAATATTTAAATAAGTGACAGCATGTAATAATCAGATCATCAACAGTATCATACCATGCAATTGAAGTTTGAGCCTTTACACCAATACATTGACCAATTCCCACAGGATGCACAGTACATGATCACTTTGTCCTTGAGCAGTAATAGACCGGAACTCATCATTGGCAGCCCGGCACTCGCTGAAACTATCAGAATGTTTTAAACGAAACTCTTAATTCTACAATCTTAGTTCAACAGAATATTCAAACATTAGCTTAGGGAATTTAGAATGGTTAAAACAATTCCCTGACACTGAAGTGGTTCCTCTTATGGATGCATTGAAAACACATCTAGGAAAAAACAGCAAGGCAGAATAACTTTCACTTTCAGGTCCACCTTTTCAAGTACTAGCTTTTGAAAATGAATTTTTTTACAAGGAAAGATATTGACTAAAAGACAATTATCTTCAAAACACTTTCTACAATGAGTCATGCACCTGCTTTCACTACAAGTTTCATTGAAAAAGGGGTAGTAAAATTAACACAATTTAAGGCCACTTTATAACTATTGTTTAAGGATATGAAAAGATATCAAATCCTGATGTTAACGTTTCTTACTATGACTTAAGTATTGTAGCAGATTGCAAATAAACTGAATTTATGGTGAAATCCCTATTTCAGTACATAGCGTGCGTAATCATAATTACTTACCATTTTGTTTTAGTACACGAAGAAATGCGGAAGGGGAAAAACACCCCCTTTGGTAGTCCCTATTTCAGAAGATAGTGTATTTACTTGCCATTCTGTTTAGCACACGGAGAAATGCGAAAGGAGAAGAGGCCCCTGTGGTAGTCCCTATTTCAGAAGATAGTGTATTTACTTACCATTTTGTTTTAGTACACGAAGAATTGCGGAAGGAGAAGAGGCCCCTGCAGAAGTCCCTATTTCAGAAGATAGTTTATTTACTTACCATTTTGTTTTAGAACACGAAGAAATGCGGAAGGGGAAAAGCCTCCTGTGGTAGACATGTTGATACTGATGTTGAATGTTTCATTACACTGAAGGGTTTGTCTGAATGTTGAGGTAAAAGGTGAACATGCACTTGTGAAGAGGCCCCTAGGCCCTGCAGTAGTCCCTATTTCAGAAGATAGGTTATATACTTACCATTTTGTTTTAGTACACGAAGAAATGCGGACGGGTAAAATCACCCCCTTTGGTAGTCCCTATTTCAGAAGAAAGTTTATTTACTTACCATTCTGTTTTATCACACGAAGAAATGCGGAAGGAGAAGATCCCCCTGAGGTGGTCCCTAGTTCTGTAGATAGTGTATTTACTTACCATTCTGTTTTATCACACGAAGAAATGCGGAAGGAGAAGAGCCCCCTGTGGTAGTCCCTATTTCAGAAGATAGTTTATATAATTACCATTTTGTTTAAGTACACGAAGAAATGCGGAAGGGGAAAAGCCTCCTGTGGTAGACATGTTGATACTGATGTTGAATGTTTCATTACACTGAAGGGTTTGTCTGAATGTTGAGGTAAAAGGTGAACATGCACTTGTGTACAACGTTGTCATTGACATAACCCTCACACTACATCCATTTAGTATCCCGTTTCTGTCTTCTTTATCTGGAGCCTGAAGCGATAAAAGTGATATTAAGTTCCAGGGTCCCCTTTCACAACGCCCTAAGGTGATCGTAAGTCCTTAAGGTAGCCTTAGTGCAATGTTAAAGAATGGGACTTAAGGTCAACCTTAGTAAAGTTTGCTTTGTGAAAGGAGACCCAGGACAATTGCAAAAATGATAACAATCATGCTGAACACTCGTTCATAGCCATGCTTATGATATCAATACTGTTCAATAAGGGTAATGTTAAATGACCTTTCACCAATACAAATCAGCAAGAATATTACAAATCGTAGTCGTCGTGCTGTACTCTTCGGGTCTTTGGTTTGTAAAAAACTATTAGTTGAAAAGGCAGGTCTTTCTACCTCATCTAACAGAGCATTGTATAAATAAAAAATGCGATTAGGTAAGAAGTGATTGGTTCGTTTTGTTTCAGATGAGATTTCTACAACAACAGAAGTACATCGTATATCTATGATGCACGTTGGTTAAATTAATTTTGAAAGAATGGTGATTCTATATGCATATCAAATTGCAAACCATGAACATGAAAAGCTGTTCTTCAGTTACGAGAAATACGCAAATAGGACACACTTTAATCTTCTTTCAAGACACAGGGCATTGAAGGTCAACTTAAACAACGGTTCCTCTGGAGTAAGAGGGTTTTTTCCAAAAGCTGAAAGGCGTCCTATCGAAAAGGAAGAAGACTCCTTCCAATCTTTCAGTCGAAGGAAAGACTCAACTTAGAGGATACCAACATTGATATTCTTGTTAACAACCTCAGACACTTGCAATAAAAAAAGTATTACCACATTGGGATGTTTTTCTAAAAAAGGGAACGACTAAAAATAATTGTAACTAGAACTAAACTCACTTATATTACACTCGTTGTTGCTGAGTACAATTGTGAAGAAAGGTTTGCTTACCTCGATATAGATATATACATTTCGTTTTCCATGTTGGCATCTGTCAACAGAATATCCTCGCATGTTTGGTCCTTTAGTCGGTTCTTAAAATATTCAAAGTCAGTTCATAAACTATCAATACTTCATTTCAAATCGAAGAATACCGTTCTTCTTTGTACTTATATTGAAGCATGTATTCAAAGGAGAAAATATTCGTGTATTATGGTAGATGTTCCAACTAATCTTCGTTTATAACCATAATCGATAAAAGTGTTTTAATCCAAATGCACTTTTCCTTTTCAATTGCAGTGCACAAGATAGAATCAAACTTAACCCCCAAAAAAAACACAATCAGACTAATATCAGATGCATAAGAATCGAACTAGGACCATATATAAATGTCTGCTTATATGAATATCAGATGTACTGTTGTACATGGTATCGGAATAGAGAGATGTCGTTTTACATGAAGAAATGTATGAATTACTCATATGCAGGCCTTCGTATAACTTTTAACATGGTTATTAAAGGGGCAGTAGCACGTTTTTAGGGGGAATATAAGGTGATGTCATGAAAATGAAAATTAATGGTTCCAAAGGAAAGACAATGTATTTAAACTAAATGGAGCAGTAATAATTCAAATATAAAATGTAAAGTTTAGCCATGCGATTCCTTTTTCGTACACACAATGAATTAAAGGTGTTCACACAAAAATGGCCGCCAATGGATTTTGTGTAAATCTTCATACTTTGTCCTCTGACTATGGGTGATTGACTTGTGTGATGAGATTTTTTACACTGTCAAAATAATACATTTAACATTAACTTACAATTATCAGTGAAAATTTTAAAATATAAAATTATCAAAAAACGTGCTACTGCCCCTTTAAAGTATTATGATTGACGAAAGCTCAACATAAGACACGTACTATCCTCCAAAGTCGTGGCTACCAGACACTTTCTCTCGCTGATGTAGATGCTGCTGCTATAGTTGACATGCACACAGCAAGAGTAGTTTGTGAAAGGTTTTAGGTCCCCAAAGGAAACGTTATGAGATGATGTGGTCTTCGTATAATTCTGAAATTATTTAACGAAAATTTAAAATGAATCTCTTTAAACGTGTTTTACATATGAAAATGATGCATCATTTGTTTCATCCATATAGTTCATATCTATATATAGTTAGTGTTTAGTTACTAAGATAAAAGGTGTTTGGTTGGTTTCATTGTAATTTCATATTTTAAAATGTAGACTTTATAAAACTTTCAAATATTCCAAACAACCTCTTTTATTGACAATTATAAAGGCAAATTAAACAATTTTACCTTGAGAGACTTAAAATCCTTATAGAAAAGATGATTTAACAAGCCAAAAAAACAAATGTTGTTTGGAATATTTAAAGGTTTTTATAAAAATTAATGTAGACTTTATAAAAACTTTAAATATTCCAAACAACCTCTTTTATCGACAATTATAAAGGCCAATTAATAAATTTTACTTTGAGAGACTTCAAATCCTTATAGAAAAGATGATTTAACAAACCAAAAAAACAAATGTTATTAAACAAGAACAAAATCAAACACGATCAACATTTGCATGTTCTTTCACAACCAACTATCTTGATGATGGTTCTGAAGAGGCATCAGGCCTATAGTACATTCAATACATGTCATGTTCTTTCAATATGTCCTTCGTACATTACCCGACTTTAGTGTGCGTATATAGATTGTATGGAAATGATCATTAAAAGTACATTTTCCAAATACTAGCTGTACATTCTGTTGTGATTCCTATTGACACTGTCAAATTTATTCGACAGTTCGCCATGACAGAAACGCAGATTCTAGGGCCGCTTCAAATCCTGAGACAGGACGGAAGATAAAAAGTGTAGGTGTCACATCTCTCAATGTCATTGATACCATGCAAGGATGATAATACCTACATGATTCTCATGGTTGCATTGACTGACGAAAAAACCGTCGAAATGGTACATGTAAGCCCACTCCAGGTTTACACTTGTCGAGGTTAGCACTGTGCTTTTAAATGATTCGATCGGCTCTGGTTTCGCTGAAACAAAATGTCACTTTTATCAAAATAAAATATAATGTAAGCATACGTTACGGAACTAGCTTTTCTGAAAAATGGTTAATGATTATATGGTTTATGGATTGCATTGATTTAAGAGAACTCAAAAGCTGCATTACACACATTAGAAATCAAGCGATAGAAATAACTTTAGGAACATTGTTGTTACAGTATTAATTAGGCTTAAAAAGTAATTTGTTTGTTGTTTCAAGCCTTCTTTCTACATGTTGACGAAGGGAAAGAGCTAGAATGTTATTCCAATAAACATTCAAGCATAGATTTTAAAAATAAACTTGTTTTTGGCCATGAAGGCCTTCAAAGATGCTTTATCACACCGATACAAAACGCGAAATAGATTTTTAATTTTATTCGTTATTATGTTCTGCTTCTAATGAAATTTGTAAATTTCATTGAAAACAAATAAAAGCAAATAACTAAATTAATTATACCCACCAAATGTTTCCGTTTTGATCTGGATAAAAGATACTGCTGAAGTATTAAGCCAGTTCGTTACGTTGATAGTGAGGAAGTACTCCGGGCTGTTCTGGAAATCCGATCCGTTCAGTAGGCAGAATTCTTTTGAGCTGTAACTGCAGTTGTTCCTTTAAAATATAAAGAGGGATTTTTGAAAATCGATAGAAAGAATTTCGGTATATATCAACATTTAAATCCTTATACCTACGTCAAGTTTATTTTGAAAAAATAATCCACTGTGGTGAAAGATAATTTATTTACTCTGGCTGAACCCCAAAATATCACATATTCAATAATTTCAAACCAATTAAGGTTCTTTCTCTCCCAAAATAGGTAGATCTTGTTGATCTAGCCTCAGTTCCAATAAGCCGAGTTGGTCTAGAAAGGGAGACTGATACCTGATTGGATGCAATCAAAGTTAGTTGTGCAATAAGTGACGCTGTTCTAAGATAATAATTTTGGCTACTGCATCATAGCAAGGGCATTTTAATATGAACCACTCTTCCATACGAGAACTGGTATCATTTGCTAACAAAATTTAAAATATTTCCCGCTAGCCATCTTCCTATGCAGAGCCTAAAAGCCAGTTTCCGAACTGTCATTTTATGCCTTGCTGCAGAGACTTTACTTTTCTGTGCTGCTATAGTGCCCCTACAGAGTAGAGAGCAAGCACAGAAAACTCAAGTTAATGCAGCAAGGCATAAAACTGACAGTTTGGAAACTGGCCTTTTAGGCTCTGCGTAGGAAGATGCTCTGTGGGGAGAGAATGATTCAGGTTCACACATATAATTCAATTCTATACCAAGTATAAACTGTGCAGATATAATGTATCATTTCCATTATCAAATGCGTTATATCTTTTTACACTGTCACACATCTAGATATTGATTTGTTTCAATATCATTTGATAAAGAATGAAATATTGAGAATAGTCACTCGTCGACGCTGCTGTTGTGGCAGGGCAAGCCATTAATAAATACATATTCATTAAATATAAAATAGGTATGTGTTAAGCGATTTATTCACCAAAAACAAAATGGCGATTAGGAGGTCGAGAGAATCTTCTCTTTTCAATGGTCAACCATGAACTGACCTTATGTTGCCGCCATAATCAGGTGACCAGGACACTCTAACGGAGTCGGGGTCATTGTTGAGTGTCCAGTTCACGTAGAGAGTCTCCGAAGTGGCCAAAGCTGACCAAGTCGACACATTCTTTGGAGCTTCTGTGTGTGTGAATGACATAAAACATGTAAATGAATTACATAATTGACAAATCTTGACAAAAGGTCAGTAGCACGTTTATTGGAAATTTTATATTTTCAATTTGTCCCTGTTGACTATATATTAATGCTAAATGTATACTTTTGATATTGTAAAGAAATCTCATTTCACAAACCAATCATCCATAGTCAGAATACAAAATAATAAGAGTCACATTGTCAGTCACATTTGTGTGAACACCTTTTATTCATTTCGTGTAAGAAAAGGGAATCGCATGTCTGAAGTTAACAGTATTTATTTGATTTATAACTGCTTCATTTAGTTTAAATACATTGTCTTTCCATCGGAACCATTAATTTTCATTTTCTGACATCGCCTTTTATTCCCCCTAAAACGTGCAACTGTCCCGTTAAGCTGCTTAAAATTATTTTTATCAATTGCAACTCATAACATTTCGAAGTGTTTGTAGGGTAACTAGAAGTTGTACAAATGTGTACAGAAAGATTTTCTCGATAACAACTTTATGTGGACATTTCTTTGCTAAAACACAAACCTCAGTTATTGGAGGAACAATCGTTTTCTGAGAAACGGCAACCTTTTCAAAAAAAAAGAAATTGTTTTCCTGAAAATCTTGATGTTCTTACGGTCTGTTGTATGTTTCGTTCGAGACCTTCACTGATTTCAAATAGGAATTTGTAACGTCTAACAATCAAAACACTTACCAAAAGCTCAACAACGACATTGATGTTTTACTTGCCATTTTTATCACTAAATTTAACACCATTTGTCCCAAGCTGCTAGTTAAACGACTTGTCAATTCTCTTTATGCAAACTTTAATGTACGCATTAGCCAGAATGCGCAATAGCTCTTTATCTAAAACAATAAAGTTACCTTTAGACATAGAATAAGTATGAGGTTCGTCTTAAGTATTGTATTTCTTTTAATACTCGTAATATATGTGATTCAATACCATTTAGTTATCTGTACATCTTTTAAATCATAAATTTATGGTTTAACCAAAATGACAATATAAAGGAAATATGTAGTCACTCATTTCTTAATGTTACTACATTTTCTTAAACTACTACTATACTACTACTACTACTACTACTACTACTACTACTACTACTACTACTACTACTGCTGCTACTACTACTACTACTACTACTACTACTACTACTACTACTACTACTAATATAAATTATAATAATAATAATGATGATGATAATAATTCTTTATTTGTATAGCGCCTATCTTACCAACAACTTGTAGGTACTGGCCTTCTTGCATCGTCATGGCGTCATCGCAATAGAATGTGACGGAATTGAAGGTCATGTTGACCTTCATGCGCAGCTGTAGAATGTTCCCCGTTAAGTGCTGAACATCTGCCGGAAGCTGTATACCAGGACCGTATGTGAAGAAAGGTCGACACGAGGAGCAGTTGAATGTACAGGTGAGGACCAACTCATCCTCTTCTTCAACAATCGGGTCATCGGGGAGGAGGCTCACAATATCTGTAAATTAGAACTGGAAGCTTAGATCATTGATTATAAGTTCTGGAACAGTTAATGTGTCCCTTTAAGACAAATGTCAGCATTAAAACATACTTTACGACATCACTAGTGTGAAGGAAAATTATCTCGGGCCATTAGGAAGCATTCTCTCCCCACAGAGGCAGATCAAGTCATGCTGATTTAGCCTCTGTTGTATTACGCCGAAATCCCTGGGTTCCGGCAGTTTCCCCTAGCGGAAAAAAATTTCATCACAATACATTTGAATTTCTTTATCAAATGACAAGGCTGCTCGCATTGAAAGGGTGGTTCATACCACAATGCTTTTGCCTTGATTCTCCCCACAGAGGCAGATCAAGTCAAGTTGATTTAGCCTCTGTTCTAACTCGCTGAAATTATGGGATAGCATGGGAGGTGCCTAATTGGAGGCAATCCAAGTTAGTTGTGCAATCAGCGACGCTGTTCTAAAATCATCATTTTGGCTACTGAATCATAGCAACAATATCGAAATATGAACTATGAGACAAGCGTTTTCATTTGCTAAAAAAATCAAATGGATCGTAGTGCAAATTTTCTCCGCCAGGGGAAACTGCCGGAACCCACGGATTTCGGCGTGTTAGAATAGAGGCTAGATCAACATGATTTGATCTGCCTCTGTTGGGAGAGAATGATCCAAGAGTTGAAATTGGAGTTGATGTCGCCCTTTTAGACTACTTACTTTTGAGGTGGAACATACATGTAGAATACATCAACAGACACTCAATAAATGGCACTGTACTGTTGCTGGAGGGTGCACAATACAAAGAAAGAGCTAAGGAAATTAACTTGTTACAAATAATAAGCTTAAGCCTTACTCAACCCCTTCACGCAAGGCATAACGTACGTCCGTCTAACCATTGACCAATTTAAGCCGTTTTTGTCAGCTTTGAGCTTTATACATTTTTTTTAAATTCTAACCTCATGTCTAATAAACTGATCGTTTTGTTTAGAATCAATTTTCAGGAACTGACCAGAAGTCTACATATTCGATTCATTAATAAAGTGAAGAATAATTTCTTATAACTAATTAATTATTTTTATTTGTATAGCACCAATACCCAGCTCAGAGAGCGCTGCTCTAAGGTGCTTTGGTTTTCCTCGATCATTGTATATCAGTTTTCATGAGACATCTTTTACCATCTCAACTCTCGGGGGAGCATAGAGTAGAGGAACATTTATGTCTCTACAGATACTTTGACTACAATTAATCGAACTTGCAAAGTATTGTTATCTCTCAAGAGTTAATATATATTGTAAACTTTTAAAAAGAAGATGTTTATGTAAAATACCAAGTCTTTACATGGGGAGAGACTACGTCATTAGGATTACCTACTGTATATGAGATTATTCCGAGAGTGGAACAAACTTTAAACCAATGTTTAAAATTGGATCGGTAATAAACGGTCCACAAGACGTCTGTTCATTTCATTTCATCACCCTCTGGATGGAACCTAATTAACTTATTCTATATACATGTAGGGATGTACTTCTTTCGAACCATCTGTTGTATATATTGCTCAAACTGCCATCATTCCTAAATAACCGTTGAGTTAAAGGGACAGTCCTATCAGGGTATTTTGGTAGAAAAAGCACGAAATTCAAGAGGACGCAGTGATGCATTTTGTTCTTTATCAAGTTAAATCTAGGACAAATAAAATGTTACCCTCACTATCATATTTGAAAATAATTGTGAAATAATCATATATAAGTAAAACCAGGGGCGTAATCTTGAATTTTGTTTCCACAAAAATCTCTTTAAGCTGTAACAATCGACAATGTTAAAGACAGCACTAGTACAAGAATTACAGCTGATATCCCTTTTCTATTTGAAATGTTTCATAACAGGTTACTGCACTAACTTGATACTCTTAGAGATATACTAACACTCATTGTAGTGTGGACGCATGCCTCAAGTCAAATTTATTCATTTTCCTGATTACTGAAACAATGGACATTTTACTGCATATTGAAACTCTGGAAACACCAAATACAGAGTTCTTTTTCCAGCATGTGTGAAATGCCTTATAACAGGTTCCTGCACCCCAAACCTACATGTATTGTTCTTTAGAGAAATATTCACACTCATTGTTGTGTGAAAGCATGCCTCTAGTTAAGGTTATTTACTTTCCTAATTCCTGGACCAACAGTATAATGCCCATGAACATCTCTGGAACCCCCAAATAATGAGCTCATTTTCTAGCCTGTTTGAAATGCCTAATAACAGGTTCCTGCACTAACTTGTTACTCTTTAGAGATATACTAACACTAACTGTTGTGAGGCAGCATGCCTCTAGTTAAAGTAATTCACTTTCCTAATTACTGGAACAATGGACATTATAATGCATATTGAAACTCTGGAACCATCAAAAACAGAGTTCATTGTCAAGCCTATGTGAAATGCTTAATAACAGCTTCCTGCAACCCAAACATTTAGCTCATAATATTCGCACTCACTGTTGTGTGGTAGCATACCTCAAGTTAAAATTATTCATATTCCTATTCACTGGAACAATAGACATTATAATGCACATGAACCCCCAAATACAGAGTTAATTGTCAAACCTATGTGAAATGCCTATTAATAGGTTCCTGCATCCCTAACCTTTTGCTCTTAAGAGAAATATTCACACACATTTTGCCTCTATACTTGAACAATCAACAGAGTAATGAACAACCCTGGCGCAACCCAACACATTCATCTACCAAAGTGTGATTCTTTCTATGGCTCTTTCCACTGAAAACATGTATGCAATGCGAAGTTTATCCCCTAAATAAATATACTCACGGTTATGTGAGGGTGGCACGATTGACAGTGTCAGGAACAATACAAGAACCACATACAGCACCATTCTTCTACCCATAGGTTCCAGACAGGTCCATGCAGCAAGCATTATGATACTGCCAAGGTTATCTGTAAAACAAGGAAAATAGAAGGTAGGATAAACCGTTTGAGGAAAAATGGAAAGATAACTTTCAAATATAGATTGCTCTTTTTCCTGAAATTAGAATGACAAAGAAGAAATGGTCATTGAACTGGTTACAAACAACACTGAAATACGGTACTTTAACAATTTTGGTAGTATTTTTCTCGTTTCAATATGTTAATTGAATAAAAGCATAAAAGGTACAAGGTTACATGTTAATGCAAATTATCATTTTCATAATGTATACTAGCTAGGGTTTACATCGGTGTACTAGTATACAGTACAAAATGGACACTCAACCGAATCCTGTATTTAATTTGATTTTCAAAAACTATATTTATAAAAACTAAATAAAAAATAGATTTTCAAAAAAAGGCTATAAAGGGTCGAGAAATACAAAATAAAGGTATGTCCATCAATCTTGTTTTAAAATTTTTAACTCCAATCTTTCTTCTACAGAGTCTCTGTTTACTGGCCGAAATGTTTGATAATGACGTTGCAATCAGAAAAATTCATACACTCTGGAGTAGTATTTACAGACGATCGTTAAGTGTCTATTGAAGCTCTCTTTTCGAGGCAAGAAATTTCATAATAATAATAAGTAATAAATTTCGAAACGGAAATCTGATTTGTCAATCATTCCAATCCAAATCATTTCCCAGAGTCACAAGCAAGCTTTATGTTTGTTTCTACCACACTTGTGAAAGAAAAAGAACCGGGGGCGTAGATCATTCATGATCAAAATATAATGATCAATTTACTGAGACTCACTGTTGACATTAGTACAAACAATACCAACAATATGTTCAGGAACATAACTGTCCAATAGTTAACTCATTAAGATCATTATACATAAAATAAAATCAGTAAAATAAATTTGAAACTTACATGATCAAGGTACAAATAAACAAGCACGGTCATATTGCACGAATTGCTTCCATAAAAGAAGGCTCTATACAATAACAAACATGCTTCTTTGAAGGTCGACACAAGCGCAAACCATACGACATTCAAATCTACCACAACACTTCAACGCAGGTTGCTATTCTAAGACGTGGTTGCGTTCCATAATAAAAGCCATTCATGTGCCTTTCGAACATAAAGGAATTTTGACGATCGCAAATGATTCAGCCTCATATCAATAGGACAACCATAACTGATTCACTTAAGATTGCGGGTTAGATCTGACAGGGTGAGGTTAGGTGAGGTCTTAAAGTATTTCACTTATACCTAGAAGTTTATTCCCTACCCACAGAGGCAGATCAAGTCATTAAACGTTGATACAGCCTCTGCTTTAACTCGCGGACTTGTGGGATAGAATGCAAGATGCCTGATTGAAGGCAATCAAAGTAAGGTGTGCAATCAGCGACGCTGTTCTAAAATCATCATTTTAGCTACTAAATCATGCCACAAAGGCAGAGCCACCTGTTCCATACAAGAAGCGTTGTCATTTGAAATTTGAAATTCAAATGGATTGTGGTGCAATTTATTTTTCGCCAGGTGAAACAGCCGGAACCCACGGATCTCGGCGAGTTAGAACAGAGGCTGTATCAACATTTCATGACTTGAACTGCCTCTGTGGAGAGAGAATGCTAGAAGTATTGCAGGGAGGAAGCCCGCAACACCAATGTGGCTATGCATTGCGGTGTAACCTGTGAGCATCGGCTGCAATTAACGAATCATGGGGGGTACTGCGCTGAAATTCAGTGTAGCATTGCGACCAAATCTTAGAACAGTTCTCTACTTCAGCAGAGTCCTACGGCAGGATTTAAGATCTGACAGGCATTTCCCAGTATTGAAGCTCGTCGGATGAGTGGTACAAGCTTTAAAGGGGCAGTAGCACGTTTTTAGGGGGAATATTAGGTGATGTCAGGAAAATGAAAATTAATGGTTCCAATTGAAAGACAATGTATTTTAACTAAATGACGCAGTACTAATTCAAATATGTAACTTAAAGTTTAGCCATGCGATTCCCTTTTCTTACACAAAATGAATTAAAGGTGTTCACACAAAATGGCCGCCAATGGATTTTATGTGAATCTCCATACTTTGTCTTCTGACTATGGATGATTGGCTTGTGTAGTTTTATTTTTGACACTGTCAACTTAATACATTTAGCATTAACTTACATGTATCAGTGATTTTTTTTAAATATAAAAGTAGCAAAAAACGTGCTACTGCCCCTTTAAAGCAGGCCTTATTAAGATCAACATCGTTGTTTATTGATTATACTGTATTTATTGTTACTTTAGTCCATTTATATATCGTATCCGTTTGACAGCCTGCCTGTTGTTGTTGCCCTAACAATAATACCAATTACATTAGAATATGCTACTCAAAGGAAATAGAGAACTACCATCGTGGTATTTATCATTTGCACAAAATTAACATGTTTGCAACTCAAAATTAATCTAATTGTTTAAAATAAAAACCCATATGCATACATGGGTATATACAAGTTATTTTTTCCAGAAATTCAATACACTTCGTGCTTTTAAAAATTGAATTACTTTCCTTAGGTAAATACCATTCATTAACCAGAGATATCACTTTCAAAGCGCTACAATAACCCAATACAAGACTTCATCGTTTTAAACCTAAACCTTCTGACACAATGTAACTTTCATGTTAAAGCCTTGCTATGGTTCTGATATAAAAGCTCAATACAGAAACTGTATCACTTTCAATATGTTTTCAAATACGACAGATAGATAGAATAGGTTCATTTTTAATACATATTATAACAATGTGTTCATATACAATAGTATAAACAGGAAAATTCACAAAATGTCCTATAATTATTTCGAGTGGTAAATATATACGATATCGTTTCTTACATTACTTGCAAAATGTGTGAAATTATTTAGTCATTAGGTGTTCAATTAAGTTCATTTTACCATCCTTCTTTTGAAAGATATGATTTTAAAAACATCACGTCCCTATCAAACGCTCTCATGTGAAGATCATTCTAGAACACGTTTGACATAGATTTGCGGTCAAATATGCAATACAATTATTAACATGTAGTGTAGATACATCCTCTTCCAACAGAGGCAGATCAAGTCATGAAATGGTGATCTAGCCTCTGTTATAATTCGCCGAGTTTCTGGGGTAGAATTGGAGATGCCTGATTGGAGACAATCAAAGTTAGTTGTGCAATCAGCATCGGTGCTTTTAAATCATAATTAATGCTACTGATTCATGGCAAAGGCAATGTGATATGAACCACCCTTTCAATGCAAGAAGCGTTTTCATTTGATAAAAAGATTCAAATATTGTGGTGTAATTTTTTGCCGCCAGGGGAAACTATCGGAACCCACGGATGTTGTCTAAATAAACTATTGGTAGGATCAACATTTAAGACTTTATCTACCTCTGTGGGGGAGAGAATGGTGTACATATGACCCTTAATATAATAATTACAAAGTAATATCTGTAAAATAATCTGTTAACAAATAGTGACATTTTTTAACATTCTAAAAAAATGTTGGTTTTAAATGGAACATATTTAATAATGAACAGTGAAACTTTTGTTCTGCAGTTGTAGATTTCATGATGTATTTAGATGTAGAATCCTTACAAGATGGAAATTATCTAACATTCGAATATATTATAAATAAGAAACTATATTTAACAAAATATATATAATACAATAAATAAGAAATTAATCTTTTACTCCAAATTTAATTTACATTGGCTTTCAAAAGTTAACTTATATTTTTTTTTTATTTATTGCGTGTAGTTTCGTTAATATAAGACTATTAAATATCCACATGTTTATACTTGAGTTTAAATATTACGCCATTAGTCAAATGTCGATCTTTTAAATATGAACTAGATATCGTCATTATATTGATTGATGATTATGGACAAAACAACCGTATGCATCATGATGTGTTACAATTTTCGTACTAAATAAAAAGAAATGCAATCGACTTTCAATAAAGCCTTTAGTAATCTTTAAAATTTTCATAATTCATAATATGTTATTTAAAATGATACTTACATCTGGCAAAGTAATCATCATGTGTATCATAATAACCAGTACCGGTGCAAATGCAATGAATCCATGTTCAATAATTGGCTATCTCTTGCAGTATGAAATGCAGTCTACGGAAATGAATATCTCTTTGATGAGTTTTATGACACGAACGGCGGAAGTTCATTCACGAAAAAGCTTTTTGATTCGCTGATGCCTTCAATATCAACAATTCCAATGATACTTTGAATTGAATTCATTCATCGGGCAAACATCTGCTGTTTACAACATTTATAAAATCAAGGTTAAAAGGTTCACGGGTTGCGAAAATACTATCGTTTGTATTGAGCTGACTGGGGGCGTATTATTGGACGTTAAGAGCTTGGAATCGCTACCGTGTTAGATTGTTCATGGTAACAAAAAGCATCCGCGCATTCTATTTAATCATTTGTTGTCATCTTATCAATTTACTAGTCAATCTTTTTTCAATAAAATGGCAGAATATATTCATTTGCAATTAATTGAAGTCTTTGATTACATTCTGAATCACAGATATGTGATCTTATTTAAAGCACGTTTATTACACTGACTTTTTTCGGTTAAATCTTATAAAAGGTTTTTTATTTCCTTTTTCGTGTCTTTCAATTCACATGGTGATTTTACCTTTCTAAAGGTAGAGCAAACATCATCTGCCTCCGTTTTAATAGTTCATACGCATAAAAACAGAATCTTATCATCTAAATGCCATTAAAATGAAGTATAAGAATATCATTTGGATTTGTACAGTGAAGACCAATAAATCTTAAGAATTGTGAAGAAAAATAAGCGTGAAATGATGCAATAGGTGCAAAGTACTTTAAGTTTGTGTCATATTGTAGCATAAAAAATAGTGCGATGAAAATATTATTCAAATGCTAAAAGTCGTAAGCATTAGGTTCCAATAGAAAATAACAGACAGACAGAGACAGACAGACAGACAGACAGAGACAAAGATATAAACATAGACAAAGACAGACAGACAGACAGACAGACAGACAGACAAAGAGACAAAGACGAACTCTCTCCCAGAGAGAGAGAGAGAGAGAGACAGAGAAACCGACAGAGAGAGACAGACAGAGACAAAGACATAGAAATAGACAGACAGACAAAGAGACAGTGACAGAGACGAACTCTCTTATTCTATTTACGATAAGAACTTAAGATAAAATCGAAAAACTATATATATGTATATAGCGAGAGAGAGAGAGAGAGAGAGAGAGAGAGAGAGAGAGAGAGAGAGAGAGAGAGAGAGAGAGAGAGAGAGAGAGAGAGAGAGAGAGAGAGAGAGAGAGAGAGCCGGCAGACAGACAGACAGACAGAGTCATAGACATAGTATAGACAGAAACGAGGTCCAAATCAGACAGAGATAGACAGACAGAGACACGAAGAGAAGCGACGCACCGCAGAAATGAAACACCACACAAGTAAACCACGAGTCATTACAGTGAATACCTTTTGACAGAGTAACTATTCGATTCATTTGCCCTGATACATGCCAGCTTTAGCTGTGATTATAAAAGGTAACGTATTCCTTTGCAGATATGGTCACATAGGTCTATTCAGCGGGTACGTTATGATAATACTTCGAATAGATCATAGCAATGAATACTATTTATATGCTTCCTTGTTGCGACACTCAGCAAAGCCGGGAGTGATATTTATACAGAACTCCTTATGCAGTTAGTAGTTGGTGAATTATTTTTGAAAAACGTTTGGACCATTGATTATTCAATAGGCTGCTTTTCCCCGGGTTTATCCCTCATAAGAGTAAACCTAATATGAATATAGGTAATGACGGCGATCAGAGAAGAAAAGGAAGAAAATGGCGTCCACTAGCCAGTATTACAGACTGGTCATATTCATTATGTTTTCAACGCTTACATTCGTCAAATTGACAAATCAGCAATTAGGTAAGTGAGTTTGTAATACATACATGTACATATTACCATGATTTTTACTTTCTTTGACAGACAACGATGGAAGAAAACTAAGACAATTGGAGTTGAAATGACCATTTTTAACTTAGCTTCTGATACCATCACGTTTGTTAACATGATATCCGATATATATCGATAGCTTTCAACACCATTAACTTGATTCGTATTCTTTCACACGCATGATAAACACCATTCAGATATGTGCATTTATTACCTACATGTAGGGCAGTCATATAAATGTTCAAATTGTTCATATGTTGTCTTAAAGCATGCCCTGTGACGTCATGCTGCAAAGAGAAGTAGGTTTTGAACTTTTGAGTATTTTCTTTAATTGTGAACCTACGGTAATAAACAGAATATCATATTCGTGTCCATGACATACTATGTTTACGAAACTCGTGCCTAAATATCAGTATATCCGTCGCTCTCGCTCGGGAAATACTAATATCTAGCAACTCGTGCCATTAACATAATTTGTCATGGAAAGTTATATGATCTTCTCTATGTACATGGGAAGATCTAACTTTTGATCAAGTGACATGTACCTTTGAACAAATCATAATCAAAGCGCTTACGCAGTTTTTCTTACCCTTTTTATTTTCATATCATATGAGTTTTTGTTTAAACATTCGGTAGGATAAATTCGTTATACCATTCAGACATGGGGAAGGGATAAACCAGCCTCTCGCTTGGTATGCAACTCGCCAACACCAAGTGAGAGGCTAATATATCACTATGAACCCCGCGACTGAATGGCATAACTTATAGTAGATTTTAAACTATCTATGTTTGATTTTCCCAGTAAACATAGCCGATGACAAACCAGCAGCCATGAGCTCTGTATCAAACGGCAGTGATCCTGGGTTTGCAGTGGATGGGAACATGACAGAAGACTCAATTTGTTCCCAGACTAACAGTTCCTCAGAGGGAGACCATTGGTGGAGACTAAATCTCACCGAGTCTCTTGTTGTGCGGCAAATAGACATCCGTCTCACTTCAACATGTGAGTATCTCTAAATATGAAACCATACATCCATATAAATTGTATTTTCATCATACTAACTTCATAAATGTCACTGAAAGAATTGTATCAATGTTGCAAAAAGGGATTTTCTGGAAAACAACGTATTCATTAAGTCGCTTGTAGGCAAACTAAATGGGATACATACTTCCATATCAAGCAGAGCTAAGATACCACAATAACATGGCGAGGAAGATTTATGCATCTACCCAAAGACTTAGTGTATTTTCAAAATGATTAAGTTCTTTTCTAGAAAAACTTGCCCATCTTATGTATGTTTAGGTCTTTTCCAGAAAAACTTGCCCATCTTATGTTTGTTTAGGGTTTTTTTTCCAGAATATCTTACCCATCTTCTGTATGATTAAGGTCATTTCCGGAACATCTTGCCCATCTAATATATGTTTAATTAAAATGCCTTTCACAAATACTTGATTTATTATCCTGTGCATTGTTTGTTTACAAGTATGATAGAAGTGCAATCTCTTCAACCCATCAGTTCGTAGGTGTCCACTAAGGAGATAACTTATACCCTGTTAAAGAGATAGTGAATTTAATATTGTCATAGTTTGGACAAATCGGTCTACATTTTTAAAGAACTGCCTGTTTCTGAGTGAAAGTTTAAATTCGCATTCGACTTGTGAGGAAAAGTTCTTAACATGTAAATAATTTGCTCTGAATTCGATCATTGATCATTGAATATTCTGACAATGCATCTTTCTCTGTCCTACTCTTCATAGTCAAATCCGTTTACCTCCATGTAACAATTGCTCTCGAACTCATATTGTCAATTAGAGACTCTAAAGGGTGTGGGTTCGAATCCCGCATAGGACTCGGCCCGAAAAGGTACACGAATCTGTACTTTTCAAGATAGTGTGATCCCAAATATAACATTGTTACTCTTATTGTCAACTTTTACCTTTTTTCGTTTTCTAAGAATGCTATAAAAAGAACTGAAGAGGAGAATCTTACAAGAATCTTCCGTTTTTTGAAGTCATACAAATTCATCATTTGAATGTTTCGATAAATAGTGCTGTTCAAGTTTGGATGCCCTCTTTAAGTTTTACATCACGGGATAAACTAATTTACTAATTACGAATTTGATACAACTGAAAATAAATTAATTATTGACACCCCCTCAACTTTACTAAAAAGATAATGTAAAACTGGGTGTTTAATTCAGTTCTGCGTGACGCTTTCAACGATACACAAGTTTACATCACCGATGTACCGGAAGTGCCTGATGAAACAAATGAACCTTGTCAACTAATGACCGGAAGTGACAACACAACAAATAGCCCGGACGTTATTGAAATGAAATGTGACATGAAAGGACAGTATGTCGTCATCGTAAAACGAGAGACTCTTGACAACAGTACAGAGTTATCCCCCCTTCAACTTTGTGAAGTCGGCGTGTTTGGTGAGGAATATATATTTTTATAAATTTCACAGTGATCCAAAATGATTTAGTTGAACTTCTTTCGAAATATAGCATAACTTTCACGTTACAGCTATTGTTCCTAAGTGAAATGCAATATAACCTTTAATTGAGTTATAACTCATATTAAAAAATATCAACGCACGTATTATAGTATTTAACTATGATGGGGAAATATTTGTCAGGAAATGAAAATTTAAACTAAATGAAGCAGTAATAATTCAAATATATAACGTAAAGTTTAGCCATGCGATTCCTTTTTCTTACACAAAATGAAATAAAGGTGTTCACGCAAAATGGCCGTCAATGGCTTTTATGTGAATCTTCATACTTTGTCCTCTAACTATGGATGATTGGCTTGTGTTATGAGATTTTGACACTGTCAAAATAATTCATTTAGCATTAACATACAATTATCAGTGAAATATTTAAAAG
The DNA here is from genome assembly GCA_916613615.1 of Steromphala cineraria. NCBI lineage: Eukaryota > Metazoa > Mollusca > Gastropoda > Trochida > Trochidae > Steromphala > Steromphala cineraria. The sequence continues at coordinate 51,052,337 of OU744722.1, read as the reverse complement.
CTAAATATTCAAAAAACGTGCTACTGCCCCTTTAATGCTTAATGTAACATTTTGATAGTGTCAAAAATATCATTACACAAACCAATCACCCATAGTCAGAGAACAAATAATAAAGATTCACACAAAGAACATTGGCGGCCGTTTTTGTGTGATCACCTTTAATTCATTTTGTGTAGGAAAAAGGAATCTTTACATTAAATATTTTATTTATTATTTTTAATTATTACTGATTCATTTAGTTTAAACATATCGTCTTACAATTGGAACCATTTATTTTCATTTTCCTGACATCACCTTATATGCACCCTAAAACGTGCTACTTCCCTTTTAAAGTACACTTTTTAAGCATTGCATTATAATAAATGTCATATAAAATATTGATAGACCGAAAACTGTCACTCATGACTGCCAGTATTGAACTAAATTGTTCCATGTTTTATTGGAGTTCCGTGATCAATAATTAACAATAATGTTTATTCATAAGGGTACATACATATTAGTTATGATTATTCTGAAAGCTGATAGAAATAGTATTGACTCATTTTAGCAAAAAGCATGTTTAATGATAGATAATAAAAGATAATCTAGCATATGCTTCAAACACAACACATTTGAAATTAGAAATTATTCTGTATCCACTTTACTTCGGTATTAATTCATTAATTTTAAGCTACACGTTTCTCTACAGCTATCTTTGTATTGAGATAATCTAGCATTTGCTACAAATACAAAACATTTATAAAGAACATGTTCTGGATCCACCTTACTTCAGTTTTCATTCAAATACTTATAAGCTACACTGTTCATTTCAACTACCTTTGCAGGGAGATCAAGCATAAGCTACAAAACGAAACAATCGTTTAAATAACAGTATCTCAAGTACATGTATGTCAAGCCCAACGTTTTTTTCTCCTATTATTCATATTTTACTTACGTTCTATTTCCAGTGTGTATGAATGGAACATATGGTCCAAACTGTTCCATGACCTGTGGTCAGTGTCGGGAGGATGACTGTAACGCTGTGTCCGGCGTGTGTCCAGGGACATGTAAAGACGGGTACACTGGGAGTCTGTGTGACGCAGGTATAGATAGAAAATATTATAATTATGATAGTCCGTGACTGTCTTTACGACACGAGTGACTAGATATTAGTATTTCCCAAGCGAGAGCGTAGGATATACTAAAAGAACATAACATGTCATGGGCACAAATTTTTCATACTTTGTATTACCAATCACAGGTCGCGAAATTGTATAACATAGAACACAGAATATAGTATTCGTATTCGTATATTGTATGTTAACGAAACTCGTGCTTAGGTCACAATATTACCTATATTATAGTACGCACTCATGTTGTAAACATAATTTGTCATGGAAATTATATGACATCCTCCATTTACAAGAAGATCTAGCATTTTCTTATGATTTTAAGGGAAATCTTCTATGAGCAATCATGAAGCTTCTCCAGCCTCATCGTTACTTTTATTACAGGAGTGATGTTGAAAGGTTTCGTTTGATAATTTTTGATATTTTTCATGGGACTAGAATGACAGCTGGACACATTTGAGTATTGTTTGTTTGTATCTGATCCCTTTTGAAAACAATGTGATTTAGTCTTAAAGGGGTAGTAGCACGTTTTTAGGGGGGATATAGGATGATGTCAGGAAAATGAAAATAATTAAAAGGTTCCAATTAAAAGACAATGTATTTAAGCCTAATGAAGCAGTAATATATCAATATATATAATGTAAAGTTCAGCTATGCAATTCCTTTTTCTTACACAAAATGAATTTAAGGTGTTCACACACAAATGGCCGCTAATTGACTTTATGTGAATCTTTTTAATTTGTTTTCTGACTATGGATGATTGGTTTGTGTAATGAGATTTTTGACACAATCAAATGTTACATTAATCATTAACGTACAATAAATTGAAAATATATAATTTTTAAAAAACGTGCTACTGCCCCTTTAATCACCAATCACATTTGCGGATCAATCACGTTGCGCACGACACCTAAGAGAGTTCCAAAAATAGCACATGACGAGAGAAGTTGGTTGTTGAGAAATAAGTATAGATTTTTTACTTCTAAAACTAGGCGTAAAACTTACTTTTTTCAGGCCTTGTTTCTTATACAGAATCATGATTTTATCTACTATATATTATTGCACTTTTGGATTGCAAAGGTCGACCTCTCCCAAACGAAAGTACAATGTCCTCCCCGGAATCGAATATACTAGTACATGCTGTTACATGAGAAATCGAAGCGCCATAAAATATCATTATCAGGGTGATGTTCATACGTATTGCTATAGACAGAGTACACGCATTAACATATACATTGTATGTTGTCTATATTTCTCTGTAGTATGCCAGAGTGACGTCTATGGTCCGAACTGCTCCTTGACCTGTGGTCAGTGTGGTATCGAGGGATGTGATCACGTGACTGGTTCCTGTAATGGAGGATGTATGAATGGATATACGGGCAATTTGTGTAAAACAACGTTCACGACTGCAGACACAGGTTTGTATAAACTAAGACGTATTAAAAGAATAACCATTAATTTGCTGTTGTTTGCCTACATAATCAATTGATGTATTTTCCACTGTCTATTTATTGTCATTCAAAATAAAGACTATTAGTACAACAGGTATCACGTAAACAAGCATTCTCTCCCGACAGAGGCAGATCTAGTCATGAATTGTTGATACAACCTCTGTTCTATTACGCCGACTTTTTGGGATAGAATCGGAGATGCCTGATTGGAGGCAATCAAAGTTAGTTGTGCAATCAGCGACGCTGTTCTAAAATCATTATTTTGAATTTCAAATGGATTGTGGTGCATTGTAATATAACAGAGGCTGTATCAACATTTTATGACTTGATCTGCCTCTGTGGGGAGAGAATGATAAACAAAAATCCGCAGCTATTTGATTGAGTAGTCGTTTCTGGTTTGAAACCGATTTGTTTGTTTGTGATGTCAAAATCATTTGCTAACACAAGTAAATGTCTTGTACATTTGTACATTGTACATTTTCAAATTTAAGATTGAAAAAGAATGCAATTTGTGGGCCTTTGACTTTAAACAGAAAGAAGTTCACATACACATTGTAAAAACCGTCACTGATAGTAAAACTTTTATTGCAATCAATCAGGATTCGGTATTTCTTTGCCAGAAACAAATTATTCTTGTTACAGAGGGTACTAGGGAAGAATTGATTCAAATAACATGTGAGGAAAGTATAAAGGGCGCAGTCTTTATCAGAAATATGTTTCGTTGGATTGATGTATCTATTTGTAATATCCAGAGTTGTCCCCCCTTGCCGCTGGAGGTGTTGGCGCTGCAGTAGGTATTGCTGTCACCCTCGTCATCGTGGCCGTCATCATCATCGTCATCTGCTGTTGCATGACACAGGAAAAGAAGTCAGTATTTTTATTACCTAATAAAATTCACCAAAATTACAGTGATTAAATTAATTAAATTAAAACGTTTTATATCACTGATAAGTATTTGAGATAGAAAATTGTATATGTTGGGTTGATTTCAAATACTGATTAAATCATTGTTTCTGCAGTCTCATCATCTGTAACAATTATTTTTGAGGATTTTATTTTAAAACTGATAGAATTAAATGTTATAATGATCATCATATGGTTAATATATTGAAGTGCCGAAAATATAATTTTCCGAGATGCTTTTGTTGTCGTTGACTCTATTAATTTACAAATATCATTACAATAAACGAATATAGGATTTTTGAGATGCCTAGTGAGAATTATTGACTCTTTATCCATGAACTGATGTTATCTGTAATTTACGAAAAAAGAAATTTCAAAATTCTTTGCGATTAATTATTGACTTTTAAATTAACAAATATCATTGCAAATAGTAAAAAATGAATTTTCGAAACAGTTCGTCAGAAATGGTTGACTCATTATCAGTTGTGGAAAACCATTGCAATTAGCAAAAATAGGATTTCTGGATATTTTGCAAGACATTGGTGTCATACATTATATTCGATGTTCTGATTCCATATGGACTTTTTACTGAAACAGGGTAGAACATGACATGCCGACAGTTGGAGTGAATGCTGTACGATACGGCAGGAATAACGAAACGTTCCAGGAAGATGCAGAACACAACAATACCAGCTCCTTAGACAGAACACACCAATATGAAGAGTTAGACGCTCGCCTGTAAGTTTCACCAATATCATATAAACCAACAATAAGCAAAGTAATAGGCCCTGTACGATATCACACAGCTAGAGTGACATTGCGCGCCATCTCGATAACCCTTTAGTGAACAGTATACAGCTGCGTATCTTAAGTTTAACTTGCTATGGTATCTTTATGGAAATATCATGTAATTTTGGGTTCTTGTACACGTCAATTAAATATCTCCAGGAACACTGACATAGGATCACCATTTGTCGATGTGGACAATGACCATTATCAAACATGATTTTCAGTTCGTTTGGTCACTTGTTCAAACAAATTTAATTTCGCACGGTTAATAATACAAATTGGGTCATATTTTTTAAATTCAGATTTTGTTATGCTTTGATTAAAATATTCCATTTAGTCTCTCTGAGAGGAAATTCAGCATAATTATATTGATTTAATGCAGAGGAACTAATTTGACTTATATCTAAAGCTATTGAATACTTATGAAGGACTTTATTGATAAAAAACACAGTGTTTTCGAAATTTCGACCCTTTGTCACTATAAAGAGATTCCAAAATTGTTATATTAATTGTCAAGGCGAATATGTGAACGCAAAATGCATGCTATCTTATTTTGTGAAATTTCAACATTATCCTTTTCGTTTTCGAAATGCTAGACTGTCTCGAAGGCATTGCAAATTACATGATATACGCACTAGTCTACGGAGGTAAGTTAAAAAACTTAAGGTTTGAAAGCGGTATAGTGCGTTCTACCTCGGTAACTCAGTAGTACGGCCTATCTCAGGAGCAAAGGTAGACAGTACGCAAAAAACCTAGCATGCAGATAAACCTATACATTGATATCAAAGTATAGTTTACATATATTAGCGACCAAATACCTATCTTTTACGGTATTTAATCATTTTCATACCTTTCAAATACCTTCGGGCAGAGTTTCGTATGGCTGAGGTTTTATTATTCATAAATGTAGATTATTATTGTTCAAGACATAATATTTATCATATCTATCATTTTAAAAGCTAAGACGAGGTATTCATAAACGCCATGTTATTGAATATCTTCTGATAATATGAATATAGAAATGGCCTGAACAGAAAGCTCATGTTTCAGCTATCAACCAACCTCTACGATATCCAGGAATGGCGTTGTTCCTACAGTGATTCTGACCCCATCAGATGAGGAAGAAGTCACTACATCTTCCACTGACCCCCATTACTTCTCTATGTCCGGTGCCAATCTACACCTGTATGAAGACATGGATGGGCACGTGACCAAAAGTGGCCCGGATGATGTTGTGGATCCGGATGATGTTGATAACAAGCATGATGTTGCTGACGCAGATGATGTTGCTGGCGCGGATGATGCTTTTGACCCTGATGATGTTTACCCGGAAGTAGTTGAACTTCCGGAGCCGTCTTTTCTTGAGAAAAGCTTGGGTAGCAATTCGTATATAACTATGAGTGAACTAAATACGTACGAGAACACACAAATGTGAACCCGTAAACACACAAAATGAATGACTTTCCCATAAATACAATTCATATCTTAGGACGTTGTTTTCTGTCTGTTCTGTTCGCTGTTCGATTCATACAATCAAGTAATTTGTGTTCATTGGCTTCTGGTAAGATTTTATGTTATTATCAATCAGGAAAATATTTATTTTGCAATTTTCGGATAATAGTTTCTATTGAGGCTATCATTGATAGAACGTGTTTGCATCAGTCTTTTCAAAACAAATATTGCATTTTGAACTTTAGCAATCAAATAAAAAGGATATTGTAATCTCCCTCGACGAATATAAACGCGATCATAGCTTCAACGTTAGAAGTGAAATAGTCGAGAGAAAACATTATTTCAGTCACTGCTAGGATTTCCCATCGTTATTGTTATTATCTTCTTTATGTAGGTTTATTTTCTGATTTGAATGATTGTAACATTTACTTTGCAAAACTTCAGTTATTGTTCCATACAACGAAGAAGAGTTGACGTTCGTATCACATTTTAAACCATTTCAAGTATTTTAATTGTATTTCATGGTTCAAATGCAGGTTATCGAGAGTACCAGAGCTTCAATATGAAGTCGATCAGACATTTTCTTAGTTTTTGTTGTTGTTAAGATGTGTAGTTTCCAAAAAAACGTATTTGCATTATTCTTTAAATTGGTTTGTCATATATTTCAGCTTACTCTAATTGTTCGAATAAAAACAATTAATGTTTATGCTGCATCAAATATTACCTTCTCTGTATTATCCAATACCCATGGCCTAAACAGTATTAGTAAACCTAGCCTCAATATTATCCGTTTCACTTCTGTACTCATTCTCTCCCCACAGAGGCAACTCAGTCATACCCCAGTTAGCCTCTGTTCCATTACGCCAAAATCCTGGGGTTCCGGCAGATCTTGTAACTTGAGATATCTCCCTTATTTGCAGCCAATGAAAACACCTTTTGGATGTCCACGACTTCGGGAATACTCAACGGTCGCTCAGTGACTTTTAAAAGAATCATGCCTTTAGGTTTCTTTTTCATTAACAGTGTGAGTCTCAGAGAGGGAAACTATTTCAAAATCAGATATGTATAGGGTTTTTCATTAGAAACATATTGTTTTATAATTGTGTAAATTGTTCTTCGTTTTATGATTAATTATATTTTAATAATTCACCAAATAAAAACCAATGCGAAGGTAAAAAGCGATTGTTTTGTAGAAAAAAGAGTTATCTCCCTTTGATGCGGATCCACACGGGAATAGCCGAACTTTTGCGAATGACCACTTTTGAAACGGCGTCGCTGATTGCACAACTAACTTCGATTGCCTCCAATCAGATTTCTACCTTTCTATCCCGTATCCCGTAATAGAACAGAGGCTAATTCAGGTATGACTGAAACGGGTGATATTGAGGCTAGGTATACTTAGACTGATGGTCTAAACTGTAGATGTTGACTCCAAACCAACCTGGCTCCCCAGCATTGTTCATTACCGCTTGGCTCCAAACGCGATGGGCATGTCAACCAAAATTCTTAGATATGCCTGGTGTGAGATAGACCTATGTATTTGAAGAGTCTGTGATCCCTATTAAAACAGGGGTAAATGATAAAGCTGTGTGCTCACCAAAGCTCTGGATATATGAAATTAAATGACAAATGCAAAAATATTCAATCAGTCAGTGCTCGTGTAGACGAGAAAACATTTTACACAGGACAGAACATGTCCCATGTTGCTTATCGCAAGCACAATACTTGACTTGTATCATTGATCTATTACCTTTCAATATTTGTAGAGTGAGCCCTGCTCCAGTACATATAGCCATTGACAGATAGGTGCGATTCGGACCAGAGAAAGAGAGTCACAACATGTAGATGTTACTGTGAATATCTTTGATTAAATGTGAGTACTATATTAATACGTTTTATGGCTTACGTGGACGAGAATCCATTTTCCTTCAATAGTATAATGCATGAACATGTAAAGATCCCACGGTACCTTATGACAATGCTTACGGGAGACCCCCCCCCCCCCCCCGCCCCCTCCAGAACAGAGAGGGACACGAGACGACGTTGAGTAACGGACTTAAGACGAACACAAAATGAGAAGTCTCAGTAAATCTATCCTCAATTATATACTCGCTTAACTCCGGTATTGAGACACAGTATTGTGAAGCGAATATTATTGAGGCTAGCTTCACCTAGACTGCAAAATTGGGCAAATGTAACAAATTAACAGCTCTATAAGACTTGTCTTAAATGCGTAATATTTTCTCATGCGTATGAAAAACCCAGATTTAAATAAGAATACGTTTATCTTTAGTGAAGGAAAGCCAACTCAATATTTAGGGAAGCATTTTCAGTAGAAACGTAATTGAAACGTTATAAGAAATAAAGGTTTTAAAGGGGCAGTAGCACGTTTTTAGGGGGTATAAAGGGTGATGTCAGGAAATTGAAAATTAATGGTTCCAATTGAAAGATAATCTATCTAAACTAAATGGAGCAGTAATAATTCAAAAATATAACGTAAAGTTTAGCCATGCGATTCCTTTTTCATACAGAAAATGAATTTAAGGTGTTCACAAAAAATTATTTTATGTGACTCTTCATACTTTGTCCTTTGCCTACAGATGATTGGTTTGTGTAATAAGATTTTTGACATAGTCAAAATAATACATTTAGCACTAACTTACAATTATCAGTTGAAAATTTAAAATATAATTTTTTTTAAAAACGTGCTACTGCCCCTTTAAAATCAATGTTTCTTCGCATTTTGTATTACCCCATAAGCATTCTTTACAACGCTCTATCGATTGTTCACTTTTCAATGAATCATGACTTCCTTCTTCTATCGAAACGTCACGGAATAAAAGCTACACTGTCAGTAATGTATCAGGGGGAGTCAAAGTTCAGTGTTCAAAACGCTGTGTGCTTTCAAGTGCAGTCAAGCGAGACATTATCTACTCGTTTATAACTTCCTTATTCCCATGGCCTAGAACAAACATCGTCATAATAGTGTTTTGTCATATGTAAATAAGGTAAATTGTAAGGGATTAACTAAATCTAGTAAAATGTAAGAAGTACATTAGAAAACATTTAAATATTAAACAAGACCAACCACATTTTCTGGATAAACAACTTCTCCGTAACATACAGTTGTTTATAGATCCAATTGGCCAAAGAAACCTCTTGGCTTAAATTTTCCCCAATCTCCCTCTAGAAAACTGTTTAAAAATTAAACAAAAACAAAAAGAATTTCCGGATAAAAAGCTTCTCCGTATCATACAGTTGTTTATAGATCCAATGGAACCTCTTGACTTAAATATTACCCGATCTCCCTCTAGAAAACTGTTTAAAAATTAAACAAAAACAGATTTTTTTTTCTGGATAAACAGCTTCTCCGTAACATACAGTTGTGTATAGATCCAACGGTACCTCGTGACTTTAATCTTACTCGATTTTCCCATAATGCGAATAAAATGTTGGATGCACAAATACATTAGAAAACATTGAACAATTATACAAGAACAGTCATCGATCCCACTTGAATGTAAGCATACACGACGACACTCAGTGATTTTAATCATAAAGAAGTTGATATACAACATCTAGCTGCTCAAAACTTTCAACCAGATTTAGATCATTTGGAAAACATATCATTCTCTCCCCACACGGGCTGTTCATGAAATGTTGATCGAGCCTCTGTTCTTATTAGCCGAGTTTGTTGGGTAGAATGGGAGGTGCCTTATTGGAGGCAATCCAAGTTAGTTGTGCAATCAGCGATGCTGTTCTAAAACCATCATTTTGGCTACTGAATCATAGCAACAATATCGAAATATGAACCACCCTTTCTATGAGAGAAGCGTTTTCATTTGCTAAAAAAAATCAAATGGATCGTAGTGCAAATTTTCTCTTATTTTCTCTCTCTGTTCTTAAATCGCCATTTTGGCTACCTTATAATGGCAAAGGCGTTGTGATACAAAACACCCTTTCGATGCGTTGTCATTTTCTAACAAAAATTCAAATGGATTGTGGTGCATTTTTCTCTGCCAGGAGAAACCTCCGGAACCAACGGATTTGGTCTAATAAGAACAGAGGCTCGATCAACATTTCATGACTTTATTTTCCTCCGGAGGGGAGAGAATGGAAACATATATATAACTTGAATCTGTGTTTCGAGATAATGACATGTAACGTTGCATCAAGAACTGATACAGCAAAGCAAACAAATACAATTGGCAAACGATATGTTCTGCCTCCCTATGATTAAGTATACATTGGCGTACATTCGTACACGGAGGTGTTCGCGACCTAGCTGTGAGGTTCGAGTCTTGAGGCTTTGTCGATATCTTTTGCCATGAACAACTCGGTAAGTATCTCTTTAACAAGACTGTGTAACACAATGATGTTTCTGGTGAAAGCGAACCCGCTCGATTAAAGCACATAATACCCTTACCGAGGCGTACGATTACCCTAACACATTCACTTCTCAAAAGCCATTGGCGACTTTTCAAAGGATTGTTTACATATTCAGTGAGTTGCTGTTAAGCTCCGCTTGGCAATATTTCAACTACCTGTATTAGCGGCGTCTGTTAAAACACGATCTTAACACTACTCTTTTGACCTCAAAATTATCACAAATGAACTGAATTTGCATATTTGAGTTTTGTTGGAGAGTCAATGGCTTGTAAATCCCCGTTTATTACATGTCCCTTGAAAAGTTTCCTCCAAAATTAAAAGTACCGTATCTAGATTTAGTTTTGTAGGATATTGAAAACTACTTCAATTCAAATCCTAATTTAACCCATTATATATCGAACACGCTTGTGTATCGACCCTAGATAAGCATGGAAGTTTAACACGTACCCGTCCGTTAACATCTATTAATAGAGTGCACTAGGGGTGTCAACATAATATTACTTCCTGAATTCTTAGTTGAGAATATGGCGAGAGAAGGACAGTTTCTATTTCTCCTCACAATAACGCTAACAACGAAGTCAGTTGAAGGTAGGTTGTTATGCATACTTACTATTGTATCATAGATACAATACATATATGATTTGTTTGATTAATAGAAATAAAAGCTCGATAATCAACATTATCAGAAATTTGATCTATGTTGAATAAGACTTACTTTACCTACATGTATAAACGTGCTGCTTTTAGGTTTTGTAGTTGCTCGACGCGAAACGTAAGGTATTCATTGAGTATATACGAGTATGTATGTCAACAGACGAATGTAAGCTAAGCGGTACCCCCGGTATTCAAGATCCTAATGATAGGAATATTGTATAGTATTGTTTTGAAAAGTTTTGATAAATACCATGCTAAGCTCACCATTAAAGTATTTTGAAGGAAAACCGAAATATGTTAATCTGACTTGCAATATTTGCAACAAAACGATATCGTTACGCATGACAAGTGTGACATTAAACAAATTACGTGTCACATATTCATAGGACACACAAGACATTTTAAAGGGGCATTAGCACGTTTTTAGGGGGAGTATAAGGTGATGTCAAGAAAACGAAAATAAATAGTACAAACTGAAAGACAATGAATTTATACTAAATGAAGCAGTAATTACTCAAATATATAATGTAAAGTTCGGTCATGCGATTCATTTTCCTCCCAAAATGAATTAAAGGTGTTCCCACAACAATGGCCGCCAATGGAATTTATGTAAATCTTTATGATCTTTTTCTCTTACTATGGATGAATGGTTTGTGTAATGAGATTTGTAACGCTGTCAAAATAAAACATTTAGCTTCGAAGTACAATTAACAGTGAACATTTTAAAATATAAAATTTTAAATAAACGTGCTACTGCCCCTTTAAGACAAAACATAAAGAATATATGTACAACACTTGTTATGCAGAGGATATGACTTAAAAATTCAAGTCAACTGTGTATAAAATACAAGCCAATAGTGCATAAACAAATATACATCGTTTTGAAATATTTGTGCATAGAGGAAATAAGACTTGTTTCAGTATTGAAACGACTGTTTTGTTCCAAAATGCAAATATATAAGTTGCAACATCAATGCATTATCTATTCACATTCGCCTATTTCCCCGTTTGCATATTATGAAAAAGCGGGAGTACACAATTACACTCAGCAGAAAAGTAACGGCAATGACTAAGATAGAAAATCCTGTCAGATTTAAAATCAATACCGCTTTTCAGAGCATAGGCTGTTGCATAATACCCTTTTTTATTACCTATATGGTTGAAAATAAGTAGTGACATATTTTCAATATAAGCACTAGTGCACATATCACTTTTGCCTAGCAACGATTGTTGTAGCTCGAGTTCCCGTATTTTTTCGCCTGTGACGTCATAACACCATTGTTCGTGACGTCACTGTGTCGGCCGTCGCAAGGAAAGCGGCCAGTTTCTTGGATATATCTAAGATGGAAAAATGGAATAGAATCGGTAATAAAGAAGTTATTACCCTTGGAAGTGTGTTATATGACTTTTACAAAACTCGTGCAAATTTGTGTATAACCCTCGCTCTCGCTCGGGTAATAAAAAAATTCATACCCGTTTAAAAAGTCATATGACACACTTCCTCGGATAATTATCTCCAGATATAAGCAGAAATTAAATTTTGACATATATATGTAAAATTATGATTAGCTCTGTTAAATTCATACAGATAAATGATTGTGGTGAATTCCACAAAGCTATCCCTCATGTGGTAAATGTATTACAAATGTCAAGGCCGTCATACATAATTACACTCATGGAAAGGACATGCCATTATCCCTCAGGTAGTCCATTGTGACAAACATGAAGAGATTTATTGAATGGCTTGCCTGAGAGGCATTTTGGAATGGAATTGTAAAATAAAGAGAAACAAGTAGTTGTCTTGATGAGAACCTCTTTGTACATGATAGATGGAAATTGACACAAAATATGTTTTGAAACATCGCATACAAAAAGGTTGTCATGTAGGTCGTTCCCTTCATAATACCGTATGCATCTTTCTATACCTATTCATCAAATGTTTATCAAGCCGCTTTTAACCTCAAAAGGTCACACTCGTCTCAAACCACAACATTCGCACACAGTACTCTTTTATTAATAGCAGTAGATAGGACAGGGAAAAAAATCTGGTTTCAATGAATAACATTTTATCAAACTAATGACAGATTAAGTTATAGAGCAGTCGTCAAATTAAACATTATAACACGGAAGCTCGTGTTGATATATATATATTGATTTATATCTTTCTATACCTATTCATCGAATGTTTATCAAACCGCTTTTAAAGGGGCAGTAGCACGTTTTTCCATAATTTTATATTTAAAAAATTTCACTTATAAAAGTTTATGCTAAATGTATTATTTTGACAGTGTCAATGTATGTAATGTGTAATGATATTTTTGACACTATCAAAATGTTACATTAAGCATTAAAGGGGCAGTAGCACGTTTTTTGAATATTTGGCTTTTAAATATTTCACTGATAATTGTATGTTAATGCTAAATGTATTATTTTGACAGTGTCAAAATCTCATAACACAAGCCAATCATCCATAGTCAGAGGACAAAGTATGAAGATTCTCATAAAATCCATTGGCGGCCATTTTATGTGAACACCTTTAATTCATTTTGTGTAAGAAAAAGGAATCGCAAGGCTAAACTTTTCGTTATATATTTAAATTATTACTGCTCCATTTAGTTTAAATACATTGTCTTTCAATTGGAACCATTAATTTTCATTTTCCTGACATCACCTTATATTCCCCCTAAAAACGTGATACTGCCCCTTTAAACTCAAAAGGCCAAACCCGTCCCAACCACAACTTTCCACTTCGCATAAAGTACTCTTTTATTAATAGCAGTAGATAGGACAGGAAAAAATCTGGTTTCAATAAATACAATTTTATCAAACAAATAACAGATTAAGATATACAGCAATCGTCAAATTAAACATTATAACACGGAAGCTCGTTTTGATATATATATATATATATTGATCTATATCTTTCTATACCTATTTATCGAATGTTTATTGAGCCGCTTTTAAAGGGGCAGTAGCACGTTTTTCCATAATTTTATATTTCAAAAATTTCACTTATAATTGTAAGTTTATGCTCAATGTATTATTTTGACAGTGTCAAAAAACCTATTACACAAGCCAATCATCCATAGTCAGAGGACAAAGTATGAAGATTCTCATAAAATCCATTGGCGGCCATTTTATGTGAACACCTTTAATTCATTTTGTGTAAGAAAAAGGAATCGCAAGGCTAAACTTTTCGTTTTATATTTAAATTATTACTGCTCCATTAAGTTTAAATACATTGTTTTTCAATTGGAACCATCAATTTTCATGTTCCTGACATCACCTTAAATTCCCCCTAAAAACGTGATACTGCCCCTTTAAACTCAAAAGGCCAAACCCGTCCCAACCACAACTTTCAACTTCGCATAAAGTACTCTTTTATTAATAGCAGTAGATAGGACAGGAAATAATCTGGTTTCAATAAATACAATTTTATCAAACAAATAACAGATTAAGATATAGAGCAGTCGTCAAATCAAACATTATAACACGGAAGCTCGTTTTGATATATATTGACCCACACTTGCCACCTTAACCCTCTGTGTGCCCAGGAACCAGTGCGGAGCTGATAGCTGGGTGTACAGTTGGTGCTGTTGCTATCGTTGCCTTTGTCGTCGCCGTCATTGTCTTCCTCGTCATAAGAAGGTAAAACTATCTTTTTCTTTTTTTTTTTTTTTTTGCACGTCGTCTAGAAATATTGGGAAAATATAGAAGTTGAGACGTGGAAGAAAACCAATGAAGCTCGGAGGAACGATCATTTCAAAAAGCGGTTTATATCGAACAAAATGTGGAAAATAAATTGTTATGTCCTTAAAAAGAAATTTTCTCTGTGGTAATACTCAATCTATATGAAGTTAGATTAACAGGTTTTATATCAGGTCATACTGTCATGATATAGAATTTATTGATCAAAATTTATTTAGATTGGGGAATACTGAAATTCAGACATGTATCGATTTTTGTATATATGACACACTGCCATAAAGCTTTAATCTATTACCTACGAGGGCAATCACATCAGGGATCATATTTTTCATACGATGACCTAAGCCAAACTATCCCTTGTCATTGGGACGTTACGTCGTCAACAATGCTTTGACGTCACGGTTCCTATGACGTTGCGTTCCATAAGCAACGACAGTGGCCAGTCCGCTAATACGTATTTGTCACATCCGAGCGAGAGCGAGGGATATACCAGAATATTGGCACGAAAACACAATTTCATTGTGCTGGTTACTGTGAAGTCATGTATAAGCTTTAACAACTTATATAATATCTTTGTCAAATAATTTGATATAGTATTGAAACGATTTTTAATATTACAGTTGATTACTGATATTTTCAAATAAATATACCATTATTTTCGTTTTAGTTAAACTATGATAAGGACTTCCTTTGGACGTGTTTCACTTCAAACCTTCTATTATGCATTAGCACGTTGTAGAATGTGATAGCTCACTTACCCGGCCACTTAACTCGTTACGTGCAAGACTTCAACATTTATCATTTTAATACAAGCCGAATAAACAATTTCTCGCTCATTTTTAAAAGCCATATTGATTGTAAATAAAGGCTTAGAACCTGAAATGTCAAATTGAATACATTGATTATATGGGAGGAAGTTTAATACACCGTTCACATGATTTCAAACAAACTAAGCGGTATGATCAATCGGTTGACCTTGTTTAACAAAACCAAGCGACTCAGTTATGTAGTGTAGGTCAGTTATTGGCCTGTTATCAACAAACCAGTCATTGGCCTGTTATCAACAAACAAACACTTGTGTCTGGAAACAAAGAGGAAATTGGTTGCAAGATAATCTGAACCAGTTGCATTGTTGCAGTACCGATGGTGAAATTTTTAAGATTAGTTTCAGATATGGCAAAAAAAATTATGCATACAAGGAAATAATTATTTTAAGCAGTATGTGTTTGTTTCACTAAACAATTTGAATTATGTATCAAATTTGCATTATGATATTCAATTGAATAATTAATCAAAACCTTAAATTTTGAATTCTGAATTGATAATGAAAAATTTGAAAACTTATTTATTCATAATTCAAAATTTCGAATCATGAATTGAAAATTCGTATTGCAATTCAATTTTTGTTTTGTCATGCACTTTGCATTTTTATTGATTAATTCAAATCTACTTTATTTTGATTTGCATTATGTTATTTGTTTTCCATGGATATTTAGTTTCTTCTATGACTTTCAATTTGCATAATGATATTCAATTTAGAATATAATATTCAATTTTCATTATGAGTTGCAATTCACAATATTATTCAACTGCATTATGTTATTCAAGAGGAAGGTACTATCATACATGGAAAATAAATACATATTTCATATTTGGGTGTGTGTTTAAATAACATAACACCTATGCTTATATTTGTGGCAACTCGGAGAGAAGATTATCATAAAATATTAAATAATGATTTTAATCAAATCCAAAAAGTTATATATGAATAATTTTAAATATATATATAATCTTCATTGGACTAAAGACTCAAAATGAAATTTATATTATGGTACTTAAAGGGGCAGTAGCACGTTTTTTGATAATTTTATAATTCAAAATTTTCACTGATCATTGTATGTTAATGCTAAATGTATTATTTTGATAGTGTCATAAATATCATTACACAAGCCAATCAGCGATAGTCAGAGGACAAAGTATGAAGATTCACATAAAATCCATTGGCGGCCATTTTTTGTGAACACCTTTTATTCATTTTCTATAAGGAAAAGGAATCGCATGGCTATACTTTACATTATATATTTGAATTATTACTGCTCCATTTAGTTTAAATACATTGTCTCTCAATTTGAACCATAAATTTTAATTTTCCTGACATCATCTTATATTACCACTAAAACGTGCTACTGCCCCTTTAAGATCAGGAAAATGGTGCATGTGTGCAAAAAAAATTATCTGATTGTTTGACTACATTTAAATGTGATTATTTCCTGAATCGACACTGATATGATAAGGCGCGTCAATATATGCAGCGTTGTTAAAGGGGCAGTAGCACGTTTTAAGGGGGAATATAAGGTGATGTCAGGAAAAGGAAAATAATGGTCCCAATTGAAAGACAATGTATTTAAAGTAAATGGAGCAGCAATAAATCAAATATATAATGTAAAGTTTAGCCATGCGATTCCTCTTTCTTATACAAAATAAATTAAAGGTGTTCACACAAAATGGCCGACAGTGGATTTTATGTGAATCTTCATACTTTGTCCTCTGACTATGGGTAATTGGTTTGTGTTATTAGATTTTTGACACTATCAAAATAGCATATTTAGCATTAACATTCAATTATTAGTGAACATTTTAAAATATACAATTATCAAAAAACGTTCAACTGTCCCTTTAAAATATGGATTCGTAATGAAACATTCTTTGTCAATTGGTATATCTTATTGCTTTCGTCAGATCTTTATATTTACCTGTAGAAACGTACGACTGTCTCCTTAACGCTTTATGGCGCTCGCTTTGTGGGAAACAAAGCCATTTTCTTTTCAGAAACAACTCTAGTGTTTGAAGTACGATCATATAAAGATGAAGTTATTGAGCTGGTTCAGTCATATGTGCCAAACTCTATAAATAGAATCTAGCAAGACATACTCATTTCATTTGAAAAACATCATGTTAATGCAAGTCGGTACCGTTGAGTGATATTATTAGTAACAGGTTGCAATTCTAACTGCGAAACTGTCATATGTGAGGTGATTAAGGATTTAAAGGAGCAGTAGCACGTTTTTTAAAAAAAAATATTTTTTCAATTTTAACTGATAATTGTACGTTTATGCTAAATGTATTATTTTGATATTGCCCCCCAAAAAAACTCATTACACTAACCAATCATCCATTGTCGGAGAACAAATTATAAGGATTCACATTAATTTCAAGTTGCGGCAACATCTTTAAATCGTTTGTATGTAAGAAAGGGAATCGCATGGCTGAACATTATATATTTTGTCTATTACAACTGCATTTAGTTTTAATACATGTACATTGTCTTTCGAATTCAATTGGAACCATTTATTTTAATTTTCTGATAGCACCTTACATTACCCTTTAAGAATGTGCTACTGCCCCTTTTACGACCATGTTAAACGACAACCTAAGAAATAGAATTTCCAAGTGTTCTATAGTGAAACGCCATTTGATTTCTAAATATACGATTCCCTAATGTATTAAAAAAATAACAAATTGATTTTATTATTACATGTCGTGTTATAAAATGTTCCACAGTTCATTAGATTTCTAAATATATTTATCGATTTCTTTTCAGGAAACAAAGAAACGGAACGACAAACTTCATGGCCAAACCTTCTGTGTATGAAAATGTCTCGCCAAATGGAACACTCACGAGTACATCAGAAACGGGTTGGTTGTCATAGAAACAATATCTCATAGCATATCACATAAAGTATATATGCCATTGTTGAATGTTTTACCAAAATTAAAATTCGCCATCTTTTTTATCACGTTTACCTATTTCCCTTTATCCGTAAGTTATAGCAAAGCCAAATTTCCACTGTGTATAACCGTACACCGGAACTAGCGAGGTGTGCGGCGGAGAAATGTTGCTAGCGAGGAGCGTGATCGCAAACGGGATCCCTTAAAAAGCAATCATCGCCGATTCATCAACATTTTCTATGTTTTTATCATGTCAATAGCTTTCCGAGACATAACTATTTAATGTCATATCCTGTTCATAGTCAGAGACAGCAAATATGTTACTAACAACAGCATTACTCGCAACTGTCATTGTTACTGTCCCTTGGATACTAAAATTACCACATGATGTTGATTATTTGAAAGTAATGAAGTAAAATATTACCTCGCTCCTCGCTAGCAACATTTCTCCGCCGTACACCTCGCTAGTTCCGGTGTACGGTTATACACAGTGATTTCGTATCTTCTAAAATGAGATCTCAAGATATGAGTCTTCTTGAGACCATTGTTTCGTTAGTTTGTCCAATATCCTCAAAACGATTCGTTATAGACACAACACTTTACCTATGGAATTTCACAAACAGATAGCTATTCCTTTCGGTGCAACATGTTGCCTAGATTTTGTCACGTTTCAGAGATTAGGAAGGTTTTTCAGGCCCTTTACCATGGTAGGGAAGGCAACAATTTATTTTAAGCAGTAATATGACCTCAGTAACACTTGACTTCGCGACTATTGTTTTATCACAACTTCTACACTAAATTGTTTAGTCTCGATGTATAACATGCACGCTGTCAACATAATTGATTTATTCAGAACTTCAATCCCACTACTTTCTCGGTTAGTACAAATTGTGAATGAATGAATAAATATCTAAAGATAAAAACAAAAGTCTCGAAATGATTTGAATCCCCGACCGGTTTCACAATATTCAGTGATCATCATTGGGTCTTTATGACGTTGCCATCCTATGACGTCACAGAACAAGGGGCGTATAACTCATGACAATCGATGCATACCCACATATTGGTGACGTCATTACTTTACATCAATCACATATATAGTAATATATAATAATATTATATAATATAATGTTTTCTCCATAAGCCCTATTTGTATAAAATGAGATCTCAAGATATGAGTCCTCTTGAAACTATAATATATTATTATATATATATTACTATAATATATTAATATAATATATATATGTATATATACGTAATAAATAACATCCAATACCAAATAGTACCAGACCTACTCACTGCGGCCCAAACCAAGAGGGAAAGACCAAAGGAGAAACCTAAGATCAGAGAGAAACCTGATTTTCTACAGAAAAAGTCCAATTTTCAAGTAAAACCAAAGATTAAAGAAAAGCCTGAACACTTGAAACCGACACGCAGGGTTGTATGTGAATCGAGTGGAAGTGCATACGAGAACACTGAAATTGTTCCTGAAGTACCAAAGGAACATGTACACAATACCTGTATACACGTGGCCGAGTTACGAAGATATGTGGAGAAAATGGAACAAACACGGAAAGGATTTGAGAAAGAATATCAAGTAAATAAATTCCATCCCTCTTTTGGTTAAGTGATTTATAATTTTCTTGGTTATGATAAAATATCATAATTCTAAGTGCGATAGTCAAAGAAAGGGTCGCTTGGTGGAAGTAGTAGTAGAATGTACAGAAATATTAGTAGTTGTCATAGCATTGAAATCATAGTAAAAAGTAGAAGTTGCAGCAGCTGTAGAAGTACTAAGAAAGTAGCAGTAGTAAAAATAGCAATAGTTAGGATTACAACTATAAACGGAAGTTGTAGTGTTCGTAGTAGTGTAACTAGAAATAGAAGAAGACGTAATATCAGAAGTTGCAGCCGTAGTGGCAGCCATAGTACTAAGCTCAGCAGTAGTAGTGGTAGTACTTGTAGTAGTAGAAGCAGCAGTAGTAATGGTAGTAGTAGCAGTTGTATAACTAGTAGTAGTAAATGACGCAACGTAGTAGTAGTAGCAGAAGTAGTAGTAGTAGTAATAGTAGTAACAGCAGCAGTATATCTAGTAGTAGTAGTAGCAGTAGTAGTAGTAGAAGTAGTAGTAGTAACAGAAGCAGTACTAGTTGTAAAAGTAGAAGCAGCAGCAGTAATGGTAATAGTAGTAACAGCAGCAGTATATCTAGTAGTAGTAGCAGTAGTAGTAGTAGTAGTAGCAGTAGTAGTAGTAACAGAAGCAGTACTAGTTGTAAAAGTAGATGCAGCAACATATATGGTAGTAGTAGTAGTAACAGCAGCAGTATATCTAGTAGTAGTAGTAGTAGTAGTAGAAGCAACAACGTAGTAGTAGTAGAAAAAACAGTGTAATAGTAGTACTAGTAGTAGTGGTAGTAGTAGGAGGAGGAGAAGTAGCAGTAGTAGTAATTAAAGCAGTAGTAACAGCAGCAGTGACAGCAGTAGCAGCATTATAACCAGTAGTAGAAGCGGAAACGTAGTAGAAGCGGAAACGTAGTAGTAGTAGTAGTAGTAGTAATAGTAGTAGTAGAATCAGTAGTAGTAGAAGCAGTAGTAGGAGCAGTAATAGTATAAGTAGTAGTAGCCTTAGCAGCTGCAAGAGTATATAGTAGCAGCAGCAGTAGTAGTAGTAATCTAAGTAGTGGTGACGGTAGTAGTAGTTGAAATAAAAGTTGTAGCACATGCAGTAGCGGTAGCAGTAGTAACAGGAGCAGTAACAGGAGCAGTACTAGTTAAAGTTTTTACAACTATCATTACTTATATGATATGATGAAATATGATATTTGTTGTTTAATCTCCAACAAAGTATGCAGTATACATTTGCTGCTATTGAAATGAGTTTGGCCTGTATAAAATCGTATGAACGGCAACGTCTTGTTATATACAATGTATCTGTTATTCAGAGACTTCCTTCCGGGTTCAAAAGAACGTTTGAAGAATCACAGAAGGAAGAACACAAGGGAAAAAACAAATTCATGGGATATTATCCATGTACGTTTTACTCTCTTTATGACGATATTTCTGAACAAAAAGCTTCATATGCAATCCCTAACTTTAATTGTTGGTACTTTGTAATGTTCGGTGAAATATTCACGTTTTGACACTATATTAAATAATTTATGATTTTCTATAGTCTTCATTTTTCCCCTTTCATTTTAACCATAGCTTATCATTATTTATTTGTACTATCAAATATCTTTCCCCGTCTAGCGATAACGTAATGCTACAAAATGAAATATCATCTCTATTTCTCCACTCTTATCTGAGAACTTCAAATCAAGGCTATGATTTACATAACACAAATGACATGGTGTATGCTTTCGATCGCTTAATTTGAATTTTCATATTTTTCATAATTAAGATGATAATTACGGATATGAAATCATTTTATCTAATGATAACCTAATATCAC
Source organism: Steromphala cineraria (assembly GCA_916613615.1). NCBI lineage: Eukaryota > Metazoa > Mollusca > Gastropoda > Trochida > Trochidae > Steromphala > Steromphala cineraria. Next base: position 51,030,702 of record OU744722.1, on the reverse strand, counting down.
TTCCAGATGACTATAACCGTGTGGTATTGAGTCAGCTGGCTGGAGATCCCACTTCTACATACATCAACGCCAGTTTAGTATCGGTAGGTTGATTCTCAACAAAGAATTATTTACAAAGGCAATGCAGCACTGTTTATCTGATTTTCCCCATTTTGTATTTATGAAAAAGTATTTTCTACTGAAGGTAAAGATATTTTTACTCAAAACAATTATAAGTATGTATATCGGCACATATGTCATTTTTACAAGAACACACTATATCGTAAGTAGATGAATTCGCATAGCCAGTATATAGTCAATAGGTTTATCGCTAAACATTGAACTATTCAGAAAATCAATGCAGCACTTTTTATCTGTTTAAAAAATCCCTTTTTTTTTCGTGTAAAAGATATTTTCTTCTTAGGGTAATTATGTTTTATTTCACAGAATTATTATGACGTTTATCACCAAAAGTATCATGTAAGCGAAACCACCACAAATCGTACGAAATTGGTGAATAAATTCGCGTAGCAAATGATTCTGTTTCTTCCCCACTATTTAGGCAGTGCAGCATTTGTATTTGTTCTCCCCATTTCTATTCGTACAGGAGGGTAAAGGTCCTTTTAATCAAAACAATTGCTTGCATGTACATCGATCGACTTAGTTGTCATCGCTCATTGTAGCGAAAACACCTGAAATCATACAATATTTGGGACATGAATTTGCGAACCTGGTACTCTCGTCTATAACTAATGAAATTACTCATGACAGAATCGCTCGTCCTGAAAGTTTGATTAAGATGAGTTAATGATAACTCCAATTGTTATTTCAGGGATACAGGAGAAACAAAAAGTACATCGCCGCTCAAGGTATGTACATATAGGGTTTGATATTAAAATGGAACTTAAATTTATTTCTCTTGTAGTTGCAATTGTTTTATCAGATATATAGAAAAACGAACTATCATTATGTGTCAGCTAAGTATCTAATATAATTCGGCATCGATGTCTTATGTTTTAACCATCTCACAGCTAGTATCATTTTTGTCGACTTTTCTTTCGTAAATCAAAATAATTCATTCGGCTGGGCTTTCGGGTATATTTTCTTGTATATATGTTTATATTTATTTATATATGTAACTATATATTGATATATGTAATCATGCATAAACATGATTAATCTTGAAAGATTATTAGGTTTAGACCGAGCATCATAAAAGGATTCAAAATCACTGGAATTTTGAAATCAAAATAGAACAATTAGAGCGTGTTTTTAAGCATAATTTGTTGAGTGAAACGCTCATAAAATATAAAATCCTGGATTTGAAACAACACATTTATTAACAATTTGTTATTAAAAAGAATCAGAAAATGATATACGTATCCTCAACGTTAACATGTATTTTTGCACTTCATACATATTAACTTAATTTTGAATGAATAACATTTAATTCTAGCTCCAAAGACTAAAACGTTGGCTGACTTCTGGAGGATGATTTGGGAACAGAGGTGTGGAAAGATTGTCATGTTGACAAACCTTGTGGAAGCGACCAAGGTAATTTATAACATGCCCGTAGCGCCCAAAATAATGGGGAGGGGGTACAATTTTCGCTTTTTTAAATCTTCCCACGCATGCAAAGCCTAAAACGCCAGCTCCGAACTATAGTGGTGAAGTGATTAGCATGCTGGCCTCTCACGCCAGAGACCCGGGTTCGAATCCCGGTGGAGACACCAAAAATTTGTGACTTGGGTCTCATCCTGTGTTGTGTCCGTGGGCAAGGCACTTCATCCACATTGCACTCAGTCCAACCAGCTGGTAAAATGGGTACCTGAAAAATGGATGTACTGACCTACGTGGTCGTGATTAGCGCTTAGTAGCAGCTGTGAAAGTACACTCCTTCGGGGTAATAATGTAGCGCTTTGAGCATGTCTTAGGACCTGGAACAGGTGCAATATAAGTATGCACATTATTATTATTCTATGCCTTGCTGCAGACCCTTTACTTTCCTGTGCTGCTATAGTGCCCCTATGGGCTAGAGAGCAAGCACATATAACTCAAGGGTCAACAGCAAGTAATAAATTGTAAAAATAGCAATATAATGATATAAAATACAACTGTGAGCACTTCTTCACAACACATGTGTCTATCGGTTTTCGAGGTGACATTTCACTTATCATAGAATTTTGTAATTTGTCCTATTGGAAAATTGATATAGTTTATTTTGAAAGGGAAAGTGTATTATTTGGGAAATTGATGTATTTTTGTGATTGTTTAATCTCACACTACATACATTATCCCCCGGTGAGTTACCGCCACCAATGTCGCTTCTAATACCTTATCATTCAATCTTGTTCCATTCTCGATAATCCAGAGTTGACGTTCCGATAATATCTCCACTAACGGAGAGATTATCGGAACGTAACTCTGGATTATCGAGAATTAGCTTGTTCAAGTGTCCCTGTATTGTTTAACACATTTGTTCATGTCAATCCACGATATCAACGATTATAGAGATTAAGAGAGAAAAATCGCGAGTTATTATGGACATGCAATTTTGTTTATCAAACAACCTGTTGATTCTGAATATTGTACAGTAGAGTAGACGATAATGTGGTGAAGGATATCAGATTCTCTCACTTTACTTGCTCTTGATAGATGAGAATCATAATGCCATAGTCAGAGTAATATTTACATCCTGTTACACTACTTTATCGCCATCTGCAGAAGCTCAGCTGCCCTTGCAAATACGCTGAGCAGGATGTGATATCTTAAAAAGCTCCTTAACCATTTAACCTCTACAAGCCAGATAGCATGGGCTCAAAACGGGGTGAAATTATTTTAGAGCATGCATTCAGTATGCATGTGCTTTATCAAATGTCTCGAAATGGCTCCAATATCAGCTTTTTGTTTAACAAGACCTTTTAATCTTTTATTTAAGTATCCTGACTAGTGTTACATAAAGGCTAGTATATATTAAAAAAATTCTTCTATATTTCTTGTTGACAGGTTAAGAGTGAAAAGTACTGGGATAGTGACAGCCCTCTTACTGTCGGGGATCTTGTTGTGACGGTAACCAAGGAAACAGTGAGATCTCACTGGACTATCCGAGATCTCACTGTCAAACATAAAGAGGTGAGAACCGAAAGAAACACGGATTAAAGAAAACATTATGATTTTGAAGAACCGATACTTGTTCATTGATTACCGAAATCAGATCGGATCTTCACTCTTACCTCGCAGCGTTTCTCATCTGAGTACTAAGGGATCATGGGAAATGGTCTTCAGACTTCCTTAATCATTAACATACATCCCCTCCCCCCATTCTCGAAACGTTCGTAGTGCTTAGAATTCAAAAACACTTCCGTATCTCTTACGAAGACTTACATTCCAAATTCTCGAAAAGTGCGTAGCTCTAAGAATTCTGAAATTTAATAATATATCTTAGAAAGATTTTATACTGTCATAAATAACTTACAAACAATAAACATAACTGCGTTCATTACAGTGAGTACGAACTTTCAACAGCTGCGAACGCGATAAGAATGTTTCGAGGATTACCTTTTCTCATCTTAGAATTTGTCGTCAGAATATATCGCAGGAGGAAAATGATTCAAAAGATCTTCAAGCGCTTCGAGAATAGGCACCCGGTCTGTTACAATATCAAATTGTTGCGATGACTTCACAGCCTATTCGCTTATTGGACGTGTCCACCTAATACGGTCCGTAAGACAGCAAGATGTCAGTGTAGGGTTTAAATTGATTCTGTGTTTCTGTGATTCTGTGATAGCACAATAGCTAGACACATTCTTATTGTTCATTACCACTGTTCCAAGTTGCTAGTAAGGGGTAAACATTTTACAAGACTTCAACCACCAATGCCGACCACGAATATCTATCTCGCGGAAATTGAACTTATATTTCACTGTTTTCTCTATCATTGTATACCAAGGTCATTTTCACCTCGATCTGTTTCAAAAATGACCTGCTTATAGATAGAACATATGAACTGCTTATTACTCCTTTTCTAAATAATGTATGGCATAAGTAGCATCTATTTTCACTTCTATTGTAGAAAAGGCTTACGAAAACAGTCATCCAGTTTCATTTTACCGCATGGCCGGACCACGGAGTACCGGATGTGACGTCATTGACAGAATTCATATGGCGAGTGAGAAAAACTCGGAGCCCTCGAAGTGGTCCTTTGCTAGTACACTGCAGGTAAAGGTATTGGTAAATATCATAGGTTGTCAACAGTGGAAGTGTGTTAAATTACATTGACAAAACAAAAATATATTGCCTGAGCGATAGCGAGGATTGTTCACATGTATGATAACGGGAAAATGTGATATCGTTTTAATACGGAAGATTCAACTGTCTAACGTTTTATCAAAGACGTATATATATTATACGTCATTGGTTTACAAAAGATATTGCCGATTTTATTCGATGACAATACCATTGCTAGGCACTGTCACTTGTTAAAAGTTAATATGCACATGTGCACATACAGACATTTTCCCTTTATGTGTCTGATGCATTTATGTGTCTCACTGTTACGGGGTGTTTTATCAAATTGCTTCACATGGATATTCAATGAGAAAATCAATAAAATAAACGAATATTATATTGTCACAACTTGAAAATAATATATATTAAAATCCTTAATGTAAAAATGTAGAAACCTTTTTCTTCCAGCCCACTCGTTGACAATGGACCTACACTTTACTTTTTTCTTTTCGTGGAATAAGTGATAAAATATGATTTTATGATATCTTACAGCGCTGGGATAGGCCGCACTGGAACCTACATCACCATCGATTACCTTTTAGATGAGGGGATAGCAGAGAACAAAGTCGACGTGTTTCGATATGTATCAAATCTAAGGGACCAGAGGAAGGATATGATTCAAAATGAGGTATGCTGCAATATATTTTATAATATTTATGTGAAATTTATATGAGATTATGTAGAGCCTTCACTCGTGCCCTGTCCGGTTTCTGATCTGAGAAGTGCTCAATGGGGTTCGGGTCAGGTGACCGTGACTAGAACTTTCCACCTTCCAAACCTCCTTTTATATCAAATCGTGCCGTTAGCTTTCTATCTTTCTTGCTGTTTGGCTTCAACGACTTCGAGGAAGAACTTAAATCAAAAACTCTACTCCTACTGCGTGTCATTCAAGTCATATTTACTTACGTCAGTGCATTTCATTCTTTGGTTTGAGTGCAGCGACAAACCTTGTCAGGAGTATTGTACCATCAGGTTCAGGTGCAGTAGTTTGAAGAGTCTGCCAAATTGATGAATTACAGCAAGGTTTATATTTACCGTTTTTTGGGTGGTGCGAACAATGCCTTGCGAAAAATGCATTAATGGTTTAAGATAACCGATTTCTTAATTTGGCACTTTGATACAATGTGGTCGGTTTGTCGGTCATATTACGTCAATTTCACCAGTTCCACCCTTAAGTTCTGATCAATAGTGTCATCTGTCAATGAAAGTCTACTACACATTGTCATACCACAAATCTCTTAGGTCTTCGGATCTATGATTTGACTAATGACAATCTAAGGATATATGTATATGAACTAACAGCCAAAGAATTTATTTTGTTCTGCGATTTTGTTCAAATTGATTTTTTTTTTATATCCTACCATTTGAAATGATGTTTTAAGGGCAAAAGTTACCATATATTACGAGTATCTTAGCACTCAGAGAGCTTCGAAAATTCTGGCCCATGTTTGTAAATCTTAATCATTCATGAGGTCACAGGAAATTCGATTTCCTGTTGTGTCAAAACCATCCTGTCTCAGGAAACGAACAATGTCGAACATTACGCTAACTCCACTAATCTGTACCCTGGGCTCAGAAGCTAGATTCGCTCGCGCGGCCCGACTTGGAATGTAGCCAATCAAATCATTTTCCCGTTGAAATTTTATCGAGAAGGTAGCGAGAAAATGCTACATCCCAAGTCGGGCCGCTCGAGCGAATCTAGCTTCTGAGCCCAGGGTTGATTAGTGGAGTGAGCGTAACGGTAGTACCCTGACACAGGATGTATCAAATCTCCATTATTCGTTGTATTCCAGGACCAATACGCCTGTGTACATCACAGTCTGGTAGAGGCTTTCACCTTCGGGGATACAACACTCAGTTGTCAGGACACAGATCTGTCAGCACTGGGCACATTCAAGATGGGGCATTGTGGCCTCAGTCAATTTATCAAGGTGTGTATTCTTAATTTGTTTTTAATTCAATGATATTATTTCAGAATTTTGTACCAAAAAAGGGACAAACATAGGATTTTCGAAAAAAAAATTAGGAAACAGTCATTAAATTGTATAAAACAATAATAAAAGTTTTAATACCTCTAACTTATTTTGTAAGTATATTTAATGGTGAGTCTCAAAGGGGCAGTAGCATGCTTTTAGGAGGGATATAAGGTGATGTCAGGAAAATAAAAGGTTCAGATTGAAAGACAATGTATTCAAACTAAATGAAGCAGTAATAAATGAAATATATGATGTAAAGTTCAGCCATGCGATTCTTTTCTCTTACCCAAAATGGATTTAAGGTGTTAACAGAAAATGACCGCCAATTGACTTTAAGTGAATATGTTCCTTGACTGTGGACCAGTGGTTTGTGTAATGAGATCAATATAATACATTTAGCATTAACGTACAATTATCAGTGAAAAATTGGAAATATACAATTTTCAAAACAACGTGCTACTGCCGTCTCTCTTCTTCATTCTAAATGGACAAACATAAATTTTGCCTCCAGAGCGTTTTGTGTATCCTGATTGATTGAGTATTATTTTGGTCCCTTCTAATATAATTTTTTTTCTTTAAGATTTTGTGGTTAACACTATGCATCATATATGTTCTTCTATTGAATTTCTATTTATTTTGGGTACAGTTTAGTTTGGGAACTATTAATAGAAGATTATTGTGTGTTTCAGATCTTAAAAGAAATCCCGCATGCAAAAACTGGTATGTACACAAGTGAACCATCTCAAATTGAAAGTTGAAGTGAAGCCGAGTTTGAATATTTTCAAATTCTCAAATTCTCAAATGATTAATATTACGCATCCGTGCTGTCTGTTTATGGCATGATTATCTAAACGTAAGGTTAACCATGTAGCATTATGGTGTTTAAATTGTTAGACCGGTCACATCAAGATAAAAGTGGTGTCATCCAAATTATAAGACACATTGTTTAATAAATATGGTCCTTAAAAGGACAGTCCTATCGGGGTATGTTTGTGGAAACAAAATTCAAGAGTACTTCTCTGTTCATACTTATATATGATTATTACATGATTATTTTATTCTATGTTCATAAATGTAAGTGAGATAAACATTTTAGTTGTTCTAGATTTAACTTATTGACAAAGAAAAGAATGCATCTAAGCATCGTCTTGAATTTTGTTTCCACAAAAAATACCCCAATAGAAATGTCAAACGGCGGCGCGCCACTTATTTACGGAAAACATTTCCTGACACACATCACTTATGTCAATGACGTATCCGCGCAGTGACGTATCCTGTGACCCCTTCCCCTGAAAATCCCTCGATCTGCAACTGCATGTTTAGAAATGTCATTGTGGTGTATATTGTTTTGGTTTGATTGTCAAACTGAGTGACAACAATGGTCTATTTCAGATGGAAGGTCAAATACGTTGTACATTTCACAGAGTCCAAACTGTACGGCTCTGCTTGTTCCGGTAAGTTCATTGTGTTCATTTACACACATCATACATAAACCTACCTTACATTTGGCTACGCATACAGGAAATATATCAGTATGAAATTTGAGAAATTACAACAATAGCATTTAAATATTTTATTTCAATTTCCAATTAAATATCGTTTTAAGCTTTTTGCTTTGGTGCTTACAACTACCCTTGCGAATAAATGTGGTGGTGTTTTTTTATATTTATTTTAGTAAATACCTGAGCCCTAAAAGTGGATACAGGGATATGTAGTCCACTTGCGCTTTTAGATATAATTCATCTATGAGGCTGCAACCATTTATTTATTCAACTATGTTTAACACTGCATCCGGGTTTTTTTGGACAGAATTTTATCAAAACTGTTAAAGATCACAAAAGAATATATATTATTTTTATTCTTTTTGTCACTAACATCATAGTATCATTTCATTTTTCTATCATATTCTTGAGTTCATGTTGTCTTATCCCCTTACAGTCGTACACCAGTCGCCATGGTTTTATTGTCATGAAGCCGCCACCAGAAAGTTTGATGGAACTCTTTTGGAATATGGTAACTGAACAGAGCCCGGATGTTATCTTATGTCTACCAGAGGCAAATAAGGTTTGAAATTTTTTCAACATCACACACGAACTCGAATGTCTGAATGCATGCTTCATTGTAGTTTAAAATTGTTGCAACTCAAACATATAAAGACAAAGTCGATTTCAAACAATTTAAGTAACGATGGATAATGACGTCAAGCATAGAAACTGGACATTGCATTCAGTAAAATAAAATATCAACAGTGATAACTTAATATTTTGATTTATAACGATAATGGGATTCCTTTCAATGGGATTGCTTGTTATTTTATAGTAAGTGATACAAGAAAATATATATATTCAATTTTGAAAGCAATTTCATAAGAAAGGTACTCTTTCAATAAAAACATTTCACGTGTAGACATGGCGGTTTATGGATGATCAACTTCTTCATTGTCGAAAGAAACGGTCTTTCGTAAGAAGTTGATCATCTATCAAAAAAACTTTTCTTGATATGTTCAACTTCAAAAATGACTCACAAATAACTTTTCACATGTATCCGATATGTCCAAGTTTGTTCATTATCAATAGAGAACCTCATAACTCTAAAATTGTCACACTACAATAAGTGAAAAAAATTTTTGCAGCAAATGTCCAAGATTTGTCCGGGAAAAGGAAAGTCCAAGACGTTTGATGGTATGACAGTATGTTGCAAGGGAGAGAACAAAATGAACATAACCAACTGTAAACAGATCCAGATTGATGATATGGTATGTTTGTTTATTTTGGTATGACGCAAACATAGATAATATATTTCATTTACAAAAACAACGAATACATTTTTAAATTGGAGAATTTTTTACGCGAGAGTCGTTAGGTCATTTTGGATATTCCAGACAGTCTTAAAAAAGATTCCATCTTAAGATTGTTGAAAGAGTCGCGTCATTTACGATGTCAATCATGCTAATTTCTGCGTGCAAATCATGCAGTAACCGAAGCATCAATCACACGTGCAGTGCGGATTAAAAAGTCATGACCGTTGAAGGAAACACGTGCTGCTAATGCATCCTGAGAAATTGATGAAAAATCACTGTTGCAAATAGAGTTCGTAAATTTAGTATCTTAAGATGGTAGTTGTGTGTCGCTTTTTGAACAGCTTTAATCTTGTAGAATTTGATGGTTTCGCATTTTGGTTCTTTTTAATTAGGCTAGCTATCTTAACATGAATGATCAGGGCCAATATTAAGCATTTCATTATAGAAAACTAATAAACAAATTCCTTACATACTTAATACATCGCACAATTGAATTCTTTTAATAAAGGGGCCAAATCAATGACCTACGTACATGTGTGTAATAATTTCTGTAAAACTAAAAGAACGTTTCATTGTCAATAATCGATGTTACTTATTCAGGAGGGCAATGGTTACGACACAGATGTGCTGGTGTACTCGTCCAGCCGTCTGTCTGTCCCGTCTCTAGCACAGCTGGTGACTGAGGTGAATACCAGCCGAAGAATGGATACCACACGACCCACAGTCGTCCTAGCTAGGTACGCAGAGTCTCATTCTGAAGAATTATTTACTTGACTTGATGGGTTTTGATAAAATTTAAACAATATGTTAAAATCACATCATTGATATTTAAATCAATACTTTTTAAAAAATCCTGAATTACTTTTGTTGAGTTGATATAGTTTACAAGTTCCTGCTCAGTTATTAAAATGATATTATATGAGACTTTACTTAATGAGTTTTAATAAAATTATTCATATATGTTAAATCACATCATCAATATACAAATCAATACATTTCCACATATCCAAAAATCCTGAATTAGTTTTGTTTAGTTAATATTCTATTCTATTTGATTTTAAGGCCAATAAATCCTCAATCGCAATTCTGGGCCCAATTTTCAATTATTTCGCCCTTTTAGGGCAGAAGATTCATAAAGCTGTAACAACTTTTTATGTTTATTTTATTTCCAAATATCCCCATTGCTAATAGTTAATGAAAAATATATGTAGGAGGCGAAACGTTTGATCACTTATCCGAATTATCCGTAGTCAAAGAATGCAATTAATTTCAATCAATGAAAATTTGGCAGTGTCCGGATGAGAGGAAATATGTTGTTTTGGACTGAGAAAATGTGTTGTAGAGTCAGGAAATGTGTTGTTTTAGACTCAGGAACTGTGTTTTAGTTTCAGTAAATGTGTTTTAGACTCAGGCACTGTGTTTTATACTCAGTCAATGTGTTTTGTACTCATTCAATGTGTTTTATACTCAGTAAATTTGTTTTAGACTAAAAGAATGTGTTGTTCTAGACTGAGGAATTGTGTTTTAGACTCAGGCACTGTGTTTTAGATTCAGTAAATGTGTTTTAGACTCAGCAAAGGTGTTGTATACTCAAGAAATGTATTATTGGGACTCAGGAAAAGCTCTGTAGATTTAGAATATGTTGATTGCAGCGAGAGAGAGAAGACACTGTGTGCGATGTTCTGTGTACTGAGTAAGATAGCCAGCAGTGCGAGTCTAGACGATGAAGTGGAGGTCTACAACAACATCAGGACCGTCACTCGTGTACTGGACCATCAGCTCACTAAGGTCAGTGGACACCTCAGTCTGATTAAAATCGACCGTGCTCCGAGGAATAAAATATATAAAATATTTTCTCTATCTGGGTTCGAACCATTCGGGATATCCTCTCCGTCTCGGTCTGAATGCACCCACCTCTGTCGCGTGTTGCTATAACCAGTTTAGCGCAGACAAACCAGTCGTAAGCTATCCAATCACATCCTCGTTTTTAATTGCGTTTAGCGGCGATTATGTATAACGAATGGTACACTGGAGTTACCTGCTCCTAGTATGATATCGAAGCTTTTACTCCTTTCGATTGGCTAGGTGAGCTTGTGTCAGAACATGCGGGTAATAGGGGTGCCTTCAGACTGTGAATGAGAGGAAAGCCGGGCTGGGTGAGGTTCGAACCCCACTAGAGATAATATTTTTAGACTTTTTTTCCTCGAATCACAGTCGATTTTAATCAGACTGGTGGACACCTTGTCTACTAGAAAAATAAATAGTGATTTTAAGATATTTTCAAATTATAAAAATTATTCAATATTTTCTTTGACTGCATGATTAAATATTATTGATAAAACTATAATCCAAAATTCATTTGCTGAAAGAGTCCCAAAGAACAAGAACCGAGGGGGGGGGGGGGGGAAGAAAAACTCCTCTAGTCAATAACCATTGATAATTCTTTCAATCATTTTCATAAAAAAAATATTTGCCATGAAAAAGTCAATCCCGTTTTGGTTTCAGAATGACATTGAAGAACTGGTCGACCTCGTTACACAGCTGTTGCCTACACAGGAGACGTACGCTAATGTCAGCTGGGCATAGATGTTTCATAACTCTTTTTGAAAGTTTGTCAATTTGTTATGTGCACCAGGACGCCACAGCACAATGTCAGTTCGAGCGATCTTCTATAATTATAATGCTGAGCGCAAAACAAGGAAAGATTTTCTCCCATCTTTTGATGTACTTTGGTATGACGCAGTCCGGATTCAAACCGGGTGACGAGCGGATACTCTACCAACTGAGCTGCGACCCCAGTCACCAACACGTGACATATCTGGAGCAACTCAACACGTACTTACCTTAGAGTCTGGAGGCCTGAGAGACATACAGATTCACAATTAAGAATATTCCTTCTATGAACACGGAAGTTGTGTTAAGGGCCGACCCATATGATGTATCGGTAGACTCCGCTATATAGCCAATATACAAAACTCCTCTCGTATTTCCTAATAAAACACATGTTCTCAGTTTACGAGGTTTTCTGAAGGACCAGTATCTTGATATATTGCCAGTTTTACAACTCGACTAATGAGAACCTCGAAAGTATGGACGTTAGTTTTCTTATGGAAGAACTTTGTTCCTCATAGGGCGGAAAGTGAATGAAGCTCACGTGCACAGCATGGGTAGCGGGCGTAAACAACGTACAGAGGGTGGTTGTGCTATCCTCGCAGAACAGTTGAACTCTCAATAGTAAATACAATTCAAATCATGCACAGAAGATAAATCCATGTCTTAATGAATGAATGAATGAATGAATGTATAGGTTTCGTTAAGAAGTCATCCCTAACCTCAGAAAAGGGTTGAGCCTTTCAGTATTTTCCAACCTTTCCTGTCTTGCAGGATGACTTGCCGGAAAAAAATGTGACACTACATTTATCCTTCACTTATAGAATATGCCGTGTATGTATATGATTTGATGAATCTAAAAGGCTAAATTGTTTTATAAATAATCCAGATATGTACATTACATTTAAAACCCTCGCCCTATTCGCTTTTTGTAATATTTGTAACTTGTACAAAGCGATTCATTGTTTCTTGTTTTCGAGGTTCTTGACAAATGTCTGGTTTTCTATTTCTTTTCATAAACTTTACAAAGGTTTTTGTTTGTGTAGAATACTATATGACAATATTCGACCTACATATAAGTCGGATATTGTTATATAGTATTGTAACAGTTCTTTCACCACAAGTTCCATTGTTGTATAATTGAGTATATATGTATACATATACAACGCTCAGTATATATGCCGAATTCATTGTTATAGTGTTTATGTGTTGTTGAACTACCCTGTAGCTTTAATTAATTTTTCAGTTTCTTCATATCAATACATGTACCATTTGTGCTTTCAAACATAATTATTTCAGTAAAAAGTGAAAGGTCCTTTATACTATCATTGCCTAAATCACAGTCTGTTGCATATACTGGATGGAAATATTTCTAATATGCTTAAGTGCATGGTATAAACAAATAAAATGCAAGTTCCCATGTACCGTATTTCCTCTAATAGTTTTTCAACACCCTTTACCTCCCGTCGCTTATTAGAGGCCCGGCGCTTATTGGAGGCTCGGAGCTTATTGGAGGCTCGGAGCTTATATATTTCATAAAATTGAATTTTGTTATAAGCCGAATATCTGTAAAATGTAAACCAAGAGTCAGGTTAGAACCCGGCGCTTATTGGAGACCCGGCGCTTATTAGAGACCCGGAGCTTATATATTTCATAAAATTGAATTTTGTTATAAGCCGAATATCTGTAAAATGTAAACCAAGAGTCAGGTTAGAACCCGGCGCTTATTGGAGACCCGGCGCTTATTAGAGACCCGGCGCTTATTGGAGACCCGGCGCTTATTAGAGGAAATACGGTATAAGGGAATACTGTTATTTATACTATGTGTATACTCAACGAAATAAGTTATAGACCAACCTACTTTTCAATGAGATATTCCAATGTTCATTTAAGGATCAATATTATGCCTACTTATTGAATTAACTGGTCCTTACATTTTCTTGAGCATATTGCAATGTCTAATAAACTAGGCGTAATAAATGATGAAATTATAAATGATATTCCACGAGGGTACGCAATATGCTTATATTGCATTATTTGTTTAAATATTTGAATATTTTGAATATTTAAGGGCGTGAAGTCCGCACATTGTAAATGATTTAAAGATTTTGTAAATTATCTTGATGTAATATGGTTATATTGGGACGTGTTGCCAATGTTGTTTTACATGAATCTATGATAGTTTTAATCATTGTATTATCATTTGTGCATATACATCTTGTTAGTCTTTCACTTAATAGTTTTTATGTTTTGAATATTTCATTAATATAATAATATTGTTTTATGTATACTTAACGTATTGCAAGTCTTATACTTAAACTTAAATATTTCAGAATCGATCGCTGCATTGAAACATCCTTACAATTCCTTAAAGAGGCAGTAGCACGTTTTTTGACAATTTTATATTTTCAATTTTTCACTGATAGCTGTACGTTAACGCTAAATGTATAATTTTTATAATGTCAAACATCTCATTACACAAACCAATCATACATAGTCAGAGAGCAAATAATAAAGATTCACATAAACTCCATTTGCCGCGTGTGAACATCGTCAAATCAAGGGAAGGCATTGCTGAACTGAACGTTATATATATGTTATTTATTACTGATTCATTTAGCTTTAATACATTAACTTTAAATTGGAACCATTTATTTTCTGTTTCCTGACATCACCTTAATTATATTCTCCCTAAAATCGTGCTATTGTCCCTTTAGGACCATGGAATGTATGAAACATCCTTACAACATACTATTCAACATTAAAAAAGACCATGTATGTATTCTGGATTTTCCACTATCAGAATGTACAAAACCTGGTCGTGTTTTGAAAAGTCATTTGTCATCTATAATATCTGATGCTTCCTATTTAATTAGTTCATTGAAGACAATTGCTAAACTTATACAAGGTGACATGAGGTTTGAAGTTATGTCATTTTCATATCGACATTTAATAGTGACGACGCGTTATTTCCTTCCTCTCCCAAAAGAAGTAACTCAAATCATAACATCCAGGTGTAACTTCTGTTGTAATTAGAATTTTTTTCGGGCACGAAAGGAATAAGTTTATAATTTGGTGTAGAAAAGTAATTTGTTAAATCATCGAGGCTTTGATGTTTTTGAAAGCCCCATATTTCCATATGTTTCGGGAAACTAGAAATGATTCGAATTTCCACTTTCAGTCTCCTTGTCAGAAAACGGACACATAATCTGGTAGACTACTCATAAGAAGGGTCTCAGTGGCAGTTAGCACCTTTTCTGTGCGAGAAATGTTTCCAATGGGTTAAAATGTTAGGATTATTTGTTTCGATATATTGGAAAACCAAAAAGGGCTCTTATTACAACAGAAGGAAAATCAGATGTTGCGACTTAGCTACCTCTGTAGGGAGAAAGCATTCTTTTATCTGAGCTTTGTCTTCAACAGAATTTGAACACCGAAACTCATAATTATGTGGATTCAAGTATTAAATTTGTATGTTAATGATTCTTACCAACCGTTATATATGATTGGTTTGTTTGTGTACATATGCTTGTCTGTGTGAGGTCACGTTTATTATGCTCTTGTTTGTAATACACTTTACTTTGTCATGATTTTTGTAAATTAAATATGTTTTCTTGAATTTCACATGGAAATTTGTTGTCTTTCAAAACGTTATCTAAAAACAAGTATTTGCTATATTACATTATCAAAAATGAGTTCTTATAAAGTGTTAATAACGTTGTTACCGGAAATACGGTGCTTATTAGTCATATGTGATAGAAGAAGTAATTATACTACTCAAAATAATTTAAGAACACTTGTATGGTGTCCCCTATATACTTCATACCTCAGTACATGGCTAAAGTTATGTATTCTATGAAATAAACAATATCATACTGACATATTGAAATCAAATTCTGCGAGTGACGCAGTTTCTGATAAGCGCTTTGATGTCAAAAACAAAGCAGGGGTCGAAATGAATGTCAGAGGATGTCAGATGGCTCAGGTTCAAAACATTGCGGTCTTGTCTTGGGTGACTTTTTTGCTTTGAAAGTGATATCGCCGATGAGATTTTTTTCTGAAAAAATGTGATTAAAAATTCGAAAATTCAAAAATTGATCAAATTTTCAATTTAAAAAAAAATAAATCCGTAGCCCAATGTCAGGTATGCCAGTGGATGTGAACAAATCTTCAACAAAAAAAAACTTCACTTTGAGCTGCTGACATTTAAAGTTAGTGCAAATGATATTTCTTAAATTATTTTCAGTAGTGTACATACATTATACAATCTGCTACAAAAAGTTGCATGTGTGTAATAAATCCAAACTGATATTTGGTCCCGTCAAGGAAATCACGTAGGAAATGGGACTACACATACCAGGTACTCAATTTATCGCTGAAACACGGCAAAGAGCGGTCAATATGCCTTCTTTTTAGCATGCGAAAAGCATGCAGCACGTGCAAAGTTGTGTCAACAGACATAGTGACAGATTACTTATGTCATCAATCGTGTCAATTCAGCTGCCTGACTTGACACAAAATGACCTAATTTTGTATAAAAAAGAATTAAAACCATGCTTTGGTTGATATTTGTTTATATTTGATTTGATAGATTAAAGGGGCAGTAGCACGTTTTTGGGGGGAATATGAGGTGATGTCAGGAAAATGAACATTAATGGTTCCAATTGAAAGACAATGCCTTTAAACTAAATGGAGCAGTAATAATTCAAATATATAATGGAAAGTTTAGCCATGCGATTCCTTTTTCTTATACAAAATGAATTAAAGGTGTTCACACAAAATGGCCGCCCATGGATTTTAGGTGAATCTGCAAACTTTGAGCTCTGACAATGTATAATTGGTTTGTGTTATGAGATTTTTGACAGTACTAAAAATCTATTTTGTGTAAGAAAAATGAATCTCATAGCTTAACTTTACATTATATATTTGATTATTTACTGCTTCATTTATTTCAAATACATTGTCTTTCAATTGGAATCGTTTATTTTCATTTTCCTGACATCACCTTATATTCCTGACATCACCTTATATTCCTGACATCACCTTATATCCATGACCTCCTAAAATGTGCAGCTGACCCGTTACGGGTAAAGCTTTTTCTTACACAATATGAATTGAAGGTGTTAAAACAATGACAATGCCAATTGACTTAAGCTAAATGAACCAGTAATAAATCACATATATAACGTTCAGTTCAGCTATGCACTCCCTTTTCTTACACAAATTGAATCAATGATGTTCACACAAAAATGGCCGCAAATGGATTTTATGTGAATCTTTATAAAATGATCTCTGACTATGGATGGTTGGTTTGTGTAATGACATTTTTGACACTATCAAAATAATATATTTAGCATTAACGTACAGTTATAAATGAAAAAATGAAAATATAAAACTGCAAAAATGATATACTGCCCCTTAAACCTAACAATCGGAATTCTAACTTCCTTGGGCTATGGAATATAAAATAATAAACACACTCGCGAGATGTCAGTTTGTTTGTACAATTACCTGTGTTGTAAAACAATATGTCATCTCTGCGTTGGTATTAATCTTTATTTATACATGTAAATATGGGACCGTAAAAATATCCGCTCGGAAAATAGATTTCTCTTGAAATATCTTATCGTCCACTAACTAAACATTTTAATCTAGATGTAGCATACATAGGTTTATTTCAACATATACAAACTATTTATGAGTGCAAAATTTAAGTTTTTTTATTTGTTATTAAGGTCGAATCCTAGGTACATGTACAATTAAACCCATGTGATTAAAATGTTATTTGATATCCCCATCAAACAGTAAGTAGATAGATCAGATAAACTTGACAAAGTTAACTAAAGATAAATGCAAATTTTGATATCATAAATAATGATATATTCATTAAATGGCATATTTAAAATATTTTTCAAAATATATCCCTAACATAGTTTGATCAATACACTATCATTAAACTTATTGTTCAGGAAGGTATGATAATCTGTCTCGATAATGCACCCTCACATTTCATAGTAAACAAAAACAGATCTTTTTGACAAACAAACAGGTCATTGAAAATCCCTACCGTATCGACTGTAATAAAATCTGTTCTTCAAATTAAAATATTTTCCTAATTACAGAAATGATGAGTCATTAACAACAGTGAAACGTTTATTTTATACCTTAGTGAATATAATTGATATATGCTTGATAATAATGAAAACGTATATGAACAGAAAATGTAAACAGTGGTTTGGAGAAACGTCTAGGACCTTTTCTCCTGGGCGTACGGTAAGACAATGCTTTACTTGATGTATTCATCCATAGTTGTACAGTAGAAATATATCAGAATCCTAAGTCAAAGCATGAGTGTGATTTGACCAATTATGCAAAAGGCATTTACACAGTTGCCGAGTTTTGCATTGGATATTAATGCTGAGAGAAAATGATGGTAAGTAATTTTGCAATCATATGAAACTGAATAATTTAGAAAAGGTTTAATTCACGATAAAGGCGACGAGACGTTTAAATAAAATTTTGGCGAGGTATGATTTAAATGCTTTAGCTTTCTTCAGAATGTGACATCGACTATATTTCAAGGAATGGAAAGTACCAATCTAGTTAAAACTAGCTGTAATGTATACGCCCCTAAGCCCTCACGTTACAGGACTTAAGGGACGTATACGGAAATGGAAAAGGTACTAAACTGAACTGACTTTTCGTGGAAGTTGATAAAATGAAAGTTGTTGAAGTTTATGATATGAGGAAACGTATAGTGTTAAAAAAAATAAAACTGATAAAATATTTGTGTTGATACTTCTACTTCCACGAATTGATACCATATCAAGTAGATATAATATTTGATTTTCCTTCTTATTTTTTTGGCCATTATTAAATTTATTATATTGATTTAAACATTTAAACATGTTTGTTGTTATCGAAAATATATCTAAAAAATGAGTCGGAAGGACTTTATAAATTTAAATTTGTCGACAGATCAAACGCCTCTGTACTTATATTTACTTAATAAAGTGACCTGCTATTTAGTGCTTATAAAACAATTTTAAACCTTAGTGAATATAATTGATATATGCTTGATAATAATGAAAACGTATATGAACAGAAAATGTAAACAGTGGTTTGGAGAAACGTCTAGGACCTTTTCTCCTGGGCGTACGGTAAGACAATAGACAAGCCAATCATCAGAAGACAAAGTATAAAGATTCACATAAAATCCATTGGCGGCCATTTTATGTGAACACCTTTAATTCATTTTGTGTAAGAAAAAAGAATTGCATGGCTAAACTTCACGTTTTATATTCGAATTATTACTGCTCCATTTAGTTTAAATACATTGACTCTCAATTGGAACCATTAATTTTCATTTTCTTGACATAACCTTATATTCCCCCTAAAAACGTGCTACTGTCCCTTTAAAGCTATTTATCAGGTGATTGTAAACGGAAAAGAATATTTCGAGTCTGTCTTGAAACAAAAATAGTCCCATATCATAATTAATATTGCACATAGAGACAATACGTTATTGTTTCATAACTAGCGCCACTCTCGCTCAGCATCTTTAGTATTGACCAATCAGCGTCGCCGATTCTGCTAACACACTACCGTTTCTCAGAATTTAGATAATTACGACATCCATATTTGTGACAAAGCGGTCTTTTGAAATAGATGGTTTTCGCTCGTGCCACCGATCTTAGGGTGAGTATTTTGATATGACTTATGATAACAGAGGTACTAAAAGCCTCCCTGCGTGTTGTCAAACCCAGAGATGAATCATTCGCCCCTACTTCGACGTTCAGACATGTTTTGTGTTGTGACCTACTTTTATTATCTCTGTTCCTTTCATCGACTGGCTTTCAACGTGAATAGTTCGTTTTGTTTGCCTTGTAACATTCAGAAGCTCTTTTATCAATGTCGTCTTTGTTGACTGTTACCCGAACCTTGAAGCAAACGCGACTGAGATCTCAAATACAGACAGATCTAACTGTCAACAACTGAACTCATGTCGCCACAAGTGGTTGAAGCGTAATAAAATCATTAGCTGTCACGCTTTGGCTTACATCATATATTTTTACCAATAATTTCAATATCAGACAGTAACTTTTCAAAGTATTTTCCTTATAATTGTGTTAAAATTATTTTCAATGACATATATTTCATCATTTGATGAATAATCGAATAGAGCAGTGATCATTAAATGAATACGTGTCTACTAAAAGAGAATGTAGGAAAAACCAATATCCATCTATAGAACATCTGGAATTCCCTGCTTTCTCATTGTTTTTCATTGAAATTGTTTGCAACTTCAACTTTGCCAACAATCAAAAGTCACATTTTTGTATCTTAAATAAATGATTTTGTACAACTATATATGTTTTAAATAGGAAATTAATGTTAAAACAGTTTTTATAAAATATTAAAATGATAAAAGAAAAAAACATTTGAAAGTATTGTTCATGTATCATCTTTCAATCTTTAGCTTCTTATTTACATCTGCTGATTCAATAAAAATGTAAAGTTTTGTACAGATTTATTGACTAATGTTGGGATTACTATCTCTGTTTCTTTTGTACTTTTGATGATCCTGAGACAGCTTATAAGGAGGCCTGAAAAGAAAATTTCATCTTTTAAGAATTCCAATGAAATCTAATGTAGCCTTCTTGGCTTAAAGGGGTAACCCGGTTTAAGGTTTTAGTGTTTAATGATAATAATCAGTGTTGGGACTGTTGCCATATTTTTACCAGTTTGTTAAGAATGTGCAGTATTATTGTTATCAGGGTTCCAGATAACTTTATGAGAGAAGTTGTACATGTATACGCCTTGAATCTTAATTGGAGGTGTGCTCAATAGTTTAAAGGTGTACTGACAAAGTGTAAATAAGTTGTTACATTTTAATATTTGAAACAAAATTGTTTTATATGTTGTTTATTTTGACCATCTCGAGTATTATTTCAGATTTCACTATCCATCCAAATAAGTATATAAGATTTTGTTGATCATCTTCTGAAACATACATATATGTACTCAATACTCTAATCAATTTAACTAATTAATGAGAAAAAATGTTTTGACATAGAAAATTGTTAATTTACTGTTTAGAATTCAATGTGTTTTTTTTGTAAGTATAACTTAATGGTAACTGATTGTAACAAAAGCAGAATCACATTTTAAAAATGAAGTCGTATTTCAGTTGATACAATAGTAAGATTAATATTGAACCGATCCCTGTATACTCTTATATATGGCGGTAAAGTTATGATTCAATTTTGAGAGTTAACTGTCTATTTTACAGTAAATGAAATGTTACATTCAACAAACGGGAAAGCATCAATGCATATACAATTTACATCTCACTGTTAGCTAACAAACTATTCACAAACAAAAGGAAAGAAAATCCAACTAACAATATTTATGAAGACGGAATCAATTTGGATTTAGACATATTGGATAGCACAGACACATTAACATTGAAGATTTCAAATCATGAAACAGTACAAAAATTAAATAAGAATTAGGAAAACCCTTTAATTACGGATTTTTTTCACATATTGCAATACTAAGTCAGCATTTGAAAATAAAATCATTTTGCCATGATAACGTACGATGCCAATGTCACCTCTTCATAATGTTAAAAGGCTATACCGGCATCACTCTTAGACAAAAACTTGTAATGAATTTTAAATAAGTCAAAACAGCCAAGAACTTCAGATTTCAATTGAGTAAAAGAATGAGATGTAATGATTGATATTTAAATGACATGAAATAGTCTGTATCATAGGAAACGTCAGCCAATAGAAGAATAAGGGTGTACCCACAGCAACGCATATTTCCCTATAATAAATATCACTTTTAAGGAAATGTTTTGAATATGAAACACTTTCTTATTTGTTATTTATTTTCAGATATGACAAGATGTAAGAGGTAACATGAGGGGATATGAATGTCTCATAATCCAAGATGGCTGCCCTGCGATTTCTCCTGCTGTTGGCATTCAAAACTGCAGTGGCGATTATCTGTCCGCCATCTTTTATACCAACTAATGGATGTAAGTTATTTCTGATATCCAAGAATCTAATTGTCAAGCATCTTTTCAGAGGTTTTATGCTCTGTTCAGCCATGTTGATGTTTTCTGATATGATAGTAGTTTGCAGTATATTAAGTATTCACATTATACACATATACAAGTGTACAGCAATGTTCACAATGTTTAGAATATATTAAAATTTGCAATGTAAGTATTTTTAAAACATTGCATGAAGATGCAAAAACTGAATTTTTGTGTTTATACTGAATTGAAATTTTCTAATGAAACTTTTACTTATCAAGCCGAAAATGATCTTGAATGTAAAGCCTTGCTGCTTTTCTTAAAAATTTCTTGTTGAAGTACTAACACATGAACAACTTCCAAAAGCCCTCTATTTGTTGTATACGGGCTAGATTTTTTGGTGGCATGATGCAGTAAGATTATTATTGTTGAGCTGTTATAAACGCTTGTGTGAGATTTACCTTATGTTAGAAGAATTTTGATTTGCAGATTGCCAGAAAGGCTTTTCTCTTTCTTAAGCCTGCATTATCATACCTGCATGCGGTTCGGGATGAAATTTAGCTATTGAGAATATAAATACATCATTCTGTAGAAAAATCTTTTGTCAAAATCTTGATATCACATTTACATTTTTAATCAACAATAACATACTTATTTTGACACCAAGAGCACAGAACCTCCTGTAAAAAGGGCATAGCATTTAACATCCCGCTTTCGGTGAAGTACCGGTAATCATTATGTGTGTAGGAGTTACAACTATCGTAATTGCGTTTGATGGGTATCAAATTAGACAGCAACGAATACCTAATTCGGAGAGAAAAAAATACAATCTAGTCGTGCGCAACAAAGACGGTCTTAAGCATATATTTAGAAACCTGAAGTTGTGAGATGGCCGCACTTGATTTACCCTTATGTCGACTGCTGTTTCGGTAATTTTGGTAAATTAACTCCTATTTAATGAATTTTGGTCCGATTTTCCCTAGGTTGGTCTCAAAATTTTGCAAAAAATATAAAAACAGGATAATTATTTAAAAAAATATTTAACTTTGATGATGGACCTTCAACATTGTATGTTTCAGGCGTGTTACCAAATGACCCCTATGTCTACATCGGACAGAACGTGACCCTTAACTGCCACACACCGGACTCCAATCACTCTGAGACACTGTTCTTCTCCTGGCAGAATGATATCAACATCTCTCTTGACTACCAGAGAGTTATCTCCCCTTCCACACTGCAGCTGAATCGACCAATCCTTGAGTCTGACAACATTAACAAGACGGGTGCATGGTTTCTTTGTACAGACTCTGCAACAGGGACTCTAATAGGATATGGGCAGGTTCTCAGAGTAGAATGTAAGATGATTTTATTTCTAACATTTCAAATAATTAGCAGCCTGACTTAGTTTGCATGACACACAATTTGTTTCAGCTGAAGGTCTTACAATTGTGAAGACCGAAAATTCTGTCACCCAAATTCTGTATTCTCTCAGAGCTAGCTGCAAACTTACCAGTGGGGTTGCAGGCATCTTCCTACGCAAAGCGTAAAACGCCAATTTCCGAATTGTAAGTTTAATGCCTTGCTGCATACCCTTGAGTTTTCTGTGCTTGCTTTCTAGCTTAAAATGAGAGAAAGCAATAGTCCAATCAGAAAGTAACTAAAGGTTGCTTAAAATCGCCTGTAGGGGCGCTGATATCAGCACAAAAAAACTCAAGGGTCTGCAGCAAGTAGGGGTGTAACAATAGATCGAACTATCGACTTATCGCAATAGTTGGTCTGCCGATAGTACTTTATCGATGGCCTTTTTTAGAACGATCAATAGTATCGATAGCACGTCTTAACTATCGATAGTATCGACAATTTGAAAAAATTATTTGTTGAATGTTAAAAGTAAAATCCACACACAAACACGTATTTTTCATTTGAAAAATACTGGAAACGGCTAACAGCAAACAGATCACCGCAACCTAAAAATAGCAACAGGAAAACACGAGTTATCTTTCCTGTTGCTAAGAGCGACCAGTTACAAAATGAAATCCCACCATGTTGACAAACTATTGTTCCTGAAAAGAACTTAAAGTAATTCACTTACCCATTACAATGAGATAAAGTCAATAAAATACTGTTTTTCTTGAAAATCGTTTTTATTTCCTTTATTGATAAACTATCGCAATAGCTATCGCAATAGTACCCTGCAAAAGACTATCGCTATCGCAATAGTACCCTGCAATACCCTGTACCCCTAGCAGCAAGGCATACAACTGACAGTTCGGAAACTGATGTTATAGGCTTTGCATAGGAAGATGGGTTGCCGGCAGAGCCTCTGGAAAACTGCAGACTGGTGTTGCAAAATTGAGTTTTCTTAAAGCCCCATCGTCATACGTGCATGCTGTTCGTTAACAATCGTTATACCCCACTTCCGGTCTCGTTGCTATGGTTTCCTTTGTTCTAACTGTTAGTATATTGACCGATACACCACAACTTTTCTAATACACCTATTCTTTTTTGCACACTCACATCAAGTCAGGTGTAGAGGTTTTCAACTTTGGCAAATCAACGCAGTTGTAAAATTTAGAATTTTTGAGAAATATTAACGACCAAAGTGGGAATCGAACCAGGGGCCTTAATGTTGCGACGCAACACCTCTATCGACTGAGCTACTGAGGCTTGATACAAGTGGTACTTTTTGTTGTGTCAAATCTAGGTTGTTGGATTTTCCTATATAAGCTTATAATTAGGTACAAGTTTGTACCAAATTTTAATGTAATGAAGTCAGTTTATGTTTTTTCAAACGTAATAAGAAGAGAATTGTATATTTTTTTTTTATTTAGTTAGGTCAATACATATATACATAGAGAAGGATGGATAGCTCTTTTTCGTCAAATATAACTCGACCGGAGTGGGTATAAGTCAGATATACCCACCCTTCCCTCGGTGCATCTCTCAATATACCTCCTGTTTGAATCGTGATCCTTGGCTCCGCTACGCTACGCCTCATAGACTCACGATTCAAACAGGAGGTATATTGAGCGATACACCTCGGGAAGGGTGGGTATATCTATTACTTATTCACCTTCATGTCAGTTGCCGTTTAAGTCATTTGGTAAATTGTCTCCTTTTTAATGAATTTTGTTTTTTATTAAAACCAAGTAGAATATTCATTGGTCATTCAAGGCGATAGCTGTATGGTAACAGAGATTTCTTTTGGAAAAATAAAAAATATACATCAAGGGACTTTTTATAAACAATTCTATTTATTTGGAAAGATGAAATTAATGCATCCTCCTACATCAGCGTATGTCCAACCTATACCCTGGTATCCTTTGATCATATTAGCCATATCGCTACCAGTATATGTAGCAAGCCAATCAAATGATGCCCTTTCTGCGATAGAGGCAAACTGGTTCCTGGGCCTATTCCAGGTGATTCAAATTAACCAATTGGAGTGCAAGTATATAATATATATCTCTTGTTTCGCTGCAGGCTCCTGCTCAGTTCCAAATCTCGTTCTGTAAGATTTCCACGAGACGCATTGCTAGACAACGCTGTATGGAGTTTAAAATAGTTTGGCTGAAAACAGAGAGGCTATAAATAGCGTTAAGTAACCACCTGTCAGCGATACGGCTGAATATGACCACAGGATATCGGGATAGTTTGGAGCATAATGCAGAGACATATATACGCTGTTAGGGGTGTAACAATACATCAAACTATCGATATATCGCGATGTTAGCTTGGCAATAGTACACTATCGATAGGAAACACAAAAAGACTATCGCTATCGCAATAGTAAGGTTAAATATCGATAGTATCGAAAGTGTAATGATCCGCTAAATTTGGAAATATTTACTCATTTTTCTGCGGGTTAGTTGAAATTATTCATTCTCGAATGAGGACAGATGTGATATTAGAGTGAGGAAGTCATTCGCTAGAGTGAAAAATGACAAAAGCTGTTTAATTCATGATTTTATCACAGATTTTGCCGCATATTACTTTCAGCAATTACATGAATATAATAAAGATTATGAATATTCTAGCTAATTTTGGATTTTCTTAAGATCCAACACTATCGCAATAGTTATCGCAATAGTGGCTCACAATAGTCTATCGTTATTGCAATAGTAGGTTGCAATAGACACTCGCTATCGCAATAGTCCCAACATGGTCAATAGTCACCCCTATACACTGTTGTAGCAGGATGCCATTAATTTGAACAAATTGTTTATTTTGATGTTTATGAATTGATGTTTGTGACAGACTATCCGCGGAGTGTGTACAACTGGACAGCGCTAGTTAAGGACTGGAGGAACCTGACAGTGACATGGGAGACAGGAGACTACATCAACCAGAGAGACATCACGGTGTCTGTTCAGTGGCGCTCTGCAGATACAAACATGTAAGTGCCGTAATCAGTTTGCTTCAGTACGACCATGCTCGATGGAATGCAATTGTAGCAATGTCGACTCTATTGGGGCTTGAACCAAGTGTCACTATTGAGTATATATTGACTAGGGGTGTAACAATAGATCAATTTATAGACTTATCACAATAGTTGCTTTGCCAATAGTACTTTATCGATAGACATTTTTAGAAACGATACATAGTATCGATAATAAGTCTATCTATAGTATCGACATTTAAGTCAATTCAGTTGTTTTGTTCAAATTTAAAAGGAAAGTTCACATAAAAACTCGTATTTTTACATTTGGAAAATATTGGAACACATTAGGCAGTTTGCTGAGAGCTGAAAGTAGCCGGAAGATACAAGAGACAACCCTCTTGGTGTCAGTATGAAATTACAGCTTCTACAAGTTAGGCTGAGGTTGAAATCTTCACAAACAAAGCAGAAAACTTGGCCTTTCCTTTATTTATCAATTATCACAATAGTCCATTTTTGGAACACATTAGGCAGTTTGCTGAGAGCTGAAAGTAGCCGGAAGATACAACAGACAACCCTCTTGGTGTCAGTATGAAATTACAGCTTCTACAAGTTAGGCTGAGTTTGAAATCTTCACAAACAAAGCAGAAAACTTGGCCTTTCCTTTATTTATCAATTATCACAATAGTCCATTTTTGGTCAATTAATCACCGCTAGTTTTGACCTCCAGGGACTATTGCGATAGCGATAGTCTGTTGTCAGTAACTATTGCAATAGCGATAGTCTATTGCGGGGTACTATTGCTATAGATTATTTGTTTTGGAGAGGCAGAGTTATCTGCTCTTTATGTGATGATATCATGACTTTAAACTCATCTGCAATTTTAGAAGACGTAATTCTTAATTTGCAAGAAGAAGATTATCTGTTGTATCTTCAGGTTACTAGTTTTAGCTCTCAGCAATCTATTTAATGCATTACAGCATTTTTCAAATGTAAAAAGACCTGTTTTCTGTAAATATTACTTTTAAACAGGAACTTAACAACTGAATTGACTAAAATGTTAATACTATCCATAGTTAGATGTGTACTATCAATACTATTGATCATTTCAAACATGACTATCGATAAAGTACTTTCTGCACAGCAATTATCACAATAAGTCGTCCGTGTAAGTTGCATGTTCTGGTGTTAACACAACTAACCAACCACAAGCCGCCGGCTAAAGCCTTCGGTATCAGCTAAGGGCAAGTAACTCCTGTAACCATGCTTTGGACTCGATCACTGCCAGACATGTCATAAGCAAGACAATATGATTGGTCGGCTAAAGACAGGATTTCGGCTGCACTAAACTGGTAAAAAACATGCAAGGCATTGGGATCAACCTTGTGTAGAGGATTTTGAACATATCTCCGTTGCGTTAATATTTGAATATTTTATTTCTTGAAACTAGGCCGATTTTAATCCGACTGCTGCAGTTATCAACCTCCCATATTGTAAAGTTGTCTCTCCTGGGTGGGGTTATCTGGAATGTTTTAATTTCAATTATCTATTTCAGATGGCAGCCATGCAGCACAGATTCCTGGACTAGTTGTTTTCTGGATAATAGTATCTACATCAACAGCCAAATAAATCACTTCAGTGTCAACGTAACCAATACAGAAAAGCACAATTCCACAATTACAGAAATATCACTGGACCCTGAAGATTATGGTAAGATTTTGCTGAACTTATCAAGTGAGATTAAAGGGGCAGTAGCATGTTTTTGGGGGGAATATATATATACGGTAAGCATAATATAGCAGATTTGTTTCCTCACATTGCTATAAATTCAAAATGGCAGTTAGCCGATAGATTGGTGTCTTAGAGATTTGCATGGATACAAGTCATATTTTAAGCAGTTTGATAAAATCAATGAATGGGTTACGTCAGACAATGTTATACTCGCTGTGACTATCTCCGGTAAACCTCCGTATCCAGCGTAGCACTGCGTAGGGGAGCTACCAAGGCGAGCATGATCGTCTAGGGTTACATGTACGTCACCCTTTCCAATATAGCAAGTGAGTAAGTTAATGCTTAACACCGCTTGGGCAATATTTCAACCATTAGCAGCTGCCTTTCCAATATAAATGACCATGTGTGAAATTGTTTCCATACCATTCTGTTCCAGTTAAACCAGCCCCAGTTTCAATAACATCAGTGGAACTTTCAAGTCGCTGTGTCACTTTACAATGGAGACACTCAAGTCCAGACTCAAGACCAATAATATACAAAGTTATTGTACTACTGGACCACTCAGTAAGTGAATGTTAATCAAGAGATTGTTTCTCTTGTCCTTTATAGTGTTTGTGATTGGGAAATATATTTCCTTTTTTCCAGATAATTTGTGGACCTATTGGGTACCTACTCTTTTATTTAGATGCCATTGCGTACAGTTCATTTTGAAAGCGTATTAAGTAAAATAACACTCCTTCGATTTTTGACAATTTGGTATTTGACATAAAATTTAGATTGTACCCTAATAATATTACTGGATTAATCCATACAGAAAAACATAATCATAAATATTGAACAGTTGTTAATGAGTTGGCTTCGCTTCACACAACCAAAGCTGCTGTATTACGCAAGTGATAAAATACTTTTGTGTACAGTGGTTACTGATTCTTTTGAATTTTGAAGACAATTCTGTTTATCTGTACTCCCATATTAAAATTCAATTGCGTTTTTGATGATTTCATTTAATAAAATATGCAGATATGCAACTTATCTTGTGCACTGATATTTGATATCTTTTCATATTTATTGTAGCCTTTAATTAACTTAAATGGCAATTATATGACAATGACGTGGAAATAAAATTTGCTTCAAATGAATCATTATTTTCTAAATAACATGAAAGCTTGAAAAAGCCTAAACTGTTATTTCCTGGTGTCTCTATGTAGTGAAAAGGTTAAAATCCAAGATTTTTGCTGTTCTTGCCACTTGAACATCTTTCAAATAAACACTTATATTAAATCCATTCAATTGTGTTTAAATATTTTAATATCTTCTATATCATAAAGAACTTCAGTATATATTAAAGCATTCCCTAAGTATAAAGTTTGCATGTTTCTTTCAGGAAGTGACAAATAAGACGTTCACCACCACAACTGGTAATGTATGCAATCTGCGTCCGAATACACTGTACACTTTCAGTGTAACGGCCAGGTCGGAACATGGAGGGTTCTGGAGTGATGCTGATCAGGTTGTCGACAAGACACTTCAAGATAGTAAGTGATTGTAATTTAAATTAAGTCTGAAAAAAAGGCATCATATTGTCAATCAGAATTTTTATGCCCCCGAATCAGAGATTCCGGGGGTATATTGTTTTTCACCTGTCCGTCTGTCCGTCCGTCCGTCTGTCCGTTTGTCCACAAAAACTTTAACCTTGGTCATAACTTTTGATTGGTCGGAGTTAGGTCTTTGATACTTGACATATGCATCCGGGGGCATTCGTGTTTCACAAACACATCTTGTTGTCTTTGATTTAGATTTGTGGGATAATGCTGGTTATCATCAGATGTGAAATGAAACAAATTAAGAAAGTTTGTTATTTGCTAGGTGATCATCTCAGTTAACAATTTCATTATTCAAAATTGATGTTTTCAACAACAATTACCAAGGCAGAATACTGAAATTACAACTTGTTAAAAGAGGATTGTTTTAGGACTTGGACTGATCAAGATAGTTAATGTGAAACCCTTTTATTCTCTCCCCACAATGGCAGACCCAGTCATTAAAAGGTTGATCAAGCCTCTGTTATTATTTGCTGAGTTTGTCTGACTGGAGGCAATCAAAGTTAGTTGTGCAATCAGCGACACTGTTCTAAAATCATTATTTTGGCAACTGAATTATTGCAATGGCATGGTGATATGAACTACCCTTTCAATGAGAGAAGCGTTGTCATTTGCTAAAAAATTCACATGGTTTGTTGTGCGAATTTCTTCCGCAAGAAGAAACTGCCTGAACTCACAGGTGTGGTCTGAGAAAAGGGGCTCAATCAACATTTCATGACTTGATCTGCCTCTGTGGGAAGAGAATGTTATGCTTTAGAATTATTGAGTATCAAGATAATGGTGTTGTTCTCCACACAGAACCAGAGAGAGGAGTGAATATAACTGCTGGAAGCTTCAATGTGGGTGTGTGTGAGGGCAACGTGAGAGAGGTCACAATTTTCCTCAAGGTAGGTCTATATCCATTCTAGTTTTGATTTATGTACATTGCTCGGACATGGTCAATAAAATTACAGATATTTGGATAAGACCGACCATATTTATTTCTGTGTTTCTCATCTCCCGCCGACCCTGATTTAACCTCCTGACATCAAATAAAAAGAGTGTTTTTATTTAATGTTTGTCAACCGCCATTTTCAAAGTCACCCCGCTCTGATAACAAAGTAACACATCCATTAAAGGGGCAGTAGCACGTTTTTATGGGGAATATAAGGTGATGTCAGGAAAATGAAAATTAATGGTTTCAATTGAAAGACAATGTATTTAAACTAAATGATGCAGTACTAATTCAAATATATAACGTAAAGTTTAGCCATGCGATTCCCTTTTCTTACACAAAATGAATTAAAGGTGTTCACACAAAATGGCCGCCAATGGATTGTATGTGAATCTCCAAACTTCATCCTCTGACTATGGATGATTCCCTTGTGTATTGTGATTTTTGACACTGTCAAATTAATACATTTAGCATTAACTTGCATTTATCGGTGAAATATTTGAAATATAAAATTATCAAAAAACTTGCTACTGCCCCTTTAATATCTCTATATTATCTCAACCAGGAATTCCCTTTTCCCGTTTGGCTTATCACTTTACATTGTCATTATCATTACATGACCAATCCTGTCTCAGGGTAGGCATGTTACGCTAACTTCACTAATCTGGCTCTCGTTGAAATTTTATCGAGAAGATGGCGAGAAAATTATTTGATTGGCTATATCCCAAGTCGGCCTGCGTGAGCGAATCTAGCTTCTGAGCCCAGGGTACAGATTAGTGGAGTTAGCGTTATACGTTCCTATATACGTTCCTATCCTGAGACGGGATGGACATGAAGGAGATGAGAAACACAAAAAATAGTATGGTTGGTCTAATGTCCAGGCTTTTGTTAAAGAACATGTCACTGTTAGTTTATTACATTGCACAACATTTGTATACATATCTTCATGTCTGAAAAATGCCAATTTGGCCTTCATTTACGCCTATTTTGACAATTTCTGATCTGCATATCCTGTTTTAATCATCAGTCAATTTTATAGCTAATAGAACAAAGCAACTTGTTGTACTCAAGAAAAGTTCCTCGAATATCATATACCTTTTTTACTTCTTCAAAAGCCATTAACCCAGTAGAATTACTGAATTACTGAAATCTTTAGAAACAGTGTCAAAAGCCTTTTCGAAGTCTACAAGCAGTAACATCCCCGGTCTTTTTTGTTCCTTCATTTCAAACATTATATCATACAGTAATCGGGTGTTATCACTGATGCATCTTCCTGGTATAAAGCCAGTTTGATTTTCATGAATAAGAGATGATAAGGTTTTTTTAATCCTTATAGTAAGGACTGAGCTTATAATTTTATAAACTGAATTCAAGAGTGAAATAGGCCTCCAATTTTTTTAAAGTTTTCTATTCTTATTGGATTTAGGAATACAAGTAATCACACCTCTGTTCATTGTTATAGGCAACATGTTTTTTTCAAATACTGCCGTAATATACCTTAAAATCCAGTTCTTAAGTTCTTTCCAAAAAAATTTGAAAAAGTCAATTGGAAATCCATCCAAACCGGGGGATTTGTTATTTTTCATTGATTTAACTGCAGAGGCTATTTCTCTAAGATCTAATGGTTTTTCTAATTCCTCTATCATGTTTGTATCAAGAGATGGCACTGCAACATTATTCAAAATAGCTTGGGTATCTACTGATGTAACATCACTAGATCTAAATAAGTTTTCATAAAATGTCTTTTGTTCTCTAATGATCTCCTTACCGTCAAAAATTTCCTCTCCATTCTCTTTAATTAAAGAATTCATTAATTTACTGGTATAATGGCGATTTTCCAAATGACAAAAATAGTTGGTTGGCTTCTCACCTTCTTCATACCAAAGAGCTCTATTTCTAAAGTCACGATCCCTGATTTGTTGTTGTTTAATTTCTTCAAGTTTGAGTTTATCAGAAGATAAATCTGCAAGGAGATCCTCACTTACAGCTTGGAAATTATCTCTTATTTCATCTTCCCTTTCTTTGATTTTATTTTCTAGTTCAGCCGTATCAAGGTTCTTTTGCTTCTTATAATAGGTTGCATAAGAAATACTTTTGCCTCTGACATTCATGAGAAAGGTCTCTAAAAATAGTTGGTCACTTATAGTTAGTTCCAAATTTTGGTCTTCAATCTTTGACAGGTCTTCTAAACTTGAGACATTTTTGGCATATTCAAGCTTTGTTTCTGAAAGTGTTTTCTTAACAAGATCACTATATTCACTTGATCTCAGAAGAGATGTATTGAATTTCCAGTAACCTTTTCCCCTATTCCTACTTAAAGAGTTAGAAAGGGTAAGTGTAACAACTGAATGGTCCGACTTATAACCTGGAAGAATATCTGCTGAAAGTGTAAGATTTGCTAAATCCTGGGAAATTAAGAAAAAGTCAAGACGTGCTTGTTGTCTTGGGTTTTTTTTCCACCAAGTATATTTTCTATTTGTTGGATTAAGATCTCTCCAGATATCAACTAAATCGTTATTTTCTATTTCGTTGATAAGTTCTAGTCGTGCTTTCGGATTATTTATATTTTTGTAGTTTTCAAGGTCAACTGCTGGGTTTAAGACCAGGTTCCAGTCCCCACAAATTACTAAAGAGTTATTTTCAAAGTCATCTATGTCAGCAAATAAAGTTTTGTAAAAAGTGGGGTTGTCAGAATTAGGTCCGTATAAATTTGCAATTTGTTCTATTCCAGCTTTATGGAAGAAATATATCAATCAGCAAACTTGTATTATTAAATCAAATTTGATTATCAATAAAAATGTCTTAGTCTTGCTTATGTCAGAAAAGGGATCAAGATACTTTTATGATCGCTTGATTACATGTCATTCCTATCCGAAAATTTGTGAAAAATGGGCTAAAAAGACTGATATGTCATCTTATAACTGGAAAGATATTTTTGTCCAGTACAGAAGCTCAACAAGGGATGTCAAACTGTTAGAATTCCAATTCAAATTTCTGCATTGTATTATTTACACCAAGAAAGAATTGAAAGTCATGAAACTTGTTAATGATGATATTTGTTCCTTTTGCAATTCTGAGAAAGAAAACCTGTTTCATGTCTTTATAGATTGTGAATTTGTAAAAGACTTCTGGTTGAAAGTGGAACTGTTCATTAATGCCCATACAAAAAGGAGCATTTCACTGGATACAAATACTATTCTCTTTGGCTTTAATGCGCAACATAAGTTGCTCAATCACCTTATTTTATTGAGCAAAAGGTATATTTTCTTAAGTAGCCTCAAAGGTGAAGCCTTATCATTTGATAAAGCTATTAAAAATTACAAACAAGTCTTTGCCATTGAAAAATTTATTGCATGTAAAAACCAACGTTTAAATGCCTTTGAAAATAAATGGTCTCCACTTTCAAATACCTTTAAATGCAACTAGGTATATTTACTGTGCCTTCTTAATGTACACCAGAGCCATTTAACCTTTGATAACCTGAATGTCGTGGCAATAACCATTTTTACTTTGTCATCCACATGTAACTGTACTATACTCTTGCTGGAATAAAAAAAAAATTTAAAAAAAAAAAGAAAATTTTATAGCTAATATATTCCTTCAAAAGGCATTAAAAATCTCCTTTTCTGTGAAAGCTCTTCAAAATACACACTTTAGTTTGTTCTCAAATCCAAAATTCCTGATGATGTAATCAAGCAAAGAAATGTTGCCACAATGCAGTAAGACCTAAAATAGCCATTATTGACACCGGAGCAATGCTTGTGAGGGAAGTTCATTGCTGAAAATTGTAAAAAATTATATCAATTCCAGCCCCCGGATGAAGAATATCAGAACGGCCAGCTCCATATGTACACAGCAGTGTTTGAGGTGGATGACGGTAGCCCCAATATCACAGTGGAGCAGCTTGTCTCACAGGACCCTACTCTGAGTATCTCTCTACCCTGTGATGTGGACTACAGTCTCCATCTCTCGGTCAACAATTCTGCCGGCTTCTCTCCTGTCTCTCTCCTGCGTATTCCCAGGCTTGGAACAGGTAAGCTGAAATGTTAAGATCTATTTCCATCTACTTCTCCAGAAGTAAAAGGCCAAGAAAGCTGAAATCTTGCCTACAGACTCCTTGACTAATGAAGATTATGAATTATTAATCCTACAGAATGGTGCAAAATATAACTAACCTAATGCCTTTGTGCATGAAGAACCAATCAAGATAAAGAGCCACCTTAATTTTTCCCCAAGATGGCCTCCATTTTAAAATGGCTTCCAAAGGGTGTATATATGCATACACTTTTCATTTAAGGATGCCTAATTTTATCATGTAAGATTCAAAGTTATATTTGAGGTCAGATAGTACTAGAATAACATATTTTAAGTCAATATTTCTTCATGCCTTAGCAAAATATTTGCTAACTTTGTAATTGAAATTATTTAAAAACAAGATGGCGGCTTACCGGTATGTCTCTCTCCTGCTTATTCCCAGGTTTTGAACAGGTACGATTTCAAAGAAACTCAATAAATTATTAATGTAGACTTTCCGTTATAAAGAAGATGAATAGTTGCATATTTTTTGGATTCAGTGTTATTCAACATCCGCAAATCTATAAACAGATGGCCTTAGCTTGAGGTTTTACATGCTTAGTTAGAAAATTACAACAACACCAGTAAAAATTAAGTAACGCACAATTATTCTGAGAATCAGAACAATAATTGTTGAATTTAGAACAGAACAGAACAGAACAGAATTTATATTGTATATATGGCCATGAGACCAATATTACAGTGGTCGTGAAGTCTGTGATAAATAAATATATATATACAAGAGCGCTTAAACCTTTAAGGTGTTTCGTAACTTAAACATTTTTTTAACAAAAAAGAGCTAATTTAAATAACAATTGATCATTTTGTGTATTTATAAGTGACATAAACTTAAACATTGATGGGAAGTTATGATAATATACAGGTAGATTGTTGAATTTAGTAGAAATAATGTATCCTTTTGCGGTGATCAGTAAATTTGTGGATGTTCATTGTCATTCAATACTGTGAAGTCCTTCAAATCAACCAATCAGAAATAAGTATTTACTGAAATCATGATACAATATACTTTTTGTGCTACAAAAGCTATGGTTTGGTGCACGTTTTGGCTTTTGGCCTTTCACTGAACTAGGAGGCTTACAAGAGTTATTTCCCTTTAACTGATTGTATATGCCAAATGATAAAATAGTCCATGAGGAGTTAACTAAAAATCTTATGAAACTTTGTCAATCTTATTCAAAGCAAGAAATATACCTGATCAAATATTTAACTTGAAAAAGAAATACTTTAATTCTTTTGATAAATATAAGTAAATATGATAAATAACGTTTGTTATAAATTACAAAAAGTTCAATTTCAAGTTGACTCTAAATAAGTGGAAATTGGTTATCAAATAAAATCTTTGGAATTTGAACAAGACTTTATACAAATCCAACTTTTTTTTTCAATGCCACTAATGGCTGAAATACCTCCCAAACAACATTCAACAATAACTCACTCGTTTACTATTTCTAGACAGAATTATGAATACCAAAACATTTCTGTTCATAAGAATGTAAATAAAAATCATATGCTTTATTACCCCACAACATCTATAAACCAGCTCAGACAATTAAAATCTTTGGAATTTGAGGGGTGGCATGATAGCGCAGTGGTTAGCGCGTTCGGCTTCGGATCAGAAGGTCTGTGGTTCTAATCCCGCCAGGGGCTCGACAACTTTGTCCGCAGTAGAGAACTGTTTTACACCCAGTCAGGTTTGGGTGCAATGCTACACTGAATTTCAGCGCAGTACCACCAATGGTTCGCTAGTTCCAGCCGATGCTTGCAGGTGTCAACGCAATACGTAGCCACAATAGTGCTGCTGGCTTTCTCCCTGCAATAATACTAGCAGTTATAAGTGACTATAAGTGAAATACTCTTGAAACCGTGATAAACCCCATATCCCCTATCACCAGCTGGAATTTGAGTTCATACAACAACACAGGTCAATGTGATATGACAAAAGTGTATTGTACGAGATTAGTATGTCATTAGATGTACATTTCCCATATGTACTAATAAGTTTTATGCATGTTGAAAAATGTTTTGATGAAATTTCAAGATCGCCTTCTTTTGACTCTTCTAGTTCCATCTCCGGACACTGTTCGTGTTTCTGTGAACGGATCATCAGTACAGGTGCTATGGAAAGTGGCAGCAAATATTCAAGCCAGGAACTTCACAATATACTGGTGCCTGGGAGACACAAGATCTGCTCACTGCAATGTAAGTTTGTTTCACTATGAGAAATAGCAATGAAGCCTTTTCTAAGGTCACAGCCCGATGGGCTTAACGCATGGCATGGTGTCCGGCGTCCGTCCGTCCATCCGTCCGTAAACTTTGTGGAATTTCGACTTCTTCTCCAGAACCATAAGGCCTAGAAAGCTGAAACTTTGTGTACAGACTCCTTGGCTAGTGCGGATTATAAGTTGTAGCTTTGGTGGCCCTGTGACCCCTAATAAGGGCCACAGGGGCCACACCCTAAAAACCTATTTTCATCTTCTTTTCTAGAATCATAAGGCCTAGAAAGCTGAAACTTTGTGTACAGACTCCTTGGCTAGTGAGGATTATAAGTTGTAGCTTTGGTGGCCCTGTGACCCCTAATAAGGGCCACAGGGGCCACGCCCTAAAAACCTATTTTCATCTTCTTCTCCAGAACCATAAAGCCTAAAAAGCTGAAACTTTGTGTACAGACTCCTTAGCTAGTGAGGATTATAAATTGTAGCTTAAGTGGCTCTGTGACCCCTAATAAGGGCCACAGGAGCCACGCCCTGAAAGCATATTTTGATCTTCTTCTCCAGAACCATGAGGCCTAGAAAGCTGAAACTTTGTGTATAGCCTCTTTGAAGAGTGAGGATTATGAACTGTAGCTTTGGTGGCCCTGTGACCCCTAATAAGGGCCACAGGGGCCACGCCCTAAAAACCTATTTTAATCTTCTTCTCCAGAACCATAAGGCCTAGAAAGCTGAAACTTTGTGTACAGACTCCTTGGCTAGTGAGGATTGTAAATTGTAGCTTTGGTAGCCCTGTGACCCCTAATAAGGGCCACAGATCCACACCCTAAAAACCTATTTTAATCTTCTTCTCCAGAACCATAAGGCCTAGAAAGCTGAAACTTTGTGTACAGACTCCTTGGCTAGTGAGGATTGTAAATTGTAGCTTTGGTAGCCCTGTGACCCCTAATAAGGGCCACGCCCTAAAAACCTATTTTCATCTTCTTCTCCAGAACCATAAGGCCTAGAAAGCTGAAACTTTGTGTACAGACTCCTTGGCTAGTGCGGATTATAAATTGTAGCTTTAATGTCCCTGTGACCCTTAATAAGGGCCACAGGAGCCACGCTCTAAAAGCTTATTTTCATCTTCTTCTCCAGAACTATGAGGCCTAGATAGCTTAAACTTTGTGTATAGCCTCTTTGAAGACTGAGGATTATAAGTTGTAGCTTTGGTGGCCCTGTGACCCCTAATAAGGGCCACAGGGGCCACACCCTAAAAACCTATTTTCATCTTCTCAAGAACCATAAGGCCTAGAAAGCTGAAACTTTGTGTACAGACTCCTTGGCTAGTGAGGATTGTAAATTGTAGCTTTGGTGACCCTGTTGCCCCTAATAAAGGCAACAGGAACATCCTTCAAATCTATTTTCATCTTCTTCTCCTGAAGTATAAGGCCTAGAAAACTGAAACTTGTCGCCTATATACTTAATTTTATGATTGGTGCCCCTGTGGCCTCTACAAAGGGGAAATCACATTGGCCACACTCTACAGCATAATTGATGATGAAGCCTGATGAGCTACAGAGCCAATGGCTCTATTTTTAGCTCATCAGGACTGAAAGTCCAGATGGGCTTATGGCATGGCCCGTCGTCCGGCGTCCGTCCGTCGTCCGTCGTCCATCCGTCGTCCGTCCGTCGGTAAACTTTTGACACTTTCGACTTCTCCTCATGAACCATACACATAAGAGAGCTGAAATTTTGTGTACAAGTACCTTAGCATATGGAGATTCTAATTTGTAACTTTGGTGACCCTGTGACCCCAAATAGGGTCACAGGGGTCACAACTTTAAAAACCTATTTTCATCTTCTTCTCCAGTTCCAAAAGGAGTAGAGAGTTAAAAATGATATGTGCAGACTCCTTGGACAATGGAGATTCTAATTTGTAACTTTGGTGACCCTGTGACCCCAAATAGGGTCACAGGGGTCACAACCTTAAATACCTATTTTCATCTTCTTCTCCAGTTCCAAAAGGAGTAGAGAGTTAAAAATTATATGTGCAGACTCCTTGGACAATGGAGATTCTAATTTGTAACTTTGGTGACCCTGTGACCCCAAATAGGGTCACAGGGGTCACAACTTTAAAAACCTATTTTCATCTTCTTCTCCAGTTCTAAAAGGACTAGAGAGTTAAAAACGATATGTGCAGACTCCTTGGCCAATGGGGATTCTAATTTGTAGATTTCGTGACCCCATGACCCCAAATAGGGTCACAGGGGTCACAACCTTAAAAACCTATTTTCATCTTCTTCTCCAGTTCTAAAAGGACTAGAGAGTTGAAAGTGATATGTGCAGACTCCTTGGACAATGGAGATTCTAATTTGTAACTTTGGTGACCCTGTGACCCCAAATAGGGTCACAGGGGTCACAACTTTAAAAACCTATTTTCATCTTCTTCTCCAGTTCCAGAAGGACTAGAGGGTTAAAAATGATATGTGCAGACTCCTTGGCCAATGGGGATTCTAATTTGTAACTTTGGTGACCCTGTGATCCCAAATAGGGTCACAGGGGTCACAACCTTAAATACCTATTTTCATCTTCTTCTCCAGTTCCAAAAGGAGTAGAGAGTTAAAAATTATATGTGCAGACTCCTTGGACAATGGAGATTCTAATTTGTAACTTTGGTGACCCTGTGACCCCAAATAGGGTCACAGGGGTCACAACCTTAAATACCTATTTTCATCTTCTTCTCCAGTTCCAAAAGGAGTAGAGAGTTAAAAATTATATGTGCAGACTCCTTGGCCAATGGGGATTCTAATTTGTAGATTTCGTGACCCCATGACCCCAAATAGGGTCACAGGGGTCACAACCTTAAAAACCTAATTTCATCTTCTTCTCCAGTTCTAAAAGGACTAGAGAGTTGAAAGTGATATGTGCAGACTCCTAGGACAATGGGGATTCTAATTTGTAACTTTGGTGAACCTGTGACCCCAAATAGGGTCACAGGGGTCACAACCTTAAAAACCTATTTTCATCTTCTTCTCAAGTTCCAAAAGGTCTAGAGAGCTGAAATTATATGTGCAGACTCCTTGGCCATTTTCATCATCATCTTTAGCTCCTAAAGGTCTATTGAGCTGAAAGACTGCATGTAGACTCCTTGGCCAATTGGGATTCTAAATTGTAGGTTTTGTGACCCCATGAGCCCAAATAGGGTCACAGGGGTCACAATCTTAAAAACCTATTTTTCTCCATTAGATGACAGTCTATGGCAAATTTATTTCGCCTTGGATATTTTAGTGTGGACTTCCACTGTCTGATATTGACTATCTAGAAAGTGTTGAAATGTTTTGTAATTTTTTTATAGGTTTTCTTGCAATTGGTAACATCAGTTTCATTTTTAGCTCATCTTGCCTGTATAAAGCAAACTTGATATGATGCCTGATGAGCTACAGAGCCAATGGCTCTATTTTTATGTTTGAGCAGGCAACGTTAATGAAATTACAAATATCCAAGCAACAATGTTGATGAAATTACTTAGGATCCATGGTTATATCTGTACACCTTTATATTGCAATACACAAACAATACAAAAATGAGTCCACACCTATAAGTAACTCCAGTTAACCATGCTTTGAACATGATGACCACTGGCAAGACAAGATTATTGGTCCGTTAACCCAGTATTTAAAATATAGCCCGTCCGCCAGTCCTTAAACTGGCTACTATTTGATTTATCTTTTTGATCAGGACTGGTAACTTTTCGAAAATTCTCGTTAATTTCCCCTAAGGAATTGAGCAATTGATTTCAGGACAGGCTAGGTTTACAATCTATATTATACACTGGTTAACGACTGGGTTTTTGCGGCACTAAACAAGTAAAAAACATGGGAGGGAGCTTGGTACGGTCAGACCTAGTGTAGAGGATTTCGTATTTCAATTTAAATAATATTTTTAATATTTGCTTTTTCGGAACTAGGTCATTTTAATCTGACTGAAGATTATTATGTCCCCCGCAAAGCTTTTGACCATATCTCCAAAACCTTTCAATATTTTTTAACGAAACTTGGTATGTGGTTAGATCTAGTACTGGAGTGGTGCCTTTTGCTATTTTGGTTATTCTGAATTTTTAGCTCATCAGGTCTGAAAGACCCGATGGGCTTATGGCATGGCAAGGCGTCCGGCGTCCGTCCGTCCGTCCATCCGTAAACTTTTCACATTTTCGACTTCTTCTCCAGAACCAATGACTCTAGAGAGCTGAAATTTGATGTGCAGACTCTTTGGCCAATGGAGATTCTAAATTGTAGATTTCATGACCCCATGACCCCTATTGGGGTCACAGGGGTCAAAACTTTAAAAACATATTTTCATCTTCTTCTCCAGTTCCAAAAGGTCTAGAGAGCTGAAATTTGATGTGCAGACTCCTTGGCCAATAGGGATTCTAAATTGTAGATTTCGTGACCCCATTACCCCAAATGGGGTCACAGGGGTCAAACCTTAAAAACCTATTTTTACCTTCTTCTCCAGTTCCAAAAGGTCTAGAGAGCTGAATAGTTGTGTGTAGACTCTTTGGCCAATTTAGATTCTAAATTTTACATTTGGTTACCCCTTGACCCCAATTGGGATCACATGGGTCAAAACCTTACAAAACTATTTCCATCAAAAGTCTGATGAGCTACAGAGCCCATGGCTCTATTTTTTATTTTCTATGGTTTCCATGGAAACATTTTGAACTTAGTGCATATTGGGGGATGCTTTCGTTTCCGGACCATATCTCCAAAACCGTTCAATATTTTTTAACGAAACTTGGTATGTGGTTAGATCTAGTACTGGAGAGGTGCCTTTTGCTATTTTGGTTATTCTGAATTTTTTATTTTTTCTGGTTTCTAAAGAAACAAGTTGAACTAGGTGTATATGGGGGGTAGGGTCTGTTTCCGTGTTTTAGCTTCATAACTATTCAAAATATTTTTACTAGACTTGATATGTGGTTAGAACTACTGGAGGAGTGGTGCCTTTTGCTACTTTGGTTATTCTCAATTGTTATTTTTCTGGTATGAATAATGTACATAATGGGGGTAGGGTCACTTTCGGATTAAATGTTAGCGGGGGACATAAGATTTCTAGTTGATTCATCAGATTCTTGGTAGAGGTGTCAAGTAGTAGCAGTCTAACTTTTGGGAAAGCAGTATTTCTCTGTTATATTTTGCCGTTACATTTAGACCCTCTCTAAACAATGATATTCCTGAATTGCAGTGTATGACCTGAGGATTTATTCATTTTTAGCTCATCAGGACTGAAAGTCCAGATGGGCTTATGGCATGGCCCGTCGTCCGGCGTCCGTAAACTTTTGACACTTTCGACTTCTTCTCATGAACCATACACATTAGAGAGCTGAAATTTTGTGTACAAGTACCTTAGCATATGGAGATTCTAATTTGTAACTTTGGTGACCCTGTGACCCCAAATAGGGTCACAGGGGTCACAACTTTAAAAACCTATTTTCATCTTCTTCTCCAGTTCCAGAAGGACTAGAGGGTTAAAAATGATATGTGCAGACTCCTTGGCCAATGGGGATTCTAATTTGTAACTTTGGTGACCCTGTGATCCCAAATAGGGTCACAGGGGTCACAACCTTAAATACCTATTTTCATCTTCTTCTCCAGTTCCAAAAGGACTAGAGAGTTGAAAATGATATGTGCAGACTCCTTGGCCAATCGGGATTCTTAATTGTAGATTTCGTGACCCCATGACCCCAAATAGGGTCACAGGGGTCACAACCTTAAAAACCAATTCTCATCTTCTTCTCCAGTTCCAAAAGGTCTAGAGAGTTAATATTGATATGTACAGACTCCTTGG
Organism: Steromphala cineraria; assembly: GCA_916613615.1. Taxonomy (NCBI): domain Eukaryota; kingdom Metazoa; phylum Mollusca; class Gastropoda; order Trochida; family Trochidae; genus Steromphala; species Steromphala cineraria. The sequence continues at coordinate 50,988,233 of OU744722.1, read as the reverse complement.
ACAATGGGGATTCTAATTTGTAACTGTGTTGACCCTGTGACCCCAAATAGGGTCACAGGGGTCACAACCTTAAAAAACTATTTTCATTTTCTTCTCAAGTTCCAAAAGGTCTAGAGAGCTGAAATTATATGTGCAGACTCCTTGGCCAATGGGGATTCTAAATTGTAGATTTCGTGACCCCATGACCCCAAATAGGGTCACAGGGGTCACAATCTTAACAACTTATTTTCATCATCATCTTTAGCTCCTAAAGGTCTATTGAGCTGAAAGACTGCATGTAGACTCCTTGGCCAATTGGGATTCTAAACTGTAGGTTTTGTGACCCCATGACCCCAAATAGGGTCACAGGGGTCACAATCTTAAAAACCTATTTTTCTCCATTAGATGACAGTCTATGGCAAATTTATTTCTCCTTGGATATTTTAGTGTGGACTTCTTTCACTGTCTGATATTGGCGATCTAGAAAGTGTTGAATAATAAAACATTTGTTTTGTAATTTTTTTTATAGGTTTTCTTGCAATAGGTAACATCAGTTTCATTTTTAGCTCATCTTGCCTGTATAAAGCAAACTTGATATGATGCCTGATGAGCTACAGAGCCAATGGCTCTATTTTTATTGATATAAACATAATGATTTGGAAAGTGTTGTGAACCCTTACACATCTCATTGAACCATGCCTCATTTAGTGAAAGAAGCACTCATAAAATCTTAGAATTGGCACTATAAATGAGAATGTTTTTGTGTTCAATTGTTTGATCATGTTATTAATTATGAAAATTAGCACCCTATAATAAAGACAAATTATTTCAATATCTTTGTGATGAAAACAATTTTAAAAAATCTGTTGAAATTTTATAGCAATTGTACTGACCTATTAAACTGTTAATGCTAAAAGTGGTTTTGGGGTTTGTTAGTATTCTATTAAAAAAAACAGGACACCTCTTAATAGAGTATTTACATTGTTAATACTGTTTGATTGATTAAAAGTAAAGTTATAGATGTAACAGAAAATATGAAAGTTCAATTTAAAAATGTAAATATTATTTATGTACCTTTAAGCCTGAGTTTGAAACATAATGCCTACAATATCACATTTGGTCCGACATGATAGATTTGACATAAGTTTTATGAATATATATTTATGCATAGGTGAGACTGGTAGTCTGTTAAGCACTTCCTTTCTTTGGAAATACATAATCTTTATATACCGTAATTTCTCTATTAATTCGACCCTAAAATTTTCAAAAGATTTTCAGAAAATGTCTATAGTTGAACTAATTTAACTTTTGGTGGCTCATTTGGTACTATGATTGAAATATTAGATAGATATTAGGAAGTTATATTACATATAATTAATACATAGTTTCCATAGATGACCACATAAAAATGAATAATGATTATATTATTATTTGATTACTGCAGCAGAGAAAATTACACATTGCAATTATTAATTTTATTTTTGCAAATTAAACCATTATTTTTAGCAGTGGTTGAATCAAAGGAACATAAACTTTTGGCAGTTGGTTGAATTTTTAGATGTGATTTAGGTTTGTGACCTCAGAAAAATAGTATGTGGTCGAATTATTGGAGATGTCGAATTAATAGAGAAATTATGGTACCTTCAAACTTGTGTTCCAGAGACCCCCCTTGTGGCAGACAGTGGACGGGTCAAGGCGGTCACTCTCCCTCCCTGTACCAGCTGACATAGTCAGTACTTACCTGTTTTGGGTCTCCATGGCAACTAATGAGGGCAGCAGTGGCATGAAACTATCAGAATGTGTATTTGATGTGAACAAAGGTAAGCATCATTCAAAATATGAATTTATTGTTTTATTTAGAATAACCATCCAAGTAGAGATTTTGTAGACCAAAGGTACAAAAAGAGATATTTGATGGAATTGTGACTTGTTCTGTTTTGTGTCCCTAAACAAGGCACTTCATCCACATTGTACTCAGTGTACCCATCAGGCACCAAACACAGGAAGGTATGGATCTTTGAGGCTATTTGAGGTGCTTGATAGTAACAATTAAAGAACAATTTCTGGGTAATCATAAACTGTGAGTTTTGAGCATACCTGACATGGGAATAGTGCAATACAAAAAGAAGTGTAATATGCATTCACTTAATCAAACAATATTTCAGATCATCATTTCATCATGTTACTTGTGTGAAAACTTTATTTCTGTATAAATTCTGGTCCTTATATTTAAAAAGTACTAGGCAAGAAAAAAATTGATGACCTCAGTTATCTATTTTGTTACCAAAATATGTAAAAAGCAGTGTGTAAAATAAAGCCCGTCCGCCAGTCCTTGACTGGCTACTTTTTGCCAGGACTGGTTACTTTCAAGTAAGGACTGGTAACTTTTCGATATTTTTCATTCTTTTTTTATCCCAATGTTGAAAATAATTCTTTTCTTTTTTTCAGCATTTGACTCAAAATTAAAACCACAGATAGATGAAGTGTCCAGCAAGCCCAACCTTGGACTGACGGTCAAGTGGTCAATGCCTGTGTGTCACAGCAACCTTCTGGTCAAGAACTACATTGTCCAGCTGTGTCGGGACAACACTTCGCAACACTGTGGTCAGTTTTAGTCTTGTTTTAGGATAATAGCTTGCTTCAATGATAATGTAAAGTTAACACATAAAAGGCATATAGATATGACACTTAAATGGTGACTACATTTATTGTACCTAAAGGCGTTGCGAAACTTTTTCATGGAAGAAAAGGAACTTATGAAAAATCATAAAAAAGGTAAAATGTCAATAACAATAGCAACACAATCTCTTTATATAGAACATCCTGCTACATCAGTGTATATGTCTCAGCTAATGCTACAACCTATCCCCTGATATCCTCCTATAGTCTTCTGTCGTATCACTGACGAGTGGTTGCTCAGCGCAATTTATAGTCTGTCTGTTTTCAGTCAAACTATTTCGAACTCCATACACTGTTGTCTAGTGATGTCGCACGTGGAAATCTAAGAGCACGCGATTTGGAGCTTAGCGGGAGACTGCAATGAGAATCAGATTTATTATCTAATAGCACTCCCATTGGTTAATTTGAATCATGAGGTGAGCACGCGGAACGAAGCCAAAAAACTAGTATGCCGCTATCGCTGAAAGGGCATCATTTGATTAGCTTGCTATATATAGCGATACGATTGAAGACTTTAGGAGGATATCAGGGGATAGGTTGTAGCATTTAATAGCGGAGACATATACGCTGATGTAGCAGGATGTATATCGAAAAAACAATTCCTACATGAAAGTATATATAAAGTTTGTTAATCGCTGCACAAATCCATTTTGTAAACTCAAGATGTTTTGATGGCGTTTCACTTATTTTGTTAACGTTTCTCCTTTTTCGTCACTCCCTCCTTCATCTATGATTAATAGTTTATAAAATGAGATCTTTTACCCTCTTAGGAAAATCTGTTTGCACAAGCTTGAATAACAGGGTCAAAGTTAACAAACATAAAATCATATCTAAATGTAATTTATTTCAAGGAGTGTATGAAATAATCTTAAAAAGTAGGCAATCCAAACACAGTATTTTCATAAGTCTGATTAAATTTTAGATCAACCTGAAAAAGTTACCAAGCATGCAATAGTTGTTCAGCCTAGATATCATAAGCATAAAGTTTGACTTATATCTTTAAAGGGCCAGTAGCAGTTTCATATTTTAAAATTTTAACTGATAAGTGTAGGTTAATGCTAAATGTATTATTTTGATAATGTTAAATCTCATTACACAAGCCAATCATCCATAGTCAGTGGACAAAGTATGAAGATTCACATAAAATTCATTGGCGGCCATTTTGTGTGAACACCTTTAATTCATTTTGTGTAAGAAAAACAAATCGCATGGCTAAACTTTTCGTTATGTAATTGAATTATTACTGCCCCATTTAGTTTAAATACATTGTCTTTCATTTGGAACCATTAATTTTCATTTTCCTGACATCACCTTATATTCCCCCTAAAAACGTGCTACTGCCCCTTTAACATCAATGTCTAGAAATGGTCCTGTTGATCCCCTTTCTTCAAAATTCACAAACAGGCTGAAATAAATTGAATAATTTACAGTGACTTCCACTTTTCGAGTCCTCGAGTCCAGCTGCACACGACTTGGGCTCAAGTACTCAAGAACCTTTGAAATTTTCATTGACGTGTTCACATTGTGTCTACAGTAAACAGGACTACAAGCAGCGATGCTAAGATGCAGGTGTTTGATACCCTGGAGGAGAGACACAACTACACTGTGAGACTACAGGAGAGATCTCTAGCCGGCTATATAGGACCTATCAGTGATCCGGTCTTCGGGGTTCCTCTTGATTCTGGTGTGTAGAAAATTCAAGATTTAGAGGATATTGTTAATAATAAAAATCATGTTTATCTTACTGAGTGAGGTTGAAAACTACCGTAATTTCTCTATTAATTCGACATCTTTAATAATTCAACCACGTAATATTTTTCTGAGGTCACAGAATCAAAGCACTTCTAAAATTTCAACCAAGTGCCAAAAGTCCTTAAAGTTGATGGTCCTGTGATTTATCTCTTGCTTAAAATCGTTGTTTGATTTAATAAAAACAAATTACAAAGCATACTAATCTTGGCTCTAGAAATCAAAATATCTTCAAATGAAGACATTTCAATTATTATGTGGTCATGCATGTATTTATATTACATATTTTCTTCTTTTTTTATCTAACATTTCAACCATGGTGGCGAATGAGCGATCAAAATTTAAAAATACTTCAACCATAGACATTTTCAGAATTTTGTTTTTATATTTGAGGGTCGAATTAATAGAGAAATTACGGTATGTGTTATCACAAGTCCTGTTGATTCTGTTAGACTCATTTAAGATTTAGATATTATTTTTCTTTCCTTGACCAATACTGTAGTGTATTTACTAGTAATAAGGTGCCCAACCTATACTATGACTGTGTACAGTACCCCAAGATTGATTACGTCATATATACAATACTGATGATATGAGAATATATGTTGGAATAAACCCTAACGTTGTCTCCACTCAGCGTAATGTCATGGTGTATGAGAATGTTGAACCTGAACCCAAGTACATAGAGGATATCTTTTGTTTTGAGTGTGATATCACTTATCTCTCATCGAGTGACGGGGTAGAGCCAGTATTTTCACGAGTGGCGCAAAACGAAAGATATTCTGTTTATTATATGCCTCTGTGGTTGAAAATGTGTTAATTTATGTCCAAAAGACTTTGACTCGAAAGTTTTCTGGCGACGTCATACCATTGTTGATCGTAACTTAGCGACGGCGATGACGTCGCGTTGATTGTAGAAGTGACGTCATCCCCTCTGTGATATTTTCACTGACTTGAAAAAGTGATATCACACTCAGTGGCGAGAAGACTTTTCTAGAACTGAGAAAACTCAGTCTCTCGTCGCTTAGCATATAATAAATAACAAATACCATGTTTTTATCATTGACTGAGGTCGAAAATTGGTGTTATCTCAAATCCTGTTTATTAAACAAATATATACCTAATGATTCTGGTGTGTTCGTGTATTTAGAGGAAACTTGTCTTTCCTTGACAAATGCCATGTGTATCTCATTGATTGAAGTAGAAAAAATATTTGGTGTCACAAAAACTTTTTGTTCTGTTAAGAAAAATTCTTCCCGTTGATGTTTAGCTCATCTGGCCTGTAAGGCCCGATGGGCTTATGGCATGGCATGGTGTCCGGCGTCCGTCCGTCCGTAAACTTTGTGGAATTTCGACTTCTTCTCCAGAACCATAAGGCCTAGAAAACTTAAACTTGGTGTACAGACTCCTTGACTAGTGAGGATTAAAAATTGTAGCTTTGGTGGCCCTGTGGCCCCTAATAAGGGCCACAGGGGCCACGCCCTAAAAAGCTATTTTCATCTTCTTCTCCAGAACCATAAGGCCTAGAAAGCTTAAACTTGCTGTACAGACTCCTTGACTAGTGAGGATTAGAAATTGTAGCTTTGGTGGCCCTGTGACCCCTAATAAGGGCCACAGGGGCTATGCCCTAAAAACCTATTTTCATCTTCTTCTCTAGAAGCATCAGGCCTAGAAACCTTAGACTAAGTGTACAGACTCCTTGACTAGTGAGGATTATAAATTGTAGCTTTGGTGGCCCTGTGACCCCTAATAAGGGCCACAGGGGCCACACCCTAAACCTATTTCATCTTCTTCTCCAGAACAATAAGGCCTGGAAAGCTTAAACATAGTGTACAGACTCCTTGACTAGGGAAGATTTATAATTGTAGATTTTGTGACCCTGTAGCCCCTACTAAGGGGGGAACACATTGGCCACACCCTAAAGCAAAATCAAATATACAGCCTGATGAGCTACAGAGCCAATGGCTCTATTTTTCTTAGATCTAGAGAATATTTGTCTTTCCTTGACGAGTATGAATTTAAGGCATTGAATGAGGTTTAAAATTATGTTGTCTGATGTGTAGAATGATTCAACATTTAGAGGATACTTGTCTTTCTTTGACAAATACCATGTTTACCTCATCAAGTGAGAATAACTTGTTGATTACGTAAAATCATTCATGATTAAACTTATTTGCTAGTGTCGGTATATGCGGCCGGCACTTTAATTACTTATTGACACGTCTGTAATATATTCACATTCCGTTTTATTAGATTATGTTTTTATAATCCGTATCTTTTACAGTTACGTTTTTGATGTTATTACTTAAAGAGGCAGTAGCACGTTTTTTGACAATTTTATATTTTCAATTTGTCACTGATCATTGTGAGTTAATGCTGAATGTAATACTTTGATAGTGTCAAAAATCTCATTACACAAACCAATCATTCATAATCAGAGAACAAATTATAAAGATTCACATAAAACCCATTGGCAGCCATTTTTGTGTGAACACCTTTAATTAATTTTTTGTAAGAAAAGGAATCGCATGGGTTAACTTTACAATACATATTTGATTTATTACTGCTTCATTTAGTTTTAATACATTGTCTTTCAATTGGAACCATTTATTTTCATTTTCCTGACATCACCTTAGATCACCCCTAAAAACGTGCTACTGCCCCTTTAACGAACTTTGGAATAAAAGTTACCATGAAGAAGCTGAGTCAGTTGTGGATGAAGAATATTACAACGTCATTGAAATTTGACCCTTTGACATACAAACAACAAACGTGTGTGACGAAGTTCCGTAAATGATTACAAAGTTAATATTTTCCGAATCACAAATCAATAGCCTTTCTCGTGGTGAAAAAATTATAAGGATAAAGTTTTCATATATGGCATGGCCATTCTCAAAGTACTTCGGAAGCATACATAAAACTAGGACAGCTGCCAACAATTATAATTGTATATGAGGAAATGTTTTTCTTTGCTGTCTTTTGAAAAAAAAGGCCTGTCTCGGAGGAGGTGAGATTGTATGTTTCGAATTATTCTAAAAAAAATTTGCACAAAAAGTGAAAGTGGGTAATTCTGATAAATTTTCTTGCCAAGCTGTAGTACTACTGACGGTTTCACTATAGAGAAGGTTTAACTTACAAGTTTGAGGGGATTCATGATACAAACACTTAGGTATTATTTTGTATAGAGGTGCCTGCAGGGAAGATTTATTCATTTTGACATTTTTGTCATTTTTTCAGCATTTAAACCTGGTTGGATTGCAGCTATTGCTATGGCAGTTATTTTATTTCTTGTGATTATTGTTGGGTAAGTGTTAGCTGTTTCAAAATTATGAAATTTTTTACATGAAAATTTGTATCAAAGATGCTGTATCGTACTTGCAATATTTTTAAAAGTATTTTTAATGTATTCGTTGTATTTTTAGAAACATTTAGCGACCAACCTAGGGAAAATCGGACCAAAATTCATTAAATATGAGATAATTTACTAAAATTACGGAAACGGCAGCCAAGATAAAGGCGAATCAAGTGTGGCCATCTCACAACTTCCGGTCTCTAAATATACGCTTGAAAACCGTCTTTGTCGCGCACGACTAGATTTTCTGTTCTTTTTCTCCGAAAAAGGTATTCGTTGCTGCCAAAGTTGATACCCATCGAACGCAAATACGCTAGTTGTGACACGGTGTAAATCGGACACGTGTAATAATTACGTCACCGAAAGCGGGTTCGTTAAATGCTATGCCCTTTCTACAAGGGGTACTGTGCTTTGGGCGTCGAAATAAGTATGTTATTGTTGATTAAACAATCTAAATATGATATCAAAATTTCGACGAAAGATTTTTCTACAAAGTGATGTATTTCTTTTCTCAATAGCTAAATTTCAGCCGGAACCGCATGCAAGTATGAAACAGCATCTTTAATGTAACTTACAAATATTAGATAAATTGTTACGTTAAATTCTGGGATTTATTGTTAGCAATTTAGTTGACAAAATTCATTGTCAATCAACATGGGATATCTTTCAAATCAGCCAATCAGAAGCAGGTATTTACCAAGCCATTTTACAATTGATAATTCTTTATAATAATGTATAAAAAACTAAGGCTTTTAGACGCTCTTACATTGTAAAGTTTCAAACTTAAAATTAAGGTAATGTATTCATCTAAAAACATTGTTTTACAGATTAACAGTGAAAAAATGCTACGAAAGAGACCCCATTAAGATGCCAGGAATAGAAAAGGTAATTAAAGTCTTTCATTGTTGATATTTATTTTAAGAAGCTCTTTTTGATGATGGAGGAGATTTTTTAATCACGAAACACCTTTTTATCCCATCGGTATGTAATATTGTGGGATATAGTCAGAGCCCTGTCAGTCCATTGGTCTGTAATCATTTCGTTGCCGAAGCAAAACTATTAGACTCAATGAAACTTACTGTGGATTAATCAGCATATTCAGATCTGTCTTTTGGTATTTTCAACTTCTTCAGATTTTTATTTTTGGCGATTTTTATGGAAATTGAATTCTACTTATTTCTTTTAAAAAAAAATCTTTTTCCTTGTGGAATGTCTCTGGCTACAATGGCAAATAAGGCTAAGATGATGAGGTTTGTTTAAAGGTTGGTACATGGACATCACGTACATTTAAAAAAATGCACACATTACTAGTTTTGAAATTGACGCAGTACTGTTGTTGATTTCTAGGAGGATGGGTTCCCCCCTCCCCTGCCGATAAGATCCATCAAGCTGGAGGTAAGTGTTCGTCATTTAGACTGATTAATTAAAGATGCATATTCAGAATGGCTATATTGATTATTTATTTGCTACCAACCAAACAAAATAAGAATCATGTAATAAAAAAAGATGATAAACTAAAGGGAATTATCTCATTGGTTTATTGTAATAGATATAAAAGGAAAATTATTTGCAGGGTCTTAGTACTTTTGGATCTTAACAATTTTCAGAGCATGTTGAAACTTGCACCATAATCAACAATGAGATGGCAATGCTGTTTCTGCAGGATTTCCACATGTGTTACCACAGCAACCGTGCCATAGACAATCATAGTCGTGAATGAACTGTCAAGGATATGTTATCTTATAATGGCTAAATGAAATATATTATTTTCATTAGATTTAGATTGATTTTTGAGATTTAAACATGTTACATAAAATATAGCATGCATCAGAAAGATTGAAGTGTGCAGCAAGTAAGGAAAATCCAAATAGAGAAATAAGGAAATAAAAATGACATAATAGATCATGAATTAGAAAAAAAATCTGAGGGGAGAGAGCCGCCATCAACCCAGGCAGATATCCGCAAAACAGCCAGATGTTACGTGTTTCGGAGTCCGTTGACTTCATCAGCGGATATCTGCCTGGGTTGATGGCGGCTCTCTCCTCCCTTTAATTTGTACCCAACTCTCGTTGGCACGCCTGAGTATCCCAAAGTGGATCCTCATGTTGCTATTCCATAACAAACCATAATTCACACAGGTCGTCAAGTGCCACCTTAAAAAACCCTCAGGTTTTGAAGTAGGATTATTGTTGAATGATTTCCCAACTAAACTACCTAGTAAGAAGCATTTTGCTTTGTAAAGACTTTTATTCTTGCGAATTCTAAATATGTATCTGCATGAAATTGTAACTTTGCACAGTTTTGAACATAAGTACTTTAAAACTCTGCTTTAAGGTGATAGAACTCAAAGATAAATTGTGACTGTTTCTTCATTATGCATTAGTGCAATTAAGAACTGTTTTATTTAATGACTCAATAGCATTTATACTTAATTGCTGTGGCAGATCAATTATTTTCAAAGGAGGGTTGTTGTAGATAATCAGCAAATTGGCAAGAGATAATCAGCAATTTCCCCAATAATTGGCATGATAAAAGGGTGAAGCGATTTCCAAAGGATCCCCTTTAGGAACAGCACTAATTGTATCTAAAAGGAATTTTCACACTGGTTTTCTCCCTATTTTCACTTTTAGTGGATGAACAGACCCTGAACACCCTTTTGGACTCTGCCATTGATAAACGGGGCCTCCTTTCCCAAAGCACCTTGGCCTTAGTGTAATGTTAAAGAATGGGAATTAAGGTTAACCTTAGTTGAGGTTGTTTTATGAAAGGAGGCCCAGGTGACATCTAATTGATTAGCCATCAGCAAATCTTGAAGATATCCTTTGCTAACTTCTTGAACATTTAACATTTATGTTGTCTGCTTCTCTCAGGTACCAGATGACCAACAGAGACTAAGTACAGACAGTGGACAGGGTAGTCCAGGGTCAGATCTGACCAGTAGCCTCATGCCATCTCTTGACTCGAGTCAATGTGATCAGATGACCAGTGGTCAGACAGAGATGACCGACCTCAGTGGAAGTTGTCCCGAGATTGTTGTCCTGTCCTCTAGCAGTGGGTGCCCACAGGAACAAGAGTCAATGTCTGATGAGTCTGATGTCCCACCCTATGTTACTGCAGATGTTCAAAGGGGAGTTGTAAACCAAGCTCTTGTCTCCAGCAGTTCTGAATCAAGTGCTACAGCATTTGTCAATATAGATACACCAAATCTTAAAACTAACCAGATTCCAAAAAGTTCAGATGTAATTCCACAAATGCCTCTTGATAAAGTTGGTAAGGAACAGGAAAGAGTTCAGGAGAAAGTAAAACCTGTTTCATTTGTGTCACCGTACACTACCATCTCAGCGATTGATAACATCAGGAGTGAAGCTAACCACAACAGTGGCTCGGAATCAAGCGTTCAATCATCTAACCAGTGCAGTGGAACAGAATCAAGTGTCCCATCATATTCCACTGTAGGAGGCGTTGACAGCATTCATGCCAACCATACATCTAACCACTCCAGTGGAACAGAATCAAGTGTCCCATCGTATTCCACTGTAGCAGGTGTTGACAGCATTCATGCCAACCAAACATCTAACCACTCCAGTGGAACTGAATCGAGTGTCCCATCGTATACAACTGTAGCAGGTGTTGACAGCATTCATGCCAACCAAACATCTAACCACTCCAGTGGCTCAGAATCAAGTGTCCCGTCCTACACAACTGTGACAGCAGTTGATAAATCCAGTGAAAAAACAAATCAGGATAAAAGAAATCCAGCAGAAGACCCATATGCAACTTTTGATACAGTACTGCAAAATAATTCCAAGGACCATCAAATGCAACATCTTCCACCTTATACCACTGTGCACATTGTTGATAAGCAGGAACGTGATGATTCCAAAAAGCCTGTTTTGCTTGCTGATAAAGTGTCCAAGCAGACAACAGGAAAAGCCTTAGGAAACCTTTATGACAAAACCGGTGCATTTGTAGATGAGGCAACACAGCAGACCACAGGAGGGTATGTAGACCAGCGGGCACTAAAGGACATAGAATCATTTCGTCCGAAGCCCGATATGTCTGCCAATGTACCAACACAGCAGACCACAGGCCAAGATAATGAGTCAACATGTGACAAACCTGATAAAGCTTCAGGCATGGAGATGGATCAACTTGATAGACGCCAAGGAGGTGCTGTGCAGAATGGAGACTATGCAACTCTTGCTCAAGTAGGTTTCCTAGGAAAGCAGATCTCACAAGATACAGAGGTCACAAAATTTTAAGCAGAAAACATTAATGACAGAGACATTCATCTTGATGAAACATGACATGCATAGCAGGAGTGACTTTACAATAAGATGTGTAACTTCACTTGCAAGTTTTAAATTATCTCAATTCGGTATTCATCACTGACTATGCCTTGCTTCATTCTGCAATACTGGCGATGATTAGCAGCAATAAGATCAGCTGCAGTCAGCAAAAAAGCAGGCACAGAACATTTAAGATATCTAGTTAGGCTTGAATTGACCCGTGGTCTTTTGTAGAAGTTTAATAATCAGTAAAACTAAACTGTATTTATGCAAATGTTTGCAGATTTGCAATCATGTTAAGTCCAATTTTGGTTCCTTTGAAGTTAGGCAAACAATTTCCTAGATGACTGTTATCGAACAGTAAAACAAAAGTTTCAATTATTTTCCCTCTACTTTGATCACTGAAGGTGCCATAATTGAGAATAGAAAGAAAGTATTTCCATGTTTCTTAACATCCTTGTTTTGAGAGAAACAATTTGATTTGTTAGACAATATCTATATAACTGCCATGTCCTAGATTAGAAATGTGCACTAAAACTATCTGTGACTAAGTTATTCGTAGATGTTGGACAGAGTCATACATGGGCATAATATTGATAATAGTTTGTTATAAATTTATCTTTTACACTTGAAAGTGCTATATTTTACTAAGCATTTATTACTCGGGTTCCGAAGTACAGCCAAAACTGTATCCTCAGTGCTATTCTTTATACTGATAAATTGTGATGGTCTTCCTAATATACCAGAGGTATTATTTCCAGAATTTGAGATTATTACTGCCAAGTAATTGCATTACTTCAATTTACAACAGTAATCAAGCTGTGTTCAACGGATGCAGTATTGTAGTCATATTGAGATGCTGTAAACGTAGATATCGTCTCTTTGAGGCATCAATGGTCTTCCTTAATATTATGTTCTTTTTTTCTGGATTTAATGATGAGTTTCTCTCTCTACAGAGGCAGAACAAGTCATGAAAGTCAAGTTTTTGGGGTAGAATGGGAGATGCCTGATTGGAGGCAGTCACAGTTAGTTGTGCAATCAGCGACGATGTTTTAAAATCATCATTTTGGCGACTGAATCATGCAAGGATGACAATTTCAGCTGATCAGCTGAATTCAGCTGTTTTAGGATTGTCCTCTCTGTAGTTTTATTCATAAACAACCAGTCTGATTAAAATCGACCGCACTCCGAGGAATAAAATATCAAAAATATTGTCTCTATCAGGGCTTGAACCAGCCAGAACATCCTCTCTGTCTAGGTCTGAATGCACCCACCTCTATCGCATGTTCCTATGACCAGTTTAGCGCAGACAAACCCAGTCATTAGCTATCCAATCACATACTCGTTTTTAAATAACGTTTAGCGGCGATTATGTATAACGAATGGTACCCTGGAGTTACCTGCCCCTGCATAATACCGAAGCTTTTACTGCGCCCCTTGCGATTGGCTAGATCAGATTGTGTCAGAACATGCGGGTAATAGGGGTGCCTTCAGACTGTGAATGAGAGGAAAGCTGGGCTGGTTGAAGTTCAAACCCCACTAGAGACAATATTTTTACACTTTCTTCCTCGAATCACAGTCGATTTTAATCAGACTGCATAAACGACCATCTAAGAGCCTTAATCCCATGCATTTCAGCTGATTTTCAAGTTCACCATTGCCATCCCTGATCATGGCAAAGGTGTTGTGATATAAACCACCCTTTCCATACGAGATGTGTTGTCATTGCTTATAAATTACAACTGTATTGTGGTGCAAACTTTTTTCCACCAGGGGAAACTGCCGGAATCACCGGATTTGGTCTAATTAGAACAGAGGCTCGATCAACATTTCATGACTTGGTCTGCCTCTGTGGAGAGATGAATGATGAATGAGGGACTTAAATTTTATCTGTTCTATTTTTTAAAGCAGAATTAATCTGTTAATATTCATACGCATCAAGTCAAATGAAAATGACTGATAAAATGAAAATGTTATAATGAAAGAGTTTTCTGAAGATTATCAAGTGGAAATTTGTTCAATGTTAAATATGGTGTTTTAACAGAATATTCCTTACTTTTTTACAAGCAATTTGGTTAATATAGATCAATTTCTTAGATATTTATTAAACCCAAATTGTCAAAGATGTTACAGTAATTGATTATGTAGAATTTTGGCACTTGTGAAGGAAGAGTATCTAGGTTATTGGATGATTTGTTTGTTCAAATTTTTCCTAATATAAGATAGTTTATGCAAAATAATTTCTTCAGGTGTACGATATATATGTAATTAAAGCTGATGACCTGTAGTTGTCACATTTCAAGCATAGACTGCATGTGACCATTTTAATGTGAACATCATTCCAGTAAGAGCAATACATTCATCTAACATTACCAAAGTATTAACATGTTTGTTTGTTATGAATCCTTGTTTTGGTAAACAAAATTGTCTAACAGTTTGTAATATTTGTTTTCTTACTCTTTTTTCCAAAAATACATGCTTCAATGCTTGTAAACTTAATGTTGTTTTCCTGAGATAAATCATTATGATTACAATGTGCAATTCAGTTGAAAACCCAAGATATTGACTATTCGATTTGTGTTTTAGATAAGTGTTTTAGTTGTTGATATTTTTTTATTTACAGTATTAACATTAAGGGTCATAAAGCTCTTTTCATGTAGCAATAACACCCATGTACCTCTCATTGTCTTTTTTTGTAAATCAAAAAGTGCCTCTTTTAAACATCATTTGGCTTGATGGTATGATTTTATTACATTATGAATAAGTCAATCTACATTATTTCAACCGGTTCATTTCAATTCTTGTACTTGTGTTCTTTATTAGCCTACATTGAAGCCAATTGTTTTCAATACAGGGATTATTTTATGGTGCTTACATGGATGAAGGCATCCTCCCCACAAAGCTTAAAAAAGTTAGTTTCTAGACTTGTTCACTTAAAGTGACACAGAGTACATGTATCTTTATTAAAATTTTATTTGGTTTTTATAAGCTACAAAATATCTAATATGCTGATAGAAGTTCATATCTCATCACTGGACTTGCAAATATATCCATTTATGCATAATCTCTCTAAAATGCTTGATTTTATAACAATTACGAAAACATCTCAAATACGTTTAATATTCGAAATTATCCATCCAATTAATCTATCTATTAGTTACAATACCTAATAAACACTATCAAATCGAATATATCTTCCTGTCAGCTTATAACATGGTTTCAAAATTACGTTTGCCGAAATTGTGCGCCACTCGAGCCACATTGTCTGGTTTTCGATCAAAATCTCGACTTTGAATGGCCGTATTTTCGCTCTAATGTACTGATTGGCCTATAACTTGTTATTTTCAGTAACAGTTAGTGGCTCCCGATGTAATAACATCGATTTCAAAATTTTACCTATGTGATCCTATCAACTTATCTCTTTAAGCTTTGCTGCCGATGTTTGACTTTTCTGATCTTGCTCTCTAGCTTACTATAAGGGAAAGCATGCAGTGCTCAAGATACATTGAACTACATTGGACTGAAAAACACATGGCAGTCCTTTCTTTTGAAGTTAATTGACTGAAATTATTTTGAGAAAGAGTAGCGCCTCTAAAGTGCCATCCTGCTACATCAGCGTATATGTCTCCGCTAACGCTACAACCTATCCCCTGATATCCTCCTATGGTCTTCTGTCGTATCGCTATATATAGCAAGCCGATCAAATGATGCCCTTTCAGCGATAGCGGCAAACTAGTTTCTTGGCTTCGTTCCGCGTGCTCACCTCATGATTCAAATTAACCAATAGGAGTGCTATTAGATAATAAATCTGATTCTCACTGCAGTCTCCCGCTAAGCTCCATATCACGCGCTCTTAGATTTCCACGTGCGACATCACTAGACAACAGTGAATGGAGTTCGAAATAGTTTGACTGAAAACAGATAGGCTATAAATAGCGCTGAGCAACCACCCGTCAGCGATACGACAGAAGACCATAGGAGGATATCAGGGGATAGGTTGTAGCATTAGCGGAGACATATACGCTGATGTAGCAGGATGCTAAAGTGCAGATCGATCCATCTTATTTTGTTTCATGTTTTATCAATCAGTGCAAGTATAGTAACGACAAAAACAACAGAGAGAATAATTGTTTGAAAAGATTTGACATACTTTATTAATGGAGGTCAACCAGCACAGACAGAAAAAGAGAGTCAGTGATTGGCTGTAGCAAGGGTGATAACTAGAGGTAACAAATTATCCCCGTAGAGGGCGCTTTTAAGAAAGTAGAAAAGTCAAGGGTCGACAGTATGGGTTAGATGAGCCATGTCCGTGACTGGCATTTTAACCTTTGCGAAGGAAGATGGGTCACATGACCAAATCATAAATTAGTTTGGATTCTGTGTTGATCCCAAAGAATATATATGTTCTTGAATTACTTGTTATGATTAGCAAGGTCATGTCATTTTGGTGACATCTGGTATCAAGCTGAGATTCTTATCATTTGTTTGCTTTAATGGCTATGAATAATTATTTTTTAAATATTTCTTGATTGCAATAAAAATCATTAATGGATAAGGAAATTGAGTCAATACCTGTTGTTAAGATTGTTATTGGTTTTTGTTCAATAAGTAAACTTTCTTTTAGAGTGTTGATGGAGCAATTATGTATCATGTTCACTTTTGACAATAAGAACTTATTTGAATCATTTGAAGGCCATATTAGATATGATAGTTTCATTAGATGTTGCTTTTTAAATCTGATTGTGTCTTTTTATTTGATCCTCAAAATCAATAATCATATTTTCCAGTAATTATTGATTTCTTGAATTTCAATTTTGGCAAATAATATTGTTTATGCTACAACATGATTGCATAAGAATATAACATATAAGTTCATCATTGTTTGCAAACTATAATTTTATCATATTAAATGAATGTGTCACTTGTCTGATGTATTATATACTGGCAGCATTAATGAGGACTGTTCCCTAATTTACTTTGATACTCGAATAACAAGTATTGCCAAGGAATGCTCATGTTCAAATATCAGTATTTGCTTTATATCATAGTATTGAGTATTATACTTATTGTCAGTGTATTGATACATTTCTTACACTGCTTAAAGGGGCAGTAGCACGTTTTTTGATAATTTTATGTTTTAAAATTCTCACTGATAATTGTACGTTAACGCTAAATGTATTATTTTGATAGTGTCAAAAATCTCATTACACAAGCCAATCTTCCATAGTCAGAGCCCAAATTATGAAGATTCACATAAGGTCCATTGGCGGCCATTTTTGTGTGAACACCTTTTATTCATTTGTGTAAAAAATAGGAATGGCATGGCTAAATTTTATATTATATATTTGAATTATTACTGCTCCATTTGGTTTAAATACATTGCCTTTCAATTGGAACCATAAATTTTCATTTTCCTGACATCACCTTATATCCTCCCTAAAAACGTGCTGCTGCCCCTTTAAAATAAACTGCTTTTGAAAAGTTTGTGCTCTTGTATAAAAAGACTGTTATGAGACTGTAGGTTGTGTAGTGTAGTATCCAGAAATATGGAAACTTATCAATAATGGCATATTTTTAACCTACCTCAACTTAAAAAGTTGCCACTTACCTTACTCGATGAGAAGAGACATTACCGCGAATGAAACTCAAAAGTAGTCCCTAATAGCTGCCCCAGCTCACTACGCGTGAGCGGGAACGTCATATCCTTGGAAAAAAGTAGTCCTTCAATTCTTGCTTCTCAGCTTTTGAGATAACAAAATTTTTCTAATAAATCTACACTTTCACACTTCTAACATCCCACCATAGTTGATTAGCTTCCTAAAGAGCATTCAAAAGAAACGCTACCAACAAAATTGTACATTATCCACTGGTGATTTTTTGCATTTATTTTTGCATTATTTCTCCATAAGCAAACTAAATAAGTTCATTATTTTGCAACATGATCTTTTCATCTTTTGCAAAATAATTGGTTTTTACAAAACGTGATTTGGAATCTTCCTTACAAGGCGAAATATCATAGAGCAATTGAACACTTTTTCTGTTTAAATATTTCCTTCAGCAATGATGCATCAACCAATATTGCCAAACATAGTTGATTTTATTGGGAACATTGTTCCATTCTTGATTTTAAACTTTATGCCGAACATTCTCTCCAAACAACAAACGAACACAAGATCCTGTGAATGAACTTGTGTATACTTCTTCACAAGATATATTCCTCTCAAATATATTGAAGCCCTCTCTATAAACCAATGTAAATTTTCTTTTGGCAGTGTTTAAATCTTGGTTGCGTTTCTTTTGGACTGTAGTTTATTAGTTTATGAGCTTCATGACTAGTCATTTTACACTATTTGACTGATATTATTGTTATTCCTTTTAATCATTTGCTCAAATAGAACTTCCTGGTTTCTGATCTTGAAACAATAAAATATGTAAGTTCTTCCAAATATTATTACATTTTATGTTTTATGATCAGTGAAATGTCATGTAACCTTACATATATTTTTCCATAATTTTCAAATTCTGGTTTGTTTCCTTACATGATTATGTTGTGAAAATGTGGCAATAACTGGTTTCATAAAAATATGTATTGATAATAATGACTTTTAATCTTTTGATCAATGATCAATATGACAATCACCTGTTTTGTAGAGTTTAACGTCTTGACAGTCTAAGTAAACCTAGCCTAAATTAATACTCACTTTACTCCAATATTGAGTCTAGCGAGATGTAGTAGTGGGTCGTGTCAGCGGACCTTTCACTGACCTATGACCATCCACGTTATTTGTGCAAATGCATACTACTACGGCTTGGTAAGACGATCCCTGATTGGTCAATTTGATAGATCAGCTGATGCGACCTGCTATTACATCTTGCTAGACTCAATATCGGGAGTGTAGCGAGTATAATTGAGGCCTGGTTTACTTAGACTGACATCTTGAGATGCTTTTATGTCTTTTTTATGTATTTGATAAGCTATATTTAATATTACTAATCCCTTTAAATACGTTCTAAAGTCACAAACCAGTTGACAAATTATCTACCCTTTGTATATTTGCAGATCACAATGAATGCACCATATTACAAATATTCATAATCATCATACTTATCACATAACCACTAATTCAAATATCAGATTGATATTGTCATTTACATTGTTATGAGGATGATAGATTTGTTTGTTCATTTTATATCTCCATTTTGATGCTTGATTGTGGTTTTGATTTGCTCATGTCTTCCTTGATTGCCAAAGATGATCGTAAAAATGTGTCCATTGCTTAAAAACAACTAACATTGAAAAGGTTTGCTATTGTTAATGAGTCCAGTGTTTTGTTGATTTTTTTCTTTAAATTGCATTTTTGTATCATTTTACTATTTTTTAAACATTTCACGTGTGTAAAAAGGTAATTATTACATCACCTGGTATTTATAATGATCAGACAACATTAAATATTAACATTATTTCCAAAAAGCCTGTAATCTGTCATAATCTCAGTTTAATCTCAAATGTGTTCACTAAAGAAACTTTGCATAATGCACATACAAGTACAACTGGTTATTTCAAGATTCTCCGAAACTTTTTTTGATGTCTTTGACAGCATTTGTTTCTTGTTTAAAGCATCTTCTTAGCTGTTTTTGAGGAGATAAGGAAAAACAAATTGATAAATAGATTAAAAACAAGTGATACCAATTTATGCATACCGTATTGGACGTAATAAGAGCCCTTTCCCTATAAGCGCCTCCTAACGGTGCTACTAACTCAAAAAACATTAAGCACCCCCTCTTCAGGCATACCTTACATGACAAACCTATGAATTGACCGACCAGGGCACTTAATAGGTCGAATACAGAAATTGTTTTAACCTATTGAGGAAAATTCCACAAACACCTGTTTATTGGTCAATATACTACTACATATTTGTATGGAGACATATTTTTAGACATATGAATGGTTTGATGACCCATATATTTTTGCCAAGTGAAATGAGGATACAGTCAGTATGAAATCAGTTACCTTGAAGTTCAGAAACAGTATGACTAAGATCTTGCAGTTCAAATGTTTTTAATGCATGAATGTTAATTTGATGAATCGTAAATACAGGAAAGAATAACAAATCACAAATATCATTTTGATATAATAAGCAATTAAGGGTTTACTGGTTATGTTTTTTCTCTATTCATCAAAAGATAAAGATCATGGAAGTAAAATAAAACAGGCAAATTTATTTAATTTGAAAGAGTTTTTGAAGAATTTGACAAAGAAATATCTGAATACCTTTCAAGAACTCATCGAATAAGACTCTTTAAATACAGTTTTATTGTCTCAAATGTTATGGTGATATATATGATGTTGCAATAACAGTTCTGATTTCTTTACCCGAGGAATATTTTGTAATAGACTGCTCCTTTCATGACTTTATTTCAGAAGTTTTTTGTGTTGTTATCAATATTTTTTTATCATACCCATTATTATTTGATTAACATCACATCTCATTTCATTGTGTACTTAAAGCAAGTACCTGAAATTGATAACTGCATTTTGATAATAAAGAAATGTAACCATTTTGTAATTTCATTGTTTTTTATAAGACATACCTTCTAGTATATCAACAACAGAAGATGATTCTGAACAATTCTTTTCATGAAACAAAATGAGCATTCTGTAATCAAAACAAGGTGTATCAAAAAGGTAAGTTCAAGATTGCCATGACCCCTAGAAACATTATTGGATGATGTTGCATTTCACAATTATTATGAAATATGTGTGAAATAAGACAAATGCTTGTTAACATTTTGGGGGAAGGATAGTGCAGCGGTTAGCATGTTCAGCTTTGGATCAAGAGGTCCGTGGTTCGAATCCCACCAAGGGCTTGGCAACTTTGTCTGCAATAGAGAACTGTTCTACAAGCAGCAAGGTTTGGGTGCAATGCTACACTGAATTCAGCAAAGTACCACCCATGGTTTGCTAGTTGCAGCAGGTGCTCACAGGTTTCACCGCAATACATAGCCAAAATGGTGTTGGGGCTTTCTTCCTACAATAATACTAGCAGCCGCAATATAACTCCAGATCACCTCACCTCACCTCACCTCACCTCACCGCAAATGTGAGGGAAATTTCAATTCATGGTTCAATGTGAGGAAGGAGGATAATGTATTTGGGATGGGCAACTTTATGTTTTGACAGAAATTGATGATGTCAAATCAGTGATACATTGGGGAACCTTAGGTTGGCGAAAAAGGATGTTTCATCCATTCAATGATTTCTTAATCTGATGAGGTAATTAATTGGTGAACATTGTAAAGGATAGATCGGACAATTTGAAAATGGGATCAGCTCATCTGGATTCTTAACACTATCTTGACCTTGTAGCACTGTCATCATCAAGGACTCGAGATGGGCGGAATCACTTATCTTCGAATCACGTATCCTGTACTCTTGTGGCTTCCCAATTAGTCACCATCAGGTACATTTTCATGAATATTTGATAACTTAACGATCTGAAAGTGTTACAATGAAGAAAACCTTTATACAAGCCTTACAGCTAAAAGATTGCTTTGTATAAAGTTCAGTTTAAAACGTGATAAATCACCTTCACCTTTATCAGTAGAATTTTTAAAGCATTTAAAACTCTTACCACTTCCCTCAGTAATGTTAAATTTAACCAGAAAGAGGTTTGTAAATTCTATCGTTTATATGTGATAAATAATGCTGAATCGATTTAATTTTGTAATAACCCGTACGAAAGAACTTTGAGTATATAATGATGCTAACATTATATTTTCAATGAATGTTGTTAACAATACAAAATGATGACCTTTGTACCAATTTATTATTTAAGAACATGATATTATATAATGCTACTCTCATTACAAAACACATAAATCAACCTCATTTTGGAGCTTTCAACTTAAATATATATATAATGTTCATCGATGTGCATGTCAATTACAGTCTCGCTAAGAGTGTTTTTGTCCCATGTACGAAAATACCTGCTCCATATACCATAATCTTACCATTCTTACCATATTCATATTGCTTTGACCGTATCTAACATAAGCGGATTAAATACACAGAATGTCCTTATCAAAGAGAACGATAAGAAAAAAAGCCTTCATCGCGCTACAGTTCATGAAAGCTGTGGGACGTAAATAGAAAATAGAAATATGAGAAAAATGTATAGAATATCTCTTATTATGATAAAATCAGTATGATTTGTTTCGCACTGCATATTGCACTATAATCGAATGTTTTCAAGAAAGGATAGCCGAAATGAATATAACTTATTTGCTTTATTTTGCAGTACAATCAGAAGAATTTTTCTATCGTGATAGAAAAAATACTAGCTGTCAGTAAGTGAAACACCCCTGAAAGCGGCGATTCATACAAATAACACACTAAATTAGCATGATATCAGAGTTCCAATTTTTTGTCAAATCAGAAAGAAAAGTGTTATTTCTAACATTCTTCTTCCATCTAGCAAGTATATCTGAAATCACATGTCTTGCTAATACACAAAAACATATTTGTACTCTATCATTTACTTTGCTAATTATTCACCAAGTCCATATATTAAACAAGAAACGTTGTTATAAACATATGAGCTATCAATGACCTGGGTCTATGTCTCCAACTGACGGATAAGTCAGAAAATGATATTTAAAAGATTTATGGATTTGCTACAAGCACAGATAATGACACATAATAACTGGTATAGAACCGTAATACTTCACACAGTAAGTGGTTGTTAAATCTTTTGGTTAAAGAAATTAATCTGATATATATTGTATATAAAGATAAACATACACATTCGATAAATTATCGGGACGAATATTTATGAATGTATATATTTACTGCCGATTAAGTAGTTATGCAATATTGTTGCTATATGTATACTTTTACAATTTAATATTTCGGGAAAGTAATGAAATATCGTATTGCAAGGCTAGAGACGCTTAAGTGGCTTTCTGCCTTTCGCCTACACAAATAATAGCAATAAAGAGGAAATAAAACATTTTGTTTACAATATGCTATTATATGGACACAACATTTTACTGAACGATAAATTATTAATGAAGGTTGCTATTTGATCGAACGACACAACTGTTAAATGAGACACTTGCCATTAGCAAACGCAAACCTGTCATAAAATGATTCCCTTATGATGAAATCCTAGATTTGATATCGAGAAGAGAAATGGTTCGATAGCATAGGAAATTCAGCTTAAAATGTCAAACGTTTCAGTTACAGCCATTTAACATATAAAACATTTCATAGCATTCAGTACCACACCAAGAACACTGATACAATGATATTGATAATGACAATTATAATCAGAAGATTTGTAGACCGCTAAAATGCTCCAGACACAAGGTGTCTTCTGTAAGCACCATATGTCAATCACTGATCTCGAGGGAAAACATAGCATAGTGGTAAATGAGATCAATTATCGATCAATAAATCAGTCTTTATTCAGTACTGAAAGCCACATGCTTGAAACACAATAAAACTTCAGATGGGCATAAGGTCAGTTATAATTTTCTAATACAATTTTTCTTCTTAAGCCATAACAAAATATATGTGGCCATCGCAAGATTCTGTAATAATAATGCGCTAAAATAATAACTGAATATTATCTACTCTAATTCCGTTTACAATGATAGAATAATTGAATATGAGTTTGAAATAGATTCACATGTTCATATTTATCAAATTTAGGACCAGAATACAACACTATGATATATGGGTAACATGCTTCGTGATTGTTTTCAAACCATAAACTGATTGCAAGGAGAAAGCAAGATAAGCCAAAGCAATCATCATGGATGTATAGAGAAGCTTAATGGAAGGATAAATATTAACAACGAGATTTAAATTGACGTCATGTATTTGTTACCCTTATACAACCTTTTAGTGCCACATTTGTTTCCATCCAAGGTCAGGTGGAAACACAATTTGAAAGCTGCTGTTTGGAAGTCACATGAAGACTACCTGTACCGAACCTCTTCTAAGTTCCATGTGCAGGTATTCTCTAGTATCAGAGACATGTGTTCACGCTGTCGTACAGTGTGATAACTTATCTACTCTGAGGGATGAGCTATGGTATGAACTCATCAATATTGGACATTGAGATGGCCTTGTGCCTTCTCTCATGTAGACCAAGATTCAATCTGAATGCAGTAGACTTAGAACATTCACAACAGTAGCTGTGAATACATCCATCTGATGTGTAGAGAAGAGGCAAAACACTGAGCAGGACAGCCAGTGTCCGTACGGACTGAGACTATAATGATGCCGAGCTGATGTAAATTTTAATGATGTTTTTGTGCATTTTCTCTATGTTATCTCTCAAATACGAGGATGAATAAATAATATATATCTGTTACCCTTGTACAACCTTTTAGTGCCGCACTTGTTTTCCTGCTGCTTGTATTTTACTATACATATATGCACCAAACAGATCACTTACAGCCTGGGTAAAGAATTGTTCTATTAACCATAAACAAAGCAACAAAGGTGTTTAAAGAAGATAGGAATTTCGTATGACACAATCAACACACTGTTAATCCGATGTATGAACATATCTAAAGGATTGATGAAAGCAGGGAATACACCAGACCATTATACGCGTAAAGCCATAAATCTTAATATACAAGGGGATCAAACAAGTATATAATATACATATATGTAAATCAATTAATAATTGTATGGCTCAGAACAGATGTGAAATACTCCAATTGTCATTAGTAGCCACGTGTATGTCTGAAACTATTCCTCCATTCATTATTCAGATGGTAAAATTATACCTGACTCAAGGATAATTACGGGTTATTGATAAACCTGTATGAGTCATCATCAATGTTGTTTTCCACTTTGATGGATGATGTAGAAAACAAATGAGATAAAATTTGATAAGAAGTGATCTTTAATTTGCTTGTTTTTAGAGAGTAAACCTTAATCGTTTGGAATGTTTTTTGTCTATGAAGATTACTAAACAATTCAACAAAATATTTCTCTGACAATTTGGATTGTGTTCAACACAGAATATTATAATAAAGCAAAGTTTCTTTGACAATATCTTTCTTTTACCTCCACCCCAAATCCCCCCAAATTGTTTAAATCCATAGCATGAATAGAAACATTGGATTTTGTATGTTTTGAATCATAGGAAAAAATGACAATCTCGCATAGAACTGAAACTTGCCAATATGATTATTGCTTTAATGCACTGCTTTCTAAAGAAATAGTTCGTCCGATAGTTCCGATGTTTCAAATAAATTTTTTAATATTCAAACAATGTATACACGTTTTTGTGATGTTTTTTGTGGGGGTAATATGTTTTGATAAGACTTAATATTTTGACTACTTACAAAACCCCCGCCTTGCGTTTTAGAACTAAAAACTTGATTCCTTACATTAAAAACGATTTTATTTCAGTATTGAGGGAAAATAGAAATACAGACATGAGACAACAAAATGTACATCAAGTGGCATGGATCCTCAGTAACTGAGTAACAGTAACCTCAACTGATCAGGGCGCTGCCCAAAAACATAGAGCTCCCGGGTTCGAATCCCACTTTCGTTGTTGATTAAAATTCCGGATATTATAAATCCCATTGTTTGCGTCTGTTTAAATCTTATAACCGACCAAGGTGGTTATGAGATAACCTACCTACGCAGATGGAGCTCACGGCATATAACATTCAACTAAATTAAATGCAATAATTGGTGTAAAGGCTAAACACCTATAGGAAGCTAGTTACGAGTTAAAACATGTTGAAAAAAGAAAGGAAATAACCGCCCAAGGGGTGTAAACTGTTGAAGTATGTCCTGTATATAATGTGATAACTCTTTCAAACTATCAAAGGGTAAACAAAAACATATCCCAGCTTAGGGAGTTTGTGCTTATTTTCCTGTTTCTCAATTAGAATAAGCTATTTATTGATAATTAACGTTTATGTGTTAAAAGAGAAGCGTTCTTAACAAAAGCATTGCAAACATTTAAACCATTGCCGTGCGAACAGTCTTTGGTCTTTGAGAATTGTGTCAGCTGTGATGTATGACATGGTCCAGCCTCCCTGAACAGAACACTCTATCAATGTATATACCTAACGTTACTACACTCGATACAGACAGACGTAATACAAAACCAATTGTCTAATCGATCATTGTGTCAGTTCGTAAATCGGTATGCTTGAACAGCTTATTGTATCTGATGCTAATATCGCTGATGTTGCAGAATGTCCTAGTATTAGTCTGTATGATTGATTTTATCAGTAATCCCTTGATTATAATCGTTTTGTCTCATGGGCATTTATCACATTTCATCATATTACAGTGGTAAGCCTGAAACAACATTTTTGCTATGGATTGAGGTGAAATCTGCGTGCATCGGCTGGAACTAGCGAACCATGGGTGGTACTGAGCTGAAATTCAGTGTGGCATTGCACTCAAACCTTACTACGTGTAGAACAGTTCTCTCCTGCAAACCAAGTTGGCGAGCCCCTGGCGGGATTTAAACAACAGAACTCTCAGAAGACGAACTCGTTAGCCACTGCACTCGGATCGTTCATTGAAACACCAGAAAGTTTCAAGTCATTGGTTCTGTTAATTCGTTTTAGACACAACCATTCAGTTCGCTAAGAAACCTAATTTATTTTGCAAACTTTTCAATTAACTTTGATCAAATTTATGTCATGATATAGATCATACTGGACTATCGAGGGAGAAGTATCTAAGATCGTGACACAGTGGTTCTGGTGTTTTGAAACTTTGTTAATCTTACGTGACACAGAATCATGTATACATGTAGTAGTAATCTTTAATTGTTGATTACACTGTACAAATGCATGTGTATGTATACCTAATATTATATATGGAAAAAGTAAACCTTTAAATCACACATATTCATCACTGAATTAATATCATAAAAATATTCAATAATAACTACGAATTTCAGATTTGACCAACCCTGAAAAAAATCTTAATAAAAAGTATCCTTTTAATTCTTGATTTAGATAAAATATAAAATAAAAAGGAGTCATAAAGATATTTGATTTCAGACAACTGAGGTTACTAGACTCATCAACAATTTTTCTTGACTTTAAATTTTTTTGCTCAAAGGTCTGAATCTAACAGACTAGATATGCTAGTTGATTGATAATGATAGCGATTCACATTAGATCGGGTTTGTGTTGTTTCCATAATTAAGGTTTTGAAAGTACGTTACTTGTAATGGTTATAGTGTCTAATCTTATCATCAATTATCAGCAAACACTCTCAATTTTTGAGAATAACGTATTTCTTGTACTGGTTTATAAGATAAATAAATGAGCACTTTGTTCTTGAAGTATTATTTGATGTTAAATTTTACATTTCTTTTTTGCCGCTTCACAGTAACATATTGTCTTAATATGGCACTTTGGTAAAATATGTTGGTATAAAATGTAACCAATCACCTTGTTCCAGTTAACATCCTCCGTCTTTTCATCGACTGTGACCCCGAGTTCCACTGAACAAAATTCCCATCATACATCACAACAGGTCCAGGCAAATTGACAGACGCCTTAAAGCCAATTAGATAATTGAGTAAAACCCCTCGACAGTGATAAATTCTAAGGAACGATTGACCGTGTACTCTAGTGACATAGGAACTTCATGGCCTTATTACAGCAGCGTTCCTTAGGTTTGTTCACTTGCTTGTATCTCAGTGCAAATGTCATATCATTTTGGTTTAGTTTCGGCGCCAATTTAATAACTTCACGAATCAACTATTGTTCGTGTATAAAGTGATTATTCCTTAACTTTGTTTTTAAGTAAGGTATTTCGTGCAAAATTTCAATTACAACGGGTCATGTTCGTTTAAAGTTTGATTGAAATATTCCATAACGACTCTGTGTGATATCAGCACATTTATATTGAATTAGAGCAAATACCTTGTGTAAAAAGCTGTTGTTCGCCTTTAAAGGATCTTTGTTATAAGCATAGAAGAACTATTTTCAAGATGTGGACTCTTGGTCAATTTAATGATGTTCCAAAACTAATATGTATTACATACGAATATCTTTAAGCAAAATGAACCTTAATAACCTCCGTTCATCATTATCCGATTTGTTTTCACAATACTTCACTGTATTAAAGATATACAAAATAACATCATATTTGCACTATGATATGCAAAATAGTTAATCATAACATGTAGACCAACTTTGTATGGTGTTTTGTTATGAATAAACATGACCTTGACACATTTAATCATCGAATGCTTTTTTCTTTGAGATAATTGTCAATACACAAATTCAGGCATCACCCTCATTTTGGAGTCTTCGGATTTAAAACAAACAGTTTTCATTATTGAAGATGTCAATTATATAATTACTATAAGTGTCCTGTCCCCAGTTATAGGGAAAAGCCTGGAAGCTTGGCATACATTGTATTTGGCAAACTAATTCGGATGAAAACCATCCTCAGGCCCATATTACCAATTCGAGGAGGCAGTCACTTGGTTGTCAATCTGTGTGAATAATTTTACTATAACTGAGTATGAAACGCTATTTTTGGGTTTTCGTACCCAACATCTAATGAAATCTTCGGTGATGAAAATAGGGGGCCCTGGCAGTTATCGTTTTGTTTTAAAATAGAAACGGAATTTATACAAAAAACTGTTGTCATCAAAGATATTAATATGTACGAAACCTTTTATACCCCTCCAGTGGAATATTCCCTATCCAATCTGTTATCTGATTAGGAGGTGTCACATTAATTGTTGCTGATAATTGCATATATTAGTAATAGAAACTAACAAGTCTACAATAAAACTAAGAAAAATGAATCACTAAGAGAGCTGTCCTTGTTTTGAATTAGCCTCATGAACATAACTAATTATTTACAACTGCACAAGGGTTACATCAAAAAGTACACTTCCTGCTTGCATTCTCTCCCCACAGAGGCAGATCAAGTCATGAAATGTTGATACAGCCTCTGTACTATTATTCTGTATGAACATTTCATGACATGATCTGCCTCTGTTGGGAGAGAATGCCTGTTTGATGTTCTATTCATTGCTACTGACACGTGCTATAGAAGTTATGGAAGCCTACACAAATTGTGATGTTAGTTTTACTTACAAAGTTACAATTCAATATGCCATATTGCATTACAACTCAAAACAGAGTACTTTCAAAAGATGATCCTGTATGTACACTTATTAATGAAACATCTAAGGATAGGACTGTAGGATTGAAGGACAAAAAGTACAAACTTTTCCTAACATCACCCGAAATATCCATTACCTATGGTAAATAGTTTAGCCAAATTTTTTAGAATAGAATAAACATTAAAAAAAAAATATATATCAGCTATTGTATGCAGATAATCATTTGTAGTTTTTCTTAAAGAAACACAATAATTTGCATGCAATAGTTTACACTTAACCATGGCTATTTGAGAGCGAGACCATCTTACTGACTAATTTGGTAAAAATGGGAAAAGGCAGGATGTTGCTGAGACACAGGAATTAAAAGGAGCACTTTAGAGAGAGAGCCATAAATAAAATATCGAAATGTTAGCTTAAAATTGAAACCTTAAAAAAACCTAAATAGGCAGTAGAACGTTTTAGGGGGAATATAAAGTGATGCTAGGAATATGAAGATAAATGGTTACAATTGAAAGATAATGTATCTAAAATAAATGAAGCAGTAAAAATCAATTATACAATGTTAAGTTCAGTCATGTGATTTCTTTTTCTTACGAAAATGAATTAAATATGTTCATACAAATATGGTAGCCAATGGACTTTGTGTGAATCTTTATGATTTGTTCTCTGATAATGGATGATTAGTTTGTGTAAAAACTTAAGTTATTAAGTATTAATGTAGAATTATCAGTGATAACTTAGAAATATAAACATCCCAAAAAACGTGCTACTGCCCATTTAATAGAACATTACCATCGCAATAAAAACAAAAGTTTAGTTTTTAACTATTGTTAACGAGCCCTAAACAATACGTACTTTCTAGATTTATGAAGGCTCCTTTCGTTTTTAAGGTTTTAAGCCTACACGTTGATAACAGACTAGTGCTTAAAGAATTTGTAACGTTTACATTCACCTCATGTATGTTTGATAAAATCGCTATGGAGGAGTGTTAATACAGACATACTTTACACAAGCCTTACGTCTAAGTAATTGAATTTGAAACAATCTTAAAGTGAGACAGAGTATGTTGAAAGGATCACATATGTCAAATGTTTATTAGGTATTGTAACTAAAAGGTAGATTAATTTGATGCATAATTTCGAATGTTAAACGAATTTGAGATGTTTTCTTGATTTTTCCATAAAATCAAGCATTTTAGAGGTATTATGTATAAATGGATATATTTGCATGTCCAGTGATGAGATATGAACTTCAATCAGCATATTAGATATTTTGTAGCTTATTAAAACCAAATAAAATTTAAAGAAAGATACTCTGTGTCACTTTATTGGAAGGAGGTTTCCGTGTAAGTTATACATGCCAGGTCCAAACCTTTCTGGACAGTTCATTTCGTAGATTTATGTCCCCGAACCAACTAAACTCGATACCAACACGGACTTGATACAAAAACAATTGTCTAATTTATCATCGTGACAGTTCCTGAATCATTCGGCTACATGAACGTACATTTATCTGTATCGGATACATACAAAATGTACATGTACACCTAGATGTAAAATGAGGCTTGAGTATAAGCAGTTCCATTGTTTGAGCCATTGTCCCTAACACAAATGAATTTTTTGTTTCAGTGAGTTTTATCGTTCACTGTAATAAGTTGTGCATATCAAAACAAAATATCGCTAGAATGCTTTTGAAAAGCTAGCTAATGGCGAATAAAAGCTGAAATAAAAGTTGGATCATCCATTGAAAGTATAATGCTACTGTAGAGAAAAAGTTTTATGATGTAAGTGTTCATTGATTCTGTAGTTGCTTATTATATTTTTTATGTATTCATTAACAATCCTACGCCAGCAATTCCATGAAATTATAAGATTATCCTTCTTGAAGGATTGAAGGTTACGCCAATTGCAATCAGTTTAGTGACCTAATTCTTTAAATAATGTTCCCCTTTTATTGTTTATCTTGGTCATCGATGGTGTGATATTATGAATTTAAGCATTCATTGCTTCATGCGTTTGAAGTATTTGTCAGCTTATAAGATATAACATAATAATAACATAAATATATAGAATTTATTTATTTCGTAAATCACTTTAAATCTTGTTCATCATTAGATTCTATGATAAGCTATTTTCATTATTTAAAGGATGTTTTGATGTTACTTTTATTTTATGACAGCACGTATTATATACTAACTATTATTTCTATTTTATCAATAATCAATACCTTTACATCTGCAAGTTTGAAAATAGTTTATTTTTGTGGACTGTTTTGTAAGATAGATCAACTGTTATTTTATATTAAATTCTATTTTTATTCATATTGCTGGTTTGATGTTCCAAATTAACAAACTATATGGACATCAATCACTAATCACATCCTTTGTCTTTTCATCGAAATTGGCATCTCTTTCATCGAATATCCTAAAGGAAACTCTGTCTGTGCAATCTAAAAGAGGCCCGGTAACCAATTAGATAATGAAGTTAACACCTCTTGACAGAGACAAATTCGAGCAAACCATTGGCTGTGCACTCTTGTGACATAGGAACTGCATCACTCTCGCTGCGTATAGTCAATCAAGGCCTCCAATGTCAAACCTCCTAGTAAACTAATATTTTGATAAATTTCAATTTCAATTTCGTTTTCAAGCTACCAAAGAAGGTTTGTTCGCCATTAGATTAAATCTACCAAAGAAGGCTGGTTCCTCATAAAATTAAATCTACCAAAGAAGGTTTGTTCCCCCTTAAGTTAAAGCTACCAAACAAGGTTTATTCTGCTTTGAATTAAAGTTACCAAAAGGAGGTATATTTCCTTTATGGTAAAGCTAACAAAGAAACTTGGTTCCCCATTAAATTAAATCTACCAAAGAAGATTTGTTCCCCTTTAAATAAAAGCTACCAAAGATGGTTTGTTCCCCTTTAAATTAAATCTACCAAAGAAGGTTTGTTCCCCTTTAAATCAAAGCTACCAAAGATGGTTTGTTCCCCTTAAATGCATCCAACCACAAATGGCTCTTGTGTGTCTGACAATAATTTTTTAATCATTACGTAATTGTTTCACTTTATGACAGGCATTGCCTGTGATTACAATGCCATCTCGTTTAATACTTGTACATTGACTACCATACTCTTTTAGCTATTCCAATAAATAACTTCGTTATCTGATTGTCATGCACACAAAGATAAATCTGAATATGAATTATAAACTGGTGCAAATATTATAAAAAATTGCTATTACAGTCTTTCAAACTTGTTTAGTGACCAGCGGTTAATCTTGTAATATATTAGGCTTTTAAATGTAAGGAAACACTATAACAATCGACAAATTCAAACAACTTCATCTGTTGTTTACTTATAATGGATATGTGAAGATATATGAATGTCTTTATTTTCTTGACTAAGTTTAAAAAATCGTCACCGTTCTCCTGAAAGCCAAAATGCTAAGAATATATTTGAAACATTTACTATGTTTTTGTAAGCGAAATTGTATGAAATCAATGATTCCTCTGAAAATACATGTACCAGTGTATGAACAAACTCTTTCGATGTAGATGTACATCCAACATTTCTAAACTGATGTCTGTCGCTGTGGATGTAGATATACTTCACTTCAACACAAAGCGAGTTAAGCTTACACTTAAAGAAATAAACTAGAGGTACATAATAAGAACGTTACTTAAAAAATACCGAAATATAGTTTAACTAAATTCATAAACAGCAACTAAGAGGTTGGCCAACTTGTCTAGAAAAATATGCCAATTTGCTGACTGTCATGCGGATGAGGTTAATGTACAATTTCCTGAGGCAAAATCATCGACAGGAGACACATTTAATAACGTGTTTTGAAGTTCTTGTTTTAAAACACAAAAGTTTTTATGCAAGTTTTTATTCTGTGAACTGGCAATTTGAGTGTGTGTGTCAATTAGATTTGGAAGAAAAATGAGAAAAGAAATGCAAATATCAGGACACTAGATTTGAATTAAAACATTTCAGAGTTAAATGTCTCTATAAAGTTGGAATGTTGTTTTAAAACGGAAACCACAGTATTTTTTATTAGGACAAAACCACCTTACCTAAAAATGTTTGATTCAATTATAGTGTACGTGCATGTGCATGTAAAAGGAAATAATTCTTTTATGGCTCTAAGATTTTCGTTATTGAAGATTTTAAGATTGGTAATTTAATATTGACATTTAATTGAAGCTCAACAACATAACTTATGTGGTAAATCTTGCTGTTGTAAATATAGAAACCAAAATGATTAATATCTTCAAGAACAATGATGCAATCGAAGTTTATTCTATATGATGTGAGTGATTGTCGTGGATAAGTTATTTCTGGATGTCAGGTGATTTTAGAACATCTAAATGATTAGACGTTTAATCAATTAAGTATACAAGTAAATAACTTCTTCACATTAATTAATTACTGTATAACAAACTGTAAACTCACGGATAACATAACTAATGTGGTTCATTTTGCTGCTGCAAATATGGAAACCAACAAGACAAACATGTTCACTGACAGTGATGCAATCGATGTTTATTCTATCCGATGTAAACCCACTAACAACATACACAATGTATATTACGTGGTACATTTTGCTGTTGTAAATATATAAACCAAAATGATTAATATCTTCAAGAACAATGATGCAATCGATGTTTATTCTGTACGATGTGATTGATTGTCTTAATTTTAACATCAAAATGATTAGACGTTTAATCAATTAAGTATACAAGCAAATAACTTCTCCACATTAATTAATTGATGTTTGACAATTACTTGTAGTAGTCACCCTTCCATTATCACTGTAATACTTAACAGGAAAAAAGAACACAGCTTAAATAACATAATAACATATCAAGATGTGATTACAAATGAAATGCTTATTCAATTCGTTCAATTTGCAAGTATTATCCCTAGGTAAAAGAAAGAAGTTCATCAGTTCATATTTATCTTAGTTCGAAGCCAACAAGTTGAATATTTGTCATGAAATTTCATGTGAAATTGTATGGTAAGTCAAGGAAGTTGAAAAGTTTCAAAAGTTGCTGTTATTTGAAATAGCGTTTATAAGTAAGGATTACTTCAATTTTCTTATTGATTATAAACGTTATACAATTTTTTTATGAGTTCGTTTTGGAGTATTACATTTTTGTATGTTTTGGAAATGTGTTTAATGAATTGAGTCATTTTGTTATAACCATTTTGGGATTCTATACAATGTAGTCTTTCATGAAAATTACAAGCTATACATTGATACAACACACATTTGGTGCAAAGATTAATCGTATAAGAGCATGAGGAATCTATCTATCAAATGGATTTGTTGAAGTAAAGACCTAATTTAAAGTCTCACATTGTCGATGAACAATACTCCTCACAAATATTTCAGCAACAAGTATATTTTAAACACATATAAGAATACGTTTATCTTACTAGGTAACCATTCAAAGGCAAAGAAATTTAGAGGAAACAACCTTAAATCTAATTATTACTCATGGTTCTTGAACACAACCACCCTTAAAAGGGCAGTAGCACGTTTTGTTTAAACACTTGATATTTTATTTTTTTTACTTATAAATGCACCTTAATGCAACGATAGTGTCAAACATATAATTACACAGACCAATCATCCAAAGTCAGTGAACGAATTATGAAGATGAACATAATGTTAATCAACGATCATTTTAATGTGAACATCTTTAATTCATTTTGTGTAAGAAAAAAGAATGGCGTGGCTGAACTTTACATGATATATTTGATCCATTACTCCTACATTTAGTTTAATTACATTGTCTTTCAATTGGAACCATGTATTCTTATATTTACAAAATCACCATATATTCCCCCAAAACGTTCTACTCTCCCTTTAAAAACATGAGGTGGATTGTATATTGTTGGAATATAACATCTTGCTTAAGATTTGGTGAGGAGTTCACCTACATTTTAATATACGAGGACAACTTACAGCTGCGTATCTTAAGCTTGTTCACTTACCTTCGTATTCTAGTGCAAATATTATGTAATTTGTAACGTCATTGAGACATCATATCATTGTGAAAACGAAACCGATAATGATGAAATTTCCCTGCATACCTAAAGATTCAGTTTGCGTTGACATATTCGGATGCCATACCTAGCAGATAGCTGTAAAAAATTTGAAGTGATCAGAGGTGAAAATTTCGAAACCACTGATTTCTATTTTGCTCTACAAAATCCTTCATAAGTGATCAACAGCTTTAGATCTTATTCATATGTGTTTCTTTGCGCTAAGGCAACGTAACTTTGCTGATTTTTTTCCTACAAAGTTTACATTTATGATTTTACTCGAAATTTAAGAAAATCCGAATTCACAAATATGACCCCATCTATCCATTTAACAATGCCAAATATCGACATTCAGCACCAGTGACAAGACGATCCCGAACTATGGTTTGGGAATTGTTATATTACACATGGACATTTGATGATCTTGTGTACGTGGTCCTGAAGTTATTATATGAACGTCAAAACGAAACCCAAATTACATGATATTTGCACTAAGATCACTAGCAGGTGAACAAACTTAAGTTACGCAGCTGTACATGTCAAGTAGGAAAGCTGGGAAACTTCTTTAAAAAATCGGTATAGATTTAGTTACATTTGATACTTTTATAAACAATTACTGATATAAGAAGAAATGCTTTGTTTATCGAAAAATACTGATATCAATAATTGATAGTGTTAACGAAATATCTTTGACAGATGGAGTTCATCTAAAACCAGGATTTTTTTCACGACAAAAAGTCACATCATTTTATAAAAATAGAGCCATTGGCTCTGTAGCTCATCAGGCTTCATCATCAATTATGCTGTAGAGTGTGGCCAAAGTGATTCCCCCTTTGTAGAGGCCACAGGGGCACCAATCATAAAATTAAGTATATAGGCTACAAGTTTCAGTTTTCTAGGTCTTATACCTCAGGAGAAGAAGATGAAAATAGATTTCAGTGTTGTTCCTAGAGGTCACAGACAACCAAAGCTACAATTCATAATCCTCACTAGCCAAGGAGTCTGTACACAAAGTTTCAGCTTTCTAGGCCATATGGTTCTGGAGAAGAAGATGAAAATAGGTTTTTAGGGCATGGCGCCTGTGGCCCTTATTAGGGGTCACAGGGCCACCAAAGCTACAAATTATAATCCTCACTCTTCAAAGAGGCTATACAAAAATTTTCAGCTTTCTAGGCCTCATGGTTCTGGAGAAGAAGATGAAAATAGGCTTTTAAGGCGTGGCCCCTGTGACCCTTATTAGGGGTCACAGGGCCACTAAAGTTACAATTTATAATCCTCACTAGCCAAGGAGTTTATACACAAAGTTTCAGCTTTCTAGGCCTTATGGTTCTGGAGAAGAAGATGAAAATAGGTTTTTAGGGCGTGGCCCCTGTGGCCCTTATTAGGGGTCACAGGGCCACTAAAGTTACAATTTATAATCCTCACTAGCCAAGGAGTCTGTACACAAAGTTTCAGCTTTCTAGGCCTTATGGTTCTGGAGAAGAAGATGAAAATAGGTTTTTAGGGCGTGGCCCCTGTGGCCCTTATCAGGGGTCACAGGGCCACTAAAGCTACAATTTATAATCCTCACTAGCCAAGGAGTCTGTACACAAAGTTTCAGCTTTCTAGTCCTTATGGTTCTGGAGAAGAAGATGAAAATAGGTTTTTAGGGCGTGGCCCCTGTGGCCCTTATTAGGGGTCACAGGGCCACTAAAGTTACAATTTATAATCCTCACTAGCCAAGGAGTCTGTACACAAAGTTTCAGCTTTCTAGGCCTTATGGTTCTGGAGAAGAAGATGAAAATAGGTTTTTAGGGCGTGGCCCCTGTGGCCCTTATCAGGGGTCACAGGGCCACTAAAGCTACAATTTATAATCCTCACTAGCCAAGGAGTCTGTACACAAAGTTTCAGCTTTCTAGTCCTTATGGTTCTGGAGAAGAAGATGAAAATAGGTTTTTAGGGCGTGGCCCCTGTGGCCCTTATTAGGGGTCACAGGGCCACTAAAGTTACAATTTATAATCCTCACTAGCCAAGGAGTCTGTACACAAAGTTTCAGCTTTCTAGGCCTTATGGTTCTGGAGAAGAAGATGAAAATAGGTTTTTAGGGCGTGGCCCCTGTGGCCCTTATCAGGGGTCACAGGGCCACTAAAGCTACAATTTATAATCCTCACTAGCCAAGGAGTCTGTACACAAAGTTTCAGCTTTCTAGTCCTTATGGTTCTGGAGAAGAAGATGAAAATAGGTTTTTAGGGCGTGGCCCCTGTGGCCCTTATTAGGGGTCACAGGGCCACTAAAGTTACAATTTATAATCCTCACTAGCCAAGGAGTCTGTACACAAAGTTTCAGCTTTCTAGGCCTTATGGTTCTGGAGAAGAAGATGAAAATAGGTTTTTAGGGCGTGGCCCCTGTGGCCCTTATTAGGGGTCACAGGGCCACTAAAGTTGCAATTTATAATCCTCACTAGCCAAGGAGTCTGTACACAAAGTTTCAGCTTTCTAGGCCTTATGGTTCTGGAGAAGAAGATGAAAATAGGTTTTTAGGGCGTGGCCCCTGTGGCCCTTATCAGGGGTCACAGGGCCACTAAAGCTACAATTTATAATCCTCACTAGCCAAGGAGTCTGTACACAAAGTTTCAGCTTTCTAGTCCTTATGGTTCTGGAGAAGAAGATGAAAATAGGTTTTTAGGGCGTGGCCCCTGTGGCCCTTATTAGGGGTCACAGGGCCACTAAAGTTACAATTTATAATCCTCACTAGCCAAGGAGTCTGTACACAAAGTTTCAGCTTTCTAGGCCTTATGGTTCTGGAGAAGAAGATGAAAATAGGTTTTTAGGGCGTGGCCCCTGTGGCCCTTATTAGGGGTCACAGGGCCACTAAAGTTACAATTTATAATCCTCACTAGCCAAGGAATCTGTACACAAAGTTTCAGCTTTCTAGGCCTTATGGTTCTGGAGAAGAAGATGAAAATAGGTTTTTAGGGCGTGGCCCCTGTGGCCCTTATTAGGGGTCACAGGGCCACTAAAGTTACAATTTATAATCCTCACTAGCCAAGGAGTCTGTACACAAAGTTTCAGCTTTCTAGGCCTTATGGTTCTGGAGAAGAAGATGAAAATAGGTTTTTAGGGCGTGGCCCCTGTGGCCCTTATTAGGGGTCACAGGGCCACTAAAGTTACAATTTATAATCCTCACTAGCCAAGGAGTCTGTACACAAAGTTTCAGCTTTCTAGGCCTTATGGTTCTGGAGAAGAAGATGAAAATAGGTTTTTAGGGCGTGGCCCCTGTGGCCCTTATTAGGGGTCACAGGGCCACTAAAGTTACAATTTATAATCCTCACTAGCCAAGGAGTCTGTACACAAAGTTTCAGCTTTCTAGTCCTTATGATTCTGGAGAAGAAGATGAAAATAGGTTTTTAGGGCGTGGCCCCTGTGGCCCTTATTAGGGGTCACAGGGCCACTAAAGTTACAATTTATAATCCTCACTAGTCAAGGAGTCTGTACACAAAGTTTCAGCTTTCTAGGCATTTTGGTTCTGGAGAAGAAGTCGAAATTCCACAAAGTTTACGGACGGATGGACGGATGGACGGACGGACGGACGGACGGACGGACGGATGGACGGACGGACGGACGGACGGACGCCGGACACCATGCCATGCCATAAGCCCATCGGGCCTTACAGGCCAGATGAGCTAAAAATACAGAAAACACTCATAAATCTTATTGTATCTGAATATTCGGACATTGAGGGTTTTTAATATGAACCGGAATGTACACGTAAACATAACCAAATTCATAACAAATGAAAAGGCAAATTTTAGGTGTTTATCATAGGAGGTTAATAGGAGAAAATTAAAACAAGTAAAGTGATACAGTAAGGTTAGAACAACATAAAACGCCAATGTTATAATATGGTGTGTAGAACAACATAAAAAGTTACAAATCAAGTACCTAAATTCATATAATTAAACACATTCCAATGAGTCAAATCTAACAATTAGTTACAGATGCCACAACATTACTTTAATATTTTTGAAATGAACATAGATTTTCTTTGGCTTTGGCAGATTGTAATATGAAAAACTCCCATGTAAGTGACGTTTCACTCATGGTAACTACCAATGTAGTTTCAATATTGAATAAAGATTGATTGATGTAAACATCATCAGCAAACCAAACTAAAATTTTGGACACTGTTTCGTTACTATATTGGAACCCAAAGATACAATTTCCTTGGTAAAATTGAAATAAAACACAGCCCTCTAAGGTGATAGAAAGTATTGTTCGTATTGATTTGGCTTAGTTACATCATTCTCAATAATCCAGAGTTATGTTCCGATAATTTCTCCACTAACTTACTTGAGATATTATCGGAACGTAAACTCTGGATTATCGAGAATGACATTACATATGCAATGACGTAAGTTCAAATTAATACTCCCGACGTGCATATTTGTATACGATATCTCATTATCTTTGCAACAATGATTGATTGTCTGGGTAAAATCATAAAAGCAAGACAACTTAGATGCTTGGTTAGTTGCTATGATCCAACATGCTGTGTTGTGGCGTTCCGTCAAGTTACCTCTTCCAGAGAGGATTTATACATACCTTTTCCAATACGAAAATATAGATATGCTTTACTTAATGACCATTTAAATTTGAGATCACTTAAACAATCGCCATATTGCATATCCACCACTGACAAACCCATATTTTCTACTTTTAACTTTAGATAAGTCTTAACACTTACATTAATTTCCTAGGTGAACATTGTTCTTAATTCATTACTTTAAAGGTCCCTCTTCAGATCCACTTGTCATTCGAATGGTTATTTTCACCAACATGCAGTTCCCAATTATAAAATAAAAGCATTTCAAGTTACCATTTTACATCACCATTTCATATTACGCATATAAACATATAAGAATGTGAGAATATATCAGACGAATAAGGAAAGTTCTTCAGAAACAACATTCTTCAGCCGAAGAATGTTTAAACAAGATATATGACAGTTCTCGTATTTTGACAAGCTTCACTACCTTATTCACATAACTGTCATATGTATTGTTAAATAATCTGAATGTTTACCAAAATACTCCCATGGAAATATATGTCTGCTACTACAATTCTTCAGAATCTCTCTTGCTTGAATTTTAACTGATCTGTTGTTAGTTGAGTAGAGAATGTTATCAGACATAATAAATGATTGCAAATACGACAATTTACCACTCTCTTCTCTAGTGCATACTAGTTTATGTGAGTCTGCATTGACTACGGTTACGTTAACTGCCTTTAATTTGGCAAAAACAATCATTCTGAAATTTTGTATTGAAATGAAAGCCATATTTTGCATGTAACTATAACTTCTAAATAGTTTGTGTGACTCATTGGAGGGGAGATGAGCACAGAAAATGTTTTGATAGAACTGCATCCAACAGATCAAATCTCTGTCTAGAGAAACATGTGATATATACTGATTACCTTTTGGGTTATACCATATACGCCCAGTGTCATTTATGGCAAGCTTTGACACCATTCCAATATGCTTGCGCATTGTGTAAATTATCTGATCTTTATATAATGTCATATCTTTTATACCTTTCACTTTTAAGTGTACATATGAAGCTGATTCTCCAATGGTTATTTTCATTATGTTATGAAGAGTCGACCAGAATATAGCGTCTGTGTCTTTATCGTACACAATACAGTAAATATATCCGCTAATGTTAATACCTGTCTCGTGTGTATTATTTGATGTCATTGATCCTCTCAAAATCTTCCAATTAAATGCTCTATCATTCAATGCCAGGAGAAAGGATAATGTTTTAACATTCTTGTCAGTGAAATTGTTTTCCTTGTCTGTAATGGAATTTCCTGAAGTCATGTTGATGTTCTTGAATCGTTCCTCTGCCTCAAGTCCGATAAGGGTGCAACTTGTGGTTGCACTGCATCCAACTTCACACTTGAGAATGATGCCATGTGTCCTTAGAACGAAACTGTCTGTTCCATTTAGGCTGAGAAGCAACAAAGCCAACATCATCAGGACAGCGGGTTGTCTTGTTGCAGCCATCACCATAGCTTGCCAGATCTGGAATCACTGAAATTCAAACGCGGCAGACTTTTTAAACTAAATATACTTGACTTTCTAAATTATTTGAATTACCTTAAAAACTAATTCGCATCTGTCATTAGTGATCTATTTTCAAATCAGACACTTGTATTGATTTTGATTTAACATAAAGTAACATGAATATACTTTGTCTTTTCTTAGTTAATTGTTTTAGCTGAAATAAACATGGGATTTAATGTGGTAATTACAAATGAGTAGAAGCAGTAACACATATTACCAAAAGTGATGTCCTAAAAACATGGCCTTTCTGTTGAAACTAGATAAGCTCCAAATACAAACTAGCATTGGTATGAAAAGTTTCCTAAAACTTGTTCCTCTTTCAGTTCATCTTGAACTTGCTTTGTTTTAGAATACTTAGATTTCCTGACTATTTCATTCCAATTCTGTCCCATTTAGCGACACTGTGATGTGTAAAGGTTTGTTTATAACAACATTTTCATCAGCTGTAAGGCTAGAGAGTGATCAATATATC
This sequence comes from Steromphala cineraria, assembly GCA_916613615.1. NCBI lineage: Eukaryota > Metazoa > Mollusca > Gastropoda > Trochida > Trochidae > Steromphala > Steromphala cineraria. Next base: position 50,946,408 of record OU744722.1, on the reverse strand, counting down.
TGACGGGGATTCTCGAAAATATAATAAAAATTCTGTTTTCCTCATAAGGGCCAAAAGCCCAAATAAGCTTATAGCATCGTATTTTGTATTCTATTTGATCTTCCCCTTTTTAATCCCTTAGATTCATGTTCAAGGAATCGTTTTTACAATGTTACAAAGATTAGCATATCTTTAATGACCGTTGCATGTTAAAGCACAACTCCAAGGTGATTTTGCTCCAACTTCGTTCATTTATCTTAACAATGCTTAGCATGTACATTTCACAGACGTACAAATCGCATTGATAAGTTATATGCGATCAAAACAATACAACTCTTTGTCATCACAATCAAGTATATTTCATTAAAATCGTAAAAAAGGCAAAAAAACTGTACTGTTTACGTCGCTTTGTGACGTGTCGGCCATTTTGTTTTACGGAAAGGACTGGAAAAGTCTTGATTGTTGCCGATGCAATGTGTGACGTCAACTGTGGAACACACGGCCTGCAAACTGGCGTCTGTTGTATTATGAGCAATGACAGACAAATAAACACTGAGGCTTGTAGCGGCCAAACCATTTGACAAATCCATGTAAAAACTTGCAAGATGTCTGTACATAACTTTCGGAAGCAATAGTAAAAAGGAATAACCCCAACATTGACAATACAATTTGCATTGATAACTATCTATTAACCAACCCGGAAGAGATCCCTTCAAAAGAAACGTACAGCGAAACAATGCGATTTTCAGTTCAAATACATTAAGGAAAACATCGTTTTTTTTTTTATAAAAACATAAACATAAACAATTTCTAATGTATGCGGGTTTGTTTATCATTGAAATTGCGTCTTTCGTTTCTGTCTTTTTGTAGTTTGATTTTGCAAAATACAGCACGATACCAAAGTCCGGGTTAGAAAGTCTACTTCCACAGAACACTGACAGGAAATACCAAATTATAAGAAATATTATTTTATTTTACATTATACGTATAAAGGGCAGTTATCAAAATAATATGTTATGAATTGCATTGTAATGTCATAACAGGTGGACGTGAAAGCGTCAAGAATATCCAGCCTTGTATAATTTTACAATTTCACTGAATATCTATAAATATCTAATTAGTTACCGATCAGGCGATCATGTTACGATATGCGAAGTCTTTATCTAATATATTATCAAAATAAAATTTCAATTGATTATATCTGTATTTAATAAATGTTTTTATTAGTAATTGATATTCAATATCAAGGTTTCTGTCAATAATACTGTAGTTCAGAGTTGTGAAATTAAAAATAGTTCTTCAATTTGTCTCTATGTTAATAGGATGCTATTCTGCTGTAAGCTGGGGAATATAAAAAAATAGATGGGGAATATAAAAAAAAAATGTTCAGATTTGTTTATCAAATTAATATCATATTTAACATCATTATAGAATTATTAGAAAATTTGAATTATATATTGATATCAACATTTTTTGCAAAAATCAAATTCGTAATTCCTTCACGCAAAGTTTTCCCCTCAAGTCCCGTCAATGACATAAAATGTTTATACAGGCATAGAAATCATTAACAATAAATATTTTCAGATGTTGGCGCCTTCTTATAGCTGATCTTCTGGGGATATGCACATAGCATTCACATTTTAGTTCATTTGATTTTATTGCTGTTTTTCTAATTGTGGACTCTATTAAAAATCGTTCTGAATTCTGAACCAATACATTCACATATATGTACACTAGATATTAATGGAATAGAATTATTCCTTAATTGTTTCAGACCTCTTGGTAAAAACATATAATTATTAATAAATTAATTTTTTTTCAAATTCACATTAACAAGATAATTGACTGATGAAAAGAAGTTATTTTGTATATCAAATAAATACTTTTAATGTTGGAAATCAGAGTACAAAAATAGTATAAATGTTTTCCAGAAAAGCTACTCCAAATATTTATACCTGTGACTCATTACTACTTTGAGTGATTGCTCAAGAAAATATGACATATTTTGGTTTGAAATAAAGAAAATAAATGTGCCGTTCATTCAAATAAAAAAAACAATTTTCAATATGGGACATGAACATTATTTTTATGTTACATGTATTCCTATTTTTAAAAGAAAACAGTGCCTCTTATTTGTAAATCATGGAAATATTCATATTAACCTAAACCAAAACATATAAATCATCAATGTTCAGGAAATCCCTGGATAAATATAAATTTTGTTTCCAAATGAATATCTCCATTTTATGTTTCACATAAAACTATTCTTGAAGGATGGAACATTCTCTTCCAATAAACACTAATATAATTATGTATTTATTAAAATTGAAATGAAAACAATTACTTCCTTCATTGTTTGCATGAGCTTCAAAGTAAGTAAATACCGGTAGCAAATGTTACTTATATGTTAATTAGTGATGCCAGTTTACGAATTTGAAATTGGACAACAGAATTTAAATTCGATAAATCATATTTACAACGCATGTTGTTGTACACTGATGTAAATGGTGCTATGGTCTATATGCCGTTTATCAGGAAATGCATGCAGTGAAAACGAACTAAAGGCTAGATACTGCAAATTTGGAGAGCCACGTTTCGAAAGACGGGCAGATGATATTTTTTTAAGGCTAATTATTGAAATATGTTTACACATGCAAAATGAAGTTAAATACGAAGAAGGTAAATGAAAGATTCAATACACAAAGAGATGATAACATATAAGGAAAAAAGACACAACGACTCACTCACCAGAGTCAAGCAGTGAAGAGCACAGCTTTTCCGACTATGACATTGTCAATATACCGGATAATCGTTTCCATAAAATTTGCCAAAATAGTCATATAAATTTACTCCACTTAGAATATACTTTCATACAGCAGATATTAAAATGTAATCACTAAAACTTTGTTTGATGGGCCAATATCGACAAGAACATGATCACTGAAATAAAACATAGTTTTGTTTACGTTACTAATGGCAGCAACGTCACTCATGTTTTCTTCAGTAGATGTCACATCCGGGATCAACACGATCAAGGAAGGAAACTTATTATTATTTTTAAAATGGCAATTAATCACTTTTATGATAAGTTTAAAATTATAATGACCTCACGTAAATTCCTAATATGAACTATATATCATGAAAACATGATCATAAATGTACAGTTTGGCTTGGATAGATTAGTCTAAATTATCCGAGAGTTGCGCTTTAATATATGACATACATGTAGCAGTTGTCATATATACACATACTCACTAAATATAAAACGCTTTATTGTCCTCAGTATATGCAGACATATTGGAAATTTGCTTTTGCCGAAGCACAAGGCAGCCACAGTGCTGCGCCAGTTAATGCCGCGACAGGGTATCGAACCCTGGTCTTCCTGGTGACGAGCGGACACTCTACCACTGAGCTACGCCCCTGGACATAGGAATTTGCTAGTCTTTCTAAAAGCCCCTGAAACAACATATATCTAAAACCCACGTAAGCCTATAATTGTGTAGCAAGTATAGATCACTGCAGTTTCTGAAAATGAACACCTTCAGTTGGCTCCTTTATCTTTTTATAATAAAAAGCTGCTTTTAATAATATTTTCATTTCAGACACTGAATTTTAATCTATGAATATGCTTGCAACCCACTTTAAAGGGGCAGTAGCACGTTTTATGGAGGATATAAGGTGATGTGAGGAAATTGAAAGTAAACGGTTCCAAATGAAAGACAATGTCATTAAACTAAAAGAAGCAGCAGTAAATCGAATATAAAATTTAAAAATTCAGCCATGCAATTTCTTGTTCTTATACAAAATGAATAAAAGGTGTTCACACAAAAATGGCGACACATGGACGTTATGTGAATCTTTATAATTCGTTCACTGACTATGGATGATTGGTTTATGTCATGAAGTATTTGACGCAATCAAAGAAATACATTTAGCATTAACTTACAATTATCAGTGAACAATTGAAAATAAATATTTTGTCAAAAACGTGCTACTGCCCCTTTAAAATACTACATAATTTCATGATTTGTAATATTCCTAAACTTTAATCTAAAAAAATTATAAACATTTTTTTTCAATATCTTGTGCCTTTGTTGTATCTTTGTTAACAAGGGCTGCTGAATAAAGATGATTTCAACCTACTCAGGTTGCCTAGAACAAACATAGTTTTCACAGCCTGCGGAACATGTGTCAGTCTTGAGATGAACACCCTTTTCTTGCAAAGTCCTATTATGGAAGATGATGATGATGATGATGATGATGATAATGATGAGGGTGATTTAAAGGGAAAGATATTCCTTGTTTAGGCTACACAAATTAACTTCCTTATGCAACTGACTGAAAGGTGTTATCGCAAACATTGCTTCCAACTGATTTGTGTCATACCTTAATTACTCTTGCGACTACCTGTAAATATGTTATTCGAAGGAACAAAATAAAATTTAAATGGCCCTTGCAAATTATATCAAGTTATTGTTTCAGTTTTGATAATTTTTCAACTCTTTAAGCTTTACAATATTGGAACTTAATGATGTAAGACAATCTCGTCGCTATTTGCCCACTTATGCATTGAGCAAGAAAAAAGGTGAACTTAGATAATACTTCTCTACAGTATTTTTAAATGTGTTTACAAGTAACTTAAACTTTATTTTTCGTTCATTTTGCAATTATTACTTCAAGAAAGAAACATTATTGCATCAAGACATATTTATATTTTTTTCAAAACAGTAAAAGTAGAAATATAAATGAAACTTAATGTGAAAGTGTATAATTTCAGAAGCAAGTGACGAAAGGAGAACATTTTCCAAACGAAAATGCCATTTTACTCTAAATGAACAATTAAATGCATAATACCAATTTCAAAAAAATTATTAAAAATGTGCTCAAGAAAATAATAAACTGAAATAAAAACATAAAAATAAATTGTTTTTGAAATATTCTAATACTTGTCAGTGATATAAAAGATAACCATTTTGTTTTTCGTTAAAGTAACAATATATTCCTTTAAGAAAATGGCAAATCATTATTTGATATGACAAACATAAGGTCTGATTTTGACTCGTCAGTGATGAGGAATCCATAAGAACCGATATGTTATCTATATATATTAATATGTTCTTAATTGAATTGTTTTAACAATAAAAAGTAAAATTTACTGCAACAAACAAGATATTTTATTAACAGAATAATAGTCATTCAAATGCACATCCAAATTGGGATTTAATTCAGAAAACAATGAGGATTTACACCGGCCGTCAACGTTGTTGTAGATGTGACTGCTTAATGGATGACAGTAAATCTTCATTCAGATGACAATCTTTTGCAAATCCCAACATCATCAGAAATAATGAATAAAGAGACAGGTCAGTGCCTATTGTGTTTCAACATAAAAGCAGCTAATTCGGCCATAGCTGATTAATCTATTTGTTTTGTTGCTAATGATTTCAACTACATACAGTTTAAAAAATTCACACTTCTTGACACTTGTTCCTTTTTGGATTTAATGTGAGTTGATTACAGTTTTCATAGCAAATACTCGTTTGAAGTGTTCTGAACCAAGCGTTTTAACTATTGATCGCATTTTACATCACTAAACACCAACAGAAGTTATATTGTAAAATTTATTATCTTGAGCATTTTTAACAATGAGAAGGAAATGGTATAATATAGCAAAAGGGTCAAATAATTATTGTGCTGTGACAAACATTCTCGTGTTAACAATGAACTATTTATGTTCAAATACACTTGGAAATCATGCCATGTCATAGCATGTAATCATGAAAATATATAAAGCTGTCAACTTTTGTAAAACAAATAATGGAAGGAATTCATACATTGACTTTTGAACAGTGTAGAGTGTTGCAAACTTTTTCAGTACGGATTATAAATGACTCAATTGATGTGAAAAAAAATCTCAATTTCGGGTTCAAAATCCATTTCATCATAATGCACAACGATAGTTGATAATTGATTAATTTAAGTTCCAAATTACAAATATTGTTTCATTTATACATAGGCAAAAGGAGAAAAATCTTATATCATGTAAGCTCATTTCCCTGTTATCCTTTTGGTCGACAGAAAGTTATATTGACTCCAAATCCAAACAAAGTTGGCTTGAGTTACTGTAAAGACGCGATGATGTCAAACAGTTGTTTGATAACGCTGGTGTTATCATTATCAGTCTATAATTGTAGAATGTCATATCAGGATTGTTAAAAGCAGGATTAAATTAAACACTTATTGTTTATGACACTGAGGGAACAGTTGCAGTTCTTATTTTATTACTGTTGTAAAGAAATAAACTTATGAATCAATACACAAAAATCCAAAAAATCAAAGTTTTATTTCTATAAACATCACATAATTGTAAATGAATACACCTGACATTTAGTTTAATATTAATATACATCTATATTCGGATATAAAGTTTGTTTAAAGCAGCCGACTTTTGAAATCCAATTTCTACAATAATTTTAAAAAAAGATAATTTTAGAGTTGTTGTGTCGATAGGCTTAAAAGACTGAGAAGTTCTTAAGAGTTAGTTCAAACAAAGGGTAATACGGTACAGATTGAACAACATAATCAGTTTCAAAACAACAAACAAGATTACAAATTAATTATCTCATACCATATCACTATACTCATACATATGAGCGTTATATAATACTTCTTGGTAGATAATGAAACATCATTATTCCATGTAATGTACATATTATTGCTATGACTTTAAGTAAACAGATTGTATAAGAAAAAAATTGTAAGACTGACTATGCATGTCAACTATCAATGTAGATACATAACAACATTAAGATTGATTGAAGTGAAAAATCAGATCATACGAAAATGTTTTGACATTGTCAAGCAAAATGTTTATAACACAAAGATCAAACCTTTTGTGGTTAGAATACCACTAGCGTAAGCATATCGTTTACTTACAATCTGAAGCCTATTTGAAATGAATTTGATTTGGCTTTGTTTGGTGCCAAATGTATCAATTCAATTTTACTGTATTTTCTGAAAAATATCCCATACTCTCTGCAACACTTACGAATAATCCAATCACGAACAAGTTATGGCAGGATGTGCAAGCAATGCTTGATTGTTAATGCATGATCGAAAGTTCTATGTTGTGATGTTCTGTCAATTATTCTAATCCTAAGGGTACTAAATATGTCAATGCAATGTTCCTGTAATGGCAAAGTGCAAGCCTTCCATAATGTCCACAAAAGCCGAAATTCGAGTTCAATGTCAATAAATTATCTATTTATTACCTTCAATGGAGTCATATTGGGGTTCATATTTTTCATTTGATGCCCTAGGGCAACAATCACTTTTCATTTTGAAGTCATGTTATAAACAATGTTTTGGACGTCACGGTAACCTATGACATTGTGTTCTGTAGGGGTTGGTAGCGGCTAGTCCGCCTATGCTTAAAATGACTGTGAATATTTTCTTTAATAGTGTGACTGCGGTAACAAACAGTATGACATACTATGTTTATGACACTCGTGCTTAATAATTATCAGTATATCCCTCGATCTCGCCTGGGAAATACGTAATAAAGGCACTCGTGTCATAAACATAGTACGTCATGGATAGTCATATACTGTCCTCTATTTTATACTAACAAACCACAGTTATCCTCTTGTCTGTTTTAGATTGACCATATGGTACATCCATCATAGAAAGCGATATGTATGACATTAATGAAAAAGCATCACTGCTAGAAATACAACAACATGAAGTTGCCCCTAATCATCACAAAACAATTTGTTTTTCAAGATATACTCAACAAAGTCCGGTGTTTTATGACATAGCTAGAACAGACCAGTTGCAATAAAAAAACATTCGCCTGGAAGATAAATTATAAAAATTCTGCTATATCAGCCTATTTGAATCAAAAACCTTACATCAATATCTTAAGGGCAGTAGCAGGTTTTTATTTGGAATATAAGCTGATGCCAGGAAAATAAAAACAAATAGTTCCAATTGAAAGACAGTGTATCTAAACTTAATGAAGTAGTAATAAATCAAATATATAATGTAAAATTCAGCAATGCGATTACTTTCTCTTACACAAAATGAATTAAAGATGTTCACGCAAAAATGGCTGCCAATGAACTTATTATGAACCGTAATAATTTGTTCTCTGACTAAATAATACATTTAACATTAATGTATGATTATCAGTGAAAACTTTTAAATATAAAACTATAATATAATATAATATAATAACAAAACATGCTACTTGCCTAATGACATCCATGGCCCACCACTTACGCTAGATCTGAGTTATTTCATTGGATGGTTATATAAAAAGATTTGTGTCTTAATATATATCATGTATGGTTGAAACATGATGATAAATACGACAATGAAGCAAGATAGATGGATGACAGTTCTCGTAGTTTGACAGATGTCATTACCTTATTCACATTACTGTCATATGAACTGTTGAATACTTCGAATGTTTACCAAAATACTCCCTTGAAAATATATGTTGGACACTACAATTCTGAAAGATCTCTTTTGCTTCGACTTTAACTGATCTTAGGTAAGTAGAGTACAGAATATTATCAGACATAAAAAATGACTGAAAAGATGAAGGTTCACGATTCAATGTCTCTTCTCCACTACATACTAGTTCATGTGAATCTGTATTAACTACGGTTACATTAATTGCCTTAACATATTTATTGGCAAACACAATCATTTTAAACTTTTTTAGCGAAATGACAGCCATAACTTGTATGGGTCTTTCACATCTTAATATTGCTTGTGTCTTATTTGAGGGTAATCAAGCACATAAAATGTTTTTATAGCTCTGAACCCAACAGATCAAATCCCTATCTAGAGACATATGCTTAATAGGCTGCTTTTCGTACGAGGAATACCATATAGATTCAGTAGCATTATAGGCAAGTTTTGACAACATTCCAATATGCGTAACACTTGCGTAAATTATCTGATCTTTATATATTCTCATATCAAATATATATCTAATTTTAACATGCATATGTGAATCTGATTCACTCAGGGTTCTTTTCATGATGTTACGGTTATTGGACCAGAATATTGCTTTTGTTTCTCAGTCATACAATATACAATATATATACCCATTAATGTGAATACCTGTCTCCTGTTTGTTGTTTGATCTTATTGATCCTCTATAAACAGTCCACTTTCTTAAATTATTAACATTCACCATCATGAGAAAGGATAATGGTTTTTCATCAGCTGTTTTAACATTCTTGCCACTGAAATTGTTTTCACGGTCTTTGATCAAACTTCCTGATTTCATGTTGTTCTCCACTCGTTCCTCTGTATCAGTTCTGACAAGGATGCAACCCAACACTCAACTGGTAAAGTTGTAAGCAATTCATGGTTTCCTCAGTTCTTTTTGATTGGCGACCTTAAGTACTTCGCAGCTTACAGCTTTATTTGAAATAGTTATTGTCTAATATGGCATTTCATCGCCAAATATATTTTGTGACAATTAAGAAATTAATATCATTTAACACGCTGTCGCAAAACCAGAAAGAAGATGCAAGATGTAGCTTTTGATGCCTTTAAGAAGAATGGAAAGTTATAACATCGCTGTTTGGCGTCATGTTTAATGACATCAAAGAGCTATGACATAAGAACAGTTCAGCCGGCAACTCTTCCACACTGTGCACTCTTGAAGATTCGATATTTTACAGTATGAAGGCTATTTATGGTATTAATAACCTATACCATCAAATTTCTACATTGCATAGTTGTTGTATTCAAATATTCTGGCCCAAACATTTTGAAGGAGCTTAGTGTATACGAGTGACATTATAAATTTCCACTCTATTTACAGATATAAAGTACTAAACCTAAACAACACATATCGTTTCTAAAGCCCCTGTGTGTAATTCAATCAAAAGTACCTTACCTTTGTGAATATTTCTGAGTGACAAGAACCTTTGTACAGTGACTCTCCAATGTTCCCAGAGAAGGGTACTGATAAGGATACAAAGTCTGTTCTATATATACTGAACCCTAGTAAACATTGGTTTTATATTGATGTTTAATTTTCATCAACTATCAGCCCGTAATAGAAATATAATTGTATCCTTACACTTTTATCTTGATATACAAGAACGTGGTAATGTGTAAGTACATATCTTCAGGAAACTTAAAAATGCAAATAAATAGAGGGTAAATAGTTAAACTTTCAATACAGCCTTCTCCCGTTTATGTATGAGAACTTGAGAGGAAAGAGCATCAAGGAAATAAGATTAAATGACATTTCATAACTTTTGCATTTTCTGTATGAGGCCATTTTAAGTTTGATGGTAATTATTATGTGTTGGAACTATTTTTGTCTTGTTTTCATCGGTATTTTTGTGAAAAATAGTTTCCATTTTGAAAGTATATAACCTTTTTACATTGTTAACAAATGATTTCTTTTTAAATTCATGTGTATTTTTGAATTTGTATATCAATACATTAATTATTGATATGGTGATTATATTGACTGATAGAGATTTTAAGTTATACAAAGTAACTTTTACAAATGTGTCTGCTGAATCTCTCTTAATGTATGTATTATCAGGAAATATAAATTGCTTTTTAGTCATTGAAGTGTTTGAAAATATTTTATCCTTTCTTTGATCAGAGATAAATGTGTATTAAAATAATCTTAGATTGTACAAGTTTATTTAATGCCACATTATGAAAGTTGAATTATTTTCAGAAATTACAGAGGTAAAACAACAGCAGTTGAGATAAGGACAAAAGAGTTTATCCCTGAAAAACCGAGTCAAGCTATCACTGATTATCATTTGTAAACCTATTCATGTCTTCACTGATAACCATTTGTTTTTCACATGTGCCTCTATATTAGTGACTTACACGAATAACAAAACATGTTGATTACATATAATTGGGATTGAGTTCGGGAAAACAGGAGTCTTAGGCTCTGCAGATCATTATGTCTTGATTATTTCTTACATCTTACGACCCTCATTTACAACCTGTAATTTAATGAACACTGAAGTAGGTTTTCTCATTTGCATCAACTTTAAATGTTTGCAGCTCAAAAGTCAAACTATTTGTTTGAAGCTTTGTCAATAACCATATGCATACATGGCTTTGGGCTACTGATTTCTAAAGTTAAGTACAAACTGTTTACTTTTGTAGATTTGAAAATTTTCATAATTTTTTTCTTGAAGAATTTTTTAACTGAAATTTTCAAGGAGAAACAATTTTCAAGCACTTAAATCATCCAAGACAACATCTCATATACTTAAACCTGATCCATCTGTCATCATGTTATTCTCATTAATCTTATTTCGTTGATGCTTTTTCCACTGAAGTTCTCATACATGAAAAGAAAAGGCTATCTTTGATAGTTTAACCTATCACAATCTATTAGTAGAACTGCGCATTGAGCATGAACTTTTGTATGGACATTTACGCAATACAAGTACACATATTATTATTATTATTACCTGCTTTTATTTTGCACACCAAAGCATTAACACAGATTTCATTACCAGTATGTCAGTAACTGCTGTTTATTCATTTTTCTAACCATAATGCATATATACGATTTGAAGAACAATTTAGAAATGTTTTATAATATTTTAATATTTAAGTAGATGATATCCTTTTTGGGCAAGTACCCTGATTATGTTTAATATTTTACAAACTTGCAAGAGTTGATTAAAAAAAGCACTTTCACAAAGCATTAAAACTCTAAGCACCAATGAAAGCTTGGCTGTAATGTGTTTTTCATCAACAGGGAAGTGAATCTTTTTAATTGAATTCAAAGAGGCAAATAATGTGATCTTTATTTGAGACCATTTTTGTAAGATTACATTTACTACTTGAATAATCACAATTAAGATGACCATTTGAAATATTTTCTTTTACGGGGTTTTTGTCGTTTGATTTTCGTTAAGGTTTTAGTCTTCCCTAAGTTAATATGCTTAATATTAAATGGTTGATACCTTCAAGGTATGTAACTGTATACATTAGAATCAATGTTTTGTTTTATCTTTATCGATTTTAACATTGAATATATATTCTTGTTAGGATTCTTTAAATACATTATCTTCTTTATATTTTTTCTTCTTTTAGCAAGAAATGACAAAAGAATTAACATTTATCAGTTGAACGTAGTACTATCTTTTATCAATATTATCTAAATAGATGTGAAAATGAAAACTTCAAAGTTATATACTCCAGGTAATATTATCAAATAAACAACAATGTATGTTCTTAGTGCAATTAATTTGATAACAAAAGTAAGTGAGCAATAGAAAAAAACAATAATGCCTACATTATAAAATTTATAATTTGTAGATTTGAATTTGACTGGTCTGTTTGGAATTACATTTCTGGAGATTCTTGCACATTGACAGCATGATTGGCCGTAGAGCAACACATTCTTCCAACCAATGTCGAATTGACAGAATTGAAGAGATGAAAAAGTATGTAGTATGTTGAATTTTATTTTTTACCTTCTTCCAGTATCACTGTTAAAAGTTTCACGAAAGTTATTTTTTTTTGCATATGGCAAGACAACATTTAATCAACAGGAGCAGTTCTAAATCGATCATACAATTTAAAGTTATGCTACACGAGGTCATTTTACTAGCTGCCTAAAAGTGTTCACGCATTAAGGACAGTTTTAACTTGACATTAGGTAGTTTCTGAATACATGCTGTGACTGTATAACTGAAATCCCGACCTCGCCTTATCCAATTAAAACACTAATTACTCAAAATGCTCAATGATGACAAAGAGTCATCATTCAGTTTCCTTTATTATATACCTTAGGGGTTCAATATCTGCAACAATGAATTCTATGGACGCACTTTCACGGCCATGATGGCTGGCTGCCGAAATAAATCTTGCATAAACTGATAAGCACTTTATATATCCCATTGAGAGCAAGTTCGTGTTTCTCAGGTGCAAATGTACTGTGACCAATCTGTCTAAAGCCAAAATGTTGTCATATTTCCTCCCATGAGAAAAAATTGACTACACTACATTATTGAACAGATACAGGTCTGATTTGTCTGTTCGAAAATTACATTTGCTTATTAAAAAATCAATGTCAAGAACATGACTGATGCCAATTTTGCGGATCAATTATCAGATATTCTCATTAGTTTAACTACATCACTAATGTTATGGATAACAACTTCTTTATTGATTTCTTACGACGTTTCTGGGCCAATTCTTGCCCCTTCTTCGTGTGACTGATAATGAAATATCCAGTATGGTATGTATATACATAGATATACATGGAGCCAATAAGGTGACTTAGCATATACAATACAGAAGACAGTTATTAATTAGCTATATACAATCAAAACTCTGCTGTGTAAACATTAATCACCTGTCCATTGTATTTTCTCTTTCATCTCATGTTTTGATATCATATTGTTAATTACTCCATTTCGTAAGATCACAGGCATATTTAAAAGCAATATCAATGTAATATTGGTATTGAATATAACATAATAACTCAACTAAAACATCAACGTTGTAGAGAGTGTTCCTGTTGATATGATATCCAATTAGCGCGGATCAGTGCCGAGATATGCGCTATATATAAAACTCACGGGCCGTGTACAGTGAAGAGAGGCACGTTAAAACGAGGATGACCTAAACTTTCCTATCAAATATCTCGCTTTCTATTAATGTTATCAAGTAATAAGTTTCAGAGTATAGTAAGTAAATGTCTATATTTCAAAAAAGGTAAAAATTGTTTGAATATTCAAAGAAAAATATAAAAACTCGAAATTTCTAGAAATTTCTAGAAATTTTCTGGAACGTATCTAGATATTTTCTCTACAAAATTTCTAGATACGTTCTAGAAAATTTCTAGTGCGTATCTACTGTGTTTCTAGATACGCACTAGAAAGTTTCTAGATACGGGGGATGTTTATTTATTGCATAACTGTATGTGAGATATTTTGATATTACGAATTATGCCATTTACGATCGTATAAAAGCAAAACAGTACGTGATGTAAATCACAGAGTGGCTCTTTAATGTCAAACGGAAGCAAATAGTTATCTAATGTGTGAAATTATAGAGATAAAATGGCGTAAGTCATTATTAAAGTCATTATTAAAATGCAAGTGTCCGTTGATGTACTAATTGCCATTTCTACAGCTGCTTTCCAAAAGTTAGTTTTAATTATTTCTGGCATACCACATATCTGTGTCTTATCTTATGTAAACAATTTTTGACCCATTTACAAATTTAGCAAAAAGCTATGACTTAAAAGTATATTGTTACATGGCTACAATTTTTTTTCAATAATGATGATATTGCATGTACATCAAAACTCTGACTCTGTTCTTTATATGTTTATGTATTTATCTATCTGTCACGTCACCCATTGCCAATAATTGTACATGTATGATCAATGATCAATGTTATGACGCCGATTTACATCACAGAGAAAGGTATGGAATAATCTAAGAAATCTACTAAAAACCTCCATTTAAAAAAATGTGATTAGAAATTTCATGTTTCATTGACCTAGGTCTTATAGATATTTAGTTCTGCTATCGATACAAAATTCTAATTTACGTCTCCGCGAAAAAAAAAACGCATACTGATTGTTCCATTTATCAAGTTTCATTGAGCTACAATGTAGGTCTTTGAATACGACTCCATATCACTGAAGGAGAGACAGAGGGACAGACGGCAGGACAAAGAGACAGGTTGATGCCTTGATCCCAATGGTTTACATACAAATGTATTGCTTTAACGAGTGAACAATAGAAACATCAAATGTTTATTAATACGTCAGAAGTTTTTAATTGCCTAAGATTTAGAAAAAAAGCAGCCTTGGTTCATCCTTGGCTTATGTCTCAGATTCCAATGGCACCTGTTTTTACAAGGTTTTACATTAATGGTCTTATGTATGTAAACTCATAAAAATACATAATACTAGTTTGAAAATTTCTCAAATCATAATTCAAAATAGGAATTTGTGAACTGTAAGTAACTGTTGTTCAGCAGGTACATGTAATGTATTAGTCATTAGGTTTATTGTCCATATGAAGAAACAGGTAGTATTGCAAACGCATCGTGGAAGATATAGAAAATATTAATGAGTTTTGTCTTTTATGTAGGTCCGTTATTGACGTAGACGTCTGGAATATATAATTGTTGATGATCCATGTTCCTGTAAAAGAAATACATCAAGAATTACGAGAATTAGATTTAATATCTATAGTGTTAGAGAAGAAAAATACAACATGTTTTTTTGAATAGCAAAGGAAATTTTACGATCTGCAGAACGTTTGGTTGAGGAATTATGAATCTGTAAGGATTCATCTTCATAATAAAAGCACACCACCGTAGAACGAACTGAACGTTCACAAGTGGATTAACAGTACAAACCAGTGTTAAAGCAAACTATATTGTGCAACGTTAATGATAATTTGATGGAAGGAAAGAGATTATAAATGAGACATTTTGTCATTAGTAGCCACAAAGCTGTCATAGATAATTCCTTTCTCCATATATAAAATCGTTTAGTTGATATAAAGATGGAAGAAAGTCCAATGGGTAATGTATTCCCCTGAAAAAGTTACTTTACACAGGCATACATCTATGGTATAGACAGGTATACATTTACACTTCAACTTACACAGCAATGCATAGCCACAATAGTGATGCGGGATTTCTCCCTGCAATAATACTAGCAGCCGCGATATAAGTGAAATACTCTTGAAAGCGGCGAGTAACACCACATCACCTCACCCTCACTTACACAGCTAGTTAAACAGAAGTTTCACATTCAAAGAAGTTATAACCATGTTGGCAAATGCGAAACATTAAACATTAAAACAATTCTTGTAAATTCTGCTTTCGAAAAAAACAATTCTTAAAAAATGTGAAAGTTGAATATAAAGACAATATGAAATTATAACAAAACAACTATTTTTACATTTATGCAACAGGTTCTCTTCACCCATATAAGTGTCACTTCCCCTATATGAGTTCACTAACAAACAAAAGTTTACAGAAAGATTTAAAAAGGTGTCTAACTTATTTTTGTACCATAATATCTTGATAAAACTTATAACTTAATTATGACTTTATTTTCTTTTCTAACGATTTTTAAAACGGTAATGTAAGTATCATACCTGAGCAAGTCTTAATTGTTAAAATATAGTCATTATGTTTACATGACCTTGTTTCATCCAAACACCTGGCAGAATTCTGAGTATAAATACGACGATTATATTGTATAACCTTCACGTGAGGTTTTTTTGGAATGTGTACCGATCCCATTTAAAAGCAATCAGAAAAGAAGCATATCACTAAAATGTCAAATTCCGAATTTATGTTAGAATAAGCACTTTCTTTGTTTAATAACACAGAAGTCATCCACTTAACAAACTGATGTAAAGGCATTCCTTTCCAAAATTGCAGAAAACCCACATTACTAATACCAAAACTATACAAACAAAACTAATACGAGACATTCACAAGACACATGTGCATGATATTAATTAAGGTAAAACATTATAGACATAAATGTCCCGATATCATCAGATTTAGCATTAGCCAATTATCAACAGACATGGGAATCAGCTGCAACGAGAAGGATTTCCTTTTGATATTGTATTTTTATCAGTCAACATGTGTTTTATTTACCTAAGTAAGGATGCTATATAACTTATTAAGTCATTGCGCTATTCTATTCTTCTATACTTCCTAAAAAACAATAAGGGATATTGTTAACGGATATGTATAATATGATATTTTATACTTAACAAACAGCTTCGGTTGAGGCATGAATAACTTTAATGAGGCATCATTATATTTTCTTAATTAAATGAGGTATTTGTATTAAATTCTTGTAATTTATTGGACAACAAAAACATTTATTGCAATCCAAGATACATGACAGATCACACAAAAAGAATGAATAAATAAGAAACTTTCTTCAACAGATTGTCAAAACTAACTAAAAGGACAAATAAACCATCATACAAAGACTGTGATTAGAAGAAGAATAAACAACCTCTCAGTTTATTAAATACAGACTTACACTCAAAACTGAAAAAGGACACATCAAACATGTTCTACCATACAAAACTCAACAAGGCACTTTTTGATGATGCAAACCATGAACACAGATTTTGATTCAAAACTAAGAGAAGGAAAACAACCATCCAAACCATTTAACACAGACATAGATTCAAAACTAAAAAAGGACAAACCAAACATTTTCTACCATACAAACTAAACAAGGGACTTTTTGATATTGCAAACCATCAACACAGACTTTGATTCAAAACTAAAAGAAAGAAAACAACCATCCAAACCATCAAACACAGACATTGATTCAAAACTGAAAAGGGACAAACCAAACATGTTCTACCATACAAACTAAAGAAGGGACTTTTTGATATTGCAAACCATCAACACAGACTTGATTATTCAGACTGTACATCTATTGGGACTGAAACACTTGAATCATTTAGAAAGTCAATGTAAAATATAAATGCTATCTAAGTGTCATATTTAGTACATTATCTAAAATAATAGATTATACCAATAATGTGAGTTCACCATATTGATTTTGTTATAGAATAACGAATGTTGGTTGCCTTTCATCACATATCTGATACATAGAGAGAAAAAGAATTTCGCCATGGCATATCATAGCTGCTGAAAACGTTTAACTTCAAAATGCATAATATAAAATAAAAATAAAAGAATAGATTTTGTTCACGTGATAAAAATAAAAAATCTTATTAACTGTTGTTTTTGATAGAGAATAAAATCATCATGATTATAAAATGAAGTTCTTGTATTGTCTCGGATATGATCTATTATCCTTCTTTGTTAAAAAAATATCCAATTTGCTAAACATATTTCGACACAATATAGCATTACATTCAATCTTTAAAACCTTTCTTTTCTTTGTGAAAAAAACCTTATCGATTATGCATATGGAATTACTACCACTTTTCACGTTTAATATAACACTTCTTATAAAATCAATGTTTGAAATAATTAAGCGAGAATTTGAATCATTGTAATTAATTGTGTTCTTCAGAAATGTGTCTAAGATTTCTTTGACAGATGCAATCCCAATGCACATATCTGTAGATATCAGTAGAGTGACGATAAAGGTTATCCCCACTGTAGCCAGATAGAGGGTTTATTTCAGTATCTCAACCTCAATAATATAATAAAAAGGGTGTTTCCAACATGACAATGATATAATCATGTTAGGACTTCTGTTCTTTTCATATATCATCAGATCGATTTATCAAATGGCTTTTCCACTGTTAAAGTTTTTACCAGGCACTAATTGTGCTTTAGGACAAGTCATTTTCCGATGATATTAACAGCAGCGTTTATGATTTCATGTCATCAATAAAACTGTGAAGCAAAGTGCTCTGAACTTTTGTAAATTGTACATAAATGTCTGACTGTCTGGCCACTTGGCAAATTGCTTTTATCTGGCTGAAGACCTAATTCAATCAATGATAGCACTTGTGGCAATTAACCCAGTAGGGTCATTTACCATTTGGTCAAGTATGGTCAAGTTCTACAATTGTTTTGAACCCATTTGACAGAATGACTTTTCTCTAACATTATGGCCTACACAGTCAAAAGAGAACACATATCAGTTTGCTATGACGATTTCATTATCATCAATCATATTTTCAACTTGAAATTTCTAAGTCTCAACATCTGTCAATAGCGTATACTAATCTGTATTAATAATATTTTGATAAATATGAATTAAAAACTTATGTAGTTATTTCTCAAAATCAATACTGTTTTTGGTATGGTGTAATATCGTCCTTGATACTGACTTGACACATGTTCTAACATGTGATAACATGTTCTTTATACATAAATAAAGCAATCACCACATGAATTAATGTGCATCGATGTGATTCTTCATCAATCTATCTGCAAACTGATATCATAAATTTATTGCCAAAATTATAAACGAAACAAAGAAAATAGATCAATATCTATGAAAATAGATACATAGATGTCAGAGAAAAAATAACATGCGTTCTTCTCCAGAATATCAGGGGCTGTTAATTCAGTCTTGAGTCAGTGAAGCATTTTGAAATAAGGTAGACAAGGGTGGCACACGTACCGAGATCTTATGAACATATTTACTCCTACAAAACTAATGACAATACTAAATAAATAGTTATTTACTTTTCAAATAGTTTAACTCTATGAAGCCACAAAACTTAACACTGCACTCGTGATGTGTGAAAATCAATAGTTCATTATTTTTTTTTACTTTTAGGTACTTTGGATGCCTTTGGAACTTGGTCATGCTACGGTTTCTCATAAAATACCACCCACAAATGGAGGAAGATACACTTGTTAATGTCTTACTGTCAGTTGCACCCTAGACACACATACACATACGAGCTTCCAGAGGTGTATAGATTAGAAGGGAAAATACTTGTGATACTAAACAGATGTCTCAAAGTACTATTTTCATATATTGAAAACAATTTAATATAAATAATTTTATGATATGTAATATCTGAAGCAAATCTAAGCCATTTCAGCGATTTTCAAACCCCTCCCTCCCTCCCGTATGCTATTTCTTATCATGTGTTGTCAACAGTTTGTGTTTGTTTTTGTTCAAATGTTTCAGTGCCAGTGCCAGATGACCATCTCTGCTAGTGAAAAATAACTACTGAGAACCTTCATCGTGACACGGTAACGAGTCGCACATTGGTTCCTGATGGCTGGTTGTGTGAGTGTGATCCTCCACAACGAGAGTTATGGTGAGATGGACAGAGGCAACCAGTTGGCATTTCTTTGGTTTTTCAATCAAAGACTCAGGTATTCTTTCAGATGGACTCAAGATTCAAGCCATTTTGTTTTTATCATTTCTTTTAAAGCTTTAAAACAAGCAATAACTTCATCTTGTTATTGTTGCAGTTTCTGTATTTAAGGCGACGATGTTTTCAGTTTTAGGTCACTTTAACAAATCCAGTGGTCATAGGTATAGTACTTACACATCTGTCAATGCGATACCCTAGCAGGTCTATTTCTAGTACTATGCTTGTGATCTAATGGGAGAATGCCTTTTGTATATGTGGGATGTTTTCAGTTTTAGGTCACTTTAACAAATCCAGTGGTCATAGGTATAGTACTTACACATCTGTCTATGCGATACCCTAGCAGGTCTATTTCTAGTACTATGCTTGTGGTCTAATGGGAGAATGCCTTTTGTATATGTGTTGACCCTCTCAGAGGGCATTCTTCCATTTCGTTTTAATGGCGGAAATGGGTGTTACCTGCGGCTTGCAGGAGGGATGGTTACCGGCGGCTTGCCGGAATGTGTGTTACCTGCGGTTTGCAGGAGGTGCTGTTACCTGCGGCTTGCAGGAAAGATGGTTACCGGCAGCTTGTCGGATACTGCTGTTACCTGCGGCTTGCAGGAGGGTTTGGTAGAGGGAACTAATTTGTGGTAACCCAAGTGAGTTCAAACCTCCTATTCGAGTTGCTCTTCCACCTTACTTGCAGTCGGATTTATCTATGAACACTTCCCCCAGGGTTCCGTCACAAATGTGATTTGTAATAAACTGCGACCATTTGAAAATCCATTTTCCCTGTTTGTTTTTATTTTACTACTTATTAGGTCATGTTGATAAATGTTGTCAGCTAAGTTTGCATTGAAATAATTGAAAACAAATTTATGTTTAAAATTTCGGATATATAAACTTTCATGCATTTTGCAAAAAATACAATAAAGTCATCATCATATGACCTTGTTAGTACCAAGGCACGTGAGCAAGAATCTATCTTTTACGTTAGACCACCGCTAACGTTCTCTACGTGAAGTCAAGGATTATACAAATAACAGGTTGGTATCGTGCACTCTAGGAGCTTTGATCGATCAGGGCTCATCGAGTGAAGAACGTCAGGATTAGCATGCAATGATAAGTTATAACTGCGATGGTTAAGCTCTAAAGGCTGGTCACCGATTGAACGAAGTTTCAAAAACACATGTTAGACTCTATCCACACATTCCCATTAATGAACAAGCGTCGAGGAAGATTTTTAATGTGAAGGCTGAAAATCCTGACAGATGATTTGACGCTTAAATTGTTTCATTTCACATTTCAACCACAGTCTACTTCAGTCGTATTTACACTGTATGGAAGCAGAATGAAACTAACTAAAATTTGGGACACAGTTTGGTTACTGTATTGGAACACAAAGATACAATGTTCTTGGTAAAATTTCAATAAAACCCATCCTGGAAATTTCTAAAGCCCTTTAAGGTGATAGCTAGTAACGTTACTTATGGTTTGGCTTTGTTGCATCATTCTAAATAATCCAGAGTTATGTTCCGATAACTTCTCCACTAACTTAGTGGAGATATTATCGGAACGTAAACTCTGGATTATCGAGAATGACATTACATATGCAATGACTTAATTTAAAATTAATACACCCGACGTGCATATTTGTATACGATATCTCATTATCTCTGCAACATTGATTAATTGTCAGAGTAAAAGCATAAAAGCAAGACAACTTAGATGTTTGGCTATTGGCAAATGATCCAACATGGTGTGTTGTGGCGTTCAGTCAAATTATGTTTTCCAGAGATGATTTATACATACCTTTCCCAATACGAAAATATAGATATGCTGTATTTAATGACCAAGAAAATGCTTTTATAGAGTATAAAACTTAAATTTGAGATCACTTAAACAATCGCCATATTGCAAATCCACCACTGACAAACCCATATTTTCTACTTTTAACTTTAGATAAGTCTTAAAACTAAAAAAAACATAAAACATTAATTTCCTAGGTGAACATTGTTTTTAATACATCACTTTAAAGGTCCCTCTTCAGATCCCCTTGTCATTCGAATGGTTATTTAACCAACATGCAGTTCCCAATTATAAAATAAAAGCATTTCAAGTTACCATTTTACATCACCATTACGAATTTCGCACATAAACATATAAGAATGTGAGAATATATCAGACGAAAACGAAAGTTCTTCAGAAACACCATTCTTCAGCAGAGGAATGTTTAAACAAGATATATGACAGTTCTCGTATTTTGACAAGCTTCACTACCTTATTCACATAACTGTCATATGCATTGATGAATAATCTGAATGGTTACCCAAATACTCCCATGGATATATATGTCTGATACTACAATTCTTCAGAATCTCTCTTGCTTGAATTTTGAATGATCTGTGGTTAGTTTAGTAGAGAATGTTATCAGATATAATAAATGACTGCAAATACGACAATTTACAACTCTCCTCTCTAGTGCATACTACTTTATCTGATTCTGCATTGACTACGGTTACATTAATTGCCTTTATTTTGGCAAAAACAATCATTCTGAAATTTTGAATTGAAATGACAGCCATATTTTGCATGTAACCATCACTTCTAAATAATTTGTGTGTCTAATTTAAGGGGAGATGAGCACAGAAAATGTCTTGGAACTGCATCCAACAGATCAAATCTCTGTCTAGAGAAATATGTGATATACATCTATACTGATTACCTTTAGGCTTATACCATATACGCCCAGTGTCATTTATGGCAAGCTTTGACACCATTCCAATATGCTTGCGAGTTGTGTAAATTATCTGATCTTTATATATTGTCATATCTTTTATACCGTTCCCTTTTAAGTGTACATATGAAGCTGATTCTGCAATGGTTATTTTCATTATGTTATGAGGAGTTGACCAGAATATAGCGTCTGTGTCTCAATCGTACACAATACAGTATATATATCCGGTAATGTTTATACCTGTCTCGTGTGTGTTATTTGATACCATTGATCCTCTCAAAATCTTCCAATTAAATGCTCCATCATTCAATGCCAGGAGAAAGGATAATGGTTTTTGGCAGGTGTTTTAACATTCTTGCCACTGAAATTGTTTTCCTTGTCTGTAATGGAGTTTCCTGAAGTCATGTTGATGTTCTTGAATCTTTCCTCTGCCTCAAGTCCGATAAGGGTGCAACTTGTGGTTGCACTGCATCCAACTTCACACTTGAGAATGATGCCATGTGTCCTTAGAAAGAAACTGTCTGTTCCATTTAGGCTGAGAAGCAACAAAGCCAACATCATCAGGACCGCGGGTTGTCTTGTTGCAGCCATCACCATAGCTTGCCAGATCTGGAATCACTGAAATTCAAACGCGGCAGACTTTTTAAACTAAATATACTTGACTTTCTGAATTATTTGAATTACATTAAAAACTAATTCGCATCTGTCATTAGTGATCTATTTTCAAATCAGACACCTGTATTGATTTTGATTTAACATAAAGTAACATGAATATACTTTGTCTTTTCTTAGTTAATTGTTTTAACTGAAATAAACATGGGATTTAATGTGGTAATTACAAATGAGTTGAAGCAGTAACACATATTACCAAAAGTGATGTCCTAAAAACATGGCCTTTCTGTTGAAACTAGATAAGCTCCAAATACAAACTAGCATTGGTATGAACAGTTTTCTAAAACTTTTTCCTCTTTCAGTGCATCTTGAACTTGCTTTGTTTTAGAATACTTAGATTTCCTGACTATGAATGATAAAACATATTCCGTCTCATTCCAAATCCTGTTACATTTAGCGACACTGTGATGTGTTAAGGTTTGTTTAGAACAACAATTTCATCAGCTGTAAGGCTTGAGAGTGATCAATATATCTGACGGGGCTTCTCGAAAACATAATAAAAATTCTGTTTTCCTCATAAGGGCCAAAAGCCCAAATAAGCTTATAGCGTCGTATTTTGTATTCTATTTGATCTTCCCCTTCTTAATCCCTTAGTTTCATGTTCAAGGAATCGTTTTTACAATGTTACAAAGATTTGCATATCTCTTTATGACCGTTGCATGTTAAAGCACAACTCCCGGGTCAATTTGCTCCAACTTCGTTGATTTATCTTAACAATGCTTAGCATGGACATTTCACAGACGTACAAATCGCATTGATAAGTTATATGCGATCAAAACAATACACCCCTTTGTCATCACAATCAGATAGATTTCTTTAAAATTGTAAAAAAACTGTACTGTTTATGTCGCTTTGTAATGTGTCGGCCATTTTGTTTTACGGAAAGGACTGGAAAAGTCTCGATTGTTGCCGATGCAATGTGTGACGACAACTGTGGAACACACGGCTTGCAAAATGGCGTCTGTCATATTATGAGCACTGACAGACAAATAAACACTGAGGCTTGTAGGGACCAAACCATTTGACAAATCTATGTAAAAACTTGTAAGATGTCTGTACATAACTTTCGGAAGCAATAGTAAAAAGAAATAACCTCAACAACCAACCCGGAAGTGAATCCCTTTAAAGAAAACCAAAGTCCGGGTTAGAAAGACTACTTCCACAGAACACTGACAGGAAATACCAAATTATAAGAAATATTTATTTTATTTTACATTATACGTATAAAGGGCAGTTATCAAAATAATATGTTATGAATTGCATTGTAATGTCATAACAGGTGGACGTGAAAGCGTCAAGAATATCCGGCCTTCTATAATTTTACAATTTCACTAAATATCTATAAATATCATATTAGTTACCGATCAGGCGTTCATGTTACGATATGCGAAGTCTTTATCTCATATATTATCAAAATAAAATTTCAATTGATTATATCTGCATTTAATAAATGTTTTTATCAGTAATTGATATTCAATATCAAGGTTTCTGTCAATAATACTGTAGTTCAGAGTTGTGAAATTAAAAATAATTAATAAGTTAATAAGATGCTATTCTGCTGTAAGCTGGGGAATATAAAACAAATTATTCAGATTTGTTTATCAAATGAATATCATATTTAACATCATTATAGAATTATCATCCGAAGATGCATGTATGAAAGAAATGAAGAAACAATATTTGGGGCAGCAACCCCTCGACAAGACAATCCCGAAAGTTGAATGTATGTTTAAGCTAAAAGAGAATTAATGAGTGCAAGGGGAGCCCACATAGACACACATTTATCTCCGCCATTGCGCTTACCATTTGAAGCGCCCGTAAAAGGATGCCGCTAGATATCCTTCCCCAAATGACAGTGAGAGAATTGAGTGCAAGGGGAGCCCACATAGACACAAAATTGCTCTCGGCCAAAAACCCTTAATACAGCAATTTTGCTACCGAGGGGAGCCCACATCGATAGCGAAGTGCTTGTATTTAACCCTTCCCTGGAAATAATTGTATACATGGGAGCCACAGTGATACAATAAGCAATATATTTGGAATACAAAATTAGCATTGCCGAGAGGCTGCCGCCAGAATACAACTGCACCAGCAGTAAAATGCGAATGAACTTACGCAAAGTGGTAATTATAACAACAAAGCATAGCTATTTTAACGCGAGATGTCCGTTTTGACAAAACCATGTAGGCTCCTGGAAAAACACGGTGTCGCTTAAAGCAAGATGTCCGTGTCCCATGCAGGTACGGGAAGACTGAACAGCAGCTTGCCGGTGAAGGCGGTCACTTTTGCCACAGTCGCCAACGTTGGCTGAAACACTAAACAACAGTTCATTAAACAAATGAAAGCAATTATTTATCATACGAGAGCACGGAAGAATTAGGAGGGAGGGAGGGTGGGAGTTTGATGTTGACGTGATGAGAGCGCCGGCAGAAAGGTCGCCTTTAGCGCTTGCAGGGGCTTTTATAAGCTAACGTCACGTCCGTGCTCTCGGATAATAATGTGATTTATCATAGATATTGCTTAATTCATTTATCATCCGAAGATGCATGTATGAAAGAAATGAAGAAACAATATTTGGGAGACAGGGCGCAGTTTATTCCAAACACAAGTGGGGCGGCAACCCCTCGACAAGACAATCCCTAAAGTTGAATGTATGTTTAAGCTAAAAGAGAATTAATGAGTGCAAGGGGAGCCCACATAGAAAACACATTTATCTCCGCCATTGCGCTTACCCCTTGAAGCGCCCGTAAAAGAATGCCGCTAGCTATCCTTCCCCAAATGACAGTGAGAGAATTGAGTGCAAGGGGAGCCCACATAGACACAAAATTGCTCTCGGCCAAAAACCCGTAATAAAGCGACTTTGCTACCGAGGTGAGCCTGAGGTGAGGTTAACCCTTCTCTAGAAATAATTGTATACACGGGAGCCACAGTGATACAATAAGCAATATATTTGGAATACAATATTAGCATTGGCGAGAGGCTGCCGCCACAAATCGAGTACCTACGAGATTCACCCCAAATTGCTGAAAATTGGAAGTTATAAAAATATTTGACAAAGACTTTCATGAATGGAATTGAGGAAGAGGGCTGTTCCGACATCGGAAAGATGCACGCCATCCTGCCAGTATAGCCCGGGGTCCCCAGGGACTATATTAAGCTTGATGATACTCCCGCCGAGCTGTGCCACCGTGAACGCTGCCCGCCAGTTCAACCGTTTCCGCTTCCTCTCAATTCCCGCGATGTTGTCAGCTCCCGCCCACGTCCACCGGGGTAGCAGCTCGGACCAGACGAGGGTGCTGTCGGGCATCAGGTTCAACAGGTTGTGTAGATCCTGGATAACGGCCTTACCGAGGACTGTTTCCGGCGTGCTGGTCAGGTCATTAGAGCCGAGGTGAATGACCAGTGCGTTCGGCGGTGGGATTCGTCTCAGCTTGTTCTTCACCCTCGATGCGAGTTCAGGCCATTTCATTCCTCTCTTGGAGATCAAATGTATGTTGACCCCGTGCTGCTCCATTCCCAGGTCACGCCTGAATCCCAGGATTTTGGTTTTACGCTGGGCCCAGTAAATGTAGGAGGAGCCGAGGAGCCACACTGCAAAGCTTAAACTTTGATTATGCACAATCACAAAGGTTTATTCTAATATATTTCCTATTGACATCAGAATTCCACCGGCCCCATTCTTTAATGTGATCTATTGGTACTCCCATAGCGGAAGCCGTGGTTGCTGCCCCGATTCGAAAAGAATGAGTCTTGTAACCCGCCTGTTATAGCCCTATAAACTTTAATGTTTTGAATAAAACCGAAGCAAACTGGGATCTTGTCACGGGTTTCCCGTTCATATGTGAAAAAAAAGTAATCAGAGGTTTTGGACATAGGGCGTACTTTCAAATAGGAGGAGATAGCCCTAACTGGGCAAATTTGCATGTTTCTGTTGCGATTTATGTTGAGAAAATGTCCGCCCGCCCGGACTGGTCAGTTTTGGCGAATCTAATGTTAAGCATGAGACTGGAGGAAGCTATTGAAACGTCTTGGTACTGTAAGCCCTTAGGGGGGCGTGAATCTGACTTCACCATTTCGCTTACCCTCAGGAAGCCGAAAAATGCTAATGTAAACATGCTTGTAAATAATTTTGTCTCAAAGTTTGAGTAACAGACTAAAGGGAGAGCCTGAACAAGTCTAAGTAAACTTGACATTGTGATAGGTATGTGTCCGTCAGGAATCTGGGAAGTGTTTCTCAAGCCCTGAATCATTTTCTTAAGAATGAAATTATCTGTACTATCTGCCCAATAATGCAGTTTGTGAGCTCTGCTGATCGCGGCCAGATGTTGAGAAACTGTCGAAGCAGCTCGGCCTTGTAGTGACATATAACCAATATATCTGAACAGATGCTCCGTTGGGACAGGCCACGAACGGGCGAGTTTGAATTTATGTCTAAATGTTTCCAAAGAAAAAATTGCTTGGGCATATGCACGTTTAGTGTTATCTGACACTGATGAGTCTAACAATCGGAAAGCTTCCGCTTCAAATGCAGCCATATTGTGTTGGGTATTTTTGGTCGGGGTTTTGTTTGCCTGTGGTGCGAGTTGACGAAATTGCTGAAATTTTAAAACGAGATAGACAATCAGCCACGGTATTAAGTTTGCCCGGAATATAACGACCTTTGATCAACACGTTAAGTTGCATACATCGCAACGTGAACCACCTGACGAGGGCCATTACCCGGGGGGAGGGGGAGGAAAGCTTGTTTATAATAGCCACGACACCCTGGTTATCAGAGTTGAAAATTAATTTGGAATTTCTCAGAATTTCATCCCAGATGAGCAGACACAGTAGCACTGGAAAGAACTCTAAGAATGTTATGTCAGTTGTGTAACCCTTACTGTGCCACACGGGGGGCCACCGCCCGTAGGCCCATGAGCCGCTGTAGTACAGTCCGAAACCGCCTGCCCCATCCCCCGCACTATCTGTATACAACTGTAATGCGTCGCTGTCCTGCCACAACATGTTTATGAAGATCGTAATGCCATTGTGATTTTTCAATAATGAAAGCCATGTTGACAGATCTTTTTTGACAGTATTGCTAAGCCGAATTCTGTGTGTTGATTTGGTAACACCCTTTGTTGTATGGATAAATCTTCTGATGAATGGGCGTCCCATAGGGATAACGCGGCAAGTAAAGTTGAGGAGACCGATCAGAGATTGAATTTCTTTTAACTGAGCTTTCTTTCTCTTCATAAAAACACTAATCAGTTTGACACATTTCTCTATTTTTTCCTTAGGAATGCAAGATTGCTGTTTAATGGTATCTAACTCTATACCTAGGAATATTAGTTGTGTGGTAGGATAACTGTTTTGTCTTCAGCAATTGGGACACCTAGGTCTGCACAGACGTTGGTGAAACTTTGAAGTGACAAATGGCACGAATTTGTGCCCCGGGGCCCACCAAACAGGAAATCATCCAAATAGTGAAGAATATGAGATGTGTCATGATTTTTCGTGTGCGCCACTCCAAAAAAGTAGAAATTTTTTTAAATAATGCACAGCTGGTTCTACATCCGAAAGGTAAACACATGTCTATGTAGTATTTTTTCTGGAAACAAATTCAGTGTCACTGGTATTAATCGGAACGCACTCTTTATATCAGCTTTAGCTATAAGGCCTGAGCGCCCGATTTCCTGAAGCATGAAAATTGCCTCGTCGAAATTAGTGTAATTCACTGACGCGAACTCATCACTTATAAAGTCGTTTACTGAAGAGCCCTGTGGAAATGATAGGTGATGAATTAACCTGAATTTCTGAGTCTTTTTTCGGCACTAATCAAATAGGGGATATTCTGAGATTTGGAATAGGTGGGGAAGTGAAAGGGCCTGCCATACGACCATTTGAAATCTCTTTGAGTAGTTTTTGATTAACAATTTCTGGATGTAAATGGCATGATTTAAGGTTTTATAACGTTGTAGCCTTTCTCGGACCTTCATATTTCAAGTTAAAGCCACATTTAAAACCGTTTATAAGTTGTAGGCATGCTTCATGATCTGGGTAATTTTGTAGGTATGATTCTAAAATATCAATCTTGATCGGCGACTTTCCTTTACAGGGGAAATCCTCTACTGTAAAGGGTGATTTGATTGATTTGCATTGGAAAGTTTGGCGCAAGATTTAGATGCGTGCACGTGTGTGTGTATCTACACTGTGTGCGCGAACACGAGCGAAGATTGAAATCGAAACATGGAGACTTAAATTGCTAAGTTAGAGGGGGACGTTTCGCTTGAAATTTGTTTGTTGGTAGTTGAACGACTGCCGGAGGCATGACATTTACAAGCCACAAATCGTGGTTAATTTTTGCCCATGATGATGAGGGATATCTTGCCATTCTTAATCTGAACTGGGTATTGTATGATCACCAACCGAAACCTCTTGCTCGCCGAGAAGCTAGTCTGATTGTACATATATACTTTAACATTTGCTGATGCTTAAAGGGATGCCTCTCCAAGTAAATGCTAGCAAAAACTAAGAAAGCAGTTGTCCATTCGTCGATATTGTCGATTCTGGGTAGCTTTCTTTTGCAAAGTTCGAGATTACCCTTTGAATTTAAGGTGAAATTGATTTGCGAGTCATCATAGTTATCAGTGTTTTGACCTTTAATGAGCAGAGCTAAATCGATGTATTCACCGTTATGTATTTTCTCTTTAAATAATGCTTTGTGGAACGAGAGAGCCTAAACTATCTTCCGTGCATTCGTCGCGAGAGGTAAATCTAGTGCAACGACTGATGATGGGGAATAGATAGGTCCACCTAGCGAACGAGGTTGAGGGTCGACCAGGTCTAAATTTACTGAAACATCGTTAATGGTCTCAAAATCGTTAACCCCGGGGGGCACCGCCATGGGTGGTACGATGAAATCTTGAGGAGAGCCAACGTTCATGATATATGGGACGGGTGTATTTGAAAATTTATGCTCACCGTTGCCGCTGCTTTCTGCCGTCTGTTTTCCCTCATCACGTCGAACGGCCTTGCTTGGATGGTCGCTTGTTGTCTGTGTCACAGCTCTCTTCTTTGTTCCCGCTTTCCTAGTCTTTTTTTTCACTGTAGTCGGCCTAGCCCGTCCCGGGGTAGTGGTACCATGTGGCATCATGTCGCAAGTTGACGTAACGTCAGTTTGATGTTGACGTGATGAGAGCGCCGGCAGAAAGTCGCCTTTAGAGCTTGCAGGGGCTTTTATAAGCTAACGTCACGTGACGTTAAGACGCAAAAAGAGAGTTATCTCCCTTTGACCGTGCTCTCGGATAATAATATGATTTATCATAGATATTGCTAAATTCATTTATTAGAAAATTTGAATTATATATTGATAACAACATCAAAATCAAATCCGTAATTCCTCCACACAAAGTTTTCCCCCCAAGTCCCGTCAATGACACAAAATGTTTATACAGGCATAGAAATCATTAACAATAAATAAATAATTTTATGTTACATGTATTCCTATTTTTAAAAGAAAATAGTGCCTCATATTTGTAAATCATGGAAATATTCATATTAAATTAAACAAAACATTTAAATCATCAATGTCCAGGAAATCCCTGGATAAATATAAATTTTGTTTCCAAATGAATATCTCCATTTTATGTTTCACATAAAACTATTCTTGAAGGATGGAACATTCTCTTCCAATAAACATTAATATAATTATGTATTTATTAAAATTGAAACAAAAACAATTACTTCCTTCATTGTTTGCTTGAGCTTCAAAGTAAGTAAATACCGGTAGCAAATGTTACTTAAAGGGGCAGTAGCACGTTTTTTGATAATTTTATATTTTAAAATTTTCACTGATAATTTTAAGTTAATGTTAAATGTATTATTTTGACAGTGTAAAAAATCTCATCACACAAGTCAATCACCCATAGTCAGAGGACAAAGTATGAAGATTTACACAAAATCCATTGGCGGCCATTTTTGTGTGAACACCTTTAATTCATTTTGTGTAAGAAAAAGGAATCGCATGGCTGAACTTTACATTTTATATTTGAATTATTACTGCTCCATTTAGTTTAAATACATTGTCTTTTATTTGGAACCATTAATTTTCATTTTCATGACATCACCTTATATTCCCCCTAAAAACGTGCTACTGCCCCTTTAAATGTTAATTAGTGATGCCAGATTACGAATTTGAAATTGGACAACAGAATTTAAATTCGATAAATCATATTTACAACGTATATTGTTGTACACTGATGTAAATGGTGCTATAGTCTATATGCCGTTTATCAGGAAATGCATGCGGCGAAAACGAACTAAAGGCAAGATACTGCAAATATGGAGAGCCACGTTTCGAAAGACGGGCAGATGATATTTTTTTAAGGCTAATTATTGAAATATGTTAACACATGCAAAAGGAAGTTTAATATGAAGAAGGTAAATGAAAGATTCAATACACAAACAGATGACAACATATAAGGAAAAAAGACACAACGACTAACTCACCAGAGTCAAGCAGTGAAGAGCACAGCTTTTCCGACTATGACATTGTCAATATACCGGATAATCGTTTCCATAAAATTTGCCAAAATAGTCATATAAATTTACTCCACTTAGAATATACTTTCATACAGCAGATATTAAAATGTAATCACTAAAACTTTGTTTGATGGGCCAATATCGACAAGAACATGATCACTGAAATAAAACATAGTTCTGTTTACGTTACTAATGGCAGCAACGTCACTCATGTTTTCCACAGTAGATGTCACATCCGGGATTAACACGATCAAGGAAGGAAACTTATTATTATTTTTAAAATGGCAATTAAGCACTTTTATGATAAGTTTAAAATTATAATGACCTCACGTAAATTCCTTATATGAACTATATATCATGACAACATGATCATAAATGTACAGTTTGGCTTGGATAGATTAGTCTAAATTATCCGGGAGTTGCGCTTTAATATATGACATACATGTAGCAGTTGTCATATATACACATAATCACTATATATAAAACGCTTTATTGTCCTCACTACATGCAGACATATTGGAAATTTGCTTTTGCCGAAGCACAAGGCAGCCACAGTGCTGCGCCAGTTAATGCCGCGACAGGGTTTCGAACCCTGGTCTTCCTGGTGACGAGCGGACACTCTACCACTGAGCTACGCCCCTGGACATAGGAATTTGCTAGTCTTTCTTAAAGCCCCTGAAACAAAATATATCTAAAACCCACGTAAGCCTATAATTGTGCAGCAAGTATAGATCACTGCAGTTTCTGAAAATGAACACCTTCAGTTGGCTCCTTTCTCTTTTTATAATAAAAAACCGCATTTTGATAATATTTTCA
This sequence comes from Steromphala cineraria, assembly GCA_916613615.1. Taxonomy (NCBI): domain Eukaryota; kingdom Metazoa; phylum Mollusca; class Gastropoda; order Trochida; family Trochidae; genus Steromphala; species Steromphala cineraria. The sequence goes on along the minus strand of OU744722.1, from coordinate 50,913,849 downwards.
TTTCAGACACTGAAATCTAATCTATGAATATGCTTGCAACCCACTTTAAAGGGGCAGTAGCACGTTTTATGGGGGATATAAGGTGATGTCAGGAAATTGAAAATGAAAGACAATGTCATTAAACTAAAAGCAGCAGTAGTAAATCGAATATAAAATTTAAAAATTCAGCCATGCAATTTCCTGTTCTTATACAATATGAATAAAAGGTGTTCACACAAAAATGGCGACACATGGACGTTATGTGAATCTTTATAATTCGTTCACTGACTATGGATGATTGGTTTATGTCATGAAATATTTGACGCAATCAAAGAAACACATTTAGCATTAACTTACAATTATCAGTGAACAATTGAAAATAAATATTTTGTCAAAAACGTGCTACTGCCCCTTTAAAATACTACATAATTTCATGATTTGTAATATTCCTAAACTTTAATCTAAAACAATCATAAACATTTTTTTCAATATCTTGTGCCTTTGTTGTATTTTTGTTAACAAGGGCTACTGAATAAAGATGATTTCAACCTACTCAGGTTGCTTAGAACAAACATAGTTTTCACAGCCTGCGGAACATGTGTCAGTCTTGAGATGAAAACCCTTTTCTTGCAAAGTCCTATTATGGAGAAAATAAAGATGATGATGATGATGATGATAATGATGAGGGTGATTTAAAGGGAAGGTATTCCTTGTTTAGGCTACACAAATTAATTTCCTTATGCAACTGACTGAAAGGTGTTATGGCAAACATTGCTTCCAACTGATTGGTGTCATACCTTAATTACTCTTGCGACTACCTGTAATTATGTTATTCGAAGGAACAAAATAAATTTGAAATGACCCTTGCAAATTATTTCAAGTTATTGTTTCAGTTTTGAAATTTTAATCAATTCTTTAAGTTTTACACTTTTGGAACTTAATGATGTAAGACAATCTCTTGTAGTCGCTATTTTCCCACTTATGCATTGAGCAAGAAAAAGGTGAACTTAGATTATACTTCTCTACAGTATTTTTAAATGTGTTTACAAATAACTTAAACTTTATTTTTCGTTCATTTTGCAATTATTACTTCAAGAAAGAAACATAATTGCATCAAGACATATTTATTATATATAACTACATACAGTTTAAAAAAATCACACTTCTTGATACTTGTCCCTTTGACATTCTTCAACGACATTTTGGATTTAATGTGAGTTGATTACACTTTTCATAGCAAATACTCGTTTGAAGTGTTCTGAACCAAGCGTTTTAACTATTGATCAGATTTTACATCACTAAACACTAACAGAAGTTATATTGTAAAATTTATTATCTTGAGCATTTTTAACAATGAGAAGGAAATGGTATAATATAGCAAAAGGGTCAAATAATTATTGTGCAGTGACAAACATTCTCGTGTTATCAATGAACTATTTATGTTCAAATACACTTGGAAATCATGCCATGTCATAGCATGTAATCACGAAAATATATAAAGCTGTCAACTTTTGTAAAACAAATAATGGAAGGAATTCATACATTGACTTTTGAACAGTGTGGAGTGTTGCAAACTTTTTCAATACGAATTATTTATGACTCATTTGATGTGAAAAAAAATCTCAATTTCGGGTTCAAAATCCATTTCATCAAAATGCACAACGATAGTTGATAATTAATTAATTTAAGTTCCAAATTACAAATATTGTTTCATTTATACATAGGCAAAAGGAGAAAAATCTTATATCATGTAAGCTCATTTCCCTGTTATCCTTTACCGACATTACTGTTATCCGACAGAAAGTTATATTGACTCCAAATCCAAACAAAGTTAGCTTGAGTTACTGTAAAGACGCGATGATGTCAAACAGTTGTTTGATAACGCTGGTGTTATCATCATCAGTCTATAATTCTGTTATCCCAGAAAATGAGGTACTTGATAGTATCAGAGATTTAAAACCTGGCAAGGCGCCAGGTGATGATGGTATACCGCCTGAATTCATAAAATTATCTAGTTCATTCTTCCTCCCTTATCTTCTCATTCTATTCAATAAAGTGTTAGATAGTGGCGTTTTTCCTGATAGTTGGAATATTGGAATGATAATCCCATTATTCAAATCAGTACCAAGAAATAATCCAAACAATTATAGAGGAATATCTCTCTTGAACTGTTGTGGTAAAGTATTCACGTCAATAATAGAGAAGCGTCTTAGAATATGGTTTGATATTAATGAACTTATAACTGAATCTCAAGCTGGTTTCCGCCCTGAACACTCAACTGTAGATCACATATTTACTTTACAGGCTCTATGTACGAAATTTCTTTGCAAACCTAAAGGAAGATTCTACTGTGGATTTATAGATTTTAAGAAAGTCTTTGACCTTATTGATAGAATTTTTTTTTTATTCTTACTTGTTAAAAATGGATGTCATGGTAAAATGTACAACGTATTAAACATATGTATTCCTCTGTTAAAGCAACAGTTAAAGTTGGTGCCCATACGACAACTTCTTTCAATACATCAGCTGGAGTTAAGCAAGGTTGCATTTTAAGCCCTGTCTTATTCATATTTTTTATCAATGAACTTGTACATGAAATGTATAAAGCCTGTAACTACGGTATATTCGTTAATCAGAGTATTGCCGATTTAATGCTTTTATTATTTGCAGGTGACGTTGTCCTATTTTCTTTTTCCGTTGTTGGTTTACAGCGGCAATAAGATTTATTATATAAGTATTGTTTGAAATGGGGATTAAGTGTGAACATAAACAAGTCTAAGATAATTGTATTCAGAAATGGAGGAATCCTATCTAAACATGAAAAATGGATTTATAATGATCAACATTTTGAAACTGTTGCTTATTATAAATACCTTGGTATTGTATTTTCATCCAGATTAATATGGACAAAAGCCTGTGAGACCTTAGCTATGCAAGAACGTAAAGCAATGGAACCAGTGTTAATTTTGCTGAATAATAATAGACATATTGATTTCCATACTGCTTGTAAACTATTTGATTCCAAAATAAGTCCTATTCTAACATATGGTTCAGAAATATGGGGCGTAAAGTATCACAAAGTTATAGAAAAGGTACAAACTAGCTTCTTTAAAAGATTTCTAGGTGTTGGTAAATATGCTTCAAATAAGGCTATTATTGGGGAAACGGGATTATATTGTTTATTCATAAAAACACAGATTAAAGTTTTAAAATATTGGATAAAAATGCTTAGAATGGATTCTTCACGTGTTCCAATACATTTATATGAAATGCTTAAGCTACATGATGAGAATGGTAAAATAAATTGGGTTTCTCACGTTCGTGAAATGATGTTTTCAAGTGGTTTTAGTAATGTATGGATAATGCAAGATGTTGGGGATGCCAGTATGTTTATATCTGTATTTAAAAGACGTTTAATTGATATGTATATGCAATCTTGGAAACAAAGTATAGAATCCTCATCATATTTAACACATTATTGTAGCATAAAGAATGTATTTCAATGCGAATCATACATTAATAAGCTTAATAACAGACAAATGATCAGATCAATGTGTAAATTCCGCATTTCTCTTCACGATTTCAGAGTGAATCATCAACGTAAGAAGAATGTCAATGTGTCTGACATTGACTCCATCTGTTTGCATTGTGACCATAATGCTGTAGAAAATAAGTACCATGTTTTCTTTATATGTAATAGATACTCTTTGCTTCGTAATGAATATTTTATGTCCATTAACAAATATTAAAAAGCTAGGTTAACAATGCAACAAATACTTAACACAAATGATGTAAATATACTTCGAATAACATCTATTTATCTTTCTAAGATATTCAGCTTAAGATCTTCTTAGTAAAAGTTTGGTCATGTGACAAATGTATTTATTTTCTCATACAATTGTACCATGGGCCGTGAGGCCTTAAATACTGAAATAAACATGATTCTGATAATAACTCGGTACAGAGGGGTTATGGAAAATATCCTCGCGAGGGCGTAGCCCGAGCAGAGGTTATTTCCATAAGTCGAGGTAATAGGGTTATTTTTTGACTTACATTCCTATAATTGTAGAATGTCATATCAGGATTGTTAAAAGCAGGATTCAATTAAACACGTATTGTTTATGACACCGAGGGAACAGTTGCAGTTCTTATTTTATTACTGTTGTAAAGAAATAAACTTATGAATCAATACACAAAAATCCAACAAATCAAAGTTTTATTTCTATAAACATCACATAATTGTAAATGAATACACCTGACATTTAGTTTAATATTAATATACATCTATATTCGGAAATAAATTTTGTTTAAAGCAACCGACTTTTGAAATCCATTTGCTTTAATTTCTTTTAAATGAAAATTTCAGAATTGAGTTGTCAATCGGCTTAAGCGTTTGTTAAAACAAATGATAATACAGTACAGATTGAACACTATAAACAGTGTTAATGTATGCTTTCAAAATATCAAACACATTAACAATTAAATAATCCCACACCATATTATTACACTTCCAAATGAGCATGATATAATACTTGATGACAGATACTAAAACACAATTATTCCATGTGATGTATATATAATTGCTATGACTTTTAGTAAACAGATTGTAATAGAAATAAATAAAAGACTGACTATGCATGTCAACTATCAATGTAGATTCATAACAACATAAAGATTGATTGAAGTGAACAACATCATCAACAAATCTAAGGAAAATGTTTCGACATTGTCAAGTAAACTTTTTATAACACAAACTGTGGTTAGAATATAACAAGTAAAAGCATATTATTTACTTACAATCTGAATAGCCTTTTTGAAGTGAATTTGATTTAGCTTTGTTTGGTGCAAATTTATCGAGTTAAGTTTACTGTATTTTCTGAAACATATCATAAACTCCCTGCAACACATAAGAATAATCCAATCACGGTTATAAGTTATGGCAGGATGTGCAAGCAATGCTTGATTTTTAAAATGCATGATCGAAAGTTCTATATATGTTGTGATGTTCTGTCAATTATTCTAATCCTAAGGGTAATAAATATGTCAATGCAATGTTCCTGTCATGGCCAAGTGCAAGCCTTCCATAATGTCAAAAGAAGTCGAAATTCGAGTTCAATCTCAATAAATTACCTATTTATTACCTTCAAGGTGAGTCAATTGGGGTTCATATTTTTCATTTGATGCCCTAGGGCAACATATCACTTTTTAATTTTGAAGTCATGTTATAAACAATGTTCTGGACGTTACGGTTACCTATGACGTTGTGTCCTGTAGGGGTTGGTAGCGGTTAGTCCGCCTATGCTTAAAATAGACTGTGAATATTTTCTTTAATAGTGTGACTGCGGTAATTAACAGTATGACATACTATGTTTATGACACTCGTGCTTAGTAATTATCAGTATATCCCTCGATCTCGCCTGGGAAATACGTAATAAAGGCACTCTTGTCATAAACATAGTACGTCATGGATAGTCATATACTGTCCTCTATTTTATACTAACAAACCACAGTTATCCTTTTGTCTGTTTTAGATTGACCATATGGTACATCCACCATAGAAAGCATAAAGTTGCCGTTAATCATCACAGAAAGGTGTGTTTTTCCAGATATACTGAACAAAGTCCGGTGCTTTCTGACATAGTTCAAATAGATCAGAAACATTGAAAATAACATTTTCCTTGCAGATAAATGTTAAAACATTCTGCGATATCAGCCTATTTCTACCAAACACCTTACATTAATATCTTAATGGGGCAGTAGCACGTTCAGCGATGCGATTATTTTCTCTTTAAAAAAATTAATTAAAGATGTTCACACAAAATTGGCTGCCAATGGACTTTTTATGAACCTTTATAATTTGTTCTCTGACTTAATAATACATTTAACATTAACGTACGATTATCAGTGAAAACTTTTAAATACTAGATTAGCGTTGCGGGATACCGCAAAAGCAGAGCAGCCCCGGAACTTTGGGTTTCGCCTTACCCTGTTCCGCCTTTTACAGGCCTCACCAAATTGGGAATTTTCTCGTGACCTTGACCTTTGACACTCAAGGTCACACAATCAATGAACACATTTCATTGAGTATAACATTATTGTAATGAAATAAAGTGTTAAAAATTAAATTAATCCATTTTCTCCATATATGTTGACCTTGCTGTGACCTTGACCTTCGACAGTTAGACTAACTTAGTACCCAAAACTTTTTGAAAATGTTGTACTTCTCAAGAGATAATATATACAAAATCTAAACTTCATAGCACAAAAACTTTTCAAGTTATTGTGTTTACAAGGAATTGCAATAACTCATATCTCATGACCTTGACCTTTGACCTTCAAGGTCACACAATAATTGAACACTTTTTATTGAGTATAACAATCATGTATTGATTAAAAGTGATCATAGTTAAAATTAAGCATTTTCGCTAAACCATGCTTAAGTCATGACCTTGCTGTGACCTTGACCTTTGACAGATTGTAGCCAAAACCTTTCCGAATTTTTTTACTTTTCCAAGGATGATATATACCAAGTTAGAGCTTCATAGCACAAAAACTTTTCAAGTTACCGTGTTTACAAGGAATTCTTAGAGTGAATACATAGCTCGTGACCTTGACCTTTGACCTTGAAAGTGAACGTGTCAAAATCGTTCCCCCGAGGTATGAGTAGTAAGGTATGAATAAGAGTTCTGGAAAGCTTAGGGGAAAAAAGTTATAGCTAGTAGTACGAGTGCGGCGGCGGCGGCGATGGAAACTTCACAAAAACTGATAGCAGCCCCGTCCTTAGACGGGGCTGCTAATTAAACTTTCAAAAAACATGCTACTGCCCCTTTAAGTCTTGCTTAATGACATCCTTGGGCCAACACTTACGCTAGATCTTAGTTATTTCATTGGATGGTTATATACAAAGTTTTTTTGTCTTAATATATATTAGGTATGGTTGAAACATGATGATAAATACGACAATGAAGCAAGATAGATGGATGACGGATGTCATTGCCTTATTCACATTACTGTCATATGAACTGTTGAATACTTCGAATGTTTACCAAAATACTCCCTTGAAAATATATGTTGGATACTACAATTCTGAAAGATCTCTTTTGCTTCGACTTTAACTGATCTTAGGTAAGTAGAGTACAGAATATTATCAGACATAAAAAATGACTGAACAGATGAAGGTTCACGATTCAATGTCTCTTCTCCACTACATACTAGTTCATGTGAATCTGTATTAACTACGGTTACATTAATTGCCTTAACATATTTATTGGCAAACACAATCATTTTAAACTTTTTTAGCGAAATGACAGCCATAACTTGTATGGGTCTTTCACATCTTAATATTGCTTGTGTCTTATTTGAGGGTAATCTAGCACATAAAATGTTTTTATAGCTCTGAACCCAACAGATCAAATCCCTATCTAGAGACATATGCTTAATAGGCTGCTTTTCGTACGAGGAATACCATATAGATTCAGTAGCATTATAGGTAAGTTTTGACACCATTCCAATATGCGTAACACTTGCGTAAATTATCTGATCTTTATATATTCTCATATCAAATATATATCTTATTTTAACATGTATATGTGAAACTGATTCACTGAGGGTTCTTTTCATTATGTTGCGGTTATTGGACCAGAATATTGCTTTTGTTTCTCTGTCATACAATATACAATATATATACCCATTAATGTGAATACCTGTCTCCTGTTTGTTGTTTGATCTTATCGATCCTCTATAAACAGTCCATTTTCTTAAATTATTGACATTCACCATCATGAGAAAGGATAATGGTTTTTCATCAGCTGTTTTAACATTTTTGCCACTGAAATTGTTTTTACGGTATTTGATCAAATTTCCTGATTTCATGTTGTTCTCCACTCGTTCCTCTGTATCAGTTCTGACAAGGATGCAACCCGATGTTGCAGTGCATCCATCTTTACACCTGATGATGATGCCTTGTGTCATTACACAGAAATAACATGTTCCAATAAGGCTTAGAAGCGAGAAAGCCAACATCATCAAGACCTTTGATTTTCCTGTTGTAGCCGTAGGTCTGCCTCCCAGGTCTGGATACTTTCTAAAAAACAAAACCAATCAGTTTTATGGTAGAAGATCATAATTAAAATACAATTGTGAACTACCTTAACGATTGCGAGATTATGTCACTGGTGATCAAACCTGGCTGTGTTTTAGTTAGGGCATATTAACAAGATATATAGACATAATTTATCGTAAATTCAGTTGCTGAAACATAGAAAATAATGCGATGATTAACGGAAATGTAATCATAAGTAAGAAAGCAAAAAGGTGCAAAATTTTACTTCCTAAAATATCTTTCTTTTAAAACTAAAGCTCTTAATAAAAAAACGGAGTCGTCTGCAATGGATAACTACACTAGTGTTACAGTATAAAACATACGGATTTAATCTGTAAAACATAACATCCAAACTTGGAGAAAAAATTGTTGATGGAAAATTTAATTTAACAAAAATCTTGAGAGGGGGGGATGTTCTTAACCCCCTTGTTCCTACGCCCTGTACTAAGCAAGTAATTGGCAAAGGGAGACAGAATGACAGGCAAAGCATAAAAAAATTAACCTTAATTTTAGAAAAAACAACAAGGAATTTAGATTAAATGCATTATTTTTTCCACATAGCTCCGGAATAAATACATTTGACATTGGTGTCGCTGAGCCAATAGTACACTTTGTCATTGTCAGATGGAAATGCGTACTGGGAGACATTTTTTACAGAACAGGAAACAAACAGTATTCTGAGGGAGCTAAAGAAGACATGGAAATTGTATGTTGAAGACGTTGATGGCCTATGGATCATTGACATGGCAACGACTATAAGAACAATCAACGAATTGCGTAGAATTACAGATTTTCTGTCCTTCGTAAATCATTACGATAAACTCTAAACTTCTGCGATGAGTTTAACACAATAATTCACGAGGGGCAGATAATCATTAATTCCGAGCAGCGAGTTGGTTATTGTTTTTTTCTTACCCAGAATCTTTTGATGGGTAATAACGGAAAGGCTATTTATGGTATTTATAATCTATCCAATCAAATTTCTACATTGCATATTTGGTGAATTCAAATATTCTTGCCAAAAAGCGTGATGCAAGAGCTTAGTGTATATATAGAAACATTATTAAATCCAACTCTATTTAAATAAATAAAGTACTTAACAACACATATGCTTATCCTAGGGATTCATAGTTGCCTCTCACTTCACCTTTGTTCTATACTCTCTTGAAAAGTAGGTATCGTTTCTAAAGCCCCTGTGTGTAATTCATTCAAAACAACCTTACCTTTGTGAATATTTCTGAGTGACGAGAACCTTTGTACTGAAGCCAGTGACTCTCCAATGTTCACAGAGAAGGGTACTGATAAGGATACAAAGTCTGTTCTATATATACTGTACCCTAGTAAACATTGGTTTTATATTTATGTTTAATTTTCATCAACTATCAGCCCGTAATAGAAATATAATTGTATCCTTACAGTTTTATCTTGATATACAAGAACGTGTTCATGAGTAAGTCAACTTTTTCAGGAAGTTAAAGGTGCAAATAAACAGATGGTGATAAGGTAAACTATCAAAGATAGCCTTTTTTTTTTCATATATGAAAAGTTCAGTGGAAAGAGCATCAACTAAATAAGATTAAATGACATTTCATTACTTTTGCATTTTCTGTATAGGCCATTTTAAGTTTGATGGTAATTATCATGTGTTGGGACTATTTGTGTCTTGTTTTCATCGGTATTTTGTGATAAATACTTTCCATTTTGAAAGTATATATCCTTTTTACATTGTTAACAACTGATTTCTTTTTAAATTCATATGTATTTTTGAATTTGTATATCAATACATCAATTATTGATATGGTGATTATATTGAATGATAAAGATTTGAAGTTATACAAAGTAACTTTTACAAATGTGTCTGCTGAATCTCTCTTAACGTATGTATTATCAGGAAATATAAATTGCCTTTTAGTCATTGAAGTGTTTGAAAATATTTTATCCTTTCTTTGATCGGATATAAATGCGTATTAAAATAATCTTAGATTGTACAAGTTCATTTAATTCGATTTTTTGAAGGTGGAATTATTTCCAGATATTACAGAGGTAAAACAATAACAGTTGAGATAAGGACAAAATAGTTTATCCCTGAAAAACCGAGTCAAGCTATCATTGATTATCATTTGTAGACCTACCCATGTCTTTACTGATAACCATTTGTTTTTCTCATGTGCCTTTAAATTAGTGACTTACTGGAATTTGAAATTAAAATATCTAACAGTATTGTCAAAACATGTTGATTACATATAATTGGGATTGAGTTCGGGAAAACAGGAGTTTTAGGCTCTGCAGATCATCAGGTCTTGATTATTTCTTACATCTTACATTAAAATACATTATGTACTATTGTATTGGAGAGCGACCTTAATTGACTACCTGTAAGAACACTGAACACTTTAAATGTCTGCCTCTGAAAAGTCAAACTATTTGTTTCAAGTTTTGTTAATAACCATAAGCATACCTGCCTGGTGTTACTGATTTCTAAAGTTAAATAACAGACTGTTTACTTTTGTAGATTGAAAATTTCCATATTTTTTTTCTTGAAGAATTTTTCAACTGAAATTTACAAGGACAAACAATTTTCAAGCAATAAAATCATCCAAGATAACATGTCATATATTTAAACCTGATCCATCTGACATAATGTTATTCTCATTTTTGACACCTGCTTTTATTTTGCACATCAAAACTCAGCACAGATTTATTTACCAGTATGTCAGTAACTGCTGTTTATTCTTTTTTCTAACAATAATGCAAATATACGATTTGAAAAACAATTTGCAAATGTTTTATAATATTTTAAGTAGGTTATATCCGTTTTGGGCAAGTACCCTGAGTATGTTTAATAAATTACAAACTTGCAAGAGTTGATTCAAAGAAGCACCTTTCACAAAGCATTAAAACTCTAAGAACCAATGAAAGTTAAAGTGTAATGTGTTGTTCATCAACAGGGAAGTGAATCCTTTTAAATTGAATTCAAAGAGGCAAATAATGTGACCATTTGGTAAGATTGCATTTACTATTTGAATAATCACTTATATAGACAAGTAGGATGACCATTTGAAATTTTTAGTTTTACTGTTACTGTTTCTTTGTCGATTAATTTTGGCGGAGATTTAACACTGGGTTCCCAAGTATACTTCAGTAATACAGTCTTAATGTACGGCTAATATATTTTAGAGGTAATATGCTTTCCTTAATTAATTGATTAATATCTACAAGGTATGTAACTGTATACATTAGAATCAATGTTTCGTTTTATCTTTATTGATTTTAACATTGAATATATATTCTTGTTGGGATTCTGTAAATACAGTTTCCTCTTTCTTTGTTAATTACATATGTTACTTCTTTTAGCAAGAAATGACAAGAGAATTAGCAAGTAATTTATCAATTGAACGTAGTACCTATCTTTTATCACCGTTATCAATATAATTAAAATAGGTGTGAAAATGAAAACTTGAAAGTTCCATTACTCCAGGAGATACTATTAAACAAAAACAATGAAAGTTCTTAGTGCAATTAATTTGATAACAAAAGTAAGTGATCAATAGAAAAAAAACAATAATCCCTACATTAAAAAATTTATTATTTGAAGATTTTTCAGGAAAATGTTCTGTTTGGAATTACATTTCTGGAGTTTCTTGCACATTGACAGCATGATTGACTGAGAGCAACACATTCTTCCAACCAATGTCGAATTGACAGAATTGAAGAGATCAACCACCTTTTTACATGTTGAGCAAATCTCTTCATTTAGATAGAGAATACTACACAACGTCCCGTATAATAAATTTTTTATGAAACGAGTTAGTGGTTTGGTATTGGAAAGTAAAATAAATACTGATACCATTCACAAGTTTCATAAAAATGTTATTGAACGGAAAAAAGTAGTATATTACTTATTACTCACTGAATCTGTTGCATATTGCTTAACGATTGTGACGTCATCATTACGTCATGTCATCGGTCAGGATATTATTAAACAGTGTGTAATAACTTTGTGGATTTACTAAACAGTAATATCTTCAACGGATGCACGTGGGTAATAATTTTGTATACACAACATTTCCCTCCTTTGATTTTCAGTATATTTGATAATGATATTAATTCAACAGTTTTTTTTTTTAAATGTAAAAAAAGAACATAACTTTGTAGTATAGTATGTTAAATCTAAATCTTCTTCCAGTTTCACTGTTTTAGTAAATTAAAGGTCTCACGAAAGTTTTTGTTTTGCTTATGGCACGACAACGTTTAATCAACAGTAGCAGTTCTAAATCGATCATACAATATTAAGTTATGCTACAAGAGGTCCTTTTACTAGTTGCCTCAAGTGAATAAAAGTGTTCACGCATTAAGGACCACAGATAGTTTTAACTTGACATTAGGTAGTTTCTAATTACCTGCTGTGACTGGATAACTGAAATCCCGACCTCGCCCTATCAAACAAGAGAATTAGTGAGCAAGCTCACTTTTTATACCCCCGCTTCCCTAAGTGATTATAAAAACTAAGATACAACTACACTTAGTAAGGATTCCTACAAAATTGCAAAACTGTTTTAATTTGCTTAAAAGTCAACGAAAATGCAGATATAGACTTTCTGATTGCATGTAAGCTATATAAGCTCTATATAGGCACATCTAGGGACCATAGTGATTACACATATGAAGTTTCGTGACATTTGAACAAATAGTATTTGAGTTATGAGCGGAACAAAAAGTGTGACAAAAAGTATGACGGAACGGACGGACGGACGGACGGACGGAAGGACGCGCTGACCGCTATATACCCCCGACTACTTCGTAGCGGGGGTATAATTAAAACACTTATTACTCAAATTGCTCAATGATGACAAAGTGTCATCATTCAGTGTCCTTTAATATATACCTTAGGGGTTCAATATCTGCAAAAATAAATTCTATGGACGCACTTTCACGATCATGATGGCTGGCAGCCGGACTAAATCTTGCATAAACTGATAAGCACTTGATTTATCCCATTGAGAGCAAGTTCGTGTTTCTCAGGTGCAAATGTACCTGTCTAAAGCCATACTGTTGTCATATTTCCTCCCGTGAGAATAAATTGACTACACTACATTATTGAACAGCTACAGGTCTGATTTTTCTGGCCGAAAATTACATTTGCTTATTAAAAATCAATGTCAAGAACATGAATGATGCCAGTTTTGCGGATCAATTATCAGGTACTCTCATTAGTTAAAATACATCGTTTAAATTTTTATGATTTCGCCATTAGGGACAACTTGTTCAAAGGAAATAAGACAGGAAATCCTTTTATTTTGGGGACATTGCCTAAAGAATGAATCTAGTTGTTTGAACATGTAAGTTTTATAAGAAACGACCATTCTGTCAATTCATATGACCTGGACCATTCTCGTCCCACAGAGGCAAATAAAGACGAAATGTTGAGCCTCTGTTCTTAAATGCTGAGTTTGTTGGGTTAGAATGGGAGATGTCTGATTGGAGGTGCTTTTTCCCCTAGGGGGAAATGCAGGAACACACGAATTTCGGCGAGTTAGAATAGAGGCTGTAGCAACATTTCATGACTTGATCTGCCTCTGTTGGGGGAGAATGATATAACCGAGGAAAATGGCTTTTCATATCATATTTGTTTTGTAGAATGAGTCAATTTTCAATGTGCACAGTTATGAATAGTGTCACTAGTGTCGATTTAATTGGCTACTTATCTTCACTAGGTGATTTATTACCAAGTCATTGTTTTTAAACTAACGTTTGTCATATTGTAATATTACTGTAACTCCAACTGTAACAGTAACAGAGGCAGATCAAGTCAAAGAAAGAAAACCCAGACACGAAAAATCACTGACGGAGGGACAGAGGGGCAGACGGCAGGACAAAGAGACTGGGTGATGCCTTTATCCCAATGGTTTATATACTATTTGGATAAAAAATGTATTCCTTTTAACAAGTAAACAATAGAAACAGCAAATGTTTATTAATACGTAAGATGTTTTTCATTGCCTAAGATTTAAAGCCTTGGTTCATCCTTGGCTTATGTCTCAGATTCCAATGGCACCTACAGTGACTCGCCGTTGATTTTACAAGGTTTTACATTAATGGTCTTTTGTACGTATACTCATGAAAATACCTAGTACTACTTTGAATTTTTTTCTTAAAATCATGATTTAAAATAGGAATTTGTAAACTATGTAAGAAACTGTTGTTCAGCAGGTACATGTAACGTATTACTCATTATTCTTATTGTCCACATGAAGAAACAGGAAGTATTGCAAACGCATCGTGGAAAATACAAATGAGTTTTGTCTTTTATGTATGTCAGTTATTAACGTAGACGTCTGGGAGATATTAACGTTGATGATTCTTGTTCCTGTTAAAGAAATACATCAAGAATTACAAGAATTGGATTTAATATCTATCTGATATAGTGATAGAGAAAAAAATACAATATGTTGTTTTCGCTAGCAAAGAAAATATTTGCAGAAACGTTTGGTTGAGGAACTATAAATCTGTAAGGATTCATCTTCATAATAAATGGATTAACAGTACACACCAGTGTTAATTCAAACTAGATTTGTGCAACTTAAATGATAATTTGATGGAAGGAAACAGAGTGTAAATGAGATATTTTGTCATAAGTAGCCACAAAGCTGTCATAGATAATTCATTTCTCCATATATAAAATCGTTAAGTTGATATTAAGATGGAAAAAAGTCCAATGGGTAATGTATTCCCCTCAAAAACTTAACTTAATATATCACAAACACCTATGGTATAAAGAGGTATACATTTACACTTCAACTTACACAGCAATGCATAGCCACAACAGTGTTGCGGGCTTTCTCCCTTCAGTAATACTAGCAGCCACGATATACATGTAAGTGAAATACTATTGAAAGCGGCGATAAACACCACATCATCTCACCCTCACTTACACAGCTAGTTATACAGAAGTTTCACATTCAAAGAAGTTATAACCGTGTTGGCAAATGCGAAATATTAAACATTAAAACAATTCTTGTAAATTCTGCTTTCGAAAAAAAAAAATTCTTAAAAAATGTGAAAATTTAATTTAAAGACAATATGAAATTACAACAAAACAACTGTTTTTACATTTATGCAACAGGTTCTCTCCGCTTATATTAAGGTCGCTTCCCCTATATGAGTTCACTAACAAACAAAAGTTTATAGAAAGATTTTGAAAAGTATCAAACTTATTTTTGTATCATAATACTCGATAACTCTTATAAATCAAATCTGACTTGATTTTCTTTTCTAAGGATGTTCAAAAAGGTAATATAAGTATCATACCTCACAAGTCTAAATTGTTAAAATATAGTCATTATGTTGACATGACCTTGTGTCATCCAAACACCTGGCAGAATTCTGAGTATAAATACGACGGTTATGTTTTATAATCTTCACGTGAGTTTTTTTTAATGTATACCGATCCCATTTAAAAACAGTCCAAAAAAAAGCATATCGCTAAAATGTCAAGGTCTGAATTTATGTTAAAATAAGCACTTTCTTTGTTTAATAACACAGAAGTCATCCATTCATCAAAAGGATGTAAATGACATTGCTTTCATAAATGGCAAATAAAAAAACCCACATTACTAATACCAACAAGAGTAACAGCAGACATTCATAAGACATATGTACATGATATTAATTAACGTAAATTATTGTGGACATAAATGTCCCTATATTATCAGTTTGAGCATTAACTGATTATCAACAGACAACTTAATCAGTTGTGACGAGACGGATGTCCTTTTGATATTGTATTTTGCCAGTCAATATGTGTTGTATCTACCTAAATAAGGATTTTATATAACTTATGAAGTCATTGAGCTACTTTATTCTTCTATACTTGCTAAAATCAATAAGGGATATTGTAAACTGATATCTATATGATATTTTATTCTTAACAAACAGCTTTGGTGGAGGTATGAATAACTTTAATAAGGCATTTATATATTTCTTTAAATATATGACATATTTATACTAAATTCTTGTAAATTTTTGGACAACAATTATTTTTATCCCCGAAACATTTCTTAAAATCCAATATAAATGACAGATCAGAAAAAAAGAATGAATAATTAAGAAACTTTCTTCAAAAGATAGTCGAAACTAACTAAATGGGCAAACAAACCATCACACAAAGACTGTGATTAGAAGAAGAATAAACAATCTCTCAGACAATTTAATACAGACTTACACTCAAAACTGACTTAAAAGGGACATATCAAACATGTTCTACCATACAAAACTAAACAAGGGACTTTTCGATGTTGCAAACAATCAACACATATTTTGATTCAAAACTAAAAGAAGGAAAACCACTATCCAAAACATCAAACACAGACTTAGATTCAAACTGTGAAAGGACAAACCAAACATGTTTTCCATACAAAACTAAAGAAGACTCATTAATGATTACTCAGACTGTACATCTATTAGGACTGAAAAACTAGAGTTATTTAGAAAGTCAATGTAAAATATAAATGTCATTTAAGTGTCATATTTAGTACATCATCTAAAATAATTGATCATAACAATAATGTGAGTTCACCATATTGATTTTGTTAATGAATAACGATTGGCGACAGCGTTTCCTCACATATCTGATACATAGAGAGAACAATAATTTCTACCTTCGCATGTCAGTGTTGCTGAAAAAGTGCAACTTCAAAGTGTGCCTTTAGGACAATTTCTAGACCACCCACAGTGAAGACT
This sequence comes from Steromphala cineraria, assembly GCA_916613615.1. Lineage (NCBI taxonomy): Eukaryota > Metazoa > Mollusca > Gastropoda > Trochida > Trochidae > Steromphala > Steromphala cineraria. The sequence goes on along the minus strand of OU744722.1, from coordinate 50,897,030 downwards.
GTTTTCCAATAAATTCTCTAGTGCTTCAGCCACACTTGACAATAGCCTTAGGAGAGAGCATCATCAACTGTGATGAAACACAAATCGTATATGCTACACATTAACAGAATTTATATGTGCTGTAAGTTATTAAAACGTATGATTAATGTCACTGAACCAATTATTGATGCTTTAGATGTTATCAACCTTAATATACTCTTTGAATGATGTGTACACCAGATGTTACACGTTTGGATGTTAAAGAGGCAGTAGCACGTGTTTTAGTGAGAATACAAGGTGATGTCAGGAAAATGCAAGTAAAATGTTCCAATTGAAAGACAATGTATTTTAACTGAATGAAGCAGTAATAAATCAGTAGTAAAGCTTTGAAAGTTGTATATTCATGTTTAAAAGTTGTGATTGTCAATTAATTTTACCCTTGTAGGCTTTCTTAATTTTGTTGTTTGTTCTTAAAATATATACCATGAAGCATTTCACGTAACGATTATAACTTGACTAAAGCAGTGGCTATATCAAAGTGAGTAAGCGGTCATTTTAACAAATATCAATTAGAATATAAATAGTTGCGTTTGTAAAATTTCCGGGATTCATTGTTATTCAACACCCGCAAATTTAGTTTAAAACCGACGATAAAACTAAAGCAAATAGAAAGGATTTTTGGCATCTACGGGAATGCACAATTTAGAAAATAACAACAACAGTAAAATGTGAATCGGGCACGAATATTGAGAGAATCAGAACATTTTAACGTTGAAGCGGACCAAATTATGTATTCTTTCGCGGTGATTCGCCTCAGCTAATTTGCGGGTGTTCATTGCCAATTAACACTGGGAAATCCTTCAAATCAACCAATCAGAAACGAGTATTTACCGAAGTCATGTTACAATAACTTAATTATCAATGCTTTGTAACGAGTTTATGATTAAATATAAAACGAGTGAAAGCGCGAGTTTGATAAAAGAGGATTAAATGAAAGCTTTTTAATCTGTATAATATTCTTTATTTTCTTGATGAAAAATTATGCGCATGGAATGACTACCACTTTTCATGTTTTGAATAACACAAATAATTTTCGAAATTAATAAGTGAGGTTTTGAATCCTTGTAATTAATTTTCCGATGATATCAACAGCAGTATTTATGATTTCATGTTATCAATAAAACTGTGAAGCAAAGTGCTCTGAACTTTTGTAAATTGTACATAAATGTCTGGCTGTCTGGCAACTTGGCAAATTGCTTTTATCTGGCTGAAGACCTAATTCAATCAATGATAGCACTTATGGCAATTTACACAGTATGGTCATTTACAAATACTACACGTGCTTGGGACCCAATTGACTGAATGACTTTTCTCAAGTCAAAAGAGAAAACATTTCAGTTTGCTATGAGAATGTTATTTTCATGCTTTAATAACTTGAAATTTCTAAGTCAAGTCTCAACATTTGTCGATAGCATATCATAATTTGTATTAATAATATGTTGATAAATATGAATTCAAAACTTACGTAGTTATTTCCTATTGCAAAAATTGTAAAGTCCTCATTTGTTTATCCAAAAAATCAATACCTATTTGATCCGTATTATGGAATATTGTCCATGATACTGACTTGGCTTGTCATGTTGTTAAAAAAAGGAAACATCACACGAATTAATGTGCATCAATGTGAACCTTTCTCCATCTATCTGCAAACCGATATTATAAATATATTTCCAAAACTCAAAACAAAAAGAAGAAACAAATCAATATCTATAAACAATAGATTATATGTGTCAGAGAAAATATAATATGCACTTTTGCTCCAGAATGTCAGGGTCTGTTAACTCAGTTTGGACTCTTTTGAGATAAGGTAGACAAGGGTTTCACATTTACCGAGCCCTTATAAACATACCTGACTCTAAAAAATGCTGATGACAATACTATATAATAAGGTATTTACCATTCAAATATTTAACCTCCATGAAGCCACAAAACATAACACTGCACTCTAGTTATGTGAAAATCCATGGTTCATTATTTTGCTGTACCAAGGTTTGCCTTTTAGGTTTGGATGCTTTTGGAACTTGGCCTTGCTACAGCTTCGCATATAAAACAACCCGAAAATTGAGGAAGATACACTTGTTGTCTGTCTGTAGCACCCTTTAATATCACATCTAGATACACATACACATTCGAGGTTCCAGAGGTCTCTAAATTATAAGGAAAAATGATTGTGATACTAAACAGATGTCTCCAAGATACCATTTTCATATATCTACAACAATTTTAATATAAATATTGTCAGTTAAGTTTGCATTGATATAAGTGAAACCAAAATGCATTTGGCAAAAATTACAATAAAGACATTATCAAATGACCTTGTTAGTACCAAGGCATGTGACCAAGAATTTATCTCTTACGTTCAATCACCGCTAACAATTTCTCTACGTGACGTCAAGGATAATACAAATAAAATGTCGTTTTAGTGCACTCAGGAGCTTTGACCGGTCAGGGCTCATCGACTGAAGAACGCCAGAATGAGCATGCAATGATAAGTTCTAACTTCGATGGTTAACCTCTAAATGCTGGTCATCGATTGAACGAAGTTTCAAAACCACCTGTGAGACTCTATCCACACATTCCCATTAATGAAAAATCTTCGAGGAAGATTTAATATGAAGGCTGAAATTCCTGACAGATGATTTGACGCTTAAATTGTTTCATTTCACATGGTAGTTGTGATGACATGCAAATCATTCATACCTGGTGCTACTCTAACACATTTCTTTGCAACGTGTTTCATTAAATTATTAGCTAGATATCCTTTAAACGATGGCAGGAAATTTTACCCTGGAAAGGCAGAATTTTACCCCTGCTTACGTTAGGTTAAATAAGTTCAAAATTGGTTATTAATCCTTTAAGTTGTATTGATTGTTTGTTTTCAGAAACGCTGTATTAGTAAGAACAACTTTGCTTTTAGTTTTTATCGTGTTTTTGTTTGTTTTTACATCAAAATCAGAAAAAAATCGGGTAAAATTTCTTTTGGTGGCAGTTTATATCATCATAACTCCTTTGTATATATCATTAAAAGAACAATAGTCTGGCATGAGTCACAAATTGCTCATGACAAAATAATCTTTATAATCAGGTAATCACAATCATTAAAGATGGTCATAAGAACAGTACACCCATTATCAATATCTGATGTTAACTGGTCCGAGATTTAATAGGATTCGAGTGCTAACAACATAATAACTCATTGTACATTACCAAAAATCCATTTTTCCCTTTGGATAAGAGGGTTTACTCTGTTACACTCTGTTAACTATGAATTCATAATTATCAATTTAAGGGAGTTGCTTTTTGAAAAGGAAATAAAAGAAGTTTATTAAAAGCTTATCTCAATATCAGTTTTTCACCGTTGTTGGACAAATTTATTATATCCATATCCAGGTGAATTTCATAGAGTGTCATGGGAAAACAAAGAATATTTAGAGTTTTAGAGACCTTTTATTTCTTGTAGGACTATAACTGATGCATGCCTAAACATTCACTGTCTTTCAGACAAATTTTGGTTTAATTCAATAAATTATCCTGCAAGTTAAGGTTATTGCATTAGGAGATTAATATTTAAAAGGCAGTTATCAATGTAAATATAAATGTGGTGTTGCAATCACTTTGCATATTTTTAAAAAGGCATTTTCATAGATGAATATGTTTTGTTCTTAACTCTATTGACTGATAACGTTGATGATGTCCTTAAAATTATTTTGGAAAAGGTGAACATAGTGTAAAATCAGATAATTGTCCCCATAACAACATTTCATTGATTGATGTTAATACAAGCATATCAGCTTGTTCATCAATCCTAATTCATTTTCATGATTAGAAATAAGTTTAAATAATTTTGTGGAGCACTAGAAATACCATGTATTCATTGAATGTTTTAGCCATAATGCAGAAAAAGAAATACAGTATTTTGGAAATCATGTTTAAACAATGATAAACCAAAACCACATTGTGATACGACGATCTTGAAGCAAAACATATTGATTGATTCATAGAAAGCACAGTCTACTTCAGTCGTATTTACACTGTATGGTAGCAAATTCACAGTAAAGAAGGATCAATTAGTTGATGATACAGAAAAAGGTTAAGTTACATGACAATGAGACCAATTCGAAATCAATAGTTATACCCAACAAAGCCTTTAAATAAATGGCATAAATCGTTCTTGTTATTGGTTTATATGATGTACATGGCTTAATTACGCTGTAAACTTAAAATGTAAGCCTGTAAAATGATTGTTTTCAAACCATAAACTGATTGCAAGGAGAAAGCAAGATAAGCCAAAGCAATCATCATGGATGTATAGATAAGCAGAATGGAAGGACAAATATGGACATAACAGGTTTTAAATGCACTTCAAGTATCTTTGTACCTTTGAACAACCTTTACGTACCATTTCTGGTTTCCTCCTGCTTGTATTTTACTATACTATACTATATATACAATCAGGGTATTGTACTGTACATGTGCAACAAAATATCTCCATCCAAGGCCAGGGGGAAACACAATGTGAAAGCTGCTGTTTGGAAGTCACATGAAGACTACCTGTACCGAACCTCTTCTAAGTTCCTTGTGCAGGTATGCTCTAGTATCAGAGACATCAAAGATGCTGTGTACCTGTGGGAGAAATGTGGACAGATATACACTGATCCGTGTGTTCACGCTGTCGTACAGTGTGATAACCTACACTCAGGGGCAAAATACACGATACCATATAAATGAATGATAGGTTAAGCTACGAGAGATGGTTACGGCTGAAAAAGGGTTAATTCATGTCTTCAAAAGCTTACTGAACTAAGTTTTTAATTTCAAAGCTGAATCTGTTAACGCTTTTGAAATACAGGCCTTTCAAAAAAACGCTGTTTAACTAGACGAAGTAGCATAGTGAAAATTGCCCTTTTGCTTGTTTTTAAACCAACATCCAGGCAAAAGCCGTGAACAAATTAACTTCTTCCCGGGTTAATTATATTGATAACATCTTAAATTTATAATATTTTTACATTTCATAATATCTTTATTCCAATACGAATTCCAAAGATTATGACCAGAAATAACATTGAAAAAGCTGTTTTTGGACCCCTCGTGTATTTGCAGTCATACATATATATGAATATCATACTCTAATGTTTGAAATTGTGAGTACCTCTTCACAACTGATGTGCGATCACAAGGGTTCGAAGTAGCATTTCAATAAGAACAGGATTTTTTTGGTACTCTTTTGAAAAATTGGTACCATTTTCTCGCCCCTGAGTGTATCTGGAGCAAATTATCTCCTGGGTAAATAACCGTTCTATTAACCGTCAACAAAGATATTTGAAGAATATGGAATTTTGTATGATATCATCAACACAGTGCTAATCCAGTGTCTTAAAAGTCTGAAAATATCTAAAAGATTGATTAAAGCAGGGAATACATCAGACAATTATACATGTAAATCCATAAATCTTAATATATGAGGGGAACAAACACGTATATGTTATGCATATATGTAAATCAAATAATAATTGTATGGGACAGCACAGATGTGAAATGCTCCAACTGTCATTAATCCAGTGTATGTCTGAAACTATTCCTACCTTCATTAATCAGATGGTAGAATTATACTTGACTCAAGGATAATTAAGGGTTATTGACAAGCCTGTATGAGGCATTATCAATGTTGTTTTCCACTTTTATGGATGGTATAGAAAACGAGTGATTGGTAATGTGCTTGTTTTTCAGGGATAAATTTGATAAGAAGGGGTCTTTAATTTGCTTGTTTTTTAGAGAGAAACCCTAAATCATTTGAAATCATTTATAATGAATAATACAATACCTTGCTTTACATCCACCCCAAATACCCAAATTGTTTAAAACCATATCATGAATAGAAAACGTTAACATACAAAAACCAATCTCCCATATAACTTAAACTAAGCATTAAACATCAAACATATAAATATGTCTTCATTTGAAATATAAATCGTTAAGTCTTCTTGCAGTTTAAAGTGAATAAGTATGAACAATGTAGTTAATTTCATGTATTGTTTTCTATGGCAATATTTCACCCTTGAACAAAATCAAAATGGTAACCATTCTCGATTTTTATCAAATCCATTTTGAAGTTCTGTAAAAGATGTCTCAGTTAAATTTATTAAAGAAATCATTATAATCATGGTAAAACATATTACAATTAAATCAACCATTCAACAAATTTGTCATTCACAATATGCCATAATAGAACTTTCAAATCAAAGTAAAAGTATTTGTTTTCGAAGTCACTTAATAAAATGTCATTAGAAAATTCTTTAACTGGATTAAATAAGGAAAAGGAGATCGAAATAATAAAAATTATAGTCGAGGGTAGGAAAATGACTGCTTCAGGATAGAGATAAAACATACATGCGAGTGAATTGAGCAATGTTGCTAAACACCACAACTTTTAAATTTGAGTGTAAATCAAGTTGTCTGAAGCTTCCCCCTGTATCCATCACAGAGATTGGATAAAAAGGCACCATGTATCACATTATCAGCTATTGTTTACCATGACTTCAGAGAGAACAAGGTCGTGAAACTCTAATGCAAATGTATCATAAACAATCCGACAAAAATTATACTGTTGTAGTATGTTCTGTATAACATGGGATTACCCCTTCAAACCGGAACCCATATCATGGAACTATTAAAGGGTAAACTATAGTCCAATCACTCGATGGTTTAACGTCCAAAAAGGTCATTGCAGATCTGTCCTTATGGAAATGTGTTAAGCTTTGGGATCTTGTGCTTATGTATGATCACGGAGAACAAAAGAAAAGATTGCTGAAATTTTCCTGTTTCACCAGAACTAGTCATTTATTGTCAATACAGCGTTAATTTATTAAACGAGAAGTGTTCTTAACAAAAGCATAGTAAACATTTAAGCCATTGCCGTGCAAACAGTCTTTGAGAATTGTGTCAGTGATATATGACAAGGCCAATCCTCCCTGAACAGAACATTCTATCAATGTATGTACCTAACCTTACTACACTGGATACAGACAGACGTAATACAAAACCAATTGTCTAATCGATCATTGTGTCAGTTCGTAAATCGGTATGCTTGAACAGCTTATTGTATCTGATGCTAATATCGCTGATGTAGCAGACTGTCTTAGTATAAGATCCGACATCCCTTGATTATAATAATTTGGTCCCATGGTCATTTATCACCTTTCATCAATTTACACTTCTGTACATCAAAATATAATATCACTGGCGTCAACGGAAGAAAGCTATATATGTCAAATAGAAGCAAGAACTCGAATCACTTATCAAACGTATTAAACTAAAGAGTACAAAACAGCTATTGTGAGAAATTATAATCTAAGTGTTTTTAGATATGTTAACGTCCATTTCGTACTCCGTATCGCATCACGAAACACCAGACTCCAACGTCATTAGTTCTATACATGGATAAGATTTGCCTATCGGTGCTGTAAGACACGACCGCTTAAGAACCTAATTTATTTTGGAGTATAATGCCCTTCAATGTAATGTATCTACATGTAAACCGCCAGCCAAAAGAAGGTACACACCCCAGTTTGTTAAACGCACCCACTATCTAAGAGACATGTTATATTTAAGTTAAGGCAAGTTTACAATAACAAATATTTGCAGTAGTTTTAATAAGTACATTTGTATCTGTTTAATGTTTTTTAAACATAACTTTTTTAAATGTAGGAATTTACAATTTAATGACCTTTCCATTTAAAAAGGTTGTCAATATGTGAAAACAATCCTTTACACATTTAATATTTGTTTCTTGTTGATGGACGTTTTTTTCATTAATATTAATTTTGGAACAATTAATTTACATTAAATTACATTTTTGGAAAATTTGCATTAAAGATTTAAACGTTTTCTTTGAACGATTATTAAACTCTTGTCCTTAATTGTTTGACGATCCGACATCAAAAACACGAAATATAAGTATTTCAAAATATTACATGTTATAAATTCAAATGAATTGTACATGTGTACTTTCTTTTGCCAGTCAGTTTAGACATAATGTAGACAAAACGATATTATGTGATCATCAAGATTTAATTGATTTTGATCTCAACACCTTGTTTCTTGCGATTGAAGCTTTGCTCATCTTACGAAACACAACATCACGGAACGTAGTTATCTTTTATTGTGGAAAATATAATATCTTTGTAACATAGGATATTTTGAAATAAAAGTAAAATGTAAACCTTTAGAAAACTTTACTTCTTAATCATTACCATCAAGATATTCTATAATGACGATGACTTTTTATCATAAGTTGCTGAAAATGCTTAAGACTAACAAATAGTTACCGACAAACAGGTTCGTGACTAATTCTATCATACTTGATTTTAGATAAGATAAGCAAAAGAGACCTCAACAATACTATATTTGTACAAAAAGCCTTTACGATTTATTCTATTATTCTAATTAAGTTTTGTGATTATTAAAATAAACAGAAGTACTGAACAATATTTCATTTCAGGCAACTAGTATTGCCAACATTTTTTATCCTGAAGACGGCTACTTGAACTTTTAGCTTTATGGTTTTAAACACAGACAAGATATGACTTTGTTGATTGACAATTATATCCTAATGCTATTTAAATCCCGTTTGGTTGATACCAGCCATTAGGTGTTGATAGCAAGTGTTTTACATCGAATATCACTTCTAATCTTACCATCAACTATCAGCAAACACTCATAAATATTTTTAGAATAACCTATTTCTTGGACTTGTTTGTAAGATAAATAAATGAACATTTTGTCCTTGAAATATTAATTGATGTTAAATTTTACATTTCTTGTTTGCATCTTCACAGTAACATATTATCTTAATATGGCACTTTGGTAAAATATGTTGGTATAAAACGTAACCAATCACCTTGTTCTAGTTAACATCCTCCGTCTTTTCATCGACTATGACCCCGAGTTCCACTTAACAAAATTCACATCATACATCACAACAGGTCCAGGCAAATTGACAGACGCCTTAAAACCAATTAGATAATTGAGTAAACCCCCTCGACAGTGATAAATTCTAACGAACGATTGACCGTGTACTCTAGTGACATAGGAACTGCATCGCCTTATTACAGCTGCATACCTTAGGTTTGTTCGCTTGCTTGTATCTCAGTGAAATGTCATATCATTTTGGATTAGTTTCTACGTCAGTTAAATATCTTCAGCAGATCTGACAAAAGATCAACTTTTGTTCATGTGTAAAGTGATTATTCCTTAACCTTTTTTAAGGTAAGGTCTTTCGTGCAAAATTTCATTTTCAACGGGTCATGTTCGTTTAAAGTTTGATTGAAATATTCCATAACGACTGTGATATCAGCACATTTATATATTAAATGTAAGCAAATGACTTGTGTAAAAAGCTGTTGATCGACCTTTAAAGGATCTTTTTAAAAAGCATAGAACTAGTATTTTGAAGATGTGGACTCTTGGTCAATTTAATGATGTTCCAAAACTAATATGTATTGCATACGAATATCGTTAAGCAAAATTAACCTTAATAACCTCAGTTGTTAACTTTCATCATTATCCGATTTGTTTTCACAATACTACACTGTATTAAAGATATACAAAATAACATCATATTTGCACTATGATATGGAAAATAGTTAATCATAACATGTGGACCAACTTTGTATGGTGTTTTGTTATGAATAAACATTTATTCATCGAATGCTTTTTTCTTTGACATAATTGTCAATACACAAATTCAGGCATCACCCTCATTTTGGAGTCTTCGGATTTAAAACAAACAGTTTTCATTATTAAAGATGTCAATTATATAATTGCTATTGTGTCCTGTGTCCTGTCCCCAGATGTAGGGAAAAGCCTGGAAGCTTGGCATACATTGTATTTCGAAAACTAATTCGGATGAAAACCATACTCAGGCCCATATTACCAATTCGAGGAGGCAGTCACTTGGTTGTCAATCTGTGTGAATAATTTTACTATAACTGCGTATGAAACGCTCTTTTTGGGTTTTCTTACCCAACATCAAATGAAATCTTCGGTGATTAAAATAGGGTTCCCTGGCAGTTATCGTTTTGTTTCAAAATAGAAACGGAATTTATACACAAAACTGTTGTCATCAAAGATATTAATATGTACGAAACCTTTTATACCCCTCCAGTGGAATATTCCCTATCCAATTTGTTATCTGATTAGGAGATGTCACATTAATTGTTGCTGATAATTGCATATATTAGTAATAGAAACTAACAAGTCTACAATAAAACTAAGATAGATGAATCGCTAAGAGAGCTCTCCTGGTTAGCCTCATGAACATAACTAATTACTTATAACTGCACAATGGTTACATAAAAAAGCACTTCCTGCTTGCATTGTCTCCCCACAGAGGCAGATCAAGTCATAAAATGTTGATACAGCCTCTGTTCTATTATTCTGTATAAACATTTCATGACTTGAACTGCCTCTGTGGGGAGAGAATGCCTGCTTGATGTTCTATTCATTCCTATTGACTCATGCTATAGAAGTTATGGAAGCCTACACATATTATGATGTTAGTTTTACTTACAAAGTTACTATTCAATATGCCATATGACATTACAACTCTAAACAGAGTACTTTCAAAAGATGATCCTGTATGTACACTTACTTATGAAAGATCTAGGGATTGGAATTTAGGATTGAAGGACAAAAAGTACTTGAACACACTTTGATCACCCGATATATCCATTACCTATTGTAAATAGTCAAACATTTTAGAAAAGAATAAACATTAAAAGAAAATGAAAATAGCAGTTTGCGTTTGCAGATAATCATTTGTAGTTTTTTTTAAAGAAACATAATAATTTGCATGCAATATTTTAAACTTAAGCATGGCTATTTGAGAGGGAGACCATCTAACTGACTAATTGGGTTTAAAAGGGGAAAAGTCAGGATGTTGTTGAGACACCGGAAGTGAAAGAAGCACTTTAGAGAGCGACATAAATAAAATATAGAAATGTTAACTTAAAATAGAAACCTAAGAACCCCTTAAATAGGCAGGTAAACGTTTTTAGGGGGAATATAAAGTGATGCCAGGAAAATGAAGATACATGGTTCAAATTGAAAGATAATGTATCTAAACTAAATGAAGCAGTAATAAATCAACTATATAATGTTAAGTTCAGCCATGCAATTTCTTTTCTTACTGAAGATGTTCATATATCATTCTTTATGATTTGTTCTCTGATTATGGATGATTAGTTTGTGTAAAAAGTTTTTGACACTATCAAAATAATACACTAAGTATCAATGTAGAATTATCAGTGAAAAATTAAAAATATAAACATTCCAAAAAAACGTGCTACTGCCCCTTTAATAGAATATTACCATCGTGATAAAAACAAAAGTTTAGTTTTTAACTATTGTTAACGAGCCCTAAACAATACTTAATTTCTAGAGTTATGAAGGCTCCTTTCTTTTAGCTTACACGTATTGATAACAGACTAGGGCTTAAAGAGTTAGTAACGTTTACATTAACCTCATGCATATTTGATAAAATCACGATGGAGGAGTGTTAATACAGACATACTTTACACAAGCCTTACGTCTTAGTAATCAAATTTGAAATAATCCTAAAGAGAGACAGAGTACAATGTATGTTGAAAGGATCACATATGTCAAATTTTGAAATCGATGTTATTACATCGGGCAACACTAACTGTTACTGAAAATAACAAGTTAAAGGTCAATCAGTACATTCGAGCAAAAATACGGCCATTCAAAATCGGGAAAACGTAATTTTGAAACCTTGTCATAAGCTGACAGGAAGATAGTGTTTATTTGGTATTGCAACTTAAAGGTAGATTAATTGGATGCATAATTTCGAATGTTAAACGAATTTAAGATGTTTTCTTGATTTTTCCATAAAATCAAGCATTTTAGAGTTATTATGCATAAATGGATATATTTGCATGTCCAGTGATGAGATATGAACGTCAATCAGCATATAAGATATTTTGTAGCTTATCAAAACCAAATATAATTTTAAGAAAGATACTCTGTGTCACTTTATTGGAAGGAGGTTACCGTGTAAGTTATACATGCCAGGTCCAAACCTTCCTGGACAGTTCATTTCGTAGATTTATGTCCTTGAACCAACTACACTCGATACCGACACGAACTTGATACAAAAACAATTGTCTAATTTATCATCGTGACAGTTCCTGAATCATTCGGCTACATGAACGTACATTTATCTGTATCGGATACATACACCTAGATGTGAAATGAGGCTTCAGTATAAATAGATCTATTTCTTGAGCCATTATCCCTCACACAAATGTAATTTTTGTGTCAAGGAGCATTTTAAAGTCTTATTTTTCACTGTAATAAGTTGTGCTTCTTGCGTTTGAAGTATTTTGCAGCTTATAAGACACATAATATAGATATATAGAAAACGTTTATTATGTAAACCACTTTCTATCTTGTTCATAAATGGAAAAATGCCTATGATGATTAATATTGCTTACTTTTACTATCTAAAGGATGTTTTTATGTTACCTTTATCTTATGAGAGCACATTTTAAATAGTCTGACTATCCTATCAATTATCAATACCTTTACATACGTAACGTTTGCAAATAATTTTATTTTGTGTTCTGTTTTGTAAAATAAATCAATTCATATTGTATACTAAATTCTGGTTTTCATTCATATTGCTAGTTTGATCACATGCCTCGTCTTTTCTTTGGATTTAGCATCACTTTCGTCAAATGTCCTAACAAAACTCATACCTAAATCACAATGAAGTCCGTGCAATCTGAAAGATGCACGTTAACCAATTAGATAATAAAGTTAAACCTCTTGACAGAGACAAATTCGAGCAATCATTGACTATGCACTCTTGTGACATAGGAACTGCATCACTCTCGCTGTGTATAGTCAATCAAGGCCTCCAATGCCATACTTCCTAGCAAACTAATATTTTGATAAATTGCAATTTCAATTTCGTTTTAAAGCTACCAAAGAAGGTTTGTTCCCCATTAGATTAAATCTGCAAAAGAAGGTTTGATCCCCTTTAAATCAAAGCCAGGTCAAAGAAGTTTTGTTCCCCTTCCAATTAAAGCTACCAAAGATGGTTTGTTCCCCTTTGAATGCATCTAACCACAAATTGCTCTTGTGTGTCTGACAATAAAAAAAATAATCAATCCGTTATTGTTTCACATCGTGACAAGCATTGCCTGTGATTACAATGTCATCTCGTTTAATACTTGAACATTAACTACTATACCCTTTGAGCTGTTCCAGATCATTATTAATCCACATGAATAACTTCGTCAATTGATTGTCATGCACACAAAGATAAATCTGAATATGAATTCTAAATCGGTGCAATTATCATAAGAATATCACCCTACAGTCTTTCAAACTCGCTTAGTGACCAGCGGTCAATCTCTTGAAAATGTTTAGCTTTATATGTGAGGAAACACTATAACAATCGACTACATCAGACAACGTCATCTGTTTGTTTACTAATAATGGATATGTGAAGATATATGAATGGCTTTATTTTCTTTACTAAGTTTGAAAAAACGTCATCGTTCTCCCGAAAGCCAGAATGCTGAGAATAAATTTGAAACATTTACTATGTTTTTGTAAGCGAAATTGTATGAAATCAATGATTTCTCTGAAAACACCAGTGTATGAACAAACTCTTTCGATGTAGATGTACATACAACATTTCCAAAATGATGGCTGTCGCTGTAGTAGTAGGTACAGTTCACTTCCACACAAAGCGAGTTAAGCTTACACTTAAAGATATAAACTAGAGGTACAAAATAAGAATGTTACTTCAAATCCCCCGAAAATACAGAAAGGTAGTTTAACTAAATTCATATTTTTTTCAATTCGTTTATTTCGGTTTGTAGGCTATTGGCACATGTACAATACAAATAATCATTTCAATGTCTTGAGTAGACAATAAAGTTTTACAAAGAAAACTGATAACATGGTCAATTCATTAACATTCTTCTATATGCGAGCGCTTCTGTAATATAATGTAAACAGTTAACAAGGGTATATCTACAAGTACTGGTTAATATAATATGATATTGAGAAACAAAATCAAATTGATCATTCACCGTGATATATATTTACCTCTCATTACATTGTAAGATTTGCATTCAAACAAGAAATGTATAATATTTTCATTCACACCAAGTTCACACATTTTACAACTCATATCCACATTGACACCTCTAATATTGCATCGCAGAGAATGTGAATCTTAATCTTAAGAGACATATATTTTTTCTAACTAATTTATTATTGATAGTATTAACATAGAACTCGACATTCAAAAGTGACTTGATTTCTTTAAAATGCGTCAAATGAGAGATACGTGTAAATTACCAAATATCCGCTGTTTATTACAATCAATAACCCTATTTCTAAATATCTGAATAAACACTAGCGACATCTTGATTAAACCAAACAAAGCCAAAACCATAGGAACTTAACAAATATTTCACAGACGTAACCCAAGTTACTCTACCAGCTAGATCCAACTTTCTCATATTCAAATACGATTGTTTTGGATAGCGATCATCGGACATCCTCAGTAATTTACACCAATAAGTAACACATCTGACATAATAATCAACATACATATTAAATCTACCACAATCTGCTAAAACACCATTACTGGTAACTTGCTTACCAACGCCCAGAACGTATTTGCAAAAGTTAGTATGAAATATTTCAACAGATTTCCTCTCCTCGAACCCCCAGACTTCAGATCTATACACTAAAACAAACAACTATCAAACAACTCGAACATTTGTTTTACAGGAATGCTAGGATATTTAATAAACATAGATTTCAGAGCAAACAGAGCTTTACTAGCTTTACTGACAAGAGTTTGATTACACTTTGTCCAAGACAATATCGTGGATAACAGAACGCCAAGATAACTATAATATGTCGAAGCTTAAACCGGAATACCATTATAACACCACTTTTCATATGAACGAAGAATACCACCATTATGAAAAACTAAAACCTGAGTTTTATCCATATTTACCTCTGTCCCCCAAAATCTGCAATACTTATGTAATATGTAAATCTTTCTCTGCAAACCTATTAAAGTATCATCAAACAAATTAAGATCGTCAGCATACATTAATAACAATAAATTCACGAATCAGAACCAATGAAAATACCTCTAAGAGCTGACTTTTGTAACATATCTTGAAACTCTATAATAAACATCGCAAAGAAACGGACTTAAAACACAACCTTGTCAGACACCACTCCCTGATTCAAAATAGTCACCAACTGACGAATTAGAAAGTCGAACCGACGCCAAGATCTTAGAATACATATTTCTTAAAACAGAAAATAATCTACCCCTGACACCTTGTTTGAAAAGCGAATACCACAATAACGTCCGGTTGACTGAATCGAATGCCTTCCGAAAGTTGACGAATGAACAATAAAAACAACCACCTGTTTTTGAAAGATATTTCTGAATAAGACACTGTAATGTAAAAATGTTATCGACCGTGCTATAACCTTTACGGAATCCTGCTTGAGCCTCCGGAATCTTTTCATAACACTCAGCAAACACTTGTAGACGATTATTGATAACAATGCAAAATAATTTACCCAAAAGATCAATCAATGATATACCACGATTATAATCAACGCTATTTACACCACCCTTTTTATGTAAGGGTTCTATGATACCTTTCGCCCATTCCTGGCGATAAACACCAGTGCTCAGAACGTGATTATAAATCAGCACAAGATATGAAGCTAACAATAGGATGCAACAAATAATCATTTCAGTCTTGATGCCATCAGGTCCAGCAGCTTTGCCACACTTTAAGTCTTTTATGGCTTCTTCAATCTCTTCTGAAGAGATATCACTGTTCAAGATACAGTCCACATCATAATCAGTGTTTATGTTGTCACAGTCATGTCCATCAATATTCTCAAATAAATCTTTAGCGTCATCAATCATCCCCATATCAACAGGAACATCGGTTATATAGCACACCCGTTTAAAGTACTCTGCCCACTGTGTTGACTTTACTTTTCAAAGTAAATTCATAAACAGCAACTAAGAGGTTGGCTAACATGTCTAGAAAACCATGACAATTTGCAGACTGTCATGCGGATGAGGTTAATGTACATTCCTGAGGCAAAATCATTGACAGGAGACACATTTAATAATGTCTATTAATGAAGTTCATTTTTTTAAACACAAAAGTTTTTATGTAAGTTTTTGTTCTGTGACATAGCAATTTGAGTGTGTGTCCATTAGATTTGGAAGAAAAATGAGAAAAAGAATGCCAACATCAGGATGTTGCTGAGACACTAGATTTGAATTAAACATTTCAGAGTTAAATGTATCTATAAAGTTGGAATGTTGTTTCAAAATAGAAACCAAAGTATTTCTTATTAGGACAAGACCATCATGCTTAAAAACGTCTGATTTTATTATAGTGTACGAGCATGTGCATGTTAAATAAAATAATTGTTTTAAGGCTTGAAGGTTTTAGAGATTTAAGATTTTAAGATTGTGAATTGAATATTAAAATGAAATTGTAAACTCATGAATAACATAACTTATGTGGTACATTTTGCTGCTGCAAATATTGAAAACAAAATGATAAATATGTTAAAAATGACAGTGATGCAATCGATATTTATTCTATCTGATGTGACTCATTGTAGTGGATAATTCAAAGTTATTTCTGGATGTTTGGTGATTTTATAACATCTAAATAAATAGACCTTTAATCAATAAAGTACACAAGTTGATATCTCCTCAGCGTTGATTCATCGATGTATGACATACACTTTTAGCAGTCACCCTCCAAAGTATAATTATTACTGTAATTCTGAACAAGAAAAAGGCAAACAGCTTGAATAACATTACAACATATTAAAATGTAATTACAAATCAAATTCATATTATATTCTGTTCAATTGTCAAATAATACCCCAAAATAAAAATATAAGTGCATCAATTCATATCATTTTAGTTTGAAGCCAACAAGTAGACATTTTTATGATAGATAATGTCAAGTGTTCTTGTTTATGGGGTCGGTGGTGGAAAAGTTTCTGAAGTAAGGATCATCTCTTTTTGGATATCAAAAGTTGTTAGTGCTTAAGAGATCGTTAGATTTTTAGAGCCGTTATAGGGTATTGCATTTTGTTTGTTTTGGAAATTGTCTTAAAATTGTGAGTGTTCAATGAATTCGATCATTTTGTGATAACAATTTTTCTTTTCTACAAAATGTACCTTTTCATGAAAATAACAATCAATTGATATAACATACATTGATCGTATAAGAGCATGACGAATCCATTTACTAAACGGTTTGTAGAAGAAAAGTTCCTCATTGTTGATGAACGATATTCCTCACACCTAATTCAGCACCAAGTATATTTTATATACATGTACATATAAAAATATGTTTATCTTACAGGGTAATTATACAAGGAGAAATCACGAAGGCAAAGAAATTTAGAGGATACATAACCTTAAATCTAATTATTACTCATAGTTCTTGAACACAACCACCCTAAAAAGGGCAGTAGCACGTATTTCTAAACACTTATTTTTTCATTCATTACTGCTACATTTAGTTTAATTACATTGTCTTTCAATTGGAACCATGTATTTTCTGAATATCACATTATATTCTCCCTAGAAAAGTGCTTGTATATTGTTGGAATATAACAAGTTGTTTAAGATTTTGTGAGGAGTACACCTACATTTTAATATACGAGGAAAACTTACATGTCAAGTAGGAAAGCTGGAAAACTTTTACAAACAATTTGGTATAGATATAGTTACATTTGATACTTATATAAACATATATTGATAAATGCTTTGATTATTGAAAAATATGGATACCAATAAGTAATTGTGTTAACGAAATATCTTTGACAGAATGAGTTTATATAAAACCAGGATTTTTTCATGAAATCACTATTACCAGTTTTCATAACCAAAGAAAAGAATAATTTAGTTGAGGTGTTTTTTATAGGAGCTTAATAGGAAAAAATTAAAACAAGTATAGTTGAACAGTAGGGTTAGAACAACATTATATGCCAATGTTGATATATGTTTTATAACAAAACATATAATAAGACACATCCAATTGAGTCGAATCTAACAATTGGTTACAGATACTATAACATTATTTTAATATTTTTGCAATGTACATTTATTTTCTTTGGCTTTGGCAGATTGTAATATGAAAAAATCCCATGTAAGTGACGTTCCACTCATGGTAACTTCCAATGTCGTTTCAGTATCGAATAAAGATTGATCGATGTAAACATCATCAGCAAACCAAACTAAAATTTGGGACACTGTTTGGTTACTATATTGGAACACGTAGATACAATTTCCTTGGTAAAATTTAAATTAAACACATCCTGGAAACTTTTATAGCCCTCTAAGGTGATATAATATCGTTTGTATTGATTGGGCTTTGTTACGTCATTCTCAATAATCCAGAGTTATGTTCCGATAAATTCTCCACTAACTTAGTGGAGATATTATCGGAACATAAACTCTGGATTATCGAGAATTTAGTGGAGATACTATCGGAACGTAAACGCTGGATTATCGAGAATGACATTACATATGCAATGACTTAATTTCAAATTAATACTCTCGACTTGCATATTTGTAAACGATATCTCATTATCTCTCCAACATTGATTGATTGTCAGGGTAAAAGCATAAAAGCATGACATAAAGCTTAGATGCCTGGCTGTTGGCAAATGATTTAACATGCTGTGTTGCGGCGTTCAGTCAAGTTATCTCTGCCAGAGAGGAATTACATATTCCTGTTCCAATGCGAAAATATAGATATGCTTTACTTAATGACCATTTAAATTTGAGATCACTTAAACAATCGCCATATTGCATATCCACCACTGACAAACCCATGTTTTCTACTTGTAACTTTAGATAAATCTTAAAACTTACATTAATTTCCTAGGTGAACATTGTTCTTAATTCATTACTTTAAAGGTCCCTCTTCAGATCCACTTGTCATTCGAATGGTTATTTTCACCAACATGCAGTTCCGTATCATACAATAAAAGCATTTCAAGTTACCATTTTACATCACCATTTCATATTACGCTCATAAATATATAAGAATGTGAGAATATATCAGACGAAAAAGGAATGTTCTTCAGAAACAACATTCTTCAGCCGAGGAATGTTTGAACAAGATATATAACAGTTCTCGTATTTTGACAAGCTTCACTACCTTATTCACACAACTGTCATACGCATTGATGAATAATCTGAATGTTTACCTAAATACTCTCATGGATATATATTTCTGATACTACAATTCATCAGAATCTCTCTTGCTTGAATTTTGAACGATCTGTGGTTAGTTGAGTAGAGAATGTTATCAGACATAATAAATGACTGCAAATACGACAATTTACCACTCTCTTCTCTAGTGCATACTAGTTTATCTGAGTCTGCATTGACTACGGTTACGTTAACTGCCTTTAATTTGGCAAAAACAATCATTCTGAAATTTTGTATTGAAATGACAGCCATATTTTGCATGTAACTATCACTTCTAAATAATTTGTGTGTCTCATTTGAGGGGAGATGAACACAGAAAATGTCTTGGAACTGCATCCAACAGATCAAATCTCTGTCTAGAGAAATATGTGATATATACTTATTACCTTTTGGGTTATACCATATACGCCCAGTGTCATTTATGGCAAGCTTTGACACCATTCCAATATGCTTGCGCATTGTGTAAATTATTTGATCTTTATATAATGTCATATCTTTTATACCTTTCACTTTTAGGTGTACATATGAAGCTGATTCTCCAATGGTTATTTTCATTATGTTATGAGGAGTTGACCAGAATATAGCGTCTGTGTCTTTATCATACACAATACAGTAAATATATCCGCTAATGTTAATACCTGTCTCGTGTGTATTATTTGATGTCATTGATCCTCTCAAAATCTTCCAATTAAATGCTCTATCATTCAATGTTAGGAGAAAGGATAATGGTTTTTGGTCAGGTGTTTTAACATTCTTGCCACTGAAATTGTTTTCCTTGTCTGTAATGGAATTTCCTGAAGTTATGTTGATGTTCTTGAATCGTTCCTCTGCCTCAAGTCCGATAAGGGTGCAACTTGTGGTTGCACTGCATCCAACTTCGCACTTGAGAATGATGCCATGTGTCCTTAGAAAGAAACTGTCTGTTCCATTTAGGCTGATAAGCAACAAAGCCAACATCATCAGGACCGCGTGTTGTCTTGTTGCAGCCATCACCATAGCTTGCCAGATCTGGAATCACTGAAATTCAAACGCGGCAGACTTTTTAAAGTAAATATACTTGACTTTCTAAATTATTTGAATTACCTTAAAAACTAATTCGCATCTGTCATTATTAGTGATCTTTTTTCAAATCAGACACTTATATTGATTTTGATTTAACATAAAGTAACATGAATATACTTTGTCTTTTCTTAGTTAATTGTTTTAGCTGAAATAAACATGGGATTTATGTGGTAATTACAAATGAGTAGAAGCAGTAACACATATTACCAAAAGTGATGTCCTAAAAACATGGCCTTTCTGTTGAAACTAGATAAGCTCCAAATACAAACTAGCATTGGTATGAAAAGTTTCCTAAAACTTTTTCCTCTTTCAGTTGATCTTGAACTTGATTTGTTTTAGAATAGTTAGATTTCCTGACTATGAATGATAAACATATTCCGTCTCGTTCCAAATCCTGTCCCATTTAGCGACACTGTGATGTGTTAAGGTTTATTTAGAACAACATTTTCATCAGCTGTAAGGCTAGAGAGTGATCAATATATCTGACCGGGATTCTCGAAAATATAGTAAAAATTCTGTTTTCCTCATAAGGGCCAAAAGCCCAAATAAGCTTATAGCATCGTATTTTGTATTCTATTTGATCTTCCCCTTTTTAATCCCTTAGATTCATGTTCAAGGAATCGTTTTTACAATGTTACAAAGATTAGCATATCTCTTTATGACCTTTGCATGTTAAAGCACAACTCCCGGGTGATTTTGCTCCAACTTTGCATTGATAAGTTATATGCGATCAAAACAATACAACTCTTTGTCATCACAATCAAGTGTCAAGGCGAAAAAACTGTACTGTTTACGTCACTTTGTGACGTGTCGGCCATTTTGTTTTACGGAAAGGACTGGAAAAGTCTTGATTGTTGTCGATGCGATGTGTGACGTCAACTGTGGAACACACGGCCTGCAAACTGGCGTCTGTTGTATTATGAGCACTGACAGACAAATAAACACTGAGGCTTGTAGCGGCCAAACCATTTGACAAATCCATGTAAAAACTTGCAAGATGTCTGTACATAACTTTCGGAAGCAATAGTAAAAAGGAATAACCCCAACATTGACAATACAATTTGATAACTATCTATTAACCAACCTGGAAGTGAATTCCTTCAAAGGAAACGTAGAGCGAAACAATGCGATTTTCAGTTCAAATACATTAAGGAAAACATCGGTTTTTTATTTATAAAAACATAAACATAAACAATTTCTAATGTATGCGGGTTTGTTTATCATTGAAATTGCGTCTTTTGTTTCTGTCTTTTTGTAGTTTGATTTTCCAAAATACAGCACGATACCAAAGTCTGGGTTAGAAAGTCTACTTCCACAGAACACCGACAGGAAATACCAAATTATAAGAAATATTTATTTTATTTTACATTATACTTATAAAGGGCAGTTATCAAAATAATATGTTGTGAATTGCATTGTAATGTCATAACAGGTGGACGTGAAAGCGTCAAGAATATCCAGCCTTGTATAATTTTACAATTTCACTAAATATCTATAAATATCATATTAGTTACCGATCAGGCAATCATGTTACGATATGCGAAGTCTTTATCTAATATATTATCAAAATAAAATTTCAATTGATTATATCTGTATTTAATAAATGTTTTTATCAGTAATTGATATTCAATATCAAGGTTTCTGTCAATAATACTGTAGTTCAGAGTTGTGAAATTAAAAAGAGTTCTTAATTTTTTCTCTATGTTAATAAGATGCTATTCTGCTGTAAGCTGGGGAATATAAAAAAAAAGATGGGGAATATGAAAAAAAAATGTTCAAATTTGTTTATCAAATGAATATCATATTTAACCTCATTATAGAATTATTAGAAAATGTGAATTATATATTGATATCAACATTTTTGCAAAAATCAAATTCGTAATTCCTCCACACAAAGTTTTCCCCTTAAGTCCCGTCAATGACACAAAATGTTTATACAGGCATAGAAATCATTAACAATAAATATTTTCCATAAATAGTGTTCCATTTCCACTCAGGAATATCAATTGTTACAAATTGCCTGTACTCATGCTATTCATTGATTTCCAATCCTTGTAAATCCTGCTCTCTACCACTGAGGATGACTTTGTATACATTGAAATGAATAAAAAAGATTTGGAAAAAAAAAAAAAAAAAAAAAATTCAGATGTTGGCGCCTTCTTATAGCTGATCTTCTGGGGATATGCACATAGCATACACATTTTACTTCATTTGATTTTATTGTTGTTTTTCTAATTGTGGACTTTATTGAGCATTGCTTGTAAAAATAATATTAAATATTGTTCTGAATTCTGAACCAATACATTCACATATATGTATACTAGATATTAATGGAATAGAATTATTCCTTAATTGTTTCAGACCTCTTGGTAAAAACATATAATTGTTAATAAATTAAATGTTTTTCAAATTCACATAAACAAGATAATTGACTGATGAAAAGAAGTTTTTGTGTATATCAAATAAATACTTTTAATGTTGGAAATCAGAGTACAAACATAGTACAAATGTTGTCCAGAAAAGATACTCCAAATATTTATACCTGTGACTCATTACTACTTTGAGTGATTGCTCAAGAAAATATGACATATTTTGGTTTGAAATAAAGAAAATAAATGTGCCGTTCATTAAGATAACAAACAATTTTCAATATTGAACATGAAACATTTTTTAATGTAACATGTATTCCTATTTTTAAAAGAAAACAGTGCCTCATATTTGTAAATAATGGACATATTCATATTAACCTAAACAAAACATATACATCATCAATGTCCAGGAAATCCCTGGATAAATATAAATTTTGTTGCCAAATGAATATCTCCATTTTATGTTTCACATAAAACTATTCTTGAATGATGGAACATTCTCTTCCAATAAACATTAATATAATTGTGTATTTATTAAAATTGAAACGAAAACAATTACTTCCTTCATTGTTTGCATGAGCTTCAAAGTAAGTAAATACCGGTAGTAAATGTGACTTAAATGTTAATTAGTGATGCCAGATTACGAATTTGAAATTGGACAACAGACTTTAAATTCGATAAATCATATTTACAACGTATATTGTTGTACACTGATGTAAATGGTGCTATGGTCTATATGCCGTTTATCAGGAAATGCATGCGGCGAAAACGAACTAAAGGCAAGATACTGCAAATATGGAGAGCCACGTTTCGAAAGACGGGCAGATGATATTTTTTTAAGGCTAATTATTGAACTATGTTAACACATGCAAAAGGAAGTTTAATATGAAGAAGGTAAATGAAAGATTCAATACACAAACAGATGATAACATATCAGGAAAAAAGACACAACGACTCACTCACCAGAGTCAAGCAGTGAAGAGCACAGCTTTTCCGACTTTGACATTGTCAATATACCGGATAATCGTTTCCATAAAATTTGCCAAATAATCATATAAATTTTCCTCCACTTAGAATATACTTTCATACAGCAGATATTAAAATGTAATCACTAAAACTTTGTTTGATGGGCCAATATCGACAAGAACATGATCACTGAAATAAAACATGGTTTTGTTTACGTTACTAATGGCGGCTAAGTCACTCATGTTTTCCACAGTAGACGTCACATCCGGGAAAATCTACAGAACAACATGATCAAGGAAGGAAACTTATTATTATTTATAAAATGGCAATTAAACACTTTTATGATAAGTTTAAAATTATAATGACCTCACGTAAATTCCTTATATGAACAATATATCATGATGACATGATCATAAATGTACAGTTTGGCTTGGATAGATTAGTCTAAATTATCCGGGAGTTGCGCTTTAATATATGACATACATGTCGCAGTTGTCATCTATACAAATAATCACTATATATACAACACTTTATTGTCCGCAGTACATACAGACATATTGGAAATTTGGTTTGTGCTTTGTGCATTTCGATAATATTTTCATTTCAGACACTGAAATTTAATCTATGAATATGCTTGCAACCCACTTTAAAGGGGCAGTAGCATGTGTTATGGGGGATATAAGGTGATGTCAGGAAATTGAAAATAAACGGTTCCAAATGAAAGACAATGTCATTAAACTAAAAGAAGCAGTAGTAAATCGAATATAAAATTTAAAAATTCAGCCATGCAATTTCCTGTTCTTATACAAAATGAATAAAAGGTATTCACACCAAAATGGCGACAGATGGACGTTATGTGAATCTTTATAATTCGTTCACTGACTATGGATGATTGGTTTATGTCATGAACTATTTGACGCAATCAAAGAAACACATTTAGCATTAACTTACAATTATCAGTGAACAATTGAAAATAAATATTTTGTCAAAAACGTGCTACTGCCCCTTTAAAATACTACATAATTTCAAGATTTGTAATATTCCTAAACTTTAGTCTAAAAAAATTATAAACATTTTTTTCAATACCTTGTGCCTTTGTTGTATTTTTGTTAACAAAGGCTGCTGAATAAAGATGATTTCAACCTACTCAGGTTGCTTAGAACAGACATAGTTTTCACAACCTGCGGAACATGTGTCAGTCTTGAGATGAAAACCCTTTTCTTGCAAAGTCCTATTATGGAGAAAAAAAAGATGATGATGATGATGATGATGATGATGATGATGATGATAATGATGAGGGTGATTTAAAGGGAAAGATATTCCTTGTTTAGGCTACACAAATTAATTTCCTTTTGCAACTGACTGAAAGGTGTTATCTCAAACATTGCTTCCAACTGATTGGTGTCATACCTTAAGTACTCTTGCAACTACCTGTAATTATGTTATTCGAAGGAACAAAATAAACTTGAAATGGCCCTTGCAAATTATATCAAGTTATTGTTTCAGTTTTGAAATTTTTATCAACTCTTTAAGCTTTACAATATTGGAACTTAATGATGTAAGACAATCTCTTGTAGTCGCTATTTGCCCACTTATGCATTGAGCAAGAAAAAGGTGAACTAAGATAATACTTCTCTACAGTATTTTTAAATGTGTTTACAAATACCTTAAACTTTATTTTTCGTTAATTTTGCAATTATTACTTCAAGAAATAAACATAATTGCATCAAGACATATTTATATTTTTTTTCAAAACAGAAAAAGTAGAAATATAAATGAAACTTTATGTGAAAGTGTTTAATTTCAGAAGCAAAAGACGAAAGGAGAACATTTTCCAAACGAAATTGCCTTTTTACTCTAAATGAACATAATAATGCCAATTTCAAAACAAATCTCAAAGATTAAAAATGTGCTCAAGAAACTAATAAACAGAAATAAAAATATAAAAATAAATTCTTTTTGAAATATTCTAATACTTGTCAGTGATATAAAAGATAACCATTTTGTTTCTCGTTAAAGTAACAATATATTCGTTTAAGAAAATGGCCAATCAGTATTTGATATGACAAACATAAGGTCTGATTTTGACTCGTCAGTGATGAGGAATCCATAAGAACCGATATGTTATCTATCTATATATTAATGTGTTCTTAATTGAATAAACAATAAAAAGTAAAATTTACTGCAACAAACAAGATATTTTATTAACAGAATAATAGTCATTCAAATGCACATTCTTTGAGACAAATTGGGAATTTAATTCAGAAAACAATGAGGATTTACACCGGCCGTCAACGTTTTTGTAGATGTGACTGCTTAATGGATGACAGTAAATCTTCATTCAGATGACAATCTTTTGCAAATCCCAACATCATCAGAAATAATGAATAAAGAGACAGGTCAGTGACTATTGGGTTTCAACATAAAAGCAGCTAATTAGGCCATAGCTGATTAATCTATTTGTTTTGTTGCTAATGATTTCAACTACATACAGTTTAAAAAATTCACACTTCTTGATACTTGTCCCTTTGACATTCTTCAACGACATTTTGGATTTAATGTGAGTTGATTACACTTTTCATAGCAAATACTCGTTTGAAGTGTTCTGAACCAAGCGTTTTAACTATTGATCGGATTTTACATCACTAAACACTAACAGAAGTTATATTGTAAAATTGATTATCTTGAGCATTTTTAACAATGAGAAGGAAATGGTATAATATAGCAAAAGGGTCAAATAATTATTGTGCAGTGACAAACATTCTCGTGTTATCAATGAACTATTTATGTTCAAATACACTTGGATATCATGCCATGTCATAGCATGTAATCACGAAAATATATAAAGCTGTCAACTTTTGTAAAACAAATAATGGAAGGAATTCATACATTGACTTTTGAACAGTGTAGAGTGTTGCAAACTTCTTCAATACGGATTATTTATGACTCATTTGATATGAAAAAAAATCACAATTTCGGGTTCAAAATTCATTTCATCAAAATGCACAACGATAGTTGATAATTAATTAATTTAAGTTCCAAATTACAAATATTGTTTCATTTATACATAGGCAAAAGGAGAAAAATCTTATATCATGTAAGCTCATTTCCCTGTTATCCTTTTGGTCGACAGACGGTCATGTAACACTCGACAGAAAGTTATATTGACTCCAAATCCAAACAAAGTTGGCTTGAGTTACTGTAAAGACGCGATGATGTCAAACAGTTGTTTGATAACGCTAGAGTTATCATCATCAGTCTATAATTGTAGAATGTCATATCAGGATTGTTAAAAGCAGGATTCAATTAAACACTTATTGTTTATGACACTGAGGGAACAGTTGCAGTTCTTATTTGATTACTGTTGTAAAGAAATAAACTTATGAATCAATACACAAAAATCCAAAAAATCAAAGTTTTATTTCTATAAACATCACATAATTGTAAATGAATACACCTGATATTTAGTTTAATATTAATATACATCTATATTCGGATATAAAGTTTGTTTAAAGCAGCCGACTTTTGAAATCCAATTTCTACAATAATCTGAAAAAAAGATAATTTTAGAGTTGTTGTGTCGATAGGCTTAAAAGACTGATAAGTTCTTTAGAGTTAGTTCAAACAAAGGGTAATACGGTACAGATTGAACAACATAATCAGTTTCAAAACAACAAACAAGATTACAAATTAATTATCTCATACCATATCACTATACTCATACATATGAGCATTATATAATACTTCTTGACAGATAATGAAACATCATTATTCCATGTAATGTATATATTATTGCTATGACTTTAAGTAAACAGATTGTATAAGAAATAAATTGTAAAGACTGACTATGCATGTCGACTATCAATGTAGATACATAACAACATTAAGATTGATTGAAGTGAACAACACAATCAACAAGTCTGAGGAAAATGTTTTGAGATTGTCAAGTAAAAGTTTGATAACACAAACTGTGGTTAGAATATAACACATTATAGCATATTATTTACTTACAATCTAAAACGCCTGTTTGAAGTGAATTTGATTTGGCTTTGTTTGGTGCCAAATGTATCGATTTAATTTTACTTTATTTTCTGAAACATATCCCATACTCTCTGCAACACTTACGAATAATCCAATCACGAACAAGTTATGGCAGGATGTGCAAGCAATGCTTGATTGTTAACAATGCATGATCGAAAGTTCTATGTTGTGATGTTCTGTCAATTATTCTAATCCTAAGGGTACTAAATATGTCAATGCAATGTTCCTGTAATGGCCAAGTGCAAGCCTTCCATAATGTCCACAAAAGCCGAAATTCGAGTTCAATGTCAATAAATTATCTATTTATTACCTTCAATGGAGTCATATTGGGGTTCATATTTTTCATTTGATGCCCTAGGGCAACAATCACTTTTCATTTTGAAGTCGTGTTATAAACAATGTTTTGGACGTCACAGTAACCTATGACGTTGTGTCCTGTAGGGGTTGGTAGCGGCTAGTCCGCCTATGCTTAAAGTGACTGTGAATATTTTCTTTAATAGTGTGACTGCGGTAACAAACAGTATGACATACTATGTTTATGACACTCGTGCTTAATAATTATCAGTATATCCCTCGATCTCGCCTGGGAAGTACGTAATAAAGGCACTCGTGTCATAAACATAGTACGTCATGGATAGTCATATACTGTCCTCTATTTTATACTAACAAACCACAGTTATCCTCTTGTCTGTTTTAGATTGACCATATGGTACACCCACCATAGAAAGCGATATGTATGTCATTGACGAAAAAGCATCATCACTAGAAATACACCAACATAAAGTTGCCGTTAATCATCACAGAAAGGTGTGTTTTTCCAGATATACTTAACAAAGTCCGGTGCTTGCTGACATAGTTCGAATAGATCAGAAACATTGAAAATAACATTTGCCTTGCAGATAAATGGCAAAACATTCTGCGATATCAGCCTATTTCTACCAAACACCTTACATTAATATCTTAATGGGGCAGTAGCACGTTCAGCAATGCGATTATTTTCTCTTTAAAAAAAATTAATTAAAGATGTTCACACAAAAATGGCTGCCAATGGACTTTTATGAACCTTTATAATTTTTTCTCTGACTTAGTAATACATTTAACATTAACGTACGATTAACAGTGAAAACTTTTAAATATAAAACTTTCAAAAAACATGCTACTGCCCCTTTAAGTCTTGCTTAATGACATCCGTGGCCCAACGCTTACGCTAGATCTTAGTTATTTCATTGGATGGTTATATAAAAAATTGTTTTGTCTTAATGTTATATTAGGTATGGTTGAAACATAATGATAAATACGACAATGAAGCAAGATAGATGGATGACAGATGTCATTGCCTTATTCACATTACTGTCATATGAACTGTTGAATACTTTGTATGTTTACCAAAATACTCCCTTGAAAATATATGTTGGATACTACAATTCTGAAAGATCTCTTTTGCCTCGACTTTAACTGATCTTAGGTAAGTAGAGTACAGAATATTATCAGACATAAGAAATGACTGAAAAGATGAAGGTTCACGATTCAATGTATGTTCTCTACTGCATACTAGTTCATGTGAATCTGTATTAACTACGGTTACATTTATTGCCTTAACATATTTATTGGCAAACAGAATCATTTTAAACTTTTTTAGCGAAATGACAGCCATTATTTGTATGGGTCTTTCACATCTTAATATTGCTTGTGTCTTATTTGAGGGTAAACTAGCACATAAAATGTTTTTATAGCTCTGAACCCAACAGATCAAATCCCTATCTAGAGACATATGCTTAATAGGCTGCTTGTTGTACGAGGAATACCATATAGATTCAGTAGCATTATAGGTAAGTTTTGACATCATTCCAATATGCGTAACACTTGCGTAAATTATCTGATCTTTATATATTCTCATATCAAATATATATCTTATTTTAACATGTTTATGTGAAACTGATTCACTGAGGGTTCTTTTCATTATGTTGCGGTTATTGGACCAGAATATTGCTTTTGTTTCTCTGTCATACAATATACAATATATATACCCATTAATGTGAATACCTGTCTCCTGTTTGTTGTTTGATCTTATCGATCCTCTATAAACAGTCCATTTTCTTAAATTATTGACATTCACCATCATGAGAAAGGATAATGGTTTTTCATCAGCTGTTTTAACATTTTTGCCACTGAAATGGGTTTTACGGTCTTTGATCAAATTTCCTGATTTCATGTTGTTCTCCACTCGTTCCTCTGTATCAGTTCTGACAAGGATGCAACCCGATGTTGCAGTGCATCCAACTTTACACCTGATGATAATGCCATGTGTCATTATACAGAAATAACATGTTCCAATAAGGCTGAGAAGCGAGAAAGCCAACATCATCAAGACCTTTGATTTTCCTGTTGTAGCCGTAAGTCTACCTTCCAGGTATGGATACTCACTAAAATACAAAACCAGTCAGTTTTATTGTAGAAAAATATAATTAAAATACAATTTGTGAATTAAATAACGATTGCGTGATTATGTCACTGGTGATCAAACCTGGCTGTGTTTTAGATAGGATATATTATCAAGATATATAGACATAATTTGTCTTAAACTCAGTTGCTGAAACATAGAAAATAATGAGATGATTAACGGAAATGTAATCATAAGTAAGAAAGCAAAAAGGTACTTTCTAAAAATATCTTTCTTTTTAAGCTAAAGCTCTAAATAAAAAAACGGCGTCGTCGTCGGCAATGGAGAACTACACTAGTGTTACAGTATAAATCCTACGGATCTGTAAAACATAACATCCAAACTTGGAGAAAAAATTGTTGATGGAAATTTTCATTTAACAACAATCTGGAGAGGGGGGGGGGATGTTCTAAACCCTCTTGTTCCTACGCCCTGTACCAAACAAGTAATTGGCAAAGGTAGACAAAATGACAGTCAAAGTATAAGAAATTTAACCTTAAATTAAAAAAAAGCAAGGAATTTAGACTAAAAGCATTATTTTTTCACATTGTCACATAATAAATACAATTGACATTGGTATCGCTGAGAAAATATTCTAGTTTGGCATTGTCAGAAATGCGTACTGAAAGACATTTTTACAGGAAACAAACAGTATCTGAGAAAGCTAAAGAAGACAGGAAGATTGGATGTTGAAGAAGTTGATGGCCTATGGATCATTGACATGGCAACGACTATACGAACAATCAACAAATTGCGCAGAATGACGGATTTTCAGTCCTTCGTAAACCGTTATGATAAACTCTGAGCTTCTGCGATGAGTTTAACAAAATAATTCACAAGAGCAGATAATCCGTAATGCCAAGCAGCGAGTTGGTTATTGTTTTTCTTACCTAGAATCATTTTGATGGGTAATAATGGAAAGAAAAAGACAGCATTAATAAATAACACTCAACGGGTAAAGTTGTACTCATATGCCCTTTGTTGTTTCCTCACTACTTTTTGATTAGTACTATGTAGGTTACCCTTTAATTTGATATAGTTACTATTTAATATGGCATTTCATTGCCCAATTTGTTTGTTACAATAAGACATTAATATAATTTAACACGTTGTCGCAAAACCAGAAAGAAGAAGCAAGACGTATCCTTTGATGCGTTTAAGAAGAATGGAAAGTTATGACGTCACTGTTTGACGTCATAAAAACAGTGACGTCATGTTTTTATGACGTAAGGACAGTTCAGACGGCAACTCCTCAACTGCGCCCCCTTGAAGATTCAAAATTATATTCATTGCAATGAAAAAATCAATCGGTTTTGATGTCGTGTTAAACTGTTGTAGTTCAAAATTTAGGTTTAAGATTGTTATATCTCTCAACTGATATAGAACATCTAAGCTTATCATGAATAGGGGTAAAAAGTTCCCTGTACCACCAAAATGCGAGTTATTTTCAGAAAAAAAACTTTTTGAAAAAAAAGCTTTTTAAAACTTTTGTTTTGAAGTAAATGGACGCGACAGGGGGGTTTTCTTATAAGTTTTGGTGTCTTACAGTAAAAATTACAAATTAATTTCCATGAAGGATATTTATGGTATTTATAACCTATACCATCAAATTTCTACATTGCAAATTTTGTGAATTCAAATATTCTGGCCAAAAAGCGTTTTGAAGGAGCTTAATGTATATATATAGAGGATACTAAACGACCTTCCAATTAATACCATTTTTATTAAACGAGTAAATGATTTTCCATAAAACGAGCAAAAACGAGTTTGATACCAAATCATTCACAAGTTTAATAAAAATGGTATTAAATGGAAGGAAGTTTAGTATTCTAAAAATCACGCAAACTTGTCGAAAATTTGCTGAAACTAACAGTTACGTGACTTGGCACCCAATGTGACGAAGCCTTACATTGTGACGTCACAACAGTTCACTTCTGTGATGTCATACTTGCATTGTGATATTACACTAGTTTAATATTGCCGTATAAATATCACACTGCGGTATCTTACACGGGCGTGCAATAAAGAGACATTATAAAATCCCACTCTATTTACAGATATAAAGTACTTAACAACACATATGCCTATCGCAGTCGCCTCTCTTGAAAAGTTTCCAAAGCCCCTGTGTGTAATTCAATCAAAAGTACCTTACCTTTATGAATATTTCTCAGTGACGAGAACCTTTGTACTGAAGCCAGTGACTCTCCAATGTTACCAGAAATGGGTTCTGATAAGGATACGAAGTCTGTTCTATATATACTGTATCTAAGTGAGCATTGGTTTTATATTTATGTTTAATTTTCATCAACAATCAGCCTGTAATAGAAATATAATTGCATCTTTTATCTTGATATACAAGAACGTGTTCATGTGTAAGTGCATTTTTTCCGGAAGTTAAAGGTGCAAATAAACAGAAGGTGATAAGTTTAACTATCAAAGACAGCCTTCTCTTTTCATGTATAAAAATTTGAGAGAAAAAAACATCAACGAAATAAGATTAAATGACATTTCATTACTTTTGCATTTTTTGTATGAGGCCATTTTAAGTTTGATGGTAATTTGTGTGTGTTTGAACTATTTTCGTCTTGTTTTCATCGGTATTTTGTGATAAATAGTTTCCATTTTGGAAGTATACATCCTTTTTGCATTGTTAACAAATGATTTCTTTTTAAATTCATATGTGTTTTTGAATTTGTATATCAATACATCAATTATTGATATGGTGATTATATTGAATGATAGAGATTTTAAGTTATAGAAAGTAACTTTAACAGATTTGTCTGCTGAATCTCTCTGAATGTATGTAATATCAGGAAATATATATTGTCTTTTAGTCATTGAAGTATTTGAAAATATTTTATCCTTTCTTTGATCAGAGATACATGCGTTTTTAAATAATCTTAGATTGTACGAGTTTATATAATGCCACTTTAGGTTGAATTATTTCCAGATATTACAGAGGTAAAACAATAACAGTTGAGATAAGGACAAAATAGTTTATCTCTGAAAAACCGAGTCAAGCTATCATTGATTATCATTTGTAGACCTACTCATGTCTTTACTGATAACCATTTGTTTTTCTCATATGCCTTTAAATTGGTGACTTACTGGAATTTGAAATTAAAATATCTAACAGTATTGTCAAAACATGTTGATTACATATAATTGGGATTGAGTTCGGGAAAACAGGAGTCTTAGGCTCTGCAGATCATCAGGTCTTGATTATTTCTTACATCTTACATTAAAGGGGCAGTAGCACGTTTTAAGGGGAATATAAAGTGATGTCAGGAAAATAAAAATAAATGGTTCCAATCTAAAGACAATGTATTTAAACTAAATGAAGCAGTAATAAATCAAACATATAATGTAAGGTTAAGCCATGCGATTCCTTTTCCTTCACAAAATGAATAAAAGGTGTTCACACAAAAATGGCTGCCAATGGATTTTATGTGAATCTTTATAATTTGTTCTCTGACTATGGCTGATTGGTTTGTGTAATGAGATTTTTAACACTATCAATATAATACATTTAGCATTAATGTACAATTATCTTTCAAAAATTGAAAATATAAAATCGTCAAAAAACGTGCTACTGCCCCTTTAAAATACATTATGTACTATTGTATTGGGAGGCGACCTTCATTGACTACCTGTAAGAACACTGAAGTAGGTTTTCTCATTTGCATCAACTTTAAATGTCTGCATCTCAAAAGTCAAACTATTTGTTTCAAGTTTTGTTAATAACCATACCTGCCTGGGGTTACTGATTTCTAAAGTTAAATAACAGACTGTTTACTTTTGTAGATTTGAAAATTTCTATAATTTTTTTCTTGAAGAATATTTCAACTGAAATTTACAAGGACAAACAATTTTCAAGCAATAAAATCATCCAAGACAACATGTCATATATTTAAACCTGATCCATCTGACATAATGTTATTCACATTTTTGACACCTGCTTTTATTTTGCACATCAAAGCTCAGCACAGATTTATTTACCAGTATGTCAGTAACTGCTGTTTATTCTTTTTTTCTAACAATAATGCATATATACGATTTGAAAAACAATTTACAAATGTTTTATAATATTTTAAGTAGCTTATATCCGTTTTGGGCAAGTACCCTGAGTATGTTTAATAAATTACAAATTTGCAAGAGTTGATTCAAAGAAGCATCTTTTACAAAGCATTAAAACTCTAAGAACCAATGAAAGCTTGACTGTCATGTGTTGTTCATCAACAGGGAAGTGAACCTTTTTAAATTGAATTCAAAGAGGCAAATAATGTGATCTTTATTTGAGACCATTTTTGTAAGATTACATTTACTACTTGAATAATCACAATTAAGATGATCATTTGCAATATTTTCTTTTACTGTTACGGGGTTTTTGTCGTTTGATTTTCGGTAAGGTTTTAGTCTTCCCTAAGTTAATATGCTTTCCTAATTAAGTGGTTTATACCTTCAAGGTATGTAACTGTATACTTTAGAATCAATGTTTCGTTTTATCTTTATTGATTTTAACATTGAATATATATTCTTGTTGGGATTCTGTAAATACAGTTTCCTCTTTCTTTGTTAATTACATATGTTACTTCTTTTAGCAAGAAATGACAACAGAATTAGCAAAAGCAATTTATCAATTGAACATAGTATCAATCTTTTATCACCGTTATCAATATCATTAAGATAGGTGTGAAAATGAAAACTTGAAAGTTACATTACTCCAGGAGATACTATTAAACAAAAACAATGAAAGTTCCTAGTGCAATTAATTTGATAACAAAAGTAAATGAGCAAAAAAACAACACGATAATGCCTACATAATACAAATTTATAATTTAAAGATTTCCCAGCAAAATGTTGACAGCATGATTGACCGTAGAGCAACACATTCTTCCAACCAATGTCCATTTGACAGAATTGAGGAGATCAAAAATATTTTTACCTGTTAAGCAAATCTCTTCATTTAAATAAAGAATACTACACAACGTCCTGTATAATAATATTTTTATGAAACGAGTGAGTGGTTTGGTATTTATAGAGGGAAACTGATTTAAATACTGATACCATTCAACAGTTTCATAAAAATGTTTTTGAATGGACAGAGTTTAGTATATTATTTGTAACTTACTTAATTATTTTAGAAATTAAAAAAAAAAATTGCCGACATGACAATCGCTTCTTTTGCATATTGCTTAACGATTTTGATGTAATCATGACGTCATGTCATTAGTCAGGATATTATTAAACAGTGTGTAATAACTTTGTGGATTTACTAAACAGTAATATCTTCAACGGGCGAGTAATAATTTGGTATACACAACATTTCCCTCCTTTGATTTTTAGTAGATTTGATAATGATATTAATTCAACAGTTTCCTTTGAAAAATGTAAAAAAAGAACATAACTTTGTTGTATAGTATGTTAAATCTCAAATTAAAGTTCTCACGAAAGTTTTTAGTTGTTGCTTATGGCAAGACAATGTTTAATCAACAGTAGCAGTTCTAAATCGATCATACAATATTAAGTTATGCTACACGAGGTCATACGTGACATTAGGTAGTTTCTATTTACTTGCTGTGACTGGATAACTGAAATCCCGACCTCGCCTTATCCAATTAAAATACCAATTACTCAAAATGCTCAATGATGACAAAGTGTCATCATTCAGTTTCCTTTAGTATATACCTTAGGGGTTCAATAGCTGCAAAAATATATTCTATGGACGCACTTTCACGGTCATGATAGCTGGCACCAAATCTTGCATAAACTGATAAGCACTTGATTAATCCCATTGAGAGCAAGTTCGTGTTTCTCAGGTGCAAATGTACCGTGACCAATCTGTCTAAAGCCAAAATGTTGTCGTATTTCCTCCCATGAGAATAAATTGACTACACTACATTATTGAACAGCTACAGGTCTGATTTGACTGGCCGAAAATTACATTTGCTTATTAAAAATCAATGTCAAGAACATGAATGACGCCAGTTTTGCGGATCAATTGTCAGCTACTCTCATTAGTTTAAGTACATCGTTTTAATCTTTATGATTTCGTCATTAGCGACAACTTGTTCAAAGGATGTAAGACTGGTAAGCCTTATATTTTGGGGAAATTGCCTAAAGAATGAATCTAGTTGTTTGAAATGTGTAAGTTTTATATGAAACAGACCATTTTGTCAATTCATATGACCCGGACCATTCTCATCCCACAGAGGCAAATCAAGACGAAATGTTGATTGAGGCTCTGTTCTTAAATGCCGAGTTTGTGGGGGTAGAATGGGAGATGCTTGACTGGAGGTACTTTTTCTGCCAGGGGGAAATGCGGAACCTACGGATTTCAGCGAGTTAGAACAGAGGCTGTATCAACATTCCATGAAACAGGAAGTATTACAAACGCATCGTTAAATATAAGAAATATATTAATGAGTTTTGTAATTTATGTAGGTCCATAATTAACCTAGACGTCTGGGTTATATTAACGTTGATGATCCATGTTCCTGTTAACGAAATACATCAAGAATTACAAAAATTAGATTTAATATCTATAAGATATAGTGATAGAGAAGAAAAAATACAAAATATTGTTTTCACAAGCAAAGGAATTTTTTATGATCTGCAGAAAAGTTTGGTTTTAGAATTTTGAATCTGTAAGGATTCATCGTCATAGCAAAAGCACATCACCATTAGAACGAACTGAACGTTCACAAGTGGATTAACAGTACAAACCAGTGTTAAACTAAACTAGGTTTGTGCAACGTAAATGATAATTTGATGGAAGGAAAGGGACTGTAATTGAGTCATTTTGTCATTAGTAGCCACAAAGCTGTCATAGATAATTCCTTTCTACATATATAAAAGTAGTTTAGTTGATATTAATATGGCAGAGAGTCTAATGTGTAGTGTAATCACATCAAAGAGTTAACTTTACATATGCCATACATCTATGGTATGGTTAGGTAAACACACATTTAAACTTCAACTTACACAGCTAGTGATACAGAAGTTTCATATCAAAGAAGTTATAAATAACCATGTTGGCAAACGCGAAACATTAAACATTAAAACAATTCTTGTAAATTCTGCTTTCGAAAGTATAAAATCTTTTTTTATAATAAATGTGAAAATTGAATTTAAAGACAAGTTATTAGTTTATTAGTGCTTCCACTATATGAGTTCACTAACAAACACAAGTTTACAGAAAGATTTTGAAAAGTATCTTATTTTGTACCATACTATCTTGATAATTCTTATAACTCAAATATGACTTAATTTCTATTCAAAGGATTTTCAAAAGGTTATGTAAGTATCATACCAGTGCAAGTCTAAATTGTTAAAATATCGTCATTATGTTCACATGACCTTGTGTCATCCAATCACCTGGAAGAATTCAGAGTATTATGTTGTATAACCTTCACGTGAGGTGTTTTTGGAAGGCATACCAATCCCATTTAAAAGCAATCAAAAACGAAGCATATCGCTAAAATGTCAAAGTCCGAATTAATGTTAGAATAAGTACTTTCTTTGTTTAATAACACAGAAGTCAATCACTCAACAAACATGTAAAGGCATTCCTTTCAATAATTGCAGAAAACCCACATTAGTAATTACCAAAACTATACATACGAAACTAATACGAGCATTCACAAGACACATGTACATGATATTAATTAAACTAAATCATTATAGACATAAATGTCCTGATATCATCAGATTTATCATTAACTGATTATCAACAGACATGGTAATCAGATGCGACGAGAAGGATTTCCTTTTGATATTGTATTTTGCCAGTCAACATGTGTTGAAGTAAGGATGTTATATAACTTATGAAGACATTGCACTATTTTATTCTTCCATACTTCCAAAAAACAATAAGGAATATTGTTAACGGATATCTGTATGATATTGTATACTTAACATGCAGCTTCTGTGGAGGTATGAGTAACTTTAATGAGGCATTTGTATATTTTCTTCATTATTTGAGTCATTTATATTAATTTCCTGTAAATTATTGGACAACACTAATCTCAAAAAACATTTTCTGCAATCCAAGATAAATGACAAATCACAAAAAAGAATGAATAAAGAAGAAACTTTCTTCAAAAGGTGACCGTAATTAGAAGAAAAAAAAACCTCTCAGAATATTAAATACAGACTTTGACTCAAAACTTCAAAAGGACATATCAAACATGTTCTACCATGCAAAACTAAACAAGGGTCTTTTCGATATTGCAAACAATCAACACAGACATTGATTGAAAACTAAAAGAAGGAAAACAACTATCTAAACCATCAAACACAGACAAAACTGAAAAAGGACAAACCAAACATGTTTTCCATACAAAACTAAAGAAGACTCATTAATGATTACTCAGACTTTACATCAATTAGGACTGAAAAACTTGAATTATTTAGAAAGTCAATGTAAAATATAAATGTCATTTAAGTGCCTTTTTAGTACAGTAGAGCACGAATATAGCGAACACTCGGATATAGCGAACAAATTTTCAAGTCCCAACCCTATATAATATCATTTAAATTATATGCGTATAGCGAACACCGGATATAGCGAACTTAATTCTATGGCCCCTTGGGGTTCGTTATATCCGAGTTCTACTGTACATCATCTAAAATAATTGATCACAACAATAATGTGAGTTCACCATATTGATTTTGTTAATAAATAACGATTAGACATAGCGTTTCATCAAATATCTGATACATAAAGAGAAAAAGAATTACTACCGTCGCATGTCAGTTTTGCTGAAAAAGTGCAACTTCAAAGTGTGCCTTAAGGACAATTTCTAGACCACCCTCAGTGAAGACTGTTTTCCAATAAATTCTCCAGTGCTTCAGCCACACTTGACAATAGCCTTAGGAGAGAGTATCATCAAATGAGATAAAACACAAATCGTATATGCTACACATTAACAGACGATATATGTGCTGTAAGTTATTAAAAAGTATGATGAATGTCACTGAACCAATTATTGATGCTTTAGATGTTATCAACCTTAATATACTCTTTGAATGATATGTACACCAGATGTTACACAGTTGGATGTTAAATGGGCAGTAGCACGATTTTAAGTGAGAATACAAGGTGATGTCAGGAAAATGAAAGTAAATGGTTCCAATTGAAATACAGTGTGTTTAAACTAAATGCATATGAAGCAGTAATAAATCAGTAGTCAAACTTTGAAAGTTGTATATTCATGTTTTAAAGTTGTGAGTGTCCATGAATTTTACCCTTGTAGGCTTTCTTAGTTTTTTGTTTGTTGTTTGTTGTTAAAATATATACCATGAAACATTTCACGATTATAACTTGACTAAAGCAATGGCTATATCAAAGTGAGTAGGCAGTCATTTTATTAAATATCAATAACTTAATTATCATTGAATGACAAACACTTTTCATGTTTAAAATAACACTTCTTATAAAATCAATGTTTGAAATAATTAAGCGAGAGTTTGAATCATTGTAATTAATTGTGTTCTTCAAAAATTTGTCTGAGATTTCTATGACAGATGCAATCCCAATGCACATCTCTGAAATAAAGAAAATGGTGATTTCTTATAGATTGATTGAATTCTACAAGCAAATAATTACAGAGTCTTTAACTAGCACACTTGTTTGAAAATTTAATGTTTTTGCATAATTGAAGCACAACTCTGGTTGATTCTTGTGACAACAAATAACGAGAGAAATCAAAGCATGCAACTAACGTGTAATCGTATCATCTTCACAGAGTTTTATCTTTTTAAATATAATTTGTTATCTTTAAATACTCTCAACTAAAGTGTGGATAATTTTGAATAAGTACATGTACAAGTACATGATTACCTTCCAAATTTAAAAAAACAAATTCACTGCATTTGGTGCTTGCAAGGCATAGTGTGAATTCGTGTGATTTTAGGCTTTGAAGCTTTGGTACTTTTAGACTTTGGTAAGGATTTGTGTAGTGTATAGGGGTGCAGTGGTTTACATGCTTTTCTCTTATGCTATTAGTCAGAGTAAGAATCCCAGCAGCTACTCAAACATTATAATCGATATACATGTACTGTGTTGTGTCTTGGGATCCTCATTTCATTATCAACATCCAGCTACAAAAATGCCTACCTGAACCATGGAAAAATACGGACAAGTGCTCTCTCTCGCTACACTTGTATATTCAGGGTAAAATTCCATATCTTGTCTGAGTAAGCTCCGTCATTGATCTATGTGTGGTACAAGAAAGATATAGGCATGGTTGTTTTTCGATTCAGCAACTGATATAAACGGTGTTTCCAACATGACATAATCATGTAAGGACTTCTGTTCTTTTCATATATTATCAGATCGATGAATCAAATGGCTTTTCCAGGGTTAACGTTTTTACCAGGCAGTAATTGTCCTTTCCGATTTTCCGATGATATCAACAGCAGTATTTATGATTTCATGTTATCAATAAAACTGTGAAGCAAAGTGCGCTGAACTTTTGAAAATTGTACATAAATGTCTGGCTGTCTGGCAACTTGGCAAATTGCTTTTATCTGGCTGAAGATCTAATTCAATCAATGATAGCACTTGTGGCCATTTACACAGTATGGTCAATCACAAATACTACACGTGCTTAGGACCCAATTGACAGAATGACTTTTCTCAAGCATTATGGCGTACACAGTCAAAAGAGAAAACATTTCACTTTGCTATGAGGGTGTTATTTTAATGCTTTAATAACTTGAAATTTCTAAGTCAAGTCTCAACATTTGTCAATAGCGTAAAATAATCTGTATTAATAATATGTTGATAGATATGAATCCAAAACTTATTAGTTATTTCCTATTGCAAAAATTGTAAAGTCCTTATTTGTTTATCCCAAAAATCAATACCAATTAATCCGTATTATGGAATATTGTCCATGATACTGACTTGACTTGTCATGTTGTTAAAAAAAGCAATCACCACACGAATTAATGTGCATCAATGTGAACCTTTATCCATCTATCTGCAAACCGATATTATTAATGTATTTCCAAAAATAAGAACAAAACGAAGACATTTTTGTATATCTATTAACAATAGATAAATATGTGTCAGAGAAAAGTATAATATGCACTTTTGCTCCAGAATGTCAGGGTCTGTTTACTCAGTCTGGACTCTTTTGATATAAGGCAGACAAGGGTTTCACATTTACCGAGCCCTTATAAACATACCTGACTCTAAAAACTGCTGATGACAATATTATATAATAAGTTATTACACGCCCGTGTAAGATACCGCAGTGTAATATTTATACGGCAATATTAAACTAGTGTAATATCACAATGC
This sequence comes from Steromphala cineraria, assembly GCA_916613615.1. Classification (NCBI taxonomy): domain Eukaryota; kingdom Metazoa; phylum Mollusca; class Gastropoda; order Trochida; family Trochidae; genus Steromphala; species Steromphala cineraria. The sequence goes on along the minus strand of OU744722.1, from coordinate 50,855,466 downwards.
AAGTATGACGTCACAGAAGTAAACTGTTGTGACGTCACAATGTAAGCGCTTCGGCACAATTGGTGCTGAGTCGCGGAACTGTTAGTTTCAGCACATTTTCGGCAAGTTTGCGTGATTTTTATGGCAAGTAATAAACAGAATACTAAACTTCCTTCCATTTAATACTATTTTTATTAAACTCGTGAATGATTTGGTATCAAACTCGCTTTCGCTCGTTTTATACAAACTCATTAACTCGTTTAATAAAAATAGTATTAAATGGAAGGTCGTTTAGTATCCTCTATTTATTTACCATTCAAATTTACCTCCATGAAGCCACAAAACATAACACTGCACTCTGGTTCTGTGAAAATCCATAGTTCATTATTTTGCTGTTTCAAGGTTTGCCTTTTAGGTTTGAATACTATTGGAACATGGCCTTGTTACGGCTTCGCAAAATACAACAACCCAAAAATGGAGAAGGATACACTTGTTAATGTCTGACTGTCTGTTGCACCCTTTAATATCACATCTAGATACACATACACTTACAAAGATTAAGAGGTGTCTAGATTATAAGAGAAAATAATTGTGATACTAAACAGATGTCTCAAAGTACCATTTTCACATATCGAAAACAATTTGGTATAAATGTTGTCAGCTAAGTTTGCATTGATATAAGTGAAACCAAAATGTTCATGTTTAAAGCTTTGAATCTGGAAACATTCATGCATTTGGCAAAACTTACAATAAAGACATTATCACATGACCTTGTTAGTACCAAGGCACGTGATCAAGAATCTATCTCTTACGTTAGATCACCGCTAACGATTTATCTACGTGATGTCAAGGATAATACAAATAAAAGGTTGTTTTACTGCACTCTAGGAGCTTTGACCTCTAAATGCTGGTCATCGATTGAACGAAGTTTCAAAACCACGTGTGAGACTCTATCCACACATTCCCATTAATGAAAAATCTTCGAGGAAGATTTAATATGAAGGCTGAAATTCCTGACAAATGATTTGACGCTTAAATTGTTTCATTTCACATGGTAGTTTTGATGACATGCAAATCATTCATACCTGGTGCTACTCAAACACATTTCTTTGCAACGTGTTTCATTAAATTATTAGCTAGATATCATTTAAACGATGGCAGGAAATTTACCCCTGGAAAGGCAGAATTTTACCCCTCCTTACGTCAGATTAAATAAGTTCAAAATTGGTTATTAATCCTTTAAGTTGTATTGATTGTTTGTTTTCAGAAACGTTGTATTAGTAAGAACAACTTTGCTTTTAGTTTTTATCGTGTTTTGTTTTTGTTTTTACATCAGAATCAGAAGAAATCGGGTAAAATTTCTGTTGGTGGCAGTTTATATCATCATAACTCGTTCGTATATATCATTAAAAGAACAATAGTGTGGCATGAGTCACAAATTGCTCATGATAATTTAATCTTTATCATCAGGTAATCACAATCATTAAAGATGGTCATAAAAACAGTACACCTATTATCAATATATGATGTTAACTGGTCCGAGATTTAATAGGATTCGAGTGTTAACAACATAATAACTCATTGTACATTACCAAAAATCCATTTTTCCCTTTGGATAAGAGGGTTTCCTCTGTTACACTCTGTTAACTATGAATTCATAATTATCAATTAAAGGGAGTTGCTTTTTGAAAAGGAAATAAAAGAAGTTTATTAAAAGCTTATATCAATATCAGTTTTTCACCGTTGTTGAACAGTTACAAAAGTACAACAAATTTATTATATCAATATTCAGGTGAATTTCATAGAGTGTCATGGGAAAACAAAGAATATTCGCGAGATACACATCTTGTGGATCATTCAATTTCAAAGTTTTAGAGACCTTTTATTTCTTGTAGGACTATAACTGATGCATGCCTAAGCATTCACTGTCTTTCAGACAAATTTTGGTTTAGTTCAATAAATTATCCTGCAAGTTAAGGTTATTGCATTAGGAGATTAATATATAAAAGGCAGTTATCAATGTTATGTTATCAATCTAAATATAAATGTGGTGTTGCAATCACTTTGCATATTTTTAAAAAGGCATTTTCATAGATGAATATGTTTTGTTCTTAACTCTATTGACTGATAACGTTGATGATGTCCTTAAAATTATTTTGGAAAAGGTGAACATAGTGTAAAATCAGATAATTGTCCCCATAACAACAGTTCATTGATTGATGTTAATACAAGCATATCAGCTTGTTCATCAATCCTAATTCATTTTCATGATTAGAAATAAGTTTAAATAATTTCATGGAGCACTAGAAATACCAGAATTCATTGAATGTTTTAGGCATAATGCAGAAAAAGAAATACAGTATTTTGGAAATCATGTTTAAACAATGATAAACCAAAACCACATTGTGATATGACGATCTTGAAGCAAAACATATTGATTGATTCATAGAAAGCACAGTCTTCTTCAGTCGTATTTACACTGTATGGTAGCAAATTCACAGTAAAGAAGGATCGATTAGTTGATGATACAGAAAAAGGTTAAGTTACATGACAAATGAGACCAATTCGAAATCAATAGTTATACCCAACAAAGCCTTTAAATAAATGGCATAAATCGTTCTTGTTATTGGTTTATATGATGTACATGGCTTAATTACACTGTAAACTTAAAATGTAAGCCTGTAAAATGATTGTTTTCTAACCATAAACTGATTGCAAGTAGAAAGCAAGATAAGCCAAAGCAATCATCATGGATGTATAGAGAAGCAGAATGGAAGGACAAATATGGACATAACAGGTTTTAAATGCACTTCAAGTATCTTTGTACCTTTGTACAACCTTTACGTACCATTTTTGGTTTCCTCCTGCTTGTATTTTACTATACTATACTATATATACAATCAGGGTATTGTACTGTACATGTGCAACAAAATGTCTCCATCCAAGGCCAGGTGGAAACAAAATGTGAAAGCTGCTGTTTGGAAGTCACTTGAAGACTACCTGTACCGAACTTCTTCTAAGTTCCATGTGCAGGTATGCTCCAGTATCAAAGACATCAACGATGCTGTGTACCTGTGTTTGAAATGTGGACAGATATATATAGTGATTCGTGTGTTCACGCTGTCGTACAGTGTGATAACCTAAATCTACTCTGAGGGATGAGTTATGGTGTGAACTCATCAATATTGGACCTGTGGACTTCAGTGTACGGTTCCACAAGCTATCGGATATTGAGATGGCCTTGTGCCTTCTCTCATCTTGACCAAGATTCAATCTGAATGCAGTAGAACTAAGAACATTAAAATCAGTAGCTGTGAAATACATCCATCTGATGTGTAGAGAAGTGACAAGGCACTGAGCAGGACAGCCAGTGTCCGTACAGACTGAGACTATAATGATGATGTAAATTTTAATTATTTTATTTTGCATTTTTGTCTATGTTATCTCTCAACTTGGAGGATGAATAAATAATATATATCTGTTACCCTTGTGCAAACTTTTAGTGCCCTACTTGGTTTCCTGTTGCTTGTTATACATATACAACATAATGTCTAGTGGATGGATAACTATCAAGAAAGGTATTTAAAGAAGACAGGAATTTCGTATGACACAATAAACACACTGCTAGTCAATTGTATGAAAAGTCTGAACATATCTAAAGGATTGATGAAAGCAGGGAATACACCAGACCATTATATGCATAAAGCCATAAATCTTAATATACAAGGGGAACAAACAAGTAAATAATATACATATATGTAAATCAATTAGTAATTGTATGGGTCAGAACAGATGTGAAATGCTCCAATTGTCATTAGTAGCCACGTGTATGTCTGAAACTATTCCTCCCTTCATTAATCAGATGGTAAAATTATACCTGACTCAAGGATAATTACGGGTTATTGATAAACCTGTATGAGTAATAATCAATGTTGTTTTCCACTTTGATGGATGATGTAGAAAACAAATGAGATAAAATTTGATAAGAAGTGATCTTTAATTTGCTTGTTTTTAGAGAGAAAACCTTAATCGTTTGGAATGCTTTATGTCTATGACGATTTTAGAACAATTCAACAAAACATTTCTTTTAACAATTTGTATTGCGTTCAACACAGAATCTGATAATAAGGCAAAGTTTTTTTTTCTGTGACAATATCTTGCTTTTACCTTCACCTCAAATAATCCCCAAACCATATCATGAATAAAAAACTTTTGATTTTTGTACGTTTTGATTTACAGGAAAAATATTGACAATCTCACACATAACTTATTAACTAACCATTAAACAACAAACATTTACCAAGTAAATATGTCTTCTCTTGAAATAAAAATCTATATGTCTTGCAGTATAAAGTGAAGAAATATGTAAAATGCAGTTAATTTCGGTTGCATGTATTGTGTTTGATAGAAATATTTCACACTTGAAAGAAAGTCATCGTGGTAATCATAATCGAATTTTATTACTTCTGTCTTGAAATTCTGTAAAAGATGTCTAAGTTACATTTATTAAAGAAATCATTATCATCATGATACCGTGTATTTTATATATTTTAATAAAATCAACCACTGAACAAATCTTTCATTTACAATATGACATAGCATGACTAATTCCTTCAAATCCCCAGTTAAATATTTTTTACGAAATCACTTAATATGATGTCATTATATGTATTTAATGAGGAAAAGGGGATCAAAATAAATAGTTGAGAGTAGGAAAATGAAAATGCTTTAGGTTAAAGATAAAAATAAGTGAATTGAGCAATGTTGCTAAACATCATTACATATAAATTTGAGTGTTAATCAAGTTGTCTGAAACTTCCTCCTGTATCCATCATAGAGATTGAATGAAACGGCACCATATATTACATTATCAACTATTGTTTACCATGACTTTAGAGAGAACAAGGTCGTGAAACTCTAATGAAAATATATCATAAACAATCCGACCAAAATTATACTGTTGTAGTATGTCCTGTATATCAAGTGATTAGTCTTTCAAACTGGTACCGTTATCATGGAACATTTAAAGGTAAACTAATAGTCCAATCAATCTATTGTTTAACCTCAAAAACGATCATTGCAGAACTGTCAGTCTGAAAATTTGTTTAGCTGAGGATCTTGTGCTTATGTATGATCATGGAGAACAAAAAAAAGATTGCTGTTATTTTCCTGCTTCACCATTAGAACTAGTCATTTATTGTCAATACAGCGTTTATTTGTTAAACGAGAAGTGTTCTTATCAAAAGCATAGTAAACATTTAAGCCATTGCCGTGCAAACAGTCTTTGAGAATTGTGTCAGTGATATATGACATGGCCTAGCCTCCCTGAACAGAACACTCTATCAATGTATGTACCTAACATTACTACACTCGATACAGACAGACTTAATGCAAAACCAATGGTCTAATCGATCATTGTGTCAGTTCGTAGATCGGTATGCTTGAACAGCTTATTGTATCTGATGCTAATATCGCTGATGTTGCAGAATGTCCTAGTATTAGCCTGTATGATTGATGTTATCACTAATCACATATCCCTTAATGATAATAATTTTGTCTCATGGGCATTTATCACCTTTCATCATATTAAGTTGTTTACATCAACATATAATATCAATGGCGTCCACGAAAGAGACTATATCAAATAGAAGCAAGAAGTTGAATCACTTATCAAACGTATTAAATTATCGAGTACAAAGCAACTATTGTGGGACATCATGATGTAATTGTTCTTAGATATTTTAACGTCCATTTCGTACTCTGTATCGGTTCATTAAACACCAACGTCATGAGTTCTATTCAAGCATAAGATTTTCCTATCGGTGCTGCAAGACACGTCCGCTTAGGAGTTTAATATATTTTGTTGACATGTCAATTAATTAGGACCTAATTTATGTTAACCGCCAGGCAAAAAAGTACACACCTCAGTTTTAATGAACTCAATATCTGTTCACTGTTCTGTTAAAATATTTTTATTTAATGTAGACAGGAGTACGAAATTGAATTTACACTATCATGACCCCTACCATGTTAAACAAGTTGTCAATATGTAAAAAAAGGCACGTTGATTGATTTACACATAAAATATGTTTTGGTTTATGATAGACATTTGTATCATATCAAAATTAATTTGGGAACAATGAATTTACATTAAATTTCATTGTTTTTGAAATATAGATAAAAACACTTAAAAGTATTCTTTGAAATATAATTACATGTATATGTCAGTTAAGATAAAATGTAGACAAACAGATAATTTGTGATCATCAAGATCTTACTATTAATAAAGGTATCGGAAACACCGCTATGTCGGTTTTGTAATAAAGAATTGGAAACTTTAGATCACCTATTTTGGTATTGTGACCCGGTTGCAAAAATTTGGAAAAGTAGAGAAAAATGGCTACAAACCGCCCAAATTCATATAAATTTAACAGTGTCAAAGATTATGCTCGGTATTAAAGGAAGAAATAACAATCCTATTAACGCTATCATTTTACTTGTAAAAGATATTATAATCAAGAACAGTCAAAAAATGAATGTTCCGAATTTTCCGTATATACTTGGCCAAATCAAACAATACTACGACATAACGAAATGCATTTACTTAGTTTCCAGTGAGAATGATCCATTTGTTAAATTCTGGTCATCCCTACATACCATATTGAGAAATTAAATGTTTTGATAATCGACTGTGAATTTATGTATTACACAAAGTTCACTTTGTACTTACAATAAGCACGTCATATTGCCAATGTTTGTAATGTGCATGTACCTTCACCAATAGTATAACCTGTATAGCGCTGAAGGTCACTGTAGCCTATGTATTTATGTCCTTTTGTTTAAATGTATAATGTTCTTTATTCACGCTCAACTGTGAATATGTACAAACAAACCGAATATATGTAAAACTTGAAAAATATGCAAATAAATTTTTTTTTTTTAAATCTTACTATTTTAGTAATCAAGACCTTGTTTCTTGTGTTTTAAGCTTTGCTCGTCTTATGAGACACAACATCACGAAAGGTAGTTATCTTTTATTGTGTATAATGTATGTATTCGTAACCATATGATGTTAGGAATTTTTGTGGTTGTCAATCTTAAAAAAGCTTGAATCAGTAAAAATTATGTTCTTGAAATATTAATTGACATTTTTTTACATTGCTTGTTTGCCGATCAACAGAACACATGATCTTAATTTAGAACATTGTTCAAATATGTTGGTATAAATGTGATCAATCACCTTGTTCCAGTTAACATCCTCCGTCTTTTCATCGACTGTGACCCCGAGTTCCACTGAACAAAATTCCCATCATACATGACAACAGGTCCAGGCTAATTGACAGAAGCCTCGAAACCAATTAGATAATTGAGTAAATCCCCTCGACAGTGATAAATTCTAGGAACGATTGACCCTGTACTCTAGTGACAGGGGAGCTGCATCGCCTTATTACAGCTGTGTTCCTTAGGTTTGTACACTTGCTTGTATCTCAGTGCAAATGTCATATCATTTTGGTTTAGTTTCGACGCCAATTTAATAACTGCAGCAGACCTGAAAAGATCAACTATTGTTTATGTGTAAAGGGATTATTCCTTATCTTTGTTTTTAGAGATCAGGTCTTTCAATTACAACTTTTAGAATGATGGAATGACAGAACAGGCCATGTTTTCTTAAATTTTGATTGAAATATTCCATATCGACTCTGTGAGAAATCAGCACATTTATATTGAATTATTGCAAATGAACAATGATGACTTGTCTTAAAAGCTGTTGATCGCTAATAGTATCTTGTTGAGAAAGATAGAAGTAGTATTATACAGATGTGGACTGATATGTACGAAACCTTTTGAGCCCTTACAGTAGAACATTCTCTATCCAGTTTGCTATCTAGGAGATTAGGAGGTTTCACATTATTTATTGCTGATAATTGCATGTATTAGTAATAGAAACTAAAAAGTCATCAATGAAACTAAGGAAGATTCATCGCTAAGAAAGCTGTCCTGGTCTTGAATGAGCCTCTTGAAAGTAACTAATTATTTACAACTTCACAAGGGATACACATGTAACCTGCCTGTTTGATGTTCTATGCATTGCTATAACCTCTTGCTGTTCGATTTTATTCACCTTTTTGCCTATCTATGTGCTAATATATTTTAGCTAGTGACTCCTGTAATGATTAAAGTTTTATGTTTTACGTATTATGATGTTACTTTAACTTACAAAGTTAAATGTGCCATATTGCATTTAAACTCTAAATATAGTATTTTCACAAGATGATCTTGCATGTACACTAAGTAATAAAATATCAAAGGACGGGAATTTTGTATGACACTTGTACTTAAACAAACTTTACCTAACATCACCTGAAATAACCATACCTATGGCAGATAGTTTGTTATATTATTAGAAACGAATAAACATATTTTAAAAAAATAATTAAAAAACAAATATCATGTGCAGATAATGATTTGTAACTTCGGTTTTCTTAAATAAACATGATAAGTTATATTCGATATTTTACACTTAAGCATAACTATTTGAGAGCGAGATCATCTTACTGACTAATTCGGTAAAAACGGGAAAAAGTCAGGAGAATTGGAAGGACCACTTGTGGAGAGAGACATAAATAAAATATAGAAATGTTAGCTTAAAGTGGAAACCAAGAATTCCTTAATAGAATATAACCATCAAGGAAAAAACGGTTGCTTTTAGCTATTGTTGAAATCGTGGGCGTATATATTAACACAGTAATTAGTATTTGAAATTCAATATATATATATGTAGCAGTTAAGTTGAATATTTGTAAGAAAGAGCAGGCTCAGTGATAATGTTACTTGTCCGGTATAATCTTACGCGTTACATAAACTTGAGGGCAACATAAGTTTGTAGTGCATTCTGAAACAGAAAATCAATGTTAATTAGTAGAATTAGTAACGTTTACATTCACCTCATGCATATTTGATAAAATCAGTATGGAGGAGTGTTAATACAGACATACTTTACACAAGCCTTCCGTTATAGTGATTGGATTTGAAACCCCCCTTATGGAAGGAGGTCATCGTGTAAGTGATACATGCCAGGCTCTTACCTTCCTGGACAGTTCATTTCGTAAATTTATGTCCCTGAACAAACTACACTCGATACCGACACGGACTTGATACAAAAACAATTGTCTAACTTATCATCGTGACAGTTCCTGAATCATTCGGCTACACTAATGTATATTTTTCTGTATCGGATACATAGGGATGACCAGGGCAAAGCATATATATATATAACATATAAACGTGTTTTCTGGGCATATTATGATGTTTAGAATGCAACTTGCAGCATGTCTCTAATTCTCATCAGATAAACTATTGCATGACAATTGCTTTTTAATCTAACATGCCTGCATACAGTGATATTAACGAAAATGTATTTCGACAAAGGCGGTGCACTTTGCCCCATAGTTCGGGGCAAAGTGCCCCATGCGAAAAGACACACAATTGTGATATCTCAAACACCTATAATAATCCATTACCATACAAAACAAGTTTTTTAAAAGTGCCATGCAGCTCACAGGCACCCTTATGAAAACTCAACAAATAATAAAAATCTAAGCTCAGCATTCAAAGAAGGACCAAATAAGTTTGTATATGTCATGGACCAATATTTTCGAAGTTCTTATCCAAAAACTTACATGATTACTATATACGAATTTCTAATACTTATGGGAATCTTGACAATTCAACTCATTTATAATCAGAAACCTGAAAATGTATGACAGAAATAAAGAAATTGATTGGTTTGAAAGACAAATTTAACATTTTACAAACATCTTATCTCTGTCGGACTTGCCAATACGGCCTATCTTCTTAATTGTTTAGGGATAAAACAAAATATATGATGAATATCAAACTAATATTAAACAATCTAAGAAAATATAAGTAAACCCTATTATATATTTTTTAATTCATTTTAATACCAATTTTAAAAAGATGTAGGAAAATAATAGAATGAAAATATCAATTCTATTTTACTATATTTGCTTATAAAATTAATTGATAACTCTGAAACAATAATGTGTTGACCCAAAATAAATATTTAAGGTCCATCAGGGCAAAGCGCTTCCCCGGCTCACTTTGCCCCTTTGAGGGTAGCATTCGATTTTTGCATCATAGAAAATAATTAAAGCAACGAATTGCAAATTTTCTTATTTATTGAGTAGATCATATATTTTTGTGCAATAGGTGCCCTAGAGTTTAATGTTGCGATTTATGTTTATTTAAATATTGGAATTCTGACATATTCTTTCGTTAAAGATAAATGCAGTTTTTTTCAACTTTTTGCAATAATTGTAAGTCTCCAACTCACGCCAACGAAGCAAACGTCGATCACAACGTTTCTTAACGTTTGCTTTCATTAGTTAATAATGACAAACCACGCCATCTATCGATCTATTAGGAGAAATAACGCTTAGTCACTTAGCCCCGACATGCGCTTTGCCCTGGTCTCCTCTACACCTAGATGTAAAATGAGGCTTCAGTATAAGCAGTTCCAATTTCTTGAAAACATTATCCCTCACACAAATGTAATTTTTGTTTCAGTGAGCATTTTAAAGTTTTAAGTTGTGCATATCAAAATAATATCGCAATAATAGTTTTGAAAAACTAGCTATTGGTGGATAAAAGCCGAAATAAAAGTTGGATCATCCATTGAAAGTATACACGCTACTGTAGAGAAAACGTTTTATGAAATCAGTGTTCATTGATTCTGTAATTTCTTTTTTAATTCATATTTATTCATTAACAATCCTACGCCAGGAATTCCAGTAATTATAATATTACATGTATCCTACTTGAAGGATTGAAGGTTACGCCAATTGCAATAAGTTAACTGACTTTTAAAAAAAAACTTTTTCACTTTTATTGATCATCTTGGTCATCAGTAGTGTGATATTCTGAGTTTAAGCATCCATTGCTTCATCCTTTTGAAGTATTTTTCAGCTTATAGACATAATATAATTTAAGCCGTAATAAGGAGAGGGCATTTTAAGTTGGATAACTTGTCTCCAATTCTTTTCTTGTGAATAAAATATGTTTAAACTAAACATAATGTAAATATGAAGAAAATGTTTATTACGTAAATCACTTTAAATCTTGTTCATCAATGGATTCTATGATAATTTTTTTTCATTCAGAAATGGAAATATGTCTATGGTGATTGATATAGCTTTACTTATACTAGTTAAAGGATGTTTTTAGCTTACCTTTATTTTATGAGAGCACGTTTTATATACTGATTATTATTTCTATTTTTATCAATCATTAATACCTTTACATCCGTGAAAATAATGTTTGTGCATTGTTTTGTATGATAGATCAATTGATATTTTATATTAAATTCTATTTGTATTCATATTGTTGGTTTAATGTTCCAAATTTACAAACTATAGGACATCAATCACTAATCTTTTCATCGAATTTGTTATTTCTTTCATCGAATATCCTAAAGGAAACTCTTGCCATACATGACAATGAAGTCCGTGCAATCTAAAAGAGGCCTGGTAACCAATAAGATAATGAAGTTAAACCTCTTGACAGAGATAAAGTCAAGCAAACCAATGACAATGCACTCTTGGGAACCTTGCTGTGTATAGTCAATCAAGGCCTCCAATGCCATACTTCCTAGAAAACTAATATTTTGATAAATTGCAATTTCAATTTCGTTTTAAAGCTACCAAAGAAGGTTTGTTCCCCATTAAATTAAATCTACCAAAGAAGATTTGTTCCCCTTTAAATCAAAGCTACCAAAGATGGTTTGTTCCCCTTTAAATTAAATCTACCAAAGAAGGTTTGTTCCCCTTTAAATCAAAGCTACCAAAGATGGTTTGTTCCCCTTAAATGCATCCAACCACAAATGGCTCTTGTGTGTCTGACAATAATTTTTTAATCATTACGTAATTGTTTCACTTAATGACAGGCATTGCCTGTGATTACAATGCCATCTCGTTTAATACTTGTACATTGACTACCATACTCTTTTAGCTATTCCAATAAATAACTTCGTTATCTGATTGTCATGCACACAAAGATAAATCTGAATATGAATTATAAACTGGTGCAAATATTATACAAAATTGCTATTACAGTCTTTCAAACTTGTTTAGTGACCAGCGGTTAATCTTGTAATATATTAGGCTTTTAAATGTAAGGAAACACTATAACAATCGGCAAATTCAAACAACTTCATCTGTTGTTTACTTATAATGGATATGTGAAGATATATGAATGTCTTTATTTTCTTGACTAAGTTTAAAAAAATCGTCACCGTTCTCCTGAAAGCCAAAATGCTGAGAATATATTTGAAAATTTACTATATTGTAAGCGAAATTGTATGAAATCAATGATTCCTCTGAAAACACCAGTGTATGAACAAACTCTTTCGATGTAGATGTACATCCAACATTTCTAAACTGATGTCTGTCGCTGTGGATGTAGATATAGTTCACTTCCACACAAAGCGAGTTAAGCTTACACTTAAAGAAATAAACTAGAGGTACATAATAAGAACGTTACTTAAAATTCCCCGAAAACACAGAAATATAGTTTAACTAAATTCATAAACAGCAACTAAGAGGTTGGCCAACATGTCTAGAAAAATATGCCAATTTGCAGACTGTCATGCGGATGAGGTTAATGTACAATTTCCTGAGGCAAAATCATCGACAGGAGACACATTTAATAACGTGTTTTGAAGTTCTTGTTTTAAAACACAAAAGTTTTTATGCAAGTTTTTATTCTGTGAACTGGCAATTTGAGTGTGTGTGTCAATTAGATTTGGAAGAAAAATGAGAAAAGAAATGCAAATATCAGGACACTAGATTTGAATTGAAACATTTCAGAGTTAAATGTCTCTATAAAGTTGGAATGTTGTTTTAAAACGGAATTTTTTATTAGGACAAAACCACGTTACCTAAAAATGTTTGATTCAATTATAGTGTACGTGCATGTGCATGTAAAAGGAAATAATTCGTTTATGGCTCTAAGATTTTCGTTATTGAAGATTTTAAGATTGGTAATTTAATATTGACATTTAATTGAAGCTCAACAACATAACTTATGTGGTAAATCTTGCTGTTGTAAATATAGAAACCAAAATGATTAATATCTTCAAGAACAATGATGCAATCGAAGTTTATTCTATATGATGTGAGTGATTGTCGTGGATAAGTTATTTCTGGATGTCAGGTGATTTTAGAACATCTAAATGATTAGACGTTTGATCAATTAAGTATACAAGTAAATAACTTCTTCACATTAATTAATTGATGTAAAACAAACTGTAAACTCACGGATAACATAACTTATGTGGTACATTTTGCTGTTGCAAATTTAGAAATAAAAAAGACAAACCTGTTCCATGACAGTGATGCAATCGATGTTTATTCTGTACGATGTGACTCATTGCCGTGGTTAAATTAAAGTTATTTCGGGATGTCTGTTGAGTTTAGAACATTTAAATGATTAGACGTTTAATCAATTAAGTATACAAGTAAATAACTTTTCAACATTAATTAATTGATGTATAACAAATTGTAAACTCAGGAACAACATACACAATGTATATTACGTGGTACATTTTGCTGTTGTAAATATATAAACCAAAATGATTAATATCTTCAAGAACAATGATGCAATCGATGTTTATTCTGTACGATGTGATTGATTGTCGTAATTTTAAAACATCAAAATGATTAGACGTTTAATCAATTAAATATACAAGCAAATAACTTCTCCAAATTAATTAATTGATGTTTGACAATTACTTGTAGTAGTCACCCTTCCATTATCACTGTAATACTTAACAGGAAAAAATAACATAATAACACGTAACTTTGCTGATTTTTTTCCTACGAAGTTTACATGGATGATTTTACTCGAAATTTAAGAAAATCCGAATTTCACAAATATGACCCCAACTGTCCATTTAACAATGCCAAATATCGACATTCAGCACCAGTGACAAGACGATACCGAACTATGGTTTGGGAATTGTTATATTACACATGGACATTTGATGATCTTGTGTACGTGGTCCTGAAGTTATTATATAAACGTCAAAACGAAACCCAAATTACATGATATTTGCACTAAGATCACTAGCAGGTGAACAAACTTAAGTTACGCATCTGTACATGTCAAGTAGGAAAGCTGGGAAACTTTAAAAAAAATTGGTATAGATTTATTTATGTTTGATACTTTTATAAACAATTACTGATATAAGAAGAAATGCTTTGATTATCGAAAAATATTGATACCAATAATTGATTGTGTTAACGAAATATCTTTGACAGATGGAGTTCATCTAAAACCAGGATTTTTTTCACGACAAAAAGTCACATCATTTTATAAAAATACAGAAAACACTCATAAATCTTATTGTATCGGAATATTCGGACATTGAGGGTTTTTAATATGAACCGGAATGTACACGTAAACATAACCAAATTCATAACAAATGAAAAGGAAAATTTTAGGTGTTTGTATTAGGAGGTTAATAGGAGAAAATTAAAACAAGTAAAGTGGTACAGTAAGAACAACATAAAACGCCAATGTTATAATATGGTGTATAGAACAACATAAAACGTTACAAATCAAGTACCTAAAAACATATAATTAAACACACCCCAATGAGTCAAATCTGAGAATTAGTTACAGATGCCATAACATTACTTAAATATTTTTGAAATGAACATTGATTTTCTTTGGCTTTGGCAGATTGTAATATGAAAAAATCCCATGTAAGTGACGTTTCACTCATGGTAACTACCAATGTAGTTTCAGTATTGAATAAAGATTGATTGATGTAAACATCATCAGCAAACCAAACTAAAATTTTTGACACTGTTTCGTTACTATATTGGAACCCAAAGATACAATTTCCTTGGTAAAATTGAAATAAAACACAGCCCTCTAAGGTGATAGAAAGTATTGTTCGTATTGATTTGGCTTAGTTACATTATTCTCAATAATCCAGAGTTATGTTCCGATAATTTCTCCACTAACTTACTTGAGATATTATCGGAACGTAAACTCTGGACTATCGAGAATGACATTACATATGCAATGACTTAAGTTCAAATTAATACTCCCGACGTGCATATTTGTATACGATACCTCATTATCTTTGCAACAATGATTGATTGTCTGGGTAAAAGCATAAAAGCAAGACAACTTAGATGCTTGGTTAGTTGCTATGATCCAACATGCTGTGTTGTGGCGTTCAGTCAAGTTACCTCTTCCAGATAGGATTTATACATACCTTTTCCAATACGAAAATATAGATATGCTTTATTTAATGACCAAGCAAATGCTTTTATAGAGTATACAACTTAAATTTGAGATCACTTAAACAATCGCCAATTGCATATCCACCACTGACAAACCCATATTTTCTACTTTTAACTTTAGATAAGTCTTACATTAATTTCCTAGGTGAACATTGTTCTAAAATTCATTACTTTAAAGGTCCCTCTTCAGATCCACTTGTCATTCGAATGGTTATTTTCACCAACATGCAGTTCTCAATTATAAAATAAAAGCATTTCAAGTTACCATTTTACATCACCATTTCATATTACGCACATAAACATATAAGAATGTGAGAATATATCAGACGAATAAGGAAAGTTCTTCAGAAACAACATTCTTCAGCCGAGGAATGTTTAAACAAGATATATGACAGTTCTCGTATTTTGACAAGCTTCACTACCTTATTCACATAACTGTCATACGCATTGATGAATAATCTGAATGTTTACCCAAATACTTCCATGGAAATATATGTCTGATACTACAATTCTTCAGAATCTCTCTTGCTTGAATTTTGAACGATCTGTGTTTTGTTGAGTAGAGAATGTTATCAGACATAATAAATGACAGCAAAAAAGACACTTTACAACTCTCCTCTCTAGTGCATACTACTTTATCTGAGTCTGCATTGACTACGGTTACATTAATTGCCTTTAATTTCGCAAAAACAATCATTCTGAAATTTTGTATTGAAATTACAGCCATATTTTGCATGTAACTATCACTTCTAAATAATTTGTGTGTCTCATTGAAGGGGAGATGAGCACAGAAAATGTCTTGGAACTGCATCCAACAGATCAAATCTCTGTCTAGAGAAATATGTGATATATACTGATTACCTTTAGGCTTATACCATATACGCCCAGTGTCATTTATGGCAAGCTTTGACACCATTCCAATATGCTTGCGCGTTGTGTAAATTATCTGATCTTTATATAATGTCATATCTTTTATACCGTTCCCTTTTAAGTGTACATATGAAGCTGATTCTCCAATGGTTATTTTCATTATGTTATGAGGAGTTGACCAGAATATAGCGTCTGTGTCTCTATCGTACACAATACAGTAAATATATCCGGTAATGTTAATACCTGTCTCGTGTGTGTTGTTTGATGCCATTGATCCTCTCAAAATCTTCCAATTAAGTGCTCCATCATTTAACGCCAGGAGAAAGGATAAAGGCTTTTGGTCAGGTGTTTTAACATTTTTGCCACTGAATGTTTTTTCCTCGTCTGCAATGAAATTTCCTGAAGTCATGTTGATGTTCCTGACTCGTTCCTCCGCCTCAAGTCCGATAAGTGTGCATCTATTGGTTGCACTGCATCCAGTTTCACACTTGAGAATGATACCATGTTTTCTTAGAAAGAAACTGTCTGTTCCATTTATGCTGAGAAGCAACAAAGCCAACATCATCAGGACCGTGGGTTGTCTTGTTGCAGCCATCACTATAGCTTGCCACATCTGGAATCACTGAAATTCAAAACACGGCAGACTTTTTAAAGTAAATATATTTGACTTTCTAAATTATTTGAATTACCTTAAAAACAAAATCGCATCTGTCATTAGTGATCTATTTTCAGATCAGACACATTAGACATTGATTTTGATATAACATAAAGTAACATGAATATAATTTGTCTTTTCTTAGTTAATTGTTTTAGCCGAAATAACATGGGACTTAATGTGGTAATTACAAATGAGTAGAAGCAGTAACGCAAGTTACCTTAACTAATGTCCTAAAATCATGGCCTTTCAGTTGAAACTAGTGATGTGATGTGTTCAGGTTTATTTAGAACAACCGTTTTAACAGTTGTTAGGCTAGAGAGTGATCAATATATCTGACAGGGATTCTCGAAAATATGAAAATAATTCCTGTTATGCTCATAAGGGCCTAAAGCCAATATAAGTTTATAGCATCGTATTTTGTATTAAATTTGATCTACCCCTTTTTAATCCCTCAGATTCATGTTCAAGGAATCGTTTTCACTATGTTATAAAGATTTAGCATATCTCTTTATGACCGTTGCATGTTAATATATCATCTATCAGTTATCATATATACAAATAATCACGTTGTTCTGACTTTACAATGCTGAGTTTCAAGCACGACAGCATCAACTCCTATCTTT
The DNA here is from genome assembly GCA_916613615.1 of Steromphala cineraria. Classification (NCBI taxonomy): domain Eukaryota; kingdom Metazoa; phylum Mollusca; class Gastropoda; order Trochida; family Trochidae; genus Steromphala; species Steromphala cineraria. The sequence continues at coordinate 50,838,004 of OU744722.1, read as the reverse complement.
TCAAGTCTTTTAGGTATGCCCCGACACGCTTTCTTCCTGGTGTCAAGCGGACACTTTACCACTGCGCTACGCCGCCGGACATAGGAATTTGCTAGCCTTTCTAACAGCCCATAAAACAAAATATCTCTAAAACACACGCAAGCCTATAATTGTGTATCACGTCTAGATCACTGCAGATTCTGAAAATGAAAACCTTCAGTCAAGCTATTTTCTCTTTTAATAATAAAAAGCTGCATTTTGATAATATTTTCATTTCAGAAACTGAAATTTAGTCTATGAATATGCTTGCAACCATTTTAAAATATTACATAATTTCATGATTTTGAAATATTCCTAAACTTTAATCTCATATATTATTTTTTTAATGTCTTATTGTGCCTTTGTTGTATCTTTGTTAACAAGGGCTGTTGAATAAAGATGATTTCAACCTACTCAGCTTGCTAAGAACGAACATAACTTTTAGAACATGTGTCTGTCTTGAGATGAAAAGTCCTTTAATGGAGGAAATCATTATAATGCTGATGATGATGACGACGATGATGATGATGATGAGGGAGGTTTAAGGGGATAGATATTCCTTGGTTAGGCTATGCAAATCCATTTCCTAATGACTGAAGGTGTTATCGGAAACATGGCAGCCAATCGATTGGTATGATACCTTAGTTTCGCTTGTGACTACCATTAATTATGTTATTATTATCGAAGGAACAAAATAAAAAATGAAATGGCTCTTAAATATTCCGAATCAAATCAAGTTTCTCTTTCAGTTTTGAAATCTTTTTTCGCTTTACAGTATTGGAATTTGTTGATGTAAGACAATCTCTTGCAGCCGCTATTTGCCCTCTCATGTATTGAGCAAGAAAAAGGTGAACTTAGATAATACTACTCTACATTATTTTAGATGTGTTTACAAATGAACCTTAAAGTTTATATTTCGTTCAATTTGCAAGTTTTACTTCTAATTAGAAACATAATTGCATCAAGACATATTTATAATTTGTCCAAACAGAAAAAAGTAGAAATAAAAATAAAAATAAAAAATAATCCTAAGCAAGCGAGGAAAGGAGAACATTTTCTTTAGGAAATCTTCTCTTTACTCTAAAAAAACAATTAAATAAATAATAACAATTTCAAAATTATTCTCAAAAGATTATAAATGTGCTTAAGAAAATATTAAACTGAAATAAAAATATAAAATTAAATTGTTTTTGATATATTCTAAAACTTGTGAGTAATACAAAAGATTACCATTTTGATTCTCGTTTACCTAACAATATATTTGTTTAAGAAAATGGCAAATAATTATTTGATATGACAAACATAAGGTCTGATTTTTTTACGTCAGTGATGAGGAATCCATAAGAACCGATATATTATCTATATATATTAATATGTTCTTGATATTTCAATTTCAGAATAATAGTCGTTCAAATGCACATCCTTTGCGTCAAATTGGGAATATAACTTGGAAATGAGTACTTACACCGGCCATCAACGTTGATGTAGATGTGACTGCTAAATGGATGACACTTAATCTTCATTCAGATGACAATCTTTTGCAAAATCCCATCATTATTAGAAATACTGAATAAATTGACAGGTAAGTGCCTACTGTGTTTCAACATTAAAGTAGCTAATAAGGCCATAGCTGATTAATATATTTATTTTGTTGTTAATAAAGACAACTAGACACTTCTTGACACTTCTCCCTTCTCCCTCAACAACATTTGGATATTACAGTTTTCATAGCAAATACTCTTTAGAAGTGTTCTCAACCAAGCTTCTTAACTTTTTGGATCGGATTTTACATAATTAAACACCAACAGAAGTTATATTGTAAAATTTATTGTCTTGTTATCTTTAACAATGTTAATGATTTTGATCAAATGGTATGATAAAGGGCTCAAATGATTATCGTGCAGTGACAAAAGTTCTCTTGTTATCAATGTACTATTTATGTTCGAATACACTTGGAAATCATGCAATGTCATAACATGTAATCTCAGAAATATATAAAGCAGTCAACTTTTGTAAAACAATAATGAAAGAAATTCATACATTGACTTTTGAACAATGTCGAGTGTTGTCTCATTTGATGAGAAAAAAAGTATCATAATTTCAAAATCTATTTCATCAAAATGCACATCGATAATTGATTAGTATTTAATCTAAGTTCCAGTTGGTATTCCAAGTTTTATTTATACATACGCAAAAGGAGAAAAATCGTAGATCATGTAAGCTCATTTCCCTGTTATCCTATTGGTCGACAGATGGCCATGTGACACTTGATAGAAAGTTATATTACTCCTAATCCAAACAAAAACGTTGGCTTAAGTTACTGCAAAAATGTGATGATGTCAAACAGTTGTTTGATAACGCTAGTGTTATCATCACCAGTCTATTGTAGAATGTCATATCTAGATTGTTAACAAGGTATTCAATAAAGCAATAATTATGAATCAATAAACAAGAATCCAACAAAATAATTGTTTTATTTCTAAAAACATCACATAATTGTAAACGAATACAGATGATATTCATATAGCTTAATATTAACAATATATCTATATTCGGATATAATATTTTTTTAAATGATGATTTCAGTATTGAGGTGTCAATAGGCTTATAAGACGGAAAAGTTCTTAAGAGTTGGTTAAAACAAATGATAATACAGTACAGATTGAACAATATAAACAGTGTCAATGTATGCTTTCAAAACAACAAACACATTTACAAATACATAATCTCACACCATATTATTACACATCCAAGTGAGCGTGATATAATACTTGATTACAAATACTAAAACATTATTATTCCATGTAATGTATATATTATGGCTAAGACTTTAAGTAAACAGATTGTATAATAAAAAGACTGACTATGCATGTCAACTAGATACATAACATGTAGATACCTAACAACATAAAGATTGATTGAAGTGAACAATATCATCAACAAATCATATGAAAATGATTTGACATTGTCAAGTAAAATTTTTATAACACAAAGATAAAACGTTTTGTGGTTACTAGCGAAAGCATATCATTTACTTACAATCTGAAGCCTATTTGAAGTGAATTTGATGCCAAATGTATCGATTTAATTTTACTGTATTTCCTGAAACATATCACATACTCTCTGCAACACTTACGAATAATCCAATCACAAACAAGATATAGCAGGATGTGCAAGCAATGCTTAATTGTTAAAATGCATGATCGAAAAAGTTCTATGTTGTGATGTTCTGTCAGTTATTCTAATCCTAAAGGTAATAAATATGTCGATGCAATGTTCCTGTAATGGCCAAGTGCAAGCCTTCCATAATGTCCGAAAAAGCCGAAATTCGAGTTCAATGTCAATAAATTATCTATTTATTACCTTCAAGGGGAGTCATATTGGGGTTCATATTTTTCATTTGATGCCCTAGGGCAACAATCACTTTTCATTTTGAAGTCATGTTATAAACAATGTTTCGGACGTCACGGTAACCTATGATGTTGTGTTCTGTAGGTGGTGGTAGCGGCTAGTCCGCCTATGCTTAAAATAGACTGTGAATATTTTCTTTAATAGTGTGACTGAGGTAATAAACAGTATGACATACTATGTTTACGACACTCGTGCTTAAATAATTATCAGTATATCCCTCGATCTCGCCTGGGAAATACTTATCAAAGGCACTCGTGTCATAAAAATAGTATGTCATGGATAGTCATATACAGTCCTCTATCTAATACTAACAAACCACAGTTATCCTCTTGTCTGTTTTAGATTGACCGTATGGTACATGTACATCCACCATAGAAAGCTATATGTATGACATTGACGAAAAAGCATCACCACTAGAAATACACCAACATTAAGTTGCCGTTAATCATCACAGAAAGGTGTGTTTTTCCAGATATACTTAACAAAGTCCGGTGCTTGCTGACATAGTTCGAATAGATCAGAAACATTGAAAATAACATTTGCCTTGCAGATAAATGGCAAAACATTCTGCGATATCAGCCTATTTCTACCAAACACCTTACATTAATATCTTAATGGGACAGTAGCACGTTCAGCAATGCGATTATTTTCTCTTTAAAAAAATTAATTAAAGATGTTCACACAAAAATGGCTGCCAATGGACTTTTTATGAACCTTTATAATTTTTTCTCTGACTTAGTAATACATTTAACATTAACGTACGATTAACAGTGAAAACTTTTAAATATTAAACTTTCAAAAAACATGCTTCTGCCCCTTTAAGTCTTGCTTAATGACATCCGTGGCCCAACGCTTACGCTAGATCTTAGTTATTTCATTGTAAGGTTATATAAAAAAGTTTTTTTGTCTTAATGTTATATTAGGTATGGTCGAAACATAATGATAAATACGACAATGAAGCAAGATAGATGGATGACAGATGTCATTGCCTTATTCACATTACTGTCATATGAACTGTTGAATACTTTGTATGTTTACCAAAATACTCCCTTGAAAATATATGTTGGATACTACAATTCTGAAAGATCTCTTTTGCTTCGACTTTAACTGATCTTAGGTAAGTAGAGTACAGAATATTATCAGACATAAGGAATGACTGAAAAGATGAAGGTTCACGATTCAATGTATGTTCTCTACTGCATACTAGTTCATGTGAATCTGTATTAACTACGGTTACATTTATTGCCTTAACATATTTATTGGCAAACAGAATCATTTTAAACTTTTTTAGCGAAATGACAGCCATTATTTGTATGGGTCTTTCACATCTTAATATTGCTTGTGTCTTATTTGAGGGTAAACTAGCACATAAAATGTTTTTATAGCTCTGAACCCAACAGATCAAATCCCTATCTAGAGACATATGCTTAATAGGCTGCTTTTCGTACGAGGAATACCATATAGATTCAGTAGCATTATTGGTAAGTTTTGACACCATGCCAATATGCGTAACACTACTGTAAATTACCTGATCTTTATATATTCTCATATGAAATATATATCTAACTTTAACATACATATGTGAAACTGATTCACTGAGGGTTCTTTTCAATATGTTACGGTTATTGGACCAGAATATTGCTTTTGTTTCTCTGTCATACAATATACAATATATATACCCATTAATGTGAATACCTGTCTCCTGTTTGTTGTTTGATCTTTTCGATCCTCTATAAACAGTCCATTTTCTTAAATTATTAACATTCACCATCATCAGAAAGGATGATGGTTTTTCATCAGCTGCTTTAACATTCTTGCCACTGAAATTGGTTTTACGGTCTTTGATCAAATTTCCCGATTTCATGTTGTTCTCCACTCGTTCCTCTGTATCAGTTCTGACAAGGATGCAAGCCGATGTTGCAGTGCATCCAACTTTACACCTGATGATAATGCCATGTGTCATTACACAGAAATAACATGTTCCAATAAGGCTGAGAAGCGAGAAAGCCAACATCATCAAGACCTTTGATTTTCCTGTTGTTGCCGTAAGTCTAACTTCCAGGTCTGGATACTCACTAAAATACAAAACCAGTCAGTTATGGTAGAAGATTATAATTAAAATACAATTTGTGAACTACCTTAACGATTGCGAGATTATGTCACTGGTGATCAAACGTGGCTGTGTTTTAGTTAGGGTATATTAACAAGATATAAAGACATAATTTGTCGTAAATTGAGTTGCTGAAACATAGAAAATAATGCGATGATTAACGAAAATGTAATCATAAGTAAGAAAGCAAAAAGGTGCAAAATTCTACTTCCTAAAAATATATTTCTTTTGAAACTAAAGCTCTAAATATAAAAACGGCGTCGTCTGCAATGGATAACTACACTAGTGTTACAGTATAAACCCTACGGATTTAATCTGTAAAACATAACATCCAAACTTGGAGAAAAAGTGTTGATGGAAATTTTCATTAACAAAAATCTGGAGAAGGGTTGGGATGTTCTGAACCCCCTTGTTCCTATGCCATGTACCAAGCAAGTGATTGGTAAGGGTAGACAAAATGACAAGCAAAGTATAAGAAATTTAACCTTAAATTTTAAAAAAGCAAGTAATTTAGATTAAATGCATTAATTTTTCCACATAGTCCCCAAAAGAATACGATTGACATTGGTGTCGGTGAGCCAATATTCCAGTTCGTCATTGTCAGATGGAAATGCGTACTGGAAGACATTTTTTTCAGGACATGAAACAAACAGTATACTGAGGGAGCTAAAGATGACGTGGAGATTGTATGTTGAAGACGTTGATGGCCTATGGATCATTGACATGGCAACGACTATAAGAACAATCAACGAATTGCATAGAATTACGGATTTTCTGTCCTTCGTAACCAAAACTCTGATCTTCTGCAATAAGTTTAACACAATAATTCACGACCCAACGGAAAGAAAGAGACAGCATTAATAAATAACACTTAACCGGTAAAGTTGTACTTATACGCCATTTGTGGTTTCCTCACTTATTTTTGATTAGCGACATTAAGTACTTTGCAGGTTACATTTTAATTTGATATAGTTACTGTTTGTTATGCCATTTCATCGCCCAATTTATTTTGTTACCAATAAGAAATTAATATCATTTAACACGCTGTCACAAAACCAGAAAGAAGAAGCAAGACATGTCCTTTGATGCGTTTAAGAAGAATGGAAAGTTATGAAGTCACTGTTTAACGTCATGTTTAATGACGTCAAAGAGCTATGACATAAGAACAGTTCAGTCGGCAACTCTTCCACACTGTGCCCCCTTGAAGATTCGATATTTTTCAGTATGAAGGCTATTTATGGTATTAATAACCTATACCATCAAATTTCTACATTGCATAGTTGTTGAATTCAAATATTCTGGCCCACACTTTTTAATGGAGCTTAGTGTATACGAGTGACATTATTAATTTCCACTCTATTTACAGATATAAAGTACTAAACAACACATATGCTTATCCCAGTCGCCTTTCACTTCAGCTTTCTTCTTTACTCTCTTGAACAGTAGGTATCGTTTCTAAAGCCCCTGTGTGTAATTCGATCAAAAGTACCTTACCTTTGTGAATATTTCTGAGTGACGAGAACCTTTGTACCGTGACTCTCCAATGTTCCCAGAGAAGGGTACTGATAAGGATACAAAGTCTGTTCTATATATACTGTACCCTAGTAAACATTGGTTTTATATTGATGTTTAATTTTCATCAACTATCAGCCCGTAATAGAAATATAATTGTATCCTTACACTTTTATATTGGTATACAAGAACGTGGTAATGTGTAAGTACATATCTTCAGGAAAACTTAAAAATGCAAATAAATAGAGGGTAAATAGTTAAACTTTCAAATACAGCCTTCTCCCGTTTATGTATGAGAACTTGAGAGGAAAGAGCATCAAGGAAATAAGATTTAATGACATTTCATAACTTTTGCATTTTCTGTATGAGGCCATTTTAAGTTTGATGGTAATTATTATGTATTGGAACTATTTTTGTCTTGTTTTCATCGGTATTTTGTGAAAAATAGTTTCCATTTTGAAAGTATATAACCTTTTTACATTGTTAACAAATGATTTCTTTTTAAATTCATGTGTATTTTTGAATTTGTATATCAATACATTAATTATTGATATGGTGATTATATTGACAGATAAAAATTTTAAGTTATACAAAGTAACTTTTACAAATTTGTCTGCTGAATCTCTCTTAATGTATGTATTATCAGGAAATATAAATTGCTTTTTAGTCAATGAAGTGTTTGAAAATATTTTATCTTTTCTTTGATCAGAGATAAATGTGTATTGAAATAATCTTAGATTGTACGAGTTTATATAATGCCACTTTATGAAGGTTGAATTATTTTCAGAAATTACAGAGGTAAAACAACAACAGTTAAGATAAGGACAAATAGTTTATCCCTGAAAAACCGAGTCAAGGTATCACTGATTATCATTTGTAGACCTACTCGTGTCTTCACTGATAACCATTTGTTTTTCCCATGTGCCTTTAAATTAGTGACTTACTGGAATTTGAAATTAAGATATCTAGCAGTATTGTCAAAACATGTTGATTACATATTATTGGGATTGAGTTCGGGAAAACAGAAGTCTTAGGCTCTGCAGATCATCAGGTTTTGATTATTTCTTACATCTTACATTATAATACATTATGTACTATTGTATTGGAGAGCGACCCTTATTTACAACCTGTAAGAATCTAATGAACACTGAAGTAGATTTTCTCATTTGCATCAACTTTAAATGTCTGCATCTGCAGTCTAACAACTATTTGTTTGAAGTTTTGTTAATAACCATAAGCATACCTGCCTGGTGTTACTGATTTCTAAAGTTAAATAACAAACTGTTTACTTTTGTAGATTTGAAAATTTCCATTATTTTTTTCTTGAAGATTTTTTCAACTCAAATTTACAAGGACAAACAATTTTCAAGCAATAAAATCATCCAATACAACATGTCATATATTTAAAGGTGATCAATCTGACATCTTGTTATTCTCATTTTTGACACCTGCTTTTATTTTTCACATCAAAGCTCAACACAGATTTATTTACCAGTAACTATGTCAGTAACTGCTGTTTATTCTTTTTTTCTAACCATAATGCATATATACGATTTGAAGGACAATTTACAAATGTTTAATAATATAATATTTAAGTAGATTATATCCTTTTTGGGCAAGTACCCTGATTATGTTTAATATTTTACAAACTTGCAAGAGTTGACTCAAAAAAGCACTTTCACAAGGTATTAAAACGCTAAGCACCAATGACAGCTTGGCTGTAATTTGTTTTTCAACAACAGGGAAGTGAATATTTTTAAATTGAATTCAAAGAAGTAAATAATGTGACCTTTATTTGAGACCATTTTGGTAAGATTACATTTACTATTTGAAAAATCACTTTTAATCTATGAAATATTTTCTTTTACTGTTACTGTTTTGTTGTTGTTTGATTTTAGCCTTCCGTAAGTTAATATGCTTTCCTAATTAAAATTGTTGATACCTTGAAGGTATGTAACTGTATACATTAGAATCAATGTTTCGTTTTATCTTTATTGATTTTAACATTGAATATATATTCTTGTTGGGATTCTTTAAATTCGTTATCTTCTTTCTGTGTCATTTACATGTTTTTTCATCTTTTAGCAAGAAATGACAAGAGAATTAGCAAAAGTAATTTATCAATTGAACGTAGTACCTATCTTTTATCACTGTTATCAATATCATTAAAATAGGTGTTAAAATGAGAACTTGATAGTTACATTACTCCTAGAAATACTATTAAACAAAAACAATGAAAGTTCTTAGTGCACTCAATTTGATAACAAAAGTAAGTGAGCAAAAGAAACAAATAATAATGTCTACATTATACAAATTTATAATTTGAAGATTTCTCAGGAAAATGTTATGTTTGGAATTACATTTCTGGAGTTTCTTGCACATTGACAGCATGATTGACTGAGAGCAACACATCTTCAAACCAATGTCGAATTGACAGAATTGAAGAGATCAACCACCTTTTTACATGTTGAGCAAATCTCTTTAGATAGAGAATACTACACAACGTCCCGTATAACAACAGTGGGTGGTTTGGTATTGGAAAATAAATTAAATACTGATACCATTCACGAGTTTCATAAAAAATTTATTGAACGGAAAAAAGTAGTATATTACTTTTTACTCACTGAACTATTTTAGACATTTAACAAAAATTGGCCGACATGATCATCGCTTCTGTTGCATATTGCTTAACGATTGTGACGTCATCATTACGTCATGTCATCGGTCAGGATATTATTAAAAGGTGTGTAATAACTTTGTCGATTTACTAAACAGTAATATCTTCAACGGGTGCACGTGGGTAATAATTTTGTATACACAACATTTCCCTCCTTTGATTTTTTGTATATTTGATAATGATATTAATTTAACAGGTTTTTTTTTTAATGTAAAAAAAGAACATAACTTTGTAGTAGAGTATGTTAAATCTAAATCTTCTTCCAGTTTCACTGTTTTAGTAAATTGAAGGTCTCACGAAAGTTTTTTTTTTGCTTTTGGCACGACAACGTTTAATCAACAGTTCTTAATCGATCATACAATATTAAGTTATGCTACACGAGGTCCTTTTACTGATTGCCTCAAGTGAATAAAAGTGTTCACGCATTAAGGACCACAGATAGTTTTAACTTGACATTAGGTAGTTTCTAATTACCTGCTGTGACTGGATAACTGAAATCCTGACCTCGCCCTATCCAACAAGAGAATTAGTGAGCAAGCTCACTTTTTATACCCCCGCTTCCCTAAGTGATTATAGAAACTAAGATACAACTACACTTAGTAAGGATTCCTACAAAATTGCAAAACTGTTTTAATTTGCTTAAAAGTCAATGAAAATGCAGATATAGACTTTCTGATTGCATGTAAGCTATATAAGCTCTATATAGGCACATCTAGGGACCACAGTGATTACACATATGAAGTTTCGTGACATTTGAACAAATAGTATTTGAGTTATGAGCGGAACAAAAAGTGTGACAAAAAGTGTGACCGGACGGACGGACAGACGGACGGACGGACGGAAGGACGCGCTGACCGCTATATACCCCCGACTTCGTAGCGGGGGTATAATTAAAACACTTATTACTCAAATTGCTCAATGTGTCAGTGTCCTTTAATATATACCTTAGGGGTTCAATATCTGCAAAAATAAATTCTATGGACGCACTTTCACGGTCGTGATGGCTGGCAGCCGGACTAAATCTTGCATAAACTGATAAGCACTTGATATATCCCATTGAGAGCAAGTTCGTGTTTCTCAGGTGCAAATGTACCGTGACCAATCTGTCTAAAGCCAAAATGTTGTCATATTTCCTCCCGTGAGAATAAATTTACTACACTACATTATTGAACAGCTACAGGTCTTATTTGTCTGGCCGAAAATTACATTTGCTTATTAAAAAATCAATGTCAAGAACATGAATGATGCCAGTTTTGCGGATCAATGATCAGGTACTCTCATTAATTTAAGTACATCGTTTTAATTTTTATGATTTCGTCATTAGGGACAACTTGTTCACAGGATATCAGACAGGAAAACCTTGCATTTTGGGGACATTGCCTAAAGAATGAATCTAATTGTATAAAACGTGTAAGTTTTATATGAAACAGACCATTCCGTCAATTCATATGACTCGGACCATTCTCGCCCCACAGAGGCAAATCAAGATGAAATGTTGATCGAGAATGGGAAATGCTTGATTGGAGGTACTTTTTCCGCCATGGGGAAATGCCGGAACCCAAGGATCTCGGCGAGTTAGAACAGAGGCTGTATCAACATTTCATGACTTGATCTGTCACTTTTGGGGGAGAATGACATAACCTAGGAAAACCATGGTATTTCAAGTCATATTTGTTTTGTAGAATGAGTCAATTTTCAATGTGCACAGTTATGATTAGTGTCACTTGTGTCGAGTTTTGAGTTTGAGTGTGATACACAGTCGAATGGCCACTTATCTTCACTAGGTGATTTAATACGAAGTCATCATCTGTTAACTTTGGTTTGTCATATTGTAATAACACTGTATCAACAGTTCATGACTTGATCTGTGGAGAGAGAAAGTTTTTATCATATCATTGCCATCTGAGAATAAATATGTGAGATATTTTGAATTGATATTACGAAATATGCCATTTACAATCGCATCAAACCAAAACAGTATGTGATGAAAATCACGAATTGGCTCTTTAATGTCAAACAGAAGCAAAAAGTAATCTAATGTATGAACTTATAGAGACAAAACAGCGTTTAAGATAAGTCATTATCAAAATGTAAGTTTTCGTTGATGTACTAATTGCCATTTCCACAGCTGCTTACTGAAAGTTTGTTTTATCTATTGTGAACTTAATTTGATATATATTATGTAAAATGGTGTTCGCTATAGTTCGACTCATTCAATCTTCACTGTACCCAATGCCATGATGTGGAATAGATGAAGTAATATAGTTTTCACACTTTATGTTTTAATGTTATAATCCCAGTTCACGAAATTAGACCACATAATTGTTTCTGGCATACCACATTTCTGTGTCTTATCTTATGTAAATAATTTGTGACCCATTTACAAATTTAGCAAAAAGTTATGACATAAAAGTATATTGTTACATGATTACATTTTTTTCAAAAATGATGATATTACATGTACATCGAAACTCTGACTCTGTTCTTTATATGATTATTGATTTATCTATCTGTCACGTCACCTATTGTCAATAATTGTATGATTAATGATCAATGTTATAACGCTGATTTACAATACAGAGAAAGTTATGGAATAATCTAAGAAATCTACTAAAAGCCTCCATTTAAAAATCTGATTAAAAGTTTAAAGTTTCATTGACCTACATGAAGGACTTGCAGATATTTAGTTCTGCTATTATTGATACGAAATTCTAATTTAAGTCTCCGCGGAAAGAACCCACAAAATGCACATCTACACATACTGAATGTTTCATTAAGCTACAATGTAGGTCCTAGTACGACTGCAGACACAAACTGATCACTGACGGAGGGACAGACAGCAGGAGACAGGCGTATGCTTTAATCCTAATGGTTTACATGCCATTACGGTAACAAATGTATTGCTTTAACGTGTGAACAATAGAAACATGAAATGTTTATTAATACGTAAGAAGTATTTAATTGCCTAAGATTAAAAAAAACGCAGCCTTGGTTAATCCTTGGCTTATGTCTCAGATTCCAGTGGCACCTGTTTTTACAAGGTTTTACATTAATGGTCTTTTGTACGTATACTCATAAAAGTACCTAGTACTAGTTTGAAAAAATTCTCAAAATCATGATTCAAATTAGGAATTTGTAAACTCTGTAAGTAACTGTTGTTCAGCAGGTACATGTAATGTATTACTCATTATGCTTATTGTCCACATGAAGAAACAGGAAGTATTGCAAACGCATAATGGAAAATAATAAAAAATATCAATGAGTTTTGTCTTTTATGTATGTCTTTTATTGACGTAGATGTTTGGGATATATTAACGTTGATGATCCATGTTTCTGTTAAAGAAATACATCAATAATTACAAGAATTAGATTTTTTATCTATATGATATGTGATAGAGAAGAAAAAATACAATATGTTGTTTTCGCTAGCAAAGGAAAATATTACAATCTGCAGAAACGTTTGGTTGAGGAATTATGAATTTGTAAGGATTCATCTTCATAATAAAAGCACACCACCATTAGGACGAACTGAACGTTCACAAGTGGATTAACAGTACAAACCAGTGTTAAATCAAACTAGATTAGTGCAATGTATAATTTAATGTTATAATGTAATAACTAATGTAAATGATATTTTGATGGAAGGAAAGAGAGTGTAAATGAGATATTTTGTCATTAGTAGCCATAAAGCTGTCATAGATAATTCCATTCTCCATATATAAAATCGTTTAGTTGATATAAGAAAAAAACTTAACTTTACATATGACATATATCTATGGTGTATCCAGGTAAACACACATGTTGACAAAGGCGAAACATTAAACATTCAAACAATTCTTGTAAGTTCTGCTTTCGAAAAAAAAATCTTAATAAATGTGAAAATTGAATTTAAAGACAATATAAATTACAACAAGTTTAATTGTTAAAATATAGTCATTATGTTCACATGACCTTGTGTTATTGAATCACCTGGCAGAATTCTGAGTATAAATACGACGGTTATGTTGTATAACCTTCACGTGAGTTATGTTTGGAATGTAGACCGATCCCATTTTAAAAACAATCTGAAAAGAAGCAGAGCGCTAAAATATCAAAGTCCGACTATTTATTAGTATAAGCACTTCTTTGTTTTAACACAAAAGTCATCAACTCAACAAACGGATGTAAAGGCAATTCTTTCAAAAATTGCCAAAAACCCACATTACTAATATCAAAACCATACAAACAAAACTAGTAGCAGACATTCATAAGACATATGTACATGATATTAATTAACGTAAATCATTATAGAGATAAATGTTCCGATATCATCAGATTTAGCATTAACTGATTATCAACAGCCATGGTAATTAGCTGTGACGAAAAGGATTTCCTTTTGATATTGTATTTTTCGAGTCAACATGTGCTGTAACTACGTAAGTAAGGATGTTATATAACTTATAAAGTCATTGCGCTATTTTATTCTTCTATACTTTCTAAAAAACAATAAGGGATATCGTTATATCTATATGATATTTTATTCTTAACAAACAGCTTCGTACATGTAGGAGGCACGAATAACTTTAATGAGGCATTTGTATATTTCTTTAAATATATGACGTATTTATATCAAAAACATTTATTTAAAAACAAAATAACTGACAAATCAGAAAAAAAAGAATGAATAATAAAGAATTATTCTTCAAGAGAAACTGACTAAAAGGACAAATAAAGCATCATACAAAAAAAGACAATGAAATACAGACTTACAATCAAAACTGAAAAAGGACCTATCAAACATGTTCTACCATACAAAACTAAAGAAGATTCATTCATGATCATTTAGACTGGACATCTATTATGACTGAAACACTTGAGTTATTTAAAAAGTAGATGTAAAATATAAATGTCATTTAAGTGTCATATTTAGTACATCATCTAAAACAATTGATCATAACAATAATGTGAGTTCACTATATTGATTTTGTTAAAGAATAACGATTGGAGATAGCGTTTCCTCACATATCTAAAACATAGAGAGAAAAAGAATTTCGCCATTGCATGTCAGTGTTGCTGAAAAAGTGCAACTTCAAAGTGTGCCTTTAGGACAATTTCTAGACCACCCACAGTGAAGACTGTTTTCCAATAAATTCTCTAGTGCTTCAGCCACACTTGACAATAGCCTTTGGAGAGAGCATCATCAAATGAGATAAAACCCAAATCATATATGCTACACATTAACAGAATTTATATGTGCTGTAAGTTATTAAAAAGTATGATGAATGTCACTGAACCAATTATTGATGCTTTATATTTTATCAACCTTAATGTACTCTTTGAATGATATGTACACCAGATGTTACATAGTTGGATGTTAAAGGGGCAGTAGTACGTGTTTTAGTGAGAACAGAAGGTGATGTCAGGAAAATGCAAGTAAATGGTTCCATTGAAAGACAATGCATTTAAACTGAATGAAGCAGTAATAAATCAGTAGTAAAACTTTGAAAGTTGTATATTCATGTTTTAATGTTGTGAGTGTCAATGAATTTTACCCTTGTAGGCTTTCTTAGTTTTGCTGCTTGTTGTTTGTTGTTAAAATATATTCCATGAAGCATTTCACAAAACCATTATAACTTGACTAGGAAGTTTTTAATCTTTTTAATATTCTTTATTTGCTTGATGAAAAATTATGCGCATGGAATGACTGCCACTTTTCATGTTTTGAATAACACTTCTTATAAATTCAATGTTTGAAATTAATAAGCGAAAACTTGAGCCATTTTAAATTATTGTGTTCTTCAGAAATTTGTCTAAGATTTCTTTGACAGATGCAATCCAAATTCACATCTCTGAAATAAAGAAATTTCTGATTTTGTATAGAATGATTGATATCTACAAGCAAATAATTACAGAGTCGTTAACTAGCACACTTGTTTGATAATTTTACGTTTTTGGATAATTGAAGCACAACCCGGGTTGTTTCTTGTCACAACTAATAACGAAACAAATCCAAGCTTGCACTAATCATATCATCTTCACAGGGTTTGTTTTTTTCAATATAGTTTGTTATCTATAACAAGTCTCAAATAAAATGTTGATAATTTTGAATAAGTACATATAAATGTACATGTTTCGCCCCAAAAACTATAATAAATCCCTGCAATCACTGCATGTGATGCTTGCAAGGCATAATGTGAATTTGTGTAATTTTAGGCTTTGAAGCTTTGGTAATTTTAGACTATGATACGGATTTGTGTAGTGTGTAGGGGTGCAGTGGTTTACATGTTTATCTCTTATGCCATAAGTCAAAGTTAGGCAGATACTCAAACATTATAATCAATATACATGTACTGTATTGTGTCTTGGGATCCGCATATTATTATCAACATCCAGCTACAAAAATGCCTACCTGAACCATGGTAAAATACGGACCAATACTCTCTCTCGATACGCTTGTATATTCAGGGTAAAATTCCATTTTTGTCTGAGTTAGCTCCGTCATTGATCTATGTGTGGTACAAGAAAGATATAGGCAAGATTATTTTTCGATTCAACAGCTGGTAAATGGTATATAAAGAAATCACCAGGTCAAAGTCCAAAAGCCATTCTACGACACCAGGAATACTCATTCCTACTCATTCCTTTTTCAGATAAAAAAACCTTTCAGATAAACCCTCTTCTCTGTAAACAATTTTGTTGTAAGATTGTTCATTCATGCAGGTTGTCATGGTAAATTAATGCATAGAATATCATATCTAACATGTTTAAAGAGCATTATGCGTTACATTTTATATCAATGCCTTTTTATTTAGTTTCACATAGTTTCATATTTGATAAGAATGTATTCAGAAAATTGAAATTCACTTTTTTGCTCATTTTTATTTTATTTTGATCAATATGTTCTTAATACAAGACAACTTAAAAAACATAAAATTCAATCACAAGTGAGTTCAGATATAGTAAGTGTTTCGATTTAATCACACATGTTTGTTTTTGATCATTATGTAGCTTGATAATTAGTGGAGTTGATTTTTTAATTTGTTAGAAAGAAGGACAAGAAAATTCAATGCATTGAAGTATATAACTTATTTTATTTTAACAACTGCCAAAATCCGTCATTGAAAAATGTATATTTTCAAATATGCTGAAATAAGATACTTAAAGGGGCAGTAGCACGTTTTAGGGGGAATATAAGGTGATGTCAGGAAAATGAAAATTAATGGGTTCAATTGAAAGACAATGTATTTAAACTAAATGGAGCAGTAATAATTCAAATATATAACGTAAAGCTATTAGATTCCTTTTTCTTACACAAAATGAATTACATGTGTTCACACAAAATGGCCGCCAATGGATTTTTAGTGAATCTTCATACTTCGTCCTCTGACTATGGATGATTGGCTTGTGTGATGAAATTTTTGACACTGTTAAAACAATACATTTAGCATTAACTTACAATTATCAGTGTAAATTTTAAAATATAAAATTATCAAAAAACGTGCTACTCCCCCTTTAAACAGTGTCTTCGTATTTGCTTGTTTATAACCAAATTTAAAAGGGGTACATTTGGGCATAATAAGCGATTACCTTCACACAAAAATTTAATCTAAACTAATTGAACACCTTATAGAATTAAGATAAGAAGTCTTCTATTCTGCGAAAATAGATACATTTGGGCATAATTAACGATAGACTTGGGTTTCATGCCCTTAGGCTAGATAATAATTGATGGCAAATTCGGACATGGTCATTGATTAGAAGCTGTTGACAAGGAAAGGCAAACATAAGTTTTTGATAAGATTGAATGGTCTACTCTTTCAGAATCGTAATATGAACATGAAGTAAACTAGTGTCCAAAAGAAACGATACCATACAAATCGCACAATAACTCAATCCATTGCAGATTGGTAAGACTAAAACATAGTTTTATCTTTTCTTCAGTAGTCAACCAACTTCTATGCACAATTTTGAAACATTATCTTTTCATATTTGCGAGAAACATGTATTTAAACAAATCATCGATCTGGGATCTCCTTAACAAGGCGAGATAGCAGGGAGAAATTGGACACTTTCGCTTGTTTTAAAACGTTCTAGTGCAATGACGCGTCAACGAATTTATGTCAAATAAAGTGCATTGTATCAACAAGATTGTATTCTTACCTAAATTTAAAACTTTATCAATTTTATAGTGAAATGACAAAAGTTCTGTTCAATTTCGATTTATGCACCCCATGTGCGTTTGAGGAGACACAAAATCAAAAGTATCTTTTCCTGAAGAATGAAAATGTGCATACTTCTTTACAAGACATATGCCTGTTAAAGGGGCAGTAGCACGTTTTTAGGGGGAATATAAGGTGATTTTAGGAAAATTAAAATGAATGGTTCCAATTGAAAGACAATGTATCTAAAGTTATTGGAGCAGTAATAATTCAAATGTATAATGTAAAGTTTAACCACCCAATTCTTTTTTCTTACAGAAAATGAATTAAAGGTGTTCACACAAAAATGGCCGCCAATTGATTTCAGTTGAATCTTCACATTTTGTCCCCTAATTATGGCTGATTGGCTTGTGTAATGAGATTTATTACACTATCAAAATAATACTTTTTAGCATTTACTTACAATTATCAGTAAAAAATTTAAAATATAAAATTATCAAAAAACGTGCTACTGCCCCTTTAAGCACACTTAAATTCGACTCTGTCAGGTAATAGAGTTTTGTTTCGGAGGACGTTGAAAACTTGGTATCATTTCTTTTGGACATTAGTTTACTTGTAAAAACATCTTTTTTTCAAAAGTAATTGTTCAAACAGGGGGTCTAATTAAAATGCTTAATCGTACTTTTACAACTGTTGTAAAAGTACGATTAAGCATTTTAATTATTTCTTATATTTTTAGACAAATTCCAAATTTGTGGTCAGTGAACAGACTTTTTCACCACTGCGTCAATCGCAGAGTATCCATTTGAGTATTTGAATTAACTCTCCCCCTAAGAAATGTTTAAGAACGAGATTAAATAAATATAGTTTGGGTCAGATCGTCCATTGTAATAAAAATGTTTGCTATGAAAAAAGTAATAAAATTAATGTATGGTTGGGTAATTTGAAGTGCCTATGTTATCCATTTTGTCTTATCAGCCAATGATAATTTTAAATTGGATAATTACGACCAAAATAAAGATAACAAGCTATACAAGTTATACCTTTTGCCATTCAGAAATTCACCAGTTGCATCGCTCTAAAAAGTTCACAATTTGCTTTATTGACTAATCAAATTGGTTCCCTTACGTGTTTATCTTTATTTCCAAAAACCCTTTCTGTCAGAACAAACAATTTGTTTTATTGTCATACATTGTTGAGAAGAAAATATAAGTGGATTGCAGAAAAATTATAGTAAAATAGTAGTTTTAATTAAATACATTAATATTGATTTCACATCAGATCAATTCAAAGTTGTTTAATTGTAGAATCCAATCATAAATCAATGTATATTTTTGAGATTGTACTTTCTTTACGATATATATTTAAGGATCTTTAAAACCATTTATTCAACTTTTTTACTTTCATAAATATTGTACTTTAACTCATTTAAAGAATCTACTCTGGTAAGCTAAAATATTTGAAAGATTGTAATATTTATTTGTA
Organism: Steromphala cineraria; assembly: GCA_916613615.1. Lineage (NCBI taxonomy): Eukaryota > Metazoa > Mollusca > Gastropoda > Trochida > Trochidae > Steromphala > Steromphala cineraria. The sequence goes on along the minus strand of OU744722.1, from coordinate 50,818,653 downwards.
TTTCACTGATTGGATTGACCTCAGGCTAAAGTCTTTGCACACAGTCTCACAATTGAGAAAAAAGTTGTAAAAATAAAAATGTTGATTGAAGTCTTTCACACTTTAGTCATGGAGAAAAATATTAAAAAGGCTGACGTAATTCAATAACTATGACTTAATTATGTGAGAAGGTTTTCAATGTCAGAGGATCCTTTTACTGTTCATAAAGCAGTAATGATTTCTTCAGTGATGCATATCTATATTATATCACCTTTTGAGGCATTCATAAAAATAAATGTTCCCAGGAACTATGAAGGCATAAAACAAACACTTGCGTGACATTGTGATTGAATTTACACATGAGCAAGTTATACACAAAGCGGATAATCTAACTGCATATCTCAGAATAGAAATAAATATCACGAGCAATCAAATATTTGGATTAGGTGTCAGAAAAGTATCAATATGGATGTTTACTTTTACTCCTATTTTCAGTGACTGCCAAATCAGTCTGAATGCATTGGTGGCATTTTATTATCAAGTGTTAGATTGGAATGTTACATATTTATCCAGTCCATGTATGCATCCATAAATCCCTACACATATCAAGTGAAGTAGGTCTTTCATTGGTGAATTATATTAGTCTTGTCTTATGACATATGACCGTTTGTTTGATTGGGACTTAACGTCTTATGATTCAATATGTCTCTCGACAATCAAGACGAATATTCTGATGCATGGAAGAAATTGATTTCCAGAAAATAATGACCTCTGAAGGAATCGTTTGATTATTTTTCCGAATCCAAGGCTTTGAATGTATTCTCTATTCTAGTCCAAGCATGACTTCGAGAAACTAGAAACGTTTTGACAATATAAACCGGCGCGCCAGTACACACCACAGTTTGTTTAAATTTACTATCTGAGAGACATGTGATGTTTTAAATCATGGTATGTTAACATTAACACATATTTGTATTAGTTTGAATAAAAAATAGTGTCTAGTTGGTGTTTTGTTTCAATATCTTTCTTTTAAGTAGGCAGGGGTTAGAAATCGAATGTACACTATCATGGCCCCTACCATGTTTAAAATGTTGTCAGTACTTAGAATAAGGCCCGTTTATTGATTTAAGTGAAATTTATGGCACTTACAAAATTAAAAACAAAGTCAATTTTATGGCATAAATGGGCGTAGCTTTATTCAGATACAGAGGCGGAAATGGAGACAAGCTTTGAACGCCTACCCTTAAGGTGATGGCAGTTCAGATCTCTTATGACAGGGTTTTGTCACATATCATTAGAGAAACAGCAATGATTGACAGATTGAGGCACCCGAGGGGTACTGCACCAAGTGATGCCCCAAATAAAACAGCAATAGCAGTAGTGACAACCTAGGGTACTGCACTTAGTGTTGCCACAAACCATTAATGTCCTTAGCCTACTCACAGTTCATTTCACCTCTGCGGGTTTGGTCACACCGAGATGCTGCTGTAAGACTGCGGCCGGACTTGATAGCAGACCCAAAAGGTCGAAAACAGCAATATTTGAAGGAAATGTTGTTAGCCTGCCTCTAAATCCGCCATCTGAATCCAAAGCTGCACCAGTCTTGAATTAGCAAACATCTGTCAAGGATGCTGAAATGAGAAATAATACAGCAGAATTGTGCCAACCAAGCACTGTAAAACATAACATTTGTCAATTACCAAAAGAACTTAACTACAGTTCCATAAATTGCACAAGAAAGCAATGTTCAAAACATACATCATATATTCATTCACTTTAAAAATTGGGAGGGAGAGGTGGGGTTGAAAAATTACGTCTTGTCACTCTGCTAGTCGGCTTTGAAAAGAACGATACACAGTACACGCTATCACGTGATTCAATTCAAGCGTTTCAATTGGCCAAAGTACAAACAGTCAAGCTTAACGTCAGTGAGTGGTCTAAGGGAGACAACTCATGCAAAACTATCATCACCACGCCCATTCATTCACTTAAATGAATTTATTGATTACAAGATTAAATAAATTGTATTGTTATAAAATATGTCTTCCTTTTTTATGAACATTTGTGTTATTTCAAAAAATTTATAACAATTTATGAAAATAAAATTCCCTTTTTTGAAAAATCAATTTAAAACCCTTAAAAGTATTTGAACAATGTTTTAAATCTTGTTTTTATCAATTGAAAATATGTCATCAACAACTCGAAATATATGTAATTGAAAATCTAACATACATGTATAATAAATGAAGTATGTACTTTCTTTCGCCTGTCAGTAAAGGTGTTTTTAAAAGATGTAACTGACATTTGTAACTTTCCGTGCTCACTCATATCATGGAACACAATCTTAAGACAGGATCAAAATTTGCTAATATAATTACATGCTTTGCTTTTTTTATGGACTGTGATGCGATTTAAAAGTTACACCGCACTTTGGATGTTCATTTTATAATCTTTGCTTTGCTTTGCTTTTCAACAGAAAGAGACAAATTTTACTCTGACAAACGTATCTTAACACCTTTACTCGTACAATCGTGGATAAAAGCGCCGATTGAACAATCAGAGGGAGTCATGGTCGAATGAAAGCTTGCTTCTTTTAATCATTTGAAGAGGTCAATTTAATCTTAAAACACTTCTCGTCACACCTGAACTGTTTTCCCACCTGATAAAATAAAATATTGTTTTTGTCAAGGCAAAAATTCTCCTTTTTACTGTAGACCCCATATTTTGTTGTTACATTGATTCTTCTCTTAATTAACCTTTATATAACCAGTTTTGTGGTTTTTGTACATGACTTTCATCAGGTTGCTATTCATCATTTTGCCGCCACATTTGCCTATAGATGCACATGGCAACACTGCACAGCAGACATATGTTATCAAAATATATTTGATGGTCTAGTATGGTTGATTATCCAATGGTTAGTAATCAGCCTCTTTTCGCACAGTTAAAAACAGAAGGGTTTTATGCACTTAAATAGTGAATGCGAAAAGGAAAATGATACACTATTACTAAACTTTCAACTCGAAATGAAGCATAGACATTGAAAATTAACAAATACACTATTCATGAAGATGATTTTGTATTAACCATCAATGATTTTATATTATATGTTTGTGTCTTAACGGATGCAATATAATCAAAGGTTAAATTTAATATTGATTCGAAGAGAATCAAAGGTTTAAATTTGTTATTGATTTGAAGATAATATAAAAACTTTATCTGCTTATCATGTTTTCATATGAAAAACAATGTTAAAAGATACCTCAGAGCAATAACATTTGTAATATATAGACTCTCTTGGAATAATTCTAATCAAATTACATCATGAGATCAAAAGAACTGCGAAGGTCGAAGATAAGTTGTAATGTGGTGGGTATGAATTAGATAAATACATTAGAGACAAAAATATAATACATGCGTTAGTACTTTTAGGGTAGTGCAGTGTTCAGAAATGTACATTGTTCATGCAAACAAGATGAAAAATTATTTTGGATAAGAAATAGATTCTCGTTGATAAAGTAAAATATCCTTGACAAGCCTCGGATATTTGTTACTTTTATCAACTTGTGTTGATATATTTGACATCAGGGTGAGATTTTCTATGTACACAAATAATGCCCGAGAAAAGGTATCAAATCAGAGGACACTCCTTAATTATCATAATTTTTTAGATATGACATAGGTCCACAGTTTTTTTTTTATTCATTGCTTGGAGGGAAGGTTTTAAGTGGTTACAATCCATTAAAGCAAAGAAACAAGCGTAAACGGTACAGAATTGGATGTTTGTGATAATACAAATATAGAAAAGCAAGGCAAATAGATAGAGAATGTCATTCAACGGAAAACATTACCTATTGAACCTAAGAAATGACATACATCGATAATTTCATTGATTAAAATGAAGTTCTATTTCACGGATAATGCTCATTTCTTTTGACCATTTTCACTTCATTTGTTCTCACGAATGATCAGTTTTCGGACTTTAAGAATTTAAAAAAACGATAACAAGGTTTCCATTTTAGATACCTTTTGAATTAAAGATACTATGACAATTGTCTAACATGTCTAGGACTAAGTAAGTGGTGTGTTTCGTCACTACGTTTTTAAAAATTGGTTTTACTGCAAATGATAGAATGTATCTATTACTAGTTCTGACTTTTACAACGTAAAATACAACATTTATTTTCTCTTATTAGGTAAAGAGTGTGTAGTTTTTTTCTTTTATAACACCGCTTCCTTGAAGTAATGGAAAATATAAAAGGAAGTTTACGGAAACTGTTTTTAATAGCATGTTAAATGCTAGCCAAGTGACCTTTATAAAAGAAGATTAAAACATTCAAACTCTGTATTTTCTCGTTTCATTTTGCTTTTCTTAAATTAAAACATACGTCTTCTAGCGATTTTAGCGTTACTATAAGCCAAATCAACATACATTTACAGATGAAGTGGAGGTACCTCTGCTCGTGCACACTCACACATTTGGTTGTGCCAAATATCTTGTCTATAATATCTTAAATTCCGACACAGTTTATATAGAATCATATATATATAACATCCTCACTGCTTACAGTGAAAAGATGATATATCGTCACTGTTGCCTGATAGAGAATTGATTTCACTGCTAACTGATTACCAGTATTTCTATAATAATAAAAACACATTGGGTTGAAAAATAATCAACTTGGCTAATTTTTCACTAATTCAAACTTTCAAAATTTTAGAGAAAACACGTTCTTCTTTTGATATGTGCACATATCCAGCGCATTAGTACACATTTTAAATCTATAAAAATTAAAAATCTAATCTTAACCATACAACAGACCAGAACATCTTAATGTGATATATCGTAACAGAGTGATTAAGAAGGGTATTTTTAAAACTATATAAATAACATACAGAAAAGTGTAAAGGAACGTTATTCACCCTGCTTTATCTAACACAAGTTTACTTTTGCTTTCTCTTTCTCAAAGTGACTTTTTATAATAAAAGAGTCAATATCTTTTTGCTTTATACTTTTGCGATATTTTATCTGTTATGTCACTGAAACACGTTTTTGCTTTATTGTGGTTTCAAGTGTATCTTAGTTGAGTTGAAAGTGGTTTAAAACTTATTCCGAAAGAAATATGAAGTTGGAGAAATCTTACCTTATTTATCTTTGTTCATTTTTTGGCTTTTCTCACTGTTGAATCTTCAAAGCACAAGTCTTGTTCAATGGCCGTGTCTTGGGGGAAAAAGAGTTACAACATCTTTATATAGCAGTATCAAAACATAAGAACAAGGAAATAATTGTCGTACAGAGCTTTGATCTCCTTTTTGTGTTATGTTCATGACAATACATCATAACTGAAATAATTTTCTTGTCACATTCAAATAAGAACATCTTTTTAAATGATTTACTGTAGATATATATCTTTTCTAATAACATATATATGTAATAGGCAATCTTGTATACGCTCGTCTCTTGCAATGAAGACATGTTTGCTTTTACTGTAAAATACAGTAATTACACAACATTACCCAAGCTTACCATTATACTTCAGACTAGCATATATACCGTAAATGTATCTATGTTCAAGAAACAGAATTGGGTATATAATCGAGAGAAAATATCGAGAGTTATTTAAAGTTTAGTAATAGTTTCCATTGGCAAGCCATCTTCATTAAAAAGTACACTTTCAGGTATTAATTCTCCTGATAAAGCACTTTTTCGAAAGTGAATTGATCTACAAGAGTTTTGAATTCAGTATTCTCTAACACAAATATTATGTGAATATGCATTTGGCTGGATAATATATCATTAATAATTTTTTTTATGTATTTGATATCTGGGGTTTAACAAACTCCATTAATTAGTATGTTAATTGGCATATAAAAAATTCAAAGCGAAAACCATAACTACCTTTATGAATAAACCAGTGTTTGTCAATTGTATCTGCAACTTCATCATTATACTCCTTAAATTGACACGATAGAAAGCATGAATAAACGATAAAATTCCTCTTCAAATATTCAAGTATTGTTACATTCAATGTGTAAAAGCTGGGAATATGTATAAATGAGTAATAACATTATTTAATTGGTTTTGTATATCAAAAGGTATATGTACATGACTATTCATGACTAGTCATCCATAGCTGTATAAGTGTTTAAAAATGTAGATAATTATGAAACACAAAATCCTCGAATATGTTGTTAACACTGTTGAACAGGAATGTACTATTCGGAAGAATAATCTTAGACTATGCCAGCAAATATTTATTTTCTATAGAATACATTGGTCGATATTAATTGTTAATACATCCTCGGCGTTAGAGAAATTGTCTGAAAGATTAGTTAAATTCATGATTGATTGGAGTGTCAGACAACAAATCCTCTGAGAATTTCACAATGATATCATGACCTCACACCGAATCTCTTGACAGGAGTTTATAGACAAAATGACTTAACAATGTCTGGAATGTCAACTGGGTGTCAACATGACATGTATTAAAAGCTTACCAATTAGTTGAAAGGTTTCTCACGTTTTGCACTAAAGGCTGTTTCACTTATCAAGTTGTAATTTTTGAAATTATTGTTTCTTCACATCAGTTATTAAAGATTTTAAAGACACGAATTTTTACAAATATATAAAGAATATCAAATTTCAGATTCCTTATATCATTTTGAAACGAACACTCTACCATCAATAAATTGTTTACCAGCATCTCTACAAATCAAAATTCACCGTGTTTGACAAATGTCACCTGTTTTTTTGTTGTCATTCAGCAACATTAACAATTCTTGAAAATCAGAGTAACCAATCATTTGGTAAATCGTTAAGACCAGTTCATCATGCTCGATGATATTTTTGTATATATACATGTAATAGCAACATAAGTATGTTAACATTTGAATCTTAAGAAAGATTGTGTCTAGATGTACATGCATTTAAGACAACCATGATGCATTGTAAAATGTTTCCAGTAACAGTTACATTTATACCAAATCAAACTTTTGTATTATACAATATGAATCAAAGAAACGGACTTGTTTCACCTTGCATGTTTTGCAATGCATATTTGTAAAACAATTTACATGAAACGTTTTTAAAAGTACATGTAAATCGACATGATATCATAAATATAAACACAGCTTAGGAATATTGTGTTTAAATACTCATCAACTATATAAATTATAATATAGAATCATGTTTATTTTTTTCCTACCAGAGATGCTCCGGAAACAATTTAATAGCCGCTAGAATTGCTGCCATTATTTGAGGAAGAATCCTTAAAAGCTATTGCAGCAAAATGCTTAAAACGTTCGTCATGAACTAGCACTTAATTCAGTCTTAATAAAGATCGAAACATGTCGATTCTTTTAAAGTAGTCACTAAACAATGTTCCGGATCAATTGAAATATTCTCTCTGTAGGATATCTTTATTTGTATTTTCAAAAAGAGACATCACATCCTTACTGTTTAAACTTGTTTCTTCTATAATGGACTACAAATACCGATACTCCATTACTTTGAAACTTCCCACAAGTAGAAAATCAATAGATAAGAGGTCCTGATTGTAATAATACTGAGAGCTGAAGGGTATATGAGTTCATTGGACAGTGGTTATGAGTGTTCAATTTTTGGTATTGCACTATAAAATCTACATGGACACAACCATAGAATTTGGAATGTCTTTGCAAAAGTGATGATTCAGTTTCAGTTAACATATTCGTATGTCATACCAAACAGATAACCGTAACAAATTTAGCAAAGATTTGAAGTGACCAGGGGTCAAATTTGAGAAAACACTATTTTTTTTATTTTTCCCTACAAAATTGTTCATAAGTGATCAACAGCTTTAGATCTAAGTCATATGTGTGCCCTTGCTATAAGGCTATGTAATTATGGAGATTTTTCTTATAAAGTTTATTTAGAAGATTGTAATCGAAATTTTTAGAAATTCTGAATTTCACATAGGTCCTATATGACCCCATCTGTCTATTTAACATGCAAAATATCGAAATTCAGCACCAAGGATAAGACATTCTCGAAATTTGGAGTGGTTACTTTATACATCGACAGTAGATGATCCTTTGTAGGTGCTCCTGAAAATATTTAATTGACGTACAGCCGAAACCCAAATTACATGATATTTGCACTAACATGCACAAGCATGTAAACAAATTTAAAATACGCAGCTGTAAGGAATATGCAGCAAATGCAAATCTTCCAATAGCAATCTGTTTTTTCGACATATGAAGGTGATGAAAGAAATTTTGGTGAACTCAAGACACAATTTTGTGAAACAAGTTACTTTGTCATAGTACGTACATAATATGTATATGACCTTTCAAATATTGTGTATCTAATGGCATTTGTCAATGAAGAAAATACTTATGGAAATCTACTGAGGTATGTAATAGTCACATGTTGATTTGGTTTTGATCTGAAAAAGGCCATATCTATAATTTTGCATCTACCTAGTTTTTTAAGGCAAGAAGTTCCAATCTGTTTAACTTTTTCCATTTCATGCATCACTTCATTCAGTGTGTGGTTGGGTCCAAAGAACAATTTACAATTTAAGGAGCGCTGGAAAAATCAATGACCATCAAAGACAAATAATTATTTAATATTTTTTCATTTCAATTTTCTTACTATACGGTGGACCATAGCAGGAAAATGTGACTTTCGTTACTTACTTTGTTGAAAAGATTATTGACATTAATCTGCTGATGAAATATATTCAATATATATGACCCAAAACAGAATCTCTTAAAACGTAAAATTATTCTAGTTTCAAAGCAAAGGTAGCATGCCAAAGGTAAGGAAAGATTTTATGCATCAGTGCTTTCTCTTCTTAATCAGAAATTGGGTCGATGTATAATCCATATAGTAGATATGGGCTAGACAAATCTTACACATTCAAGACTAACACTGGACTGCCGAATGATAATACCTCATTGTGCCAATATGGCTTCTGAATTATGATTTCAGTATTTTCAATAACAACAACCGTTTGATTAACCTACTTAAAGTGACACAGAGTATCTTTCTTACAATTTTATTTGGTTTTGATAAGCTACAAAATATCTTATTTGCTGATTGAAGTTCATATCTCATCACTGGACTTGCAAATATATCCATTTATGCATAATATCTCTAAAATGCTTGATTTTATGGAAAAATCAAGAAAACATCTCAAATACTTTTAATATTCGAAATTAATCGAATATATCTTCCTGTCAGCTTATGACAAGGTTTCAAAATTACGTTTGGCGAATTTGCACGCGTCACTCGAGCCACATTGTCCGGTTTTCGATCAAAATCCTGACTTTGAATGGCCGTATGTTTGCTCTAATGTACTGATTGACCTTTAACTTGTTATTATCAGTAACAGTTAGTGGTTCCCGATGTAATAACATCGATTTCGAAATTTGACATATGTGATCATATCAACATACTCTGTGACTCTTTTTGGTAACATTGGGAAAGCTATGTTATTGTCAGATTTTGATTTTGTAAAGTTTGAAGAGAAATGCTGACCACTTTTTGCATTAGTTTATAATTTAAGGAATCCTGAATTTAACTCATTAGCTGATTAAGTTCCTTGAAGAAAATAGTCAAAATTAGCTGAACAGATTACTAAGAAATAGGAGTCTATTCAAAGATTTCTAAGGGGTTTAGCCCTACAATAACGTCTTAAGGGTTAATGTATTAGTTTTGTACATTAAGCAAACTAGTTTAACATTCTTGCTATAATCTTTTCTAGTTTACTTTATGTTAAAGACACAAACTTAGAAATTGTCAGTAGTATGACTTTCATCAATCTATCAAAAATAGATCGTGATTACCCTTTCCCCACAAACCTATAATTTTAACCATTTAATGCCTTAAGAAGTTAATGAGAATGAATCGATGATTATCATTTACACTTTCCTATTGATAAACATACAGGGGACTACATGTTATGAATCAATATATATTATTATTACCTACGAGGGCAGTCATATCGAGGTTCATATTTTTCATATGTTGCCCTAGGGCAAAATATCACTTTTTCATTGTGACGTCACGTAATAAACAATGATTTGACGTCACGGTTCACCTATGACGTCACAATCCATACGGGCCGCCGCCCGCTAGTCTGCCTATGCTGAGAAGTACGTTTTGAGCATTTTCTTCAATTTTGGGAATACGGTAATAAACAGAATATTATATTCGTGCCCATGACATACTATGTTTACGACACTCGTGCCTAAATATCAGTATACCCCTCGCTCTCGCTCGGGAAATACTAATATTTAGGCACTCGTGTCGTAAACATAGTATGTCATGGACACTCATATAATATCCTCTATATATTGTACATACGATATTCTCTCATAGTTTGGTGGAGTCAATTTCTTACAATTTGCCAGTAGAGCTTTCCCGAATGGCCTTGATTCTGGTCTATGACATCAAATCATAGCTGCGAGGCAAAGTGCTTTGAACTGTTATAAATTGTAAGTACATGTCTGGTAGAAAGCCTTTGTATTATGGTCTTATTCCCCTGGGAACCTAATTCAATCGACAATAACACTGTTGCAAATTTTACAGTTATTTACTGGCACAATTTTATATCATGTTGAAATAGAATTTATCACAGGATTCTAGAGTTAGAAGTTTTAATCAAAAGCCATATGATTTGTAAGAAAAGATTATCAAGTGATGACTGCAAAACACTGATACAATATCAACCAGTGAGAAAATATCTTAAATCCAACAAAGCATCTTTAACTTAACAATAAGCCAATTTGTTTTGGCAGAATGAGTTATCTTGACATATTTAGCACAGTCACGACAGTACGAATAATACATGGATTTTAAAAGCAGCAAATTATCTATAGAAGAGCTCCCTTTTTAATAGTTCAATTGTAGATAAGAATGAACAGTGAGTAGAGTTTTAAAATCGTGTTGATTTGACGAGCATCATATTGTTTTGTAAATTAGTCTCAACCAAACCATGATACAGCTACAGTGCCAAAAATCTTGCTTACGGTTTAAAACGTTTTGACATATAACATTGAAATCATGTGATTGTGAAGACATAGAAACCGTCACTAAAACTATAAAATGTTAACAACCTTTAGAATGTAAGAAGCATCAATCAATATATTGTTGACCATCAACTAAAATGAGTTCCAAGTGTTAGTTCTGAAATGGTCAAAATGAAGGTGAAAAAATATAAGTTATTTCTTAGTAAATGTGACTTGCCTTTCAAGAGGGAATGATATTAGAAAGGGTTATTTAACAGCAGCTTGCAGTATTCAAATTGCTTATAAACAACATTTAACCAAGTAAAGATATGGCAATTTGTGATGTCTATTTTGATTTTATACGTTCTTCGTGTAAGATTGAATTGTTTTTAATTTCAGGTTTTGCCCCCTTGTTAATTCTTTGATTCAAATGACGTTATTTCTGTTCATAAACAGTATTCTGTTTTGAATGACACCATTCATCCATGATGCATCAGTAAAGGAGAATACAGGATATCCGGTAACTTTCTTGCTTTTCAAATTAGCGTATTCCTGAATGGAATGTTTCTCAACATTAACTATATTTTGAACTCTCTTAAGACCCGCCTCCAAAACCCATAGTTACATCAAACCGGAAAGGAGATGGTACACAGAATTACAATGGCATAATCAATTCAAAAGTGGCGATGTCATAGAACTTAAGGAACTCAGTTTTCTGAGATAGTCTGAGAAATGTATAATTATTGAAAATTAATTCCAGACAATACTTAATGATAGAAACTTTAGTATTTAGCATTTTCTCTTTTCAGGAAGAAGATTTCACATTGGTAAAACAAAAATGTTTTGAAATATTGATATTTTAAAAGATCTTAAAGCGGAAGAAAAAACCTGAATATTTTCATAATTGATGGTCAAAACACTTCTAATATGCAATCTGCAAATAAGATGATGAGTTGTTTTTCAGTCCAGTCTTTTGTTTGCGTTCAATCAGGACTCAAAGAAAACTGATGAAATATAGTTTGGACCTCAGCAATAAAATGTTCACTAAGAAAAGAAAACTAAATTCATTTTGAATCAAACTCAAAAAATTTATATACCAAAAAAAATCCTGTGCGTTGGAAAAGTACCAACCTTACGGATTTTGACAGACTTTTAGTGTCGGAAGTACTGACAGGCAACCATTTCCGCTCTTACATCTAAGTATTACACTTTCAGATGTTTGCACATTATCCGACTGATCTGAATTCTTATTTCTTTTAAGATATGTATATCTAAAATTCGATATTAAACACTACAACAAAAATGAAATTCTTCATGTGATTTAATAAAAGAGAGTGGCAAAAGTCCTTCATAAAACTCAATGTAATATTTTTCAAACAACATCTGCAATTCTTTGATTTAATAACTTATATCATATCAAATCTAATATCTCGATTGATCGCATTTGGTTTCTTTTGGTGTTTTGAAGTGTATCATAAGTTGAGTTGTTGACGACATACAGTGTTGTTTTTTATGTAGGTGGTAAAGAACGTATCTTGAAAGCAGTATGAAGTGGAACAATTTCTGTCAACATTATGTTCTTTGAATTTGATTTCTTTTAAAACAAAACTCTTTCCCTATCCAAATTTAATAAATTATTTTTATTTATATTTACACTCTCATGACATTTAAGAGAGTAAAAGTAAGTACCAATATCATAAATCAGTTACAAAGTTAACAAAGTTATTTATTCACTGCTGTTTGTTGTCGTCACATACGTTTTCTTTCTGGTTTTGCAAAGCAGAATTCGTTTTTACAAGGATGCATTAAGTAGAACAGGAACACTGGTAATCCTCAATGTTTTGTAGTTGTGTTATCATGCTTAGGTGTAAGATGGTTTAAACATATTTTTATTTCCAAAAATATTTAGTTTGACAAACAAGAAAAACTCTGCTTATATTATTTCCTCATCAGTACATACATAAAAAAAATGCACAAGTACTAGCATACCAAATTACGATACTATCTTTGTACTTGATCTACGTGAACATGAGCGGTTGTAGACATATGTTGTTGCAGTGTCATTTCCAAACACTTTTATGATTAGGTTATTATGATTGATCAAAGCGTTAAAGCGTTCAAATGTGTAAGATTTAACAATTTCCCCTACATCGTCATCATTTTGCAGCACTCTTTTATCCTGCATTCAAAACATTGCTTTCATTTTCAACACTTTCATACAAGAACTCGAAGAGCACACGGCAGGATTAGAACCGTCAAAACAGTAAACTTAGTACCTCATTTGCATCATGAGAAGCCTATATGACGCTGAAGTGAGTCACACATACAAGTTATTGTTATGTTATTGACATATCGCTTCTGCCCATTTGGTATCACCAGCATTTATGTTTTCTCAGACAAAGTATAGAATCGTGTCATCATGACATGTCGACATGAATTATACATGTACGTCCTCCGTGAAACAGCAGTTATCTCAGATGATTTGTTGAACTTAACCTTAATTTGATATGTGTCGGGCTTCAAGCCCTCTGAGATTTTTCCGGATTTTATCATGACTTCTCACTGATCCCCGTGATAGGGGTTTATAGAGATATATGTTTACCATGTCAGAAATATCTACTTGGTGATCAACATTATAGGATGCCAACTATTATACCAATTTGATTAAAGGTTTCACATGTTAATTCTAAAAGGTATTGGACTTTTGAAAATTCAACTTTTGATTGAATGGCTAACAACATGATGGATCGTGGTAAAATAGATATGTGGCTATACAATAGCAATATTACAAACATATAAGTCTATATCTAAAAAGGCATTGGATCTTAAAATGTAAAATAATCCTATCTTCAAAGCAAGGGTAACATGAGGAAAGAGCCTTGTTATACATCAGTAACTGCCCTTACAGAAGCGGGGTTGGTTGAATATTGAGATTATTAACCGAGTGTGTTTCCGTATCATAAATATCATATAATAGGAATAAAATTCGTATTATGCGAGCCTTTGGCGATTGTTAGAAACGTCTTTTGCAATCTGTCAACTTTTTTCAGTCTGATTCCCAGTGCACGAGTAAACATTGTATTTTTTATAACACAAAATGTGTAAGAACCACTTGTCAACGTCGCTAAAACAGGGGAAGTAACCCTAACTGCATTTTAAAAAGCTGTATTGTCATTGTTGTTACGCCAGTTCAGTTACGGTATCCTTAGACTAAGCGGCGACTATTTGTGAAGGTGAGGTTGTTGAGTTTGTTTCTACGCTACTGGATAATCTGTACTATCACTAGAATATGATTTGTTTTTGCTGATAAGCTGGTAACCGACACGGTCAAAGCGAGTTATATATAGTATATGAGCAGTATAAGTGCTTGTGATTTCATTCTATAAAAAAATACAAAACCTGAAAACTCCCGATGACGTTATCAATGGTTAGAGACTGGTTTAGGACTCGCATGAAATGCATTGACTTTTGAAAAAATAGTTCGGTTTTGACCTTTTGAGCAAATCGGATACCAAGTTTATCCGATAGTTTTATTGCATCGATAACATCCTCCATTATTATGATAAAAACCATTATCAGATACGAACTAGAGAAATCCATAACCCTTGTTCTCAAAATGCTTCTTTGCATCCAGTCAGACACTGGCAATACGAGGAGAAATGTGCATTAATATTGATTACTCTTTGAAACATTTATTTGTTCATGTTATTGATTTCTATCCTGATATGTTAAATAAGATTTTACGGTTGTTACAATGATTGCTCATATGTGAATACTATCACATTGTCGCTCCAGTGTTTGTTTCATGTTTTCAAAGTTCCTTAGAGTCGTTATATATCTAACAGCCTCGCGAGATGGAACAACAAGATATAGCTCTGCATAACTCAAATCTCATCTAGAGGAAACACCAACGAGAGACTCTTTCGCATCTAAAAGCTTTTGCAATCATAAACTCGAAGCTATTGATCAAGGCCACAATCATATCTTTAAGTTTTTATTACATCCATCTACATTGTTATCATTCGACATAAAACGAACTCCATACTGATGTAGCTATATAGTGAGCAAAAACTCCACAAACTGAAATCAATTTTAACCAGTGATTGATATGCAAATGAAGTGGAACTTATTTCTTTTTAAAAATGAGACATATCTTTCTATAACGAATACATACAAACAGGCAGACATATTATATGAATATATATATGTGAAGTGTAAAATATTCATGAACACATTCAAATTAGAATGTTTTAAAATGAAAATAATCAATTAATAAATAAAATATGAAGCAGAGAAAGAGACCAAAATATTAAGTATGAATATACAAGGTATGAACAATAGATGCATTTGTACCTTGCTGCAGACATAGCGACGGACATGCCAAAACAGATACAATCAGGAATACATCAACGGATGATAATTCATTTATGATTGCTGTATGAATAAATGACTGCTGTATGAATGTATTACTGCTGTATGAATGAAATAATGTTGCGTTGACTTCATGTATTATACATCATCATGAAAAGCATCAAAGTTTAGATAGCAGAAGACTCACATATTGCTAATAGTTACCAATTCGTTTATCATCATGTGATTACAGTGGTGACTGAGATAAGTGAAGTTCATTAAAACTGGGTTATATGGCTTCTTATTTCTTTCTTTCAAGTCACCTTACATTCCCCCTTCAAACGGACTACTACCACTTTAAAAAACCCTTGGTCCCATAAGTCCACACTGAGCCTGATATTATGTAAAAAAGGAAATCAATTTGTGAAAGAAATTATTTATCCTTAATGAAAGATTGTCATCAATCAACGTATGCTGTATACACTACTCCAACAAAGGCTGGTAATTCTGCTCAAACCCGGTCAATCACATGATTACACATATTTGTAAATAGTGTTTTATTTCATAAATGATTAGAATGAGAAGTTAGCAAAATCATTACTTCACTTGGAATTAATTTGGTTTGCAAGTTTGATTGACACTCATCAACACTTATCTTGGCTTTGCTTTAGATGAGGATTCATATTAAAACAACCAAATGCTGCAAGTCATTTGCAAGCTTTGAAGTTATTATCACAATAAATAACATTTGTTTTGCTCATTTGCTCACACATTAGAGTATTAAACAAGTTTGATCATCAACGAATCTCAGTAATTACAATCGTAAGGGTTTATGAGATTTCTTCGTTTTCTGAAATTAATCAAACATCTTAAAACACCAATTTCTTCATTAAGGATGTGTCCAGAATTTAATTTAACTAAATACATTTTCGAGAAATTCCTGATGAGCACCATTCATCACTCAAATCTTTGCGCATTAATTTGAAAAGTTGCTATCAGTGTTATTTTAAACATGAAAACTGATGAGAGTCTTCATAATTTAGGTTTAGATCACCTAAACCTTAATTACTTTTTTTCCCAATATGACAAATTAATTGGCAGTTTATTTTTAACAAGGGATAATGTTTAATTGACTCAACAACTGGTAACATTTATTCATGTTTGGTTTAGCACCAATTGCATAGAGATTTTGGTTAAGGGTTGTTTTTTCAATCTGTTTTACAACAAATATATTTCGTGTTACTTTTATTATTGCTTTACCTTACTTGTTGAATACAACACAAAAGCCTAATGAGCTTTAAATGTAACTAATACCATGTAACAATAAAGCTTGGAAGAAGTAGTGGGAAATGGGGGGTTTTGGAAATTGTGCATGGGCATCTAACTCTATCAACCAAAAGAGATTAAGGATAGCATGCACTTAACCCGATTATACAAAGAAAAAGTATCCTTCTCTCAATAATTTTGATAAATGGACTGTTTGCTTAGCTCCAAATGTAACTATGCAGATGTAGATGAAAGTAATAATCGCCAATTATTGAAGACATTCCCCTTATATCTTAACTAATTCATTTATCAACAGTAAAAGACCGTTTCACAGTTATTCATCAACACGGAGTCAAAGATCTGCCATTTATTTGAGACAATCTAATTAGAAATCCAATTTGAAAATAAAGCATGTTAAGGTATCTGATATTTTGTCAGTGATTTGTTAACATGCTGACATTTAAAGTCGGTAGCTGGAAGGCCGAGAGGAAAATGACTTAATTATTGACAGACTCATGTATCATGTCTCACGGCAAAGTGAGAATTCAGGCACTAGATTCGTAGTCAAATTAATTACTTGGGAATTCTTAAACTAACTAATTAAGAAAACCATGCCCCTTGTTTTCATATTTTTTTTAATGTAAAATGTCCGATTGTCTCTTAAATGAATCAACACCCAATTGTATTGTGCTATATGCATATAGATATTGGCGTGAAGATATATATTATAAAGATGGACCTATTCTCTTTTTAAATTTTGCTTAAATATGTATTCTAAAAATCTGTGTTCTTTTCTGTTTTGCGATGCCTGATGCCTGGTGTTCGCTTAAAGATAAAATATTAATGTTTTAACTGAAGAAATAGCCGAGAAGGGATCCTGTTCAGTGTATATCAATAGTTAAACTAGATAATTTTGTGATGAATATCCACAATGATGTATGAAGGTAACCCTGCACAGTGTTAGAGATGATTATAGATCAAAAGAATACCATTTTATGTGAAATATACATAGTTTTATGACCAGAGGAAATGAAAATGATTATTGTAATACTGCCACTAAACATGGGAAGTATAATGTAGTGTAACATTAGTCAAATGTGTTGTGAGGCAACGCAACTTATGAAAATGATATGTCTATGAAAAAGATTGCCATTGAAGAAAATATTGAGGAAAGAGTATATGTTTGGTGAACAGTGATGCTGAGACGGAATTCCACCTTGATCTGAAATTGCATGAAAACAAAGATTTAAATGTAGGAAAACGGCTTTAAATGTTCCAGCAGATGCTAATATTTTGGCCCAAAAAGATAAAGTTGTTCTTTTTTAAAAATGATGTTGTTAATTTGAACTAAAAACACGTACTAGCTTGATAGAAATGTAGGCAGAAGTGTTTTTGCCTTAGGTATTATAAATACTGCCTGTTTAAAAGAGTCTTGCCTCGACAGTGTCTTATTTATTCCCCTAATTGCCGCTGACATATATGAATACACATATTTGAGATAACTATCAGTTACTTACCATTCAAGTAATGAAACTTTTGAAATAGAACTACACTTATAAAGATGCTTTAGAAAGATAGATTTTAGTGTCTTGTTTTTTTAATGTTATGCTTCGTCCCATGACAAGGGGTTCCATAATACTGTAACTATTTACATTTGACTTGAAATCCTTACCTTGTGATTCTTCACACCTGGTGTACAGTAATAACCACTAAGCACAGAAAGGTCAACATGATTCTTACAAGTTTTAAGAAATCCATATTTACAAAACTAATTAACAGAGAAAGGCTGCAAGGTTTCGATTTTCAAGAGTTGTATTTTGTTGTAAAAGAAATACCAAAACAAATGATCAGACTTCAAGATCAAGGAAAGTTAAACCGTCCAGAACATGTGACACTGTTACGTGTATGATTAATATTTGTTATTCTTAAAAATGATCATAACAGTGATCCCTATTTTTAGAGTTACCTGCTTCTAATTGTGGATAATGGATTTATCCTACTATTTTCGATTTTGTTTTTACTGTTTTCTGCTCTAAGAGAAGACTGCTGCCGTGAAACTATGAAATGAAAGATCTGATTTCAGTTTATACTCGGTCTATGTTGGAAGTTAATAATCTAATAAAAATAAAGTATCAAGTTTTTACAACTTCAAGACTTTTCAACTTAAACAATAAGAAAAAAAGCTACATTTGATTAGAGTTGAATGACTTTTTATGATATTCCAATACCTGTATATATTTGTGAGTTTAGTTGTTACTTCAATAAAATTTCTAGGTAGAGTAGGTTTAGTAGAATGTTGTATTTTATGTCTATACTAGTGTACATTGCGTTCTTCGCGTTTCAAAGATCATGCATTTTAAGACAATATTTGAAGTTGTTTAAGTGCATTGTTTTTAAATCTATTGATGTTTATATCAAAGCTATTACTGTTAAAAATAAAACTTGTCTTATCGTACATTGTGTTAGTTTAAAGGTCCTTTGTAATAGATCACAAATTTCTCTTCATGACCCATTTGCTGTGATCTGCTAAAGAATGATCCATTATTCAGAGTGTACATGTATGTTGGTTGACAGTTTTGAAGTTGGAACAAATAAATCCTTTGGATTTATGTGATGTAAATTATATAAGGTTCTTTCATAAAGTGTTAATAATTTCCTCTTGATCTCTCTACCGCAGTTATCTGCCATGTGTGATTAGTGGATATAATAAAATCATGTTTTTGCATTTAGTTTGCGTGTAATATACCACTTACTACCCCTTGATCTCTTTCCGAACGAACATTGCATGAATAAAACTAGAAAGTTATTTAATATATCAGTTTTAGTTTGTCGCATTATTTCAAAAGCAGACTTGGCAGGCATGGTTTTAAAGTGCTTCATATAGTTCTGTTATCATCATCATTTTTGCTGAACCTAATGAAACGAGGAGTGTAACCTCGGTTTACAGTTATCAATTTGCCATTCCATTGCCTTGCATGTATACTTTATGACGTTCTAACTACTTATTGATCTCAATCTCTATGTACCGTAGATATAATTGGGAATGTATTTTCAAGTGTGAATGTTAAAGAACCCAATCTATTTCCTCGATGGCCATGTGGCAAATAACACGCACTGCACTGAAGTATTTTTTTTCATAAATAGACTGAAATATGGCATGTTGCCTTTGCAACGTGTTAACTGCGAAAATACTTGATGAAAAAAAAAACCTTTGAACTGTGAGAGTTCGCTTTCTATTAATTGTCCATACAATATAAAGCCATAACACCCTAACTGAAATCCAAAAGTATGTGTTTGAACATGTATAACGATGGCCATGTTTCAGACGTGAACAGACATTCGATAATTGAGTGATATCCTTAGTATCTAAAAATATTTGTGTTACTCTTTTTGGTACTTGTCACATCAACTGAATTTAGATAACGGAAAATGTTAGTCTCATGGAAATATTATAATTTTTGTTTTAATATATAATTTTATTATTGCCTTGCTCGTTTGTGGACACTGATTTATACAAGGTAAAGGTGCTAAAAATGTACCCCATATGTTGCATTGATTGATGATAAAAATGCTACCATTTAAAAGTATCAAGAAGCATTTGAGACCATTTGACCTTCTTCAGCAAGGTACAAAACATTAATGGGACAGGTCAATTATGATTTATAATTATAAATGAAACATAAGACCAAATGATGTTCATTTCTGAACAAGATTAATAGAAAAAACTTTTTCTACTTTTTCAAAATTTGGGCTTTAACGGGATAAAGATGCGACCATAATCAGTATTTATGTTCAATAGTGTTTATCTGCTTCCAATTGACACTTGTATCTATCAGATAGAAAGTTTTGACAGTAATGTTGAAAGTTTCTAACAAATACATTGTATGATTTTAAATATAGTTTTAATATCATTTCAAAATGACATATTTATTCATATGGTAAACTTTAGTCCATAAAAATGACGTGACATAGTATTGCCTATGAGGCTTGAAATCAACGTCTAACGTTTATCTGGTGTTCATATCTGCCATACATTAATGCTTTAAATGCATACAAGCATTAATGTTGATTACATCAAATACGATCAATATCTGGTTCCTTGACATTAATAATGCTCAATTTTCATGTATAAATTATGTTGATGTGTAGCTTATATGCTTTGTATTTTAGCACAGTTGATGACGTTTTCTGCTTAGACTGTTGTCAAGGGTGTCTGAATTTAAACAGTTTCAACGTGGGTGGTCCAGAAATCTTTGAGGGCTATTTTGAAGATACCTATTAAATCATACTTATTAGCCATAGAGAAATACATGTTTTATCTACAAGTATACTTATTGATACTGACACTCTTATACTTTAAGTTGACAAACTATTGATTTTTGAAAAAAGTTTTGAGTAGATAACATGTTTCATATTTAATGCAAACAAAGTCAATGTGATAAACTTTTATTTTATTTTCGAACATTAATTCTAACGAAATTTGCTGTGTTTTCCCTACATAGTATTGTCTGCTTTTAGTCATTGATTTCAAGATGTGTTAAATAACAAACCAATATTTGTTGTCAATGAATACATGTAACATAATAAAAATAGTTTTGCTTGCGCCGAAGTGATGTGTCGGAGATGCAAGGTTAAAAATGAAAATGATTAACATGTCTGGTTATAATCCATGTACATACACAGCTGCGCCCTTTCAGTTTGTTCACTTACCTGCGTATTCTAGTGCAAATCTCATGAAATTCGGATCGTTTCTATACAGATACATAACAATGAATAATAAAAAGACAATGATTTGTGACCATAGAGTGAGTGGAAGTGTCAAGCTGTTTAGGACTGTGTCTTATATTTCGTTAAAGTTAAATTAATAATTTAATAAAATTGTATTAAAAATCTGTTTACATATTGGCAATGATATAATAATTAAAAAAGAGTTTGAAATAGATCCAGATGTCAATTTATCTTTATTATATTCAAGACCAGAATACAACACAAAATATATTGACAAAATGCATTGTAATTGTTTACAAACCATAAACTGTTTGCGAGGAGAAAGCAAGATAAGACAAAGCAACCATTGTGGATATTCATGTATTAAGAAAACATGTGTTCTTCTTCTGCTTTCATTTTAATATATTTTTTTTAACAAAATATATTCTGGATAAATAAATATCCCATCAACCATCAACAAAGGTATTTAAAAAATGTTCAATCAACACACTGCTAATCTAGTGTAAATATCTATAGGATTAATGAAAGGACGGAATACACCAGGTCATTATACATGAAAAAAACATAAGTCTTTATATACAAGGGGGAACAAACAAGTATATGATATGTATATATGTAAATCAAATAATAATGTTAAAGGATAGCATAGATGTGAAATGCTCCAATTGTCCCATGTATGTCTGAAACTATTCCTCCAATCATTAATCAGATGGTAAAATTATACCTGACTCAAGGATAATTAAGGGTTATTGATAAGCCTGTATGAGTCATTATCAATGTTGTTTTCCACTTCTATGGATGATAAAGAAAAATAGTGATTGGTTATTTGCTTGTTTTTTAGAGATAAATTTGTCACGAAGTGATCTTTAATTTGCTTGTTTTAAGAGGGAAAACCTTAAAAAATTGGAATGCTTTTTGTTTATGAAGATTTCAAAACAATTCAACACAATAATTTTTAACAATGTGTGTGTACAACACAGAATCTTATAATAAGATATTGTTTATAAGTATATAATATGCATATATGTAAATCAATTTTTTATAGGACAGCACAGATGTGAAATGCTCCAATTATCATTAGTACATGTAGTCCCGTGTATGTCCGAAACTATTCCTGCCTTCATTAATCAGATAGTAAAATTATACCTGACTCAAGGATAATAAAGAGTTATTGATAAGCCTGTTTGAGTCATTATCAATGTTGTTTTTCCACTTTTATGGATGATATAGACAACGAGTGATTGGCAATTTGCTTGTTTTTCAGAGATAAGATTGATAAGAAGTGATTTTTAAGTTGCTTGTTTTTAGAAAGTAAACCTTAATCGTTCGGAATGCTTTTTGTCCATGAAGATTACTAAACAATTCAACACAATATTTCTCTAACAATTTGTATTGTGTTCAACACACAATCTTATAATAATACATTGTTTCTTTGACAATACTTTGATTTTACAAATAATCCAAAATTGTACACCATATCATGAATAGAAAACTTGTTTTTTGTATGTTTTGAGTCACCGGAATTTTTTTACAATCTCCCACATAGCTTAAACTAAGCATTAAATAACAAACATCTGCAAATTATGTGTCTTCATTCAAAATATAAATCTACATGTCAATTTACAGTATAAAGTGAATAAATATGAAAAATGCAGTTAATTGCGGTTGCATGTATTGTTTTTGGCAGAAATATTTCACACTTGAAACAAAGTCATCATGGTAATCATAATCGAATTTTATTAATTCTATCTTGAAATTCTGTATAAGATGTCTAGGTTACCTTTATTTAAGAAATCATTATCATTATATTACCGAATTTGATATATTTGAATAAATCAACCACTGAACAAATCTTTCATTTACAATATGACATAGCATGACTAATACCTTCAAATCACCAGTTAAATATTTATTTTACGAAATCACTTAATATGATGTCATTATATGCATTTATTGAGGAAAAGGAGATTAAGATAAATAACACCCAATATAGTTGAGCGTAGGAAAATGACTGCTTTAGGATAACGATAAAAATAAGTGAATTGAGCAATGTTGCTAAACATCACTACATTAACATTTGAGTGTAAATCAAGTTGTCTGAAGCTTTCCCCTGTATCCATCACAGAGATTGGATGAAACGGCATCATGTTTTACATTATCAGCTATTGTTTACCATGACTTCAGAGAGAACACAGTCGTGAAACTCTAATACAAATGTATTATTAACAATCCGACCAAAATTATACTGTTGTAGTATGTCCTGTATAATATGTAATTACTCTTTCAAACCGGAACCCCATAATGGAAAAATAAACTATAGTCCAACCAATCTATGGTTTAACCTCCAAAAAGGACATTGCAGATTTGTCCTTCTGAAAATGTGTTAAGCTTTGGGATCTTGTGCTTATGATCATGGAGAACCAATAAAAATGATTGCTGGAATTTTCCTGTTTCACCATTAGAACTAGTCATTTTTTTTCAATACAGCGTTTATTTGTTAAACGAGAAGTGTTTTTAACAAAAGCATAGTAAACATTTAAGCCATTGCCGTGCAAACAGTCTTTGAGAATTGTGTCAGTGATATATGACATGGCCTAGCCTTCCTGAGCCGACCACTCTATCAATGTATGAACCTAACATTACTATACTCGATACAGACTGACGTAATACAAAACCAATTGTCTAATCGATCATTGTGTCAGTTCGTAAATCGGTATGCTTGAACAGCTTATTGTATCTGATGCTAATATGGCTGATGTTGCAGACTGTCCTAGTATTAGCCTGTATGATTGATTTAATCAGTAATCCCACATCCCTTGATCATAATAATTGTGTCTCATCAACTTTCATCACTTCACACTTCTGTACATCAAAATAAAATATCACTTGGTCAACAGAATAAATCTATACATGTCAAATAGAAGCAAGAACTCGAATCACCTATCAAACGTATTAAACTATAGAGTACAAAACAGCTTTTGTGAGATATTATGATGTAAGTGTATATAGATATTTTAACGTCCATTTCGTAATCAGTATCGATTCATGAAACACCAGAGTCCAACGTCTTAGTTCTATTCAAACATAAGATTTTCTTACCGGTGCTGCAAGACACGTCCGCTTAGGAATTCATTTATTTTGTTGACGTTTCAGTTAATTAGAACCTAATTTATGTAAAAAAATACACATCTCAGTTTAAATTAACTTAATATCTAAGAGACCTGTGATGCATCAAGTTTTGGCACTTTACCAATAACGCATATGTGCAGTAATTTGAATAAAATTCTTTGTGTCTGTTCAATGTTTTGTCAAAATATCTTGTTTTAATGTAGACAGGGGTACGAAATGGAACCTACACTATTATGACCCCTACCATGTTAAAAAGGTTGTCATTATGTGAAAAAAATAGGCACGTTGATTCATTTACACCTATAATATGTGTTCCTTGTTGATGGATGTTTTCATTTTATCAAAATTAATTTGGGAACAAATGATCTACAATAAATTTGATTTTTTTGTTTAAAATTTATATAAAAACACTTAAAAGTATTCTTTGAGCGACGGTTAAACTCTTGTACTTACCTGTTTGAGAATACGACATCGAAAATACGAAATGTTACCATGTTAAAAAATAAGCACGTTGATTCATTTACACCTATAATATGTGTTCCTTGTTGATGGACGTTTGTATCATAACAATATTAATTTTAACATTAAATTACATTTTTGGAAAATTTGAATTAACATTTAAACGTTTTCTTTGAACGATTATTAAACTCTTGTCCTTACTTGTTTGAGAATCCAACATCAAAACACGAAATATTAGTATTTCAAAATATTACATGTTATAAATTCAAATGAATTGTACATGTGTACTTTCTTTCGCCTGTCAATTTAGACATAATGTAGACAAAACGATAATCTGTGATCATCAAGATTTAATTAATTTGGATATCAACACCTTGTTTGATGTGATTGAAGCTTTACCCATCTTACGAAACACAACATCACAAAATCTTTGATCTTTTATTGTGGAAAATATAAGATCTTTGTAACAAATGATATTTTGAAATAAAAGTAAAATGTAAACCTTAAGAAAACTTTACTTCTTAATCATTACAATCAAGGTATGCTATAATGACGATAAATTTAATCATAGGTTGCAGAATATGCCGTAGACTAACATATAGTTACAGACAAACAAGTTTGTGACTAATTCTGTCATTCTTGATTTGAGATAAAATAAAAAAGAGACCTCAACAATATTTTATTTGTACAAAAAGACTTCAGGATTTATTTAATTATATATAATTATTTTTTTTTTATAAATAGCATAAAAAAAGTCCTGACCAATATTTCATTTCAGGCAAATGAGGCATCTAGAATTGTTTTATCCTTAAGACGGCTACTTGAACTTTTAGCTTTAGGGTTTTAAACACAGACTAGATATGACTTTGTTGATTAATTATTATATTCGCATCTGTCATTATTAGTGATCTATTTTCAAATCAGACACTTATATTGATTTTGATTTAACATAAAGTAACATGAATATACTTTGTCTTTTCTTAGTTAATTGTTTTAGCTGAAATAAACATGGGATTTAATGTGGTAATTACAAATGAGTAGAAGCAGTAACACATATTACCAAAAGTGATGTCCTAAAAACATGGCCTTTCTGTTGAAACTAGATAAGCTCCAAATACAAACTAGCATTGGTATGAAAAGTTTCCTAAAACTTTTTCCTCTTTCAGTTCATCTTGAACTTGATTTGTTTTAGAATAGTTAGATTTCCTGACTATGAATGATAAACATATTCCGTCTCGTTCCAAATCCTGTCCAATTTAGCGACACTGTGATGTGTTAAGGTTTGTTTAGAACAACATTTTCATCAGCTGTAAGGCTAGAGAGTGATCAGTATATCTGACAGGGATTCTCGAAAATATAATAAAAATTCTGTTTTCCTCATAAGGGCCAAAAGCCCAAAAAAGCTTATAGCATCGTATTTTGTATTCTATTTGATCTTCCCCTTTTTAATCCCTTAGATTCATTTTCAAGGAATCGTTTTTACAATGTTACAAAGATTAGCATATCTCTTTATGACCGTTGCATGTTAAAGCACAACTCCAAGGTGAAGTTGCTCCAACTTCGTTCATTTATCTTAACAATGCTTAGCATGTACATTTCACAGACGTACAAATCGCATTGATAAGTTATATGCGATCAAAACAATACAACTCTTTGTCATCACAATCAAGTATATTTCATTAAAATCGTAAAAAAGGCGAAAAAACTGTACTGTTTACGTCGCTTTGTGACGTGTCGGCCATTTTGTTTTACGGAAAGGATTGGAAAAGTCTTGATTGTTGCCGATGCAATGTGTGACGTCAAATGTGGAACACACGGCCTGCAAACTGGCGTCTGTTGTATAATGAGCACTGACAGACAAATAAACACTGAGGCTTGTAGCGGCCAAACCATTTGACAAATCCATGTAAAAACTTGCAAGATGTCTGTACATAACTTTCGGAAGCAATAGTAAAAAAGGAATAACCCCAACATTGACAATACTATTTGATAACTATCTATTAACCAACCCGGAAGTGAATCCCTTCAAAGGAAACGTACAGCAAAACAATGCGATTTTCAGTTCAAATACATTAAGGAAAACATCGGTTTTTTTTATATAAAAACATAAACATAAACAATTTCTCATGTATGCGGGTTTGTTTATCATTGAAATTGCGTCTTTTGTTTCTGTCTTTTTGTAGTTTGATTTTCCAAAATACAGCACGATACCAAAGTCCGGGTTAGAAAGTCTACTTCCACAGAACACCGACAGGAAATACCAAATTATAAGAAATATTTATTTTATTTTACATTATACGTATAAAGGGCAGTTATCAAAATAATATGTTATGAATTGCATTGTAATGTCATAACAGGTGGACGTGAAAGCGTCAAGAATATCCAGCCTTGCATAATTTTACAATTTCACTAAATATCTATAAATATCTTATTAGTTACCGATCAGGCGATCATGTTACGATATGCGAAGTCTTTATCTAATTATCAAAATAAAATTTCAATTGATTATATCTGCATTTAATAAATGTTTTTATCAGTATTTGATATTCAATATCAAGGTTTCTGTCAATAATACTGTAGTTCAGAGTTGTGAAATTAAAAATAGTTAATAAGTTAATAAGATGCTATTCTGCTGTAAGCTGGGGAATATTAAAAAAAAATTCAGATTTGTTTATCAAATGAATATCATATTTAACATCATTATAGAATTATTAGAAAATTTCAATTATATATTGATATCAACATTTTTGCAAAAATCAAATTCGTATTTCCTCCACACAAAGTTTTCCCCTCAAGTCCCGTCAATGTCACAAAAAGTTTATACAGGCATAGAAATCATTAACAATAAATATGTTCAGATGTTGGCGCCTTCTTATAGCTGATCTTCTGGGGATATGCACATAGCATTCGCATTTTAGTTCATTTGATTGTATTGCTGTTTTTCTAATTGTGGACTCTATTGAGCATTGCTTGTAAAGATAATATTAAAAATCGTTCTGAACCAATACATTCACATATATGTACACTAGATATTAATGGAATAGAATTATTCCTTAATTGTTTCAGACCTCTTGGTAAAAACATATAATTGTTAATAAATTAAATGTTTTCAAATTCACATAAACAAGATAATTGACTGATGAAAAGAAGTTATTTTGTACATGTATATCAAATAAATACTTTTAATGTTGGAAATCAGAGTACAAAAATAGTATAAATGTTTTCCAGAAAAGATACTCCAAATATTTATACCTGTGACTCATTACTACTTTGAGTGATTGCTCAAGAAAATATGACATATTTTGGTTTAAAATAAAGAAAATAAATGTGCCGTTCATTAAAATAACAAACAATCTCAATATGGAACATGACATTGTTTTTAATTTTACATGTATTCCTTTTTTTAAAAGAAAACAGTGCCTCATATTTGTAAATCATGGAAATATTCATATTAACCTAAACAAAACATATAAATCATCAATGTCCAGGAAATCCCTGGATAAATATAAATTTTGTTTCCAAATGAATATCTCCATTTTATGTTTCACATAAAACTATTCTTGAAGGATGGAACATTCTCTTCCAATAAACATTAATATATAATTGTGTATTTATTAAAATTGAAACGAAAACGATTACTTCCTTCATTGTTTGCCTGAGCTTCAAAGTATGTAAATACCGGTAGCAAATGTTACTTAAATGTTAATTAGTGATGCCAGATTACGAATTTGAAATTGGACAACAGAATTTAAATTCGATAAATCATATTTACAACGTATATTGTTGTACACTGATGTAAATGGTGCTATGGTCTATACGCCGTTTATCAAGAAATGCATGCGGCGAAAACAAACTAAAGGCACGATACTGCAAATATGGAGAGCCACGTTTCGAAAGACGGGCAGACGATATTTTTTTAAGGCTAATTATTGAAAAATGTTTAATACAAAGAAGGTAAATGAAAGATTCAATACACAAACAGATGACAACATATAAGGAAAAAAGACACAACGACTCACTCACCAGAGTCAAGCAGTGAAGAGCACAGCTTTTCCGACTATGACATTGTCAATATACCGGATAATCGTTTCCATAAAATTTGCCAAAATAATCATATAAATTTTCCTCCACTTAGAATATACTTTCATACAGCAGATATTAAAATGTAATCACTAAAACTTTGTTTGTTGGGCCAATATCGACAAGAACATGATCACTGAAATAAAACATGGTTTTCTTTATGTTACTAATGGCGGCTAAGTCACTCATGTTTTCCACAGTAGACGTCACATCCGGGAAAATCTATGGAACAACACGATCAAGTAAGGAAACTTATTATTATTTTTAAAATGGCAATTAATTACTTTTATGATAAGTTTAAAATTATAATGACCTCACGTAAATTCCTAATATGAACTATATCATGAAAACATGATCATAAATGTACAGTTTGGCTTGGATAGATTAGTCTAAATTATCCAGGAGTTGTGCTTTAATATATGACATACATGTCGCAGTTGTCATATATACACATAATCACTATATATAAAACGCTTTATTGTCCTCAGTAAATGCAGACATATTGGAAATTTGCTTTTGCCGAAGCACAAGGCAGCCACAGTGCTGCGCCAGTTAATGCCGCGACAGGGTATCGAACCCTGGTCTTCCTGGTGACGAGCGGACACTCTACCACTGAGCTACGCCCCTGGACATAGGAATTGGCTAGTCTTTCTAAAAGCCCCTGAAACAAAATATATCTAAAACCCACGTAAGCCTATAATTGTGTAGCAAGTATAGACCACTGCAGTTTCTGAAAATGAACACCTTCAGTTGGCTCCTTTCTCTTTTTATAATAAAAAGCTGCATTTTGATAATATTTTCATTTCAGACACTGAAATTTAATCTATGAATATGCTTGCAACCCACTTTAAAGGGGCAGTAGCACGTTTTATGGGGGATATAAGGTGATGTCAGGAAATTGAAAATAAACGGTTCAAAATGAAAGACAATGTCATAAAACTAAAAGCAGCATGAGTAAATCGAATATAAAATTTAAAAATTCAGCCATGCAATTTCCTGTTCTTATACAATATGAATAAAAGGTGTTCACACAAAAATGGCGACACATGGACGTTATGTGAATCTTTATAATTCGTTCACTGACTATGGATGATTGGTTTATGTCATGAAATATTTGACGCAATCAAAGAAACACATTTAGCATTAACTTACAATTATCAAAGAACAATTGAACATAATTTTTTGTCAAAAAACGTGCTACTGCCCCTTTAAAATACTACATAATTTCATGATTTGTAATATTCCTAAACTTTAATCTAAAAAAAATTATAAACATTTTTTTTCAATATCTTGTGCCTTTGTTGTATCTTTGTTAACAAGGGCTGCTGAATAAAGATGATTTCAACCTACTCAGGTTGCTTAGAACAAACATAATTTTCACAGCCTGCGGAACATGTGTCAGTCTTGAGATGAAAACCCTTTTCTTGCAAAGTCCTATTATGGAGAAAATAAATATGATGATGATGATGATAATGATAATGATGAGGGTGATTAAAAGGGAAAGATATTCCTTGGTCAGGCTACACAAATTAATTTCCTAATGCAACTGACTGAAAGGTGTTATCACAAACATTGCTTCCAACTGATTCGTGTCATACCTTAATTACTCTTGCGACTATCTGTAATTATGTTATTCGAAGGAACCAAATAAAATTGAAATGGCCCTTCCAAATTATATCAAGTTATTGTTTCAGTTTTGAAATGTTTATCAACTCTTTTTTCTTGACAATATTGGAACTTAATGATGAAAGACAATCTCTTGTAGTTGCTATTTGCCCACTTATGCATTGAGCAAGAAAAAGGTGAACTTGGATAATACTTCTCTACAGTATTTTTAAATGTGTTTACAAATAACTTAAACTTTATTTTTCGTTCATTTTGCAATTATTACTTCAAGAAAGAAACATAATTGCATCAAGACATATTTATATTTTTTTCAAAACAGAAAAAGTAGAAATATAAATGAAACTTTATGTGAAAGTGTATAATTTCAGAAGCAAGAGACGAAAGGAGAACATTTTCAAAACGAAATGGTAATTTACTCTAAATGAACAATTAAATGCATAATACCAATCTCAAAAAAATTCTCAAAGATTAAAAATGTGCTCAAGATTATAATAAACTGAAATAAAGATATAAAAATAAATTGTTTTTGAAATATTCTAATACTTGTCAGTGAAATAAAAGATAACCATTTTGTTTCTCGTTAAAGTAACAATATATTCGTTTAAGAAAATGGCAAATCATTATTTGATATGACAAACATAAGGTCTGATTTTGACTCGTCAGTGATGAGGAATCCATAAGAACCGATATGTTATCTATCTATATATTAATGTGTTCTTAATTGAATTGTTTTAACAATAAAAAGTAAACTTTACTGCAACAAACAAGATATTTTATTAACAGAATAATAGTCATTCAAATGCACATCCTTTGAGACAAATTGGGAATTTAATTCAGAAAACAATGAGGATTTACACCGGCCGTCAACGTTGTTGTAGATGTGACTGCTTAATGGATGACAGTAAATCTTCATTCAGATGACAATCTTTTGCAAATCCCAACATCATCAGAAATAATGAATAAAGAGACAGGTCAGTGACTATTGGGTTTCGACATACAAGTAACTAATTAGGCCATAGCTGATTAATCTATTCATTTTGTTGCTAATGATTACAACTAGATACAGTTTATAGAATTGACACTTCTTGACACTTGTACCTTGGACATTATTCAACGACATTTTGGATATAATGTGAGTTGATTACAGTTTTAATAGCAAATACTCTTTAGAAGTGTTCTGAACCAAGTGTTTAATTTTTGATAGGATTTTACATCACTAAACACCAACAGAAGTAATATTGTAAAATTTATTATTTTGAGCATTTTGAACAATGTTGATTATTTTGATCCAAAAAAAAAAATGGTATGATACAGCAAAGGGGTCAAATGATAATTGTGCAGTGACAAACGTTCTCTTGTTATCAATGTACTATTCATGTTCAAATACACTTGGAAATCATGCAATGTCATAACATGTAATCATGGAAATATATAAAGCTGTCAACTGTTGTAAAACAAATAATGGAAGAAATTCATTCTTTGACTTTTGAACAATGTCGAGTGTTGCAAACTTTTTCAATACGGATTTTTTATGACAAACTCTAATTTGATGACAAAAAAAATAATCTCAATTTCTGGTTCAAAATCTATTTCATCAAAATGCACAACGATAATTGATTAGTATTTAACTTAAGTTCCAAATTAATTATTCTAAGTTTTATTTAAACATAGGCAAAAGGAGAAAAATCGTATATCATGTAAGCTCATTTCCCTGTTATCCTTTTGGTCGACAGACGGTCATGTAACACTCCACAGAAAGTTATATTGTCTCCATATCCAAACAAAAACGTTGGCTTGAGTTACTGTAAAGACGCGATGATGTCAAACAGTTGTTTGATAACGCTTGTGTTATCATCACCAGTCTATAATTGTATAATGTCATATCTAGATTTTAAAAGCAGGATTCAATTTAACACTAATTGTGTTTGACACTGAGGCATCAGTTACAGTTCTTATTTGATTATTGTTGTAAAGAAATATAATTATGAATCAATACACAGAAATCCAAACAATTAAGTTTTTATTTCTATTAACAACACACAATTGTAAATAAATACAGATGACATTCATAAAGGTAAAATGTTAACAATATCTCTAAATTCGCATAAAAAGTGTTATTAAAGGAACCTACTTTTGAAATCCAATTGCTCCTACTTTTTTAATGATAATATCAGAATTGAGGTGTCAATAGGCTTGTAAGACTGTCATGTTCTTAAGAGTTGGTTAAAGCAAATGATAATACAGTACAGATTGAACAATATAAACAGTGTCAATGTATGCTTTCAAAACAACAAACACATTTACAAATACATAATCTCACACCATATTATTACACATCCAAATGAGCGTGATATAATACTTGATTACAAATACTAAAACATTATTATTCCATGTAATGTATATATTATGGCTAAGACTTTAAGTAAACAGATTGTATAAGAAAAAGACTGACTATTCATGTCAACTAGATACATAAAATGTAGATACATAACAACATAAAGATTGATTGAAGTGAACAATATCATCAACAAATCATATGAAAATGATTTGACATTGTCAAGTAAAATTTTTATAACACAAAGATAAAACGTTTTGTGGTTACTAGCGAAAGCATATCATTTACTTACAATCTGAAGCCTATTTGAAGTGAATTTGATTTGGCTTTGTTTGATGCCAAATATATCGATTTAATTTTACTGTATTTCCTGAAACAAATCACATACTCTCTGCAACACTTACGAATAATCCAATCACAAACAAAATATAGCAGGATGTGCAAGCAATGCTTGATTGTTAAAATGCATGATCGAAAAAGTTCTATGTTGTGATGTTCTGTCAGTTATTCTAATCCTAAGGGTAATAAATATGTCAATGCAATGTTCCTGTAATGGCCAAGTGGAAGCCTTCCATAATGTCCAAAGAAGCCGAAATTCGAGTTCAATGTCAATTAATTATCTATTTATTACCTTCAAGGGAAGTCATATTGGGGTTCATATTTTTCATTTGATGCCCTAGGGCAACAATCACTTTTTCATTTTGAAGTCATGTTATAAACAATGTTTTGGACGTCACGGTAACCCATGACGTTGTGTTCTGTAGTGGTTGGTGGTGGCTAGTCCGCCTATGCTTAGAAATAGACTGAGAATTTTCTTTCATAGTGTGACTGCGGTAATAAACAGTATGACATACTATGTTTATGACACTCGTTCTTAATAATTATCAGTATATCCCTCGATCTCGTTTTGGAAATACTTATAGGCACTCGTGTAGTAGGATGTCATGGATAGTCATATACTGTCCTCTATCTAATACTAACAAACCACAGTTATCCTCTTGTCTGTTTTAGATTGACCATATGGTACAGCCATCATAGAAAGCGATATGTATGACATTGACGAAAAAGCATCACCACTAGAAATACACCAACATAAAGTTGCCGTTAATCATCATAGAAAAGTGTGTTTTTCCAGATATACTTAACAAAGTCCGGTGCTTTCTGACATAGTTCGAATAGATCAGAAACATTGAAAATAACATTTGCCTTGCAGATAAATGTAAAAAAATTCTGCTATATCAGCCTATTTCTACCAAACACCTTACATTAATATCTTAATGGGGCAGTTGACACGTTCAGCAATGCGATTATTTTCTCTTTAAAAAAAAATAATTAAAGAAGTTCACACAAAAATGGCTGCCAATGGACTTTTTATGAACCTTTATAATATGTTCTCTGACTTAATAATACATTTAACATTAACGTACGATTATCAGTGAAAACTTTTAAATATAAAACTTTCAAAAAACATGCTACTGCCCCTTTAAGTCTTGCCTAATGACATCCATGGGCCAACGCTTACGCTAGATCTTAGTTGTTTCATCGGATGGTTATATAAACATTTTTTTTGTCTTAATATATATTAGGTATGGTTGAAACATAATGATAAATACGACAATGAAGCAAGAGAGATGGATGACAGATGTCATTGCCTTATTCACATTACTGTCATATGAACTGTTGAATACTTTGTATGTTTACCAAAATACTCCCTTGAAAACATATGTTGGATACTACAATTCTGAAAGATCTCTTTTGCTTCGACTTTAACTGATCTTAGGTAAGTAGAGTACAGAATATTATCAGACATAAGGAATGACTGAAAAGATGAAGGTTCACGATTCAATGTATGTTCTCTACTGCATACTAGTTCATGTGAATCTGTATTAACTACGGTTACATTTATTGCCTTAACATATTTATTGGCAAACAGAATCATTTTAAACTTTTTTAGCGAAATGACAGCCATTATTTGTATTGGTCTTTCACATCTTAATATTGCTTGTGTCTTATTTGAGGGTAATCTAGCACATAAAATGTTTTTATAGTTCTGAACCCAACAGATCAAATCCCTATCTAGAGACATATGCTTAATAGGCTGCTTGTTGTACGAGGAATACCATATAGATTCAGTAGCATTATAGGTAAGTTTTGACATCATTCCAATATGCGTAACACTTGCGTAAATTATCTGATCTTTATATATTCTCATATCAAATATATATCTTATTTTAACATATATATGTGAAACTGATTCACTGAGGGTTCTTTTCATTATGTTGCGGTTATTCGACCAGAATATTGCTTTTGTTTCTCTGTCATACAATATACAATATATATACCCATTAATGTGAATACCTGTCTCCTGTTTGTTGTTTGATCTTATCGATCCTCTATAAACAGTCCATTTTCTTAAATTATTGACATTCACCATCATGAGAAAGGATAATGGTTTTTCATCAGCTGTTTTAACATTTTTGCCACTGAAATGGGTTTTACGGTATTTGATCAAATTTCCTGATTTCATGTTGTTCTCCACTCGTTCCTCTGTATCAGTTCTGACAAGGATGCAACCCGATGTTGCAGTGCATCCAACTTTACACCTGATGATGATGCCATGTGTCATTATACAGAAATAACATGTTCCAATAAGGCTTAGAAGCGAGAAAGCCAACATCATCAAGACCTTTGATTTTCCTGTTGTAGCCGTAGGTCTGCCTCCCAGGTCTGGATACTTTCTAAAAAACAAAACCAATCAGTTTTATGGTAGAAGATTATAATTAAAATACAATTGTGAACTACCTTAACGATTGCGAGATTATGTCACTGGTGATCAAACCTGGCTGTGTTTTGGATAGGGCATATTAACAAGATATATAGACATAATTTATCGTAAATTCAGTTGCTGAAACATAGAAAATAATGCGATGATTAACGGAAATGTAATCATAAGTAAGAAAGCAAAAAGGTGCAAAATTTTACTTCCTAAATTATCTTTCTTTTAAAACTAAAGCTCTAAATAAAAAAACGGAGTCGTCTGCAATGGATAACTACACTAGTGTTACAGTATAAAACATACGGATTTAATCTGTAAAACATAACATCCAAACTTGGAGAAAAAAATGTTGATGGACAATTTAATTTAACAAAATGTTCTAAACCCTCTTGTTCCTACGCCCTGTACTAAGCAAGTAATTGGCAAAGGTAGACAGAATGACAGGCAAAGCATAACAAATTTAACCTTAATTTAAAAAAAAAAACCAAGGAATTTAGATTAAATGCATTAATTTTTCCACATAGCTCCGGAATAAATACATTTGACATTGGTGTCGCTGAGCCAATAGTACACTTTGTCATTGTCAGATGGAAATGCGTACTGGGAGACATTTTTCACAGAACAGGAAACAAACAGTATTCTGAGGGAGCTAAAGAAGACATGGAAATTGTATGTTGAAGACGTTGATGGCCTATGGATCATTGACATGGCAACGACTATAAGAACAATCAACGAATTGCGTAGAATTACAGATTTTCTGTCCTTCGTAAATCATTATGATAAACTCTAAACTTCTGCGATGAGTTTAACACAATAATTCACGAGGGGCAGATAATCATTATTTCCGAGCAGCGAGTTGGTTATTGTTTTTCTTACCCAGAATCCTTTGATGGGTAATAACGGAAAGGCTATTTATGTTATTTATAATCTATCCAATCAAATTTCTACATTGCATATTTGGTGAATTCAAATATTCTTGCCAAAAAGCGTGATGCAAGAGCTTAGTGTATATATAGAAACATTATTAAATCCAACTCTATTTAAATAAATAAAGTACTTAACAACACATATGCTTATCCTAGGGATTCATAGTTGCCTCTCACTTCACCTTTGTTCTATACTCTCTTGAAAAGTAGGTATCGTTTCTAAAGCCCCTGTGTGTAATTCATTCAAAACAACCTTACCTTTGTGAATATTTCTGAGTGACGAGAACTCTCCAATGTTCACAGAGAAGGGTACTGATAAGGATACAAAGTCTGTTCTATATATACTGTACCCTAGTAAACATTGGTTTTATATATATGTTTAATTTTCATCAACTATCAGCCCGTAATAGAAATATAATTGTATCCTTACAGTTTTATCTTGATATACAAGAACGTGTTCATGAGTAAGTCAACTTTTTCAGGAAGTTAAAGGTGCAAATAAACAGATGGTGATAAGGTAAACTATCAAAGATAGCCTTTTTTTCATATATGAGAAGTTCAGTGGAAAGAGCATCAACGAAATAAGATTAAATGACATTTCATTACTTTTGCATTTTCTGTATGAGGCCATTTTAAGTTTGATGGTAATTATCATGTGTTGGAATTATTTGTGTCTTGTTTTCATCGGTATTTTGTGATAAATACTTTCCATTTTGAAAGTATATATCCTTTTTACATTGTTAACAACTGATTTCTTTTTAAATTCATATGTATTTTTGAATTTGTATATCAATACATCAATTATTGATATGGTGATTATATTGAATGATAAAGATTTGAAGTTATACAAAGTAACTTTTACAAATGTGTCTGCTGAATCTCTCTTAACAGGAAATATAAATTGCCTTTTAGTCATTGAAGTGTTTGAAAATATTTTATCCTTTCTTTGATCGGAAAT
This sequence comes from Steromphala cineraria, assembly GCA_916613615.1. NCBI lineage: Eukaryota > Metazoa > Mollusca > Gastropoda > Trochida > Trochidae > Steromphala > Steromphala cineraria. The sequence goes on along the minus strand of OU744722.1, from coordinate 50,781,046 downwards.
AAATGCGTATTAAAATAATCTTAGATTGTACAAGTTCATTTAATTCGACTTTTTGAAGGTGGAATTATTTCCAGATATTACAGAGGTAAAACAATAACAGTTGAGATAAGGACAAAATAGTTTATCCCTGAAAAACCGAGTCAAGCTATCATTGATTATCATTTGTAGACCTACCCATGTCTTTACTGATAACCATTTGTTTTTCTCATGTGCCTTTAAATTAGTGACTTACTGGAATTTGAAATTAAAATATCTAACAGTATTGTCAAAACATGTTGATTACATATAATTGGGATTGAGTTCGGGAAAACAGGAGTTTTAGGCTCTGCAGATCATCAGGTCTTGATTATTTCTTACATCTTACATTAAAATACATTATGTACTATTGTATTGGAGAGCGACCTTAATTGACTACCTGTAAGAACACTGAACACTTTAAATGTCTGCATCTCAAAAGTCAAACTATTTGTTTCAAGTTTTGTTAATAACCATAAGCATACCTGCCTGGTGTTACTGATTTCTAAAGTTGAATAACAGACTGTTTACTTTTGTAGATTGAAAATTTCCATATTTTTTTTCTTGAAGAATTTTTCAACTGAAATTTACAAGGACAAACAATTTTCAAGCAATAAAATCATCCAAGATAACATGTCATATATTTAAACCTGATCCATCTGACATAATGTTATTCTCATTTTTGACACCTGCTTTTATTTTGCACATCAAAACTCAGCACAGATTTATTTACCAGTATGTCAGTAACTGCTGTTTATTCTTTTTTCTAACTATAATGCAAATATACGATTTGAAAAACAATTTACAAATGTTTTATAATATTTTAAGTAGGTTATATCCGTTTTGGGCAAGTACCCTGAGTATGTTTAATAAATTACAAACTTGCAAGAGTTGATTCAAAGAAGCACCTTTCACAAAGCATTAAAACTCTAAGAACCAATGAAAGTTAAAGTGTAATGTGTTGTTCATCAACAGGGAAGTGAATCCTTTTAAATTGAATTCAAAGAGGCAAATAATGTGACCATTTGGTAAGATTGCATTAGTAGGATGACCATTTGAAATTTTTAGTTTTACTGTTACTGTTTCTTTGTCGATTAATTTTGGCGGAGATTTAACACTGGGTTCCCAAGTATACTTCAGTAATACAGTCTTAATGTACGACCAATATATTTTAGAGGTAATATGCTTTCCTTAATTAATTGATTAATATCTACAAGGTATGTAACTGTATACATTAGAATCAATGTTTCGTTTTATCTTTATTGATTTTAACATTGAATATATATTCTTGTTGGGATTCTGTAAATACAGTTTCCTCTTTCTTTGTTAATTCCATATGTTACTTCTTTTAGCAAGAAATGACAAGAGAATTAGCAAAAGTAATTTATCAATTGAACGTAGTACCTATCTTTTATCACCGTTATCAATATAATTAAAATAGGTGTGAAAATGAAAACAATGAAAGTTCTTAGTGCAATTAATTTGATAACAAAAGTAAGTGATCAATAGAAAAAAACAATAATCCCTACATTATACAAATTTATTATTTGAAGATTTCTCAGGAAAATGTTCTGTTTGGAATTACATTTCTGGAGTTTCTTGCAGCATGATTGACTGAGAGCAACACATTCTTCCAACCAATGTCGAATTGACAGAATTGAAGAGATCAACCACCTTTTTACATGTTGAGCAAATCTCTTCATTTAGATAGAGAATACTACACAACGTCCCGTATAATAACATTTTTATGAAACGAGTTAGTGGTTTGGTATTGGAAAGTAAAATAAATACTGATACCATTCACAAGTTTCATAAAAATGTTATTGAACGGAAAAGAGTAGTATATTACTTATTACTCACTGAATCTGTTGCATATTGCTTAACGATTGTGACGTCATCATTACGTCATGTCATCGGTCAGGATATTATTAAACAGTGTGTGTTAACTTTGTGGATTTACTAAACAGTAATATCTTCAACGGATGCACGTGGGTAATAATTTTGTATACACAACATTTCCCTCCTTTAATTTTCAGTATATTTGATAATGATATTAATTCAACAGTTTTTTTTTTTAAATGTAAAAAAAGAACATAACTTTGTAGTATAGTATGTTAAATCTAAATCTTCTTCCAGTTTCACTGTTTTAGTAAATTGAAGGTCTCACGAAAGTTTTTGTTTTGCTTATGGCACGACAACGTTTAATAAACAGTAGCAGTTCTAAATCGATCATACAATATTAAGTTATGCTACACAAGGTCCTTTTACTAGTTGCCTCAAGTGAATAAAAGTGTTCACGCATTAAGGACCACAGATAGTTTTAACTTGACATTAGGTAGTTTCTAATTACCTGCTGTGACTGGATAACTGAAATCCCGACCTCGCCCTATCCAACAAGAGAATTAGTGAGCAAGCTCACTTTTTATACCCCCGCTTCCCTAAGACTAAGATACAACTACATTTAGTAAGGATTCCTACAAAATTGCAAAACTGTTTTAATTTGCTTAAAAGTCAATGAAAATGCAGATATAGACTTTCTGATTGCATGTAAGCTATATAAGCTCTATATAGGCACATCTAGTGACAATAGTGATTACACATATGAAGTTTCGTGACATTTGAACAAATAGTATTTGAGTTATGAGCGGAACAAAAAGTGTGACAAAAAGTGTGACGGGACGAACGGACGGACGGAAGGACGCGCTGACCGCTATATACCCCCGACTACTTCGTAGCGGGGGTATAATTAAAACACTTATTACTCAAATTGCTCAATGATGACAAAGTGTCATCATTCAGTGTCCTTTAATATATACCTTAGGGGTTCAATATCTGCAAAAATAAATTCTATGGACGCACTTTCACGGTCATGATGGCTGGCAGCCGGACTAAATCTTGCATAAACTGATAAGCACTTGATTTATCCCATTGAGAGCAAGTTCGTGTTTCTCAGGTGCAAATGTACCGTGACCAATCTGTCTAAAGCCATACTGTTGTCATATTTCCTCCCGTGAGAATAAATTGACTACACTACATTATTGAACAGCTACAGGTCTGATTTGTCTGGCCGAAAATTACATTTGCTTATTAAAAATCAATGTCAAGAACGTGAATGATGCCAGTTTTGCGGATCAATTATCAGGTACTCTCATTAGTTAAAGTACATCGTTTAAATTTGTATGATTTCGCCATTAGGGACAACTTGTTCAAAGGAAATAAGACAGGAAATCCTTTTATTTTGGGGACATTGCCTAAAGAATGAATCTAGTTGTTTGAACATGTAAGTTTTATAAGAACGACCATTCTGTCAATTCATATGACCTGGACCATTCTCGTCCCACAGAGGCAAATCAAGACGAAATGTTGAGCCTCTGTTCTTAAATGCCGAGTTTGTTGGGTTAGAATGGGAGATGTCTGATTGGAGGTGCTTTTTCCCCTAGGGGGAAATGCAGGAACACACGAATTTCGGCGAGTTAGAACAGAGGCTGTAGCAACATTTCATGACTTGATCTGCCTCTGTTGGGGGAGAATGATATAACCGAGGAAAACCATGGCTTTTCATATCATATTTGTTTTGTAGAATGAGACAATTTTCAATGTGCACAGTTATGAATAGTGTCACTAGTGTCGATTTAATTGGCTACTTATCTTCACTAGGTGATTTATTACCAAGTCATTGTTTTTAAACTAACGTTTGTCATATTGTAATATTACTGTAACTCCAACTGTAACAGTAACAGAGGCAGATCAAGTCAAAGAAAGAAAACCCAGACACGAAAAATCACTGACGGAGGGACAGAGGGGCAGACGGCAGGACAAAGAGACTGGGTGATGCCTTTATCCCAATGGTTTATATACTATTTGGATAAAAAATGTATTCCTTTTAACAAGTAAACAATAGAAACAGCAAATGTTTATTAATGCGTAAGATGTTTTTCATTGCCTAAGATTTAAAGCCTTGGTTCATCCTTGGCTTATGTCTCAGATTCCAATGGCACCTACAGTGACTCGCCGTTGATTTTACAAGGTTTTACATTAATGGTCTTTTGTACGTATACTCATGAAAATACATAGTACTACTTTGAATTTTTTTCTTAAAATCATGATTTAAAAAAGGAATTTGTAAACTATGTAAGAAACTGTTGTTCAGCAGGTACATGTAACGTATTACTCATTATTCTTATTGTCCACATTAGGAAACAGAAAGTATTGCAAACGCATCGTGGAAAATACAAAAAAATATCAATGAGTTTCGTCTTTTATGTATGTCAGTTATTAACGTAGACGCCTGGGAGATATTAACGTTGATTATTCTTGTTCCTGTTAAAGAAATACATCAAGAATTACAAGAATTGGATTTAATATCTATCTGATATAGTGATAGAGAAAAAAAATTCAATATGTTGTTTTCGCTAGCAAAGAAAATATTTGCAGAAACGTTTGGTTGAGGAACTATAAATCTGTAAGGATTCCTCTTCATAATAAATGGATTAACAGTACACACCAGTGTTAATTCAAACTAGATTTGTGCAACTTAAATGATAATTTGATGGAAGGAAACAGAGTGTAAATGAGATATTTTGTCATAAGTAGCCACAAAGCTGTCATAGATAATTCATTTCTCCATATATAAAATCGTTAAGTTGATATTAAGATGGAAAAAAGTCCAATGGGTAATGTATTCCCCTCAAAAACTTAACTTAATATATCACAAACACCTATGGTATAAACAGGTATACATTTACACTTCAACTTACACAGCAATGGATAGCCACAATAGTGTTGCGGGCTTTCTCCCTTCAGTAATACTAGCAGCCACGATATACATGTAAGTGAAATACTATTGAAAGCGGCGATAAACACCACATCATCTCACCCTCACTTACACAGCTAGTTATACAGAAGTTTCACATTCAAAGAAGTTATAACCATGTTGGCAAATGCGAAATATTAAACATTAAAACAATTCTTGTAAATTCTGCTTTCGAAAAAAAACAATTCTTAAAAAATGTGAAAATTTAATTTAAAGACAATATGAAATTACAACAAAACAAATGTTTTTACATTTATGCAACAGGTTCTCTCCGCTTATACTAAGGTCGCTTCCCCTATATGAGTTCACTAACAAACAAAAGTTTATAGAAAGATTTTGAAAAGTATCTAACTTATTTTTGTATCATAATACTCGATAACTCTTATAAATCAAATCTGACTTGATTTTCTTTTCTAAGGATGTTCAAAAAGGTAATATAAGTATCATACCTGCGCAAGTCTAAATTGTTAAAATATAGTCATTATGTTGACATGACCTTGTGTCATCCAAACACCTGGCAGAATTCTGAGTATAAATACGACGGTTATGTTTTATAATCTTCACGTGAGTTTTTTTAAATGTATACCGATCCCATTTAAAAACAGTCCAAAAAAAAGCATATCGCTAAAATGTCAAGGTCTGAATTTATGTTAAAATAGGCACTTTCTTTGTTTAATAACACAGAAGTCATCCATTCATCAAAAGGATGTAAATGACATTGCTTTCATAAATGGCAAATAAAAAAACCCACATTACTAATACCAACAAGAGTAACAGCAGACATTCATAAGACATATGTACATGATATTAATTAACGTAAATTATTGTGGACATACATTTAAATGTCCCTTTATTATCAGATTGAGCATTAACTGATTATCAACAGACAACTTAATCAGTTGTGACGAGACGGATGTCCTTTTGATATTGTACATGTATTTTGCCAGTCAATATGTGTTGTATCTACCTAAATAAGGATTTTATATAACTTATGAAGTCATTGAGCTACTTTATTCTTCTATACTTGCTAAAATCAATAAGGGATATTGTTAACTGATATCTATATGATATTTTATTCTTAACAAACAGCTTTGGTGGAGGTATGAATAACTTTAATAAGGCATTTATATATTTCTTTAAATATATGACATATTTATACTAAATTCTTGTAAATTATTGGACAACAATTATTTTTATCCCCGAAACATTTCTTAAAATCCAATATAAATGACAGATCAGAAAAAAAGAATGAATAATTAAGAAACTTTCTTCAAAAGATAGTCGAAACTTACTAAATGGGCAAACAAACCATCACACAAAGACTGTGATTAGAAGAAGAATAAACAATCTCTCAGACAATTTAATACAGACTTACACTCAAAACTGACTTAAAAGGGACATATCAAACATGTTCTACCATACACAACTAAACAAGGGACTTTTCGATATTGCAAACCATCAACACAGCCTTTGATTCAAAAGTAAAAGAAGGAAAAACAACCATCCAAACCATCAAACACAGATATGGATTAAAAACTGAAAAAGGACAAACCAAACATGTTCTACCATACAAAACTAAAGAAGACTCATTAATGATTTCTCAGACTATACATCTACTGGGACTGAAACATTTGAGTTATTTAGAAAGTCAATGTAAAATATAAATGTCATTTAAGTGTCATATTTAGTACATCATCTAAAACAATTGATCATAACAATGATGTGAGTGCACCAAATTGATTTTGTTAATGAATAACGATTGGCGACAGCGTTTCCTCACATATCTGATACATAGAGAGAACAATAATTTCTACCTTCGCATGTCAGTGTTGCTGAAAAAGTGCAACTTCAAAGTGTGCCTTTAGGACAATTTCTAGACCACCCACAGTGAAGACTGTTTTCCAATAAATTCTCTAGTGCTTCAGCCACACTTGACAATAGCCTTAGGAGAAAGCATCATCAAATGAGATTAAACACTAATCGTATATGCTACACATTAACAGAATTTATATGTGCTGTAAGTTATTCAAAAGTATGATGAATATCATTGAACCAATTATTGATGCTTTAGATGTTATCAACCTTAATGTACTCTTTGAATGATATTTACATCAGATGTTACGCAGTTGGATGTTAAAGGGGCAGTAGCAAGTGTTTTAGTGAGAATACAAGGTGAATGGTTCCAATTGAAAGACAATGTATTTAAACTAAATGAAGCAGTAATAAATCAGTAGTAAAACTTTGAAAGTTGTATATTCATGTTTTAAAGTTGTGAGTGTCCATGAATTTGACCCTTGTAGGCTTTCTTAGTTTTTTGTTTGTTGTTTGTTGTTAAAATATATACCATGAAACATTTCACAATTATAACTTGACTAAAGCAATGGCTATATCAAAGTGAGTAGGCAGTCATTTTATTAAATATCAATAACTTAATTATCAATACTCTGTAACGAGTTTATGATTAAACATAAAATGAGTGAAAGCGCGAGTTTCATAAATCAGGATTAAATGGAATTTATTTAATCTGTTTAATATTCTTTATTTTCTTGATGAAAAATTATGCTCATGGAATGACAAACACTTTTCATGTTTAAAATAACACTTCTTATAAAATCAATGTTTGAATTAATTAAGCGAGAATTTGAATCATTGTAATTAATTGTGTTCTTCAAAAATATGTCTGAGATTTCTATGACAGATGCAATCCCAATGCTCATCTCTGAAATAAAGAAAATGGTGATTTCTTATAGATTGATTGAATTCTACAAGCAAATAATTACAGAGTCGTTAACTAGCACACTTGTTTGAAAATTTAACGTTTTTGCATAATTGAAGCACAACTCGGGTTGATTCTTGTGACAACAAATAACGGAAAAATCAAACTTCGTACTAACTTGTAATCATATCATCTTCACAGAGTTTAGTTTTTTAAAGATAAATTGTTATCTTTAAATACTCTCAAATAAAGTGTGGATAATTTTGAATAAGTACATGTACATGTACATGTACAAGTACATGATTACCTTCCAAATTTAAAAAACAAATTCACTGCATTTGATGCTTGCAAGGCATAGTGTGAATTCGTGTAATTTTAGGCTTTGAAGCTTTGGTAATTTAGACTTTGGTTCGAATTTGTGTAGTGTATAGTGGTGCAGTGGTTAACATACTTTTCTCCTATGCCATAAGTCAAAGTTAGAATCCCGGCACATACTCAAACGTTATAATCGATATACATGTACATGTACTGTGTTGTGTCTTGGGATCCACATTTTGTTATCCACATTCAGCTACAAAAAGACCTACCTGAACCATGGTAAAATACGGACCAGTACTCTCTCTCGATACACATGTATATTCAGGGTAAAATTCCATTTTTGTCTGAGAAAGCTCCGTCATTGATCTATGTGTGGTACAAGAAAGATATAGGCAAGGTTATTTTTCGATTCAACAGCTGATATTAACAGTGTTTACAACATGATAATGACATAATCACGACAGGACTTCCTTTTTTTCATATATTATCAGATCAATGTATCAGTGGCTTTTCCAGGGTTAAAGTTTTACCAGGCAGTAATTGTCCTTTAGGGCAAGTCATTTTCCGATGATTTTAACAGCAGCATTTATGATTTCATGTCATCAATAAAACTGTGAAGCACAGTGCTCTGAACTTTTGTAAATTGTAGATAAATGTCTGGCTGTCTGGCAACTTGGCAAATTGCTTTTATCTGGCTGAAGACCAAATTCAATCAATGATAGCACTTATGGCAATTTACACAGCATAGTCAATTACAAATACTACACGTGGTTGGGACCCAATTGACTGAATGACTTTTCTCAAGCGTTGTGGCCTACACAGTCAAAAGAGAAAACATTTCAGTTTGCTATGAGGATGTTTTTTTAATGCTTTAATAACTTGAAATTTATAAGTCAAGTTTCAACATTTGTTAATAGCGTATGATAATCTGTATTAATAATATGTTGATGAATATGAATTCAAAACTGAAGTAGTTTATTTCCTATTGCAAAAATTGTAAAGTCATCATTTGTTTATCCAAAAATCAAACCTATTTAATTCGTATTATGGAATATTGTCCATGATACTGACTTGGCTTGTCATGTTGTTAAAAAAAGCTATCATCACATGAATTAATGTGCATCAATGTGAACCTTTATCCATCTATCTGCAAACCGATATTATAAATGTATTTCCAAAAATAAAAACAAAACGAAGAAAATATGATATGCACTTTTGCTCCAGAATGTCAGTGTCTGTTAACTCAGTCTGGACTCTTTTGAGATAAGGCAGACAAGGGTTTCACATTTACCGAGCCCTTATAAACATAGCTGATTCTAAAAATGCTGATGACAATACTATATAATAAGGTATTTACCATTCAAATATTTTACCTCCATGAAGCCACAAAACATAACACTGCACTCTTGTTGTGTGAAAATCCATAGTTCATTATTTTGCTGTGTCAAGGTTTGCCTTTTAGGTTTGGATGCTTTTAGCCTTGCTACAGCTTCGCATATAAAACAACCCGAAAATGGAGGAAGATACACTTGTTAATGTCTGACTGTCTGTTGCACCCTTTAATATGACATCTAGATACTCATACGAGGTTCCAGAGGTCTCTTAATTATAAGGAACAATGATTGTGATACTAAGCAGATGTCTCAAAGTGATGTGACCATTTATAGATATCGACAACACTTTAATATAAATATTGTCAGTTAAGTTTGCATTGATATAAGTGGAACCAAAATGTTTATGTTTAAAACTTACAATATGGACATTATCATATGACCTTGTTAGTACCAAGGCACGTGACCAAGAATCTATCTCTTACGTTCGATCACCGCTAATGCCTGTGTCACTGATTCCCGGACCCGATATCCCGAACATCATACGAATGTCAAAAATCATATTTACCGCCGGAGGTGTTCCGATGGTGATCCCAGAGGAAGGTAGAACTGACAGTGTTACGAAGGATACTCAGACTATAAACAAAGTCAACGCGAAGGTCACGATGATAACACGAAGCTTACACGAAACGCAACATTTTTATTCAAAATCGGACTTCATGGTCACACGAATGTTATAGGAAGTCTTCACGACTTTGCGCAAACTTTGTGTGACATTCGTATGGCCACACGATCGTTACTCGAAGGCCAGCCGAACCAGCTATAACGTCTACACAACGTGGTGTTTTCTCCAAATTATTAACCGTCTACTGTCTAAATTTACATCAAACCCTTATTCCCGTCTATCCGGTAATATAAGACTATGTAATCCGACCTAGCGTCATGTTAAGAGAAGATGCAACTATATATAGAAGAATTCTAGACTTGTCAAATTGTCCTCATTATATTTAGAAATATTGTGAGATAAGGGATTCGAGGTTATCATTCAGTTATCACGACTGTGAAAGTTTTCGCATTATTATTGTCCTTTGATTAATATTGGTGCTTTTGTCTGCCATATTATTCTTAGTCTCTTATAAAGTCTTTGTAAAAGACAAAAGAAAGAGAGAGAAGATATGTTCAGAATGTAAATGTTTTCCAAAACCAATCAAAGAAGAAATCGAATGCTTTATCTTATCATAAATAATAATAACAATGGTTAAACAACTGCAAACGTTGGCACTTTCTATAGTATGTATGTATGCATTTCAATAAAACGAATGTTTTGCTTATCTGTGTTCATCGAATCAACCTTAACGTCATTTGATATTTATCAGTATTTTATAATTTCGCTTTCGTTAATGTAAAAGCTAGTTGAGTGACTCATTTTAATCGCCAAAGCAAACAGTGTTGTGCAAATCATTCATCGAATCATAAGGTGTTATGAATGACAACATACAAGTGCAAAATTGTTGACATTGCATTAGGATATTTAAAATTTATAAAAAATGTATCAATTATTTATTGCTATTATTCATAAAACCGTGTACTGAAGTGTCAGTGACTTTTAATATTTGAATGACAAAAACTGAATTGTGAACCTGAATCAATAATTTATTTTAACATAACCTTCTGCATGCCCAATTAGAGTGTTGTTTAGTATATCTGGTTTACGGGTTCAGGGCTAAGAGTTGAGGGTTCGAATCCACCTTATGCATCATATTACTGCTTATTCAAATCGTAACAAACTATATTTCAATTCTTAATTCTAATAGACAGTTTCACTTCACATCTAGAAAGGCTTTTTTGAAATAGGCGTATACGTCTATCATCGGATTAGTAAAAGTGAAAAAGATTTTTAAAAGCACAAGGAAGGTGCTCTTTACCATGTTGGAGTGGTCAAAAGACTGATTCATCTGCTTTCTCCTTAAACGAGTAAACGAACCTCCATGTAATACAGGTTCTATTATGATATCAGAGTTAAATATAATCTGAGAGAATCCGTCTAGGCTTGCTCAAGACAAAATTATCTTTATCATCAGGTAATCACAATCTTTAAAGATGGTCATAAGACCAGTACACCCATTATCAATATGTGATGTTAACTGGTCCGAGATTTAATAAGATTCGAGTGTTAACAACATAATAACTCAGTATCCATTGCCAAAAATCTATTTTCCCTTTGGATAAGAGGCTTTCCTCTGTTACACTCTGATTATGAATTCATAATTATCAATTTAAGGGAGTTGCTTTTTGAAAAGGAAATAAATGAAGGAAGTGTATTAAAGCTTATATCAATATCAACCTGATTATCACCATTGCTGGACAGTTAAAAAAGCACTAACATTAGTTGTCATAAAGATTATCATATCCATATCCAGGCGAATTTCATAGAGTGTCATGGAAAAACAAAGAATATTCGCGAGATACACATCTTGTGGATCATTATTTTCTAAGTTTTAGAGACCTTTTATTTCTTGTAGGACTATAACTGATGCATGCCTTAACATTCAATATCTTTCAGACAAATTTTGGTTTAATTCAATAAATTATCCTGCAAGTTAAGGTTATTGCATTAGGAGATTTGTTGAATTGCAGATTGGTTGGCTCAGTGCCAGATGGTGTGCCGTAAGAAAATCGATATAGATTAATATATAAAAGGCAGTTATCAATTTTATGTTATCAATATAAATGCGGTGTTGCAATCAATTTGCATATTTTTAAAAAGGCATTTTCATAGACAGACAGACAGACAGACAGACAGATTCTTTATTAGACCAATCGGTCAAAAAATACAATTTGGTAAATCATGAATATGTTTCTTCTGAACTTTATTTATTGATAACCTTGATGATGTCCCTAAAATTTATTTTGAAAAAGGTGAACATTGTGTAAAAGCAGATCATTGTCCCCATAACATTAGTTTTGCGCGGTGTTAATACAAGCAAAGCAGATTTGTCATTAATTATAATTCATTTTCATGATTAGAAATACGTTTAAATAATTTCATGGAGCACTAGAAATACCATGTATTCATTGAATGTCTTAGCAATACTGCAGAAAAAGAAATACAGTATTTTGGAAATCATGTTTAAACAGTCTACAACAATGATAAACCAAAACCACATTGTGATATGACAATCTTGAAGCAAAACATATTGATTGATTCTCAGAAAGCACAGTCTACTTCAGTCGTATTTACACTGTATGGAAGCAGAATCACACTATAGAAGGATCGATAGTTATGACGTTGTTGATGATACAGTAAAAGGTTAAGTTACATGACAAATGAGACCGTTTCGATTTCAATAGTTATACCCAACAAACCCTTTAAATAAATGGCATAATCGTTCTTGTTATTTGTTTATATGGCTTAATAACGCTGTAAACTTTAATGCCGTAAGTGTTTTCCAAACTTTCACAGGGTCAATTGAGAAACTAAAATGTTTTGAGATTGATCTCTCTTAGCAAATGAAAACATGTACAATATGACTTCGTCTATGATATATCTAATTCAAAAATATTTATGAATATTGATATCAATTTATATAGAAAGAAACAAGCTTTTATAGGTCTGTGACAGCAGCAAATGAAAAAGATGTCGTGTGTTGTCCTAAAATCTTAAATTTAATTTGCTTTCGACTAGCACTGGACCCATTGAATACTATTTACAATTTGATGATGGAATTACACAGGGAAAATATCAAATTCACATTGTTTTGGTATTATAAACTTGTTGTATTGATTTGACGCCAGCGCTGTGAACCTTACAAGGTTTGTAGTATTTCTGAAAATATGTTTTGTCTAACTTTTTCAAATTCCTGATATGCTATTAATATCATGCAATGTTGAGCCCCCCGTAGAAATTCAAGACATCGAAATTTAATAATTTAAACTACCGTCTATAAATAGAATCATTTTCTAGATACAGACTATTCATTTCTCTCAGGGTTTGTTACGTGACGCTCGTGCAATCAACCTGCAGTTCAGCACATTATCAAAACTCCTACCCTACCTTTGAGGAGCTATTTAACCATTTGTGTTGTAAATGATTGAATTGTTTGTCTGTTCTATTTAATGTACATGTATTTGTAAATGTTGTGAGTTTGTTCATACACTGTTTCTCTAAATATTTTGTCTTTTGAAACAATCTAAAATTATAAACATGGATCTCAACTCTTCAAGGTCATGATAGAAATGTCATCTTGCGCATTATTTCAATAAAACACTGATGAAGCCATAAATTGTATGTGTAAATAAATAAACATTGAAAATATGTTTCCCCCATCAATCACTTTATTACAGAAAATGTAGGTTACATCACCTTATAGTTTTTACATCATGTCCTAACATGAAATCAGTCAACAATAACTAAAATAACTTTCCATGAAATCGGGGAAAAGCAGCAGTTAAGTTGTCTTCATGTTTCCCATATATTGGAATATATGTAAGTGCAATCGTCTGTATTCTTAGGTATTTGTCCATGACAATTCCTTGTTTTCTAAATATTTATGAAATTAAACAAACTGGTTTTCAGAGTAATTAATCAGTTTACACATTTTCAAAATTGTACAGATTTAATCATTGGTGATTGGGAGTAAGTTTTAAAAGCATGTAATTGCTCAATATGGATGTTATCACTCTTGACAATAAATCTTGAAGAGCTTCCAATTTCTAGTCATGTTCCAATCCTCGCATCATTAGGTTGTTGATTGTTTTTAATATGAATCCTTGTCTTAATTTAGTTTCGGATAATGTGAGAAAACTTCAAAAAGATAATCAATGTAAGTATGACCAATAAGTCCTTTAATACCATATGATATTTGGAAATACAGAATACATTGACAAGGCAAAATGATTCAAGAAATCCTGTCGCCAAATTCATCAGCAATAGTTTTGAATCAAATTATTTAACCAATATTTGCAAGACTTAATCAGCACATGCATGAGTCATTCAGGAAACATGTGGCATCAGGTTTTCATCTTGTATTATTTAAGGTACTTATACGAAATGAAATATAATTTGTGAATGAACTGACTGTAATGAATCCAGATGCTAAGGCAAAACCAATCTCATTGAAATGAGATCCTAATTTTCTTCACTTTGTGACGAAGATTATAGATCTCAAAAAACCCTGTAAAACATGCCATCAGGTTAATCTTTGACCGCTTGATCTGAGGCAGATTTCTTCGACCAATCAAATTGTACGTCTCAAAAATGTCAGCACAAGAGATACTATGAGAATAATCAATGAGTTGCGAGGAATTACGGATTATCTGTCCTGAGTTAATTATTGTGATAAACTCCGAGCTTTAACGAGGAGTTTGACACAATAATTCACGAGGGACAGATAATCCGTAATTCCGAGCATCGAGTTGGTTATTCTTTTTCTTACCAAAGATACTTTTGATGCGTAAAAACGGGGGAAAAGAGAAACGTTAAAAAAACTACGCTCGGCCGGTAAAGTACAAATTGTATTCATACGCCATTCATAAATTTGCTCACTACTTCAGGATGGGCGTTTCTAAGTAGTTCGCAACTCAAGATGTTATTTGAAATATTTTATTATATTGATGTCACATTATATCCAAAAATATTGTTTAATATCATAAAAAAGCGCTTTTATTTACCGCGCACAACCGAAAAGAAAAAGTAAGATGTCGTTAGCTTTCGTTACGTTTGACAAGCCTAGTGAGGAATGTATGACGTCACAGTTTGACGTCATGATTAATGACGTCATAGAGCTATGACATGACGACAGTTCGGCCAGCGACTCTCCCACCTAGTGCCGCCTTGAAGATTTAAACTTGTATTTAAGGCAAAGAAAACATCAGAAGGTCTTGATTTCCCATTAAAAATGTTTTAGTAATGTGTGACTTTCGCAATTTAAGTATAAGATTTTTCATCTATATCTCTCAACTGAAATAGAAGATCCATGCGATTCATGAATGGATGCAAAAAAGTTCCGTCAACCAATCAAAATGCGAGTTATTTTTAGAAAAACTGTAATTCCCATGACCATTATGCAAACTTTAATACCCGGCATAACCTTGCCCGCTTGGGTAAGAAAAGTGTTTTTAACACATTGCAGTGAATAATGATAAGAAGATCTTAAAAACGAATGATTTAAAAAAAAAAGTTTAAGAAATTTACATAGGACAAAAACGTCACGAATTTTATAATTTGCATATGTACTTTATATATGTATGATATCAAATCAACAAGATCTTTTCTCTTTCTTTTCATGTCACTTCTGGTCTTCTTTTTGCCTCAGCATTAGTATGACTACAAAATAAAACAAATTTAAAGAGCATATATAGAATATAAGAAATTAGAAAGAAAGGTTTAAATGATGTGACTGTGCCAAAAATAGCAACTACAGCTCTGTCCCGTCTATGAGTCTATTACGACATCACATTGTGACATGCGGTGATTTTTTAGAAAGGTATCATTAATGTATTTGCGTTGACCTTTGGACAGATTGATAGGAACACATAAACCACGTGGCAGGAAATATTTGTAATCAACATCAAGAAATAGTCGGAAATAATCATTTTCCAGAGTTCTGAAGATCGGACATGTATACCCGTCACCAGCAACCCAAGCGCCGGGACTAAGTTGCTGATAGGATGGGTAAAAGGAGAATCTGACGGCTGATATATCTGCGCCTGGTATGATCTAAATGCGTAGCACAGTCTAGCAAATAGATCACATTTTGATCAGATTGTAGACAAATCTGTCGCCATTGTTTCTTAAAGGTCTTAGTCAACAGCAAGTCACGAAATGGTAAATGGTATATAAAGAAATCACCAGGTCAAAGTCCAAAAGGCATTCTACGACACCTGTTAAGGACTAAATCGCCCAAGGAATACTCATTCTAAATGCTGCTGATGCAAGCTTTATTGTAACTTATTTTCAAGAATCTGGAAGTTTCCTTTTTTCAGATAAAAAACTTTCAGAAAAAAACTCTTCTCTATAAACAATTTTGTTATAAGATTGTTCATTCATGCAGATTGTCATGGTAAATTAATGCATAGAATACCATATTTTATATGTTTAAAGTACATTATGCGCTTGATTTACATGAATGCCTTTTAATTGAGTTTCACATAGTTTCATATTCTATAAGAATGTATTTGAAATATAGAAACTCACGTGTTCTCACTTTTTGCACATTTTTATTTTATTTTGATCAATATGTTCTTAATACAAGACAACTTAAAAAACATAAAATTAAATCACAAGTTTGTTCAGATATACATGTAGTAAGTTTTTCAATTCAATCAAACATGTTTGTTTATGATCATTATGTAGCTTGATAATCAGTGGAGTTTTTAATTTGTTAGACAGAAGGAAAGGAAAATTCAATGCATGAAAGCATATGAGCTTAATTTATTTGAACAACTGCCAAAATCCGTCATTGAAAAATATAAATTTTCTTCAAATATGCTGAAATAAGATACTTTTGTAATGTCTCCTTATTTGCTGGTTTATAACCAAATTTAAAAGAAGTACATTTTGGCATAATACGCGATTACCATCACACAAAAATTAAATCTAATCTAATTGAACTTCTAATAGAAATAAGATACATTTGGGCATAATTAACAATAGACTTGGGTTTCATGTCCTTAGGCTAGATAATAATTGATGGTAATTCGGACATGGTCATTGATTAGCAGCTATTGACAAGGAAAGGCAAAAATATGTTTTTAATGAGATTGAATGGTCTACTCTTTTCAGAATCGTAGTCTGAACATGATGTACTTTTTAAAAGTTTTTCAAAAGTATATTTTTATACCACTGCGCCAATCACAGAGTATCCACTTGAGTATTTTAATTAACTCTCCCCGTAAGGAGTGTTTAAGAACGAGATTAAATAAATATAGTTTGGGTAAGATTATCCATTGTAATAAAAATGTTTGCTATAAAAAAAGTAATAAAATTAATGTACGTCAGGGTAATTTCAAGTGCCTTTGTTATATATTTTGTCTTATCAGCCAATGATTATTTTAAATTGGATAATTACGACAACATTAAGATAACAAGCTATACAAATTATACCTTTCACCATTCAGAAATTCACCAGTTGCATCGCTCTGAAAAGTTCACAATTTGCTTTATTGTCTAATCAAATTGGTTCCCTTACGTGTTTATCTTTATTTCCAAAAAGCTTTTCTGTCAGAACAAACAATTTGTTTTTATTGTTAAATATTTTTGAGAAGAAAATATTAGTGGTTTGCAGAAAAATTATAGTAAAATAATAGTTTTAATTAAATAAATTAATATTGATTTCACATCAGATCAATTCAAAGTTGTTTAATTGTAGAATCCAATCATAAATCAATGTATATTTTTGAGATTGTACTTTCTTTACGATATATATTTAAGGATCTTACAGCATTTATTCAACTTTTTTACTTTCATAAATATTGTACTTTAACTCATTTAAAGAGTCTAATTTGGTAAGCTAAACTATTTCTAAAACAAAACATATTTGAACGATCGTAATATTGATTTGTATTTCACTGATTGGATTGACCTCAGGCGTAAGTCTTTGCACACAGTCTCACAATTGAGAAAAGAGTTGTAAAAAAAAAATGTTGATTGAAGTCTTTCACACTTTAGCCATGGAGAAAAATATTAAAAAGGCTGACGTAATTCAATAACTATGACTTAATTATGTGAGAAGGTTTTCAATGTCAGAGGGTCCTTTTACTGTTCATAGAGCAGTAATGATTTCTTCAGTGATGCATATCTAAGAAGGCATAAAACAAACACTTGCGTGACATTGTGATTGAATTTACACATGAGCAAGTTATACACAAAGCGGATAATCTAACTGCATATCTCAGAATAGAAATAAATATCACGAGCAATCAAATATTTGGATTAGGTGTCAGAAAAGTATCAATATGGATGTTTACTTTTACTCCTATTTTCAGTGACTGCCAAATCAGTCTGAATGCATTGATGGCATTTCATTATCAAGTGTTAGATTGGGATGTTACATATTTATCCAGTCCATGTATGCATCCATAAATCCCAACACATATCTGGTGAAGTAGGGCTTTCATTGGTGAATCATATTAGCCTTGTCTTTCGACGTATTCCCGTTTATTTGATTGAGATTATACGTCTTATGATTCAATACGTTTATCAACATTAAAGACGAATATTCTGATGCATGGCACTTTGTCTGCAGAAGGCATGAATAAATTGAATTCACGAAAATTAATTATCTCTGAAGGAATCGTTTGATTATTTTCCGAATCCAAGATTCTGAATATAGTCTCTATTTTAGTCCAAGTATGACTTCGAGAAACAAGAATTTGTTTAAATTTACTAAATATCTGAGAGACATGTGATGTTTTGAATTATGGTATATTAACAATAACACATATTTGCAGTAGTTTGAATAAAAAAAATGGTGTCTAGTTGGTATTTAGTTTCAATATCTGTCTTGAAAGTAGGCAGGGGTTAGAAATAGAATGTACACTATTATGACCCCTACCATGTTTAAAATGTTGTCAATATTTTATAAAATAGGCACTTTAATTGATTTTCACATTATGAAAATAAAATTACATTTTTTGAAAAATCAATTAAAAACCCTTCAAAGTATTATTTGAACAATGTTTTAAATCTTGTTTTTATCAATTGAGAATATGTCATCAAAAACTCGAAATATATGTAATTGAAAATCTAACATATGATAAATTGAAATGAAGTATATACTTTCTTTTGCCTGTCAGTTTTTTCAAAGGTTGTAACTGACATTGGTAACTTTCCGTGCCCACTCATATGATTTGGAACACAATCTTAAGGTTTACAAAATGTGCTAATATATCTACGTGTATTGCTTTTTTTCATGGACCGTGATATGATGCGATTAAAAAGTTACGCCCTACTTTGGATTTTCAAATCATGATTTTCACATAAAGAATGGTTTAGAATAAATCATGGTTTATGTCAAGGCAAAAATCCTCTTTATTTTATTGTAGACCCCATATTTCATTGCTGAATTTACTCTTCTCTTATTTTACCTTTATATAACCAGTTTTGTGGTTTTTGTACATGGCTTTCATTAGGTTCTCATTATTCAATAATTTGCTACCATATTTTCCTGTAGATGTGCATGGCAACACTGCACAGACATACGTGAACTATTAAAATCACATTTAAAAAAAATATACTATCAATGGAAATGATTTGCCAATGACAATCAATGATTTGATATTTATATTATAAAGCAATCTTAACAGATACTCCAGAGCGATAACATCTGTTATATATTGACTCTCTTTGAATAAATCTAATTAAATTATATCATGAGATTAAAAAACTACGTAGGTCGGAGAACATTTGTAACATTGTGGGTATCAAAGGATATAAATACATTAGAGACAAACATATGATATATGCTTTAGGAGTTTTACGGTAGTGCAGTGTTCAGAAATGTACATTTTTGTACAAACGAGATGAAACATTATTATGGATGGTAAATACACATGTAGAATCTTGTTGATAAAAGTGAAATATGTTTTACTTTTATCAACTCAATTTGATATCTGAAGACATTTGGTGAGATCGGAATATATTCTAACTGAAACTATTTCAGGGCACAAATAAAGCCCGAGAAAATGTTTCAAATCGCAGGACAATCATAGATTATCATAATTCTGTTAGATATGACATATGTCCAAAGGTTTTATATGTATTGGCTTGAAGTAAGGTTTCAAATGGTGCAATGCAATTACAGCCCATTAAAACAAAGATACGAGCGTAAACAGTACATAATGGGATGTCTGGGAAGATACAAATATAGAACAATAAGGCAGATTGATAGAGAATATCCTTCAACGGAAAACATTACCAATTGAACCAGCGCACTGGTTGATGACTACTTTAAAGAAATGACATACATCGATAATTTCATTGATTAAAATTAATTTCTATTTCACGGATATCCCACTTCCTTTGAGCATTTTCGGTTCATTTGTTTTTACGATTCCTAGAGTACATGCAGCAATTCCAATGGTAAATGGTCTGTTTCGTCATTACGTATTTAAAAATTGGTGTTAATGCAAATGATAGAATACATCTATTACTAGTTCTGAATTTTACAATGTAAATAACAATATTTCTTTACTCTGAATAGGTAAAGAATGTGTAGCCTCGGCCTTTTATAACACCGCTTCCTTGCAGTATAATGCAAACTGCAAAAGGAAGTTTACGGAAACTGTTTTTAATAACATGTTAAATGCTATCCAACTGATCTTTATACAAGAATATTGAAGCAACAAATTCGGTATTTTCCTGTTTCATTTTGCTTTTCTAAAATTTAAAAATATTTCTAGTGATTTTAGCGTTACTATAAGACAAATCAACATAAATTTACATTAGAGAAGGGAAACTCTGAATGTCATACACGCATACCCGTGAGCTTGGTTGTGACAAATATCTTGACTATAATATCTTAAATTCCAAAGCAGTTTATATATAACCAAATATAGAACATATCCTCACTGCTTACAGTGAAAAGATGATATATCGTCACTGTTGCCTGATAGAGAATTTATTTCACTGTTAACTGATCACCAGTATTTCTATAATAATAAAAACACATTGGGTTGAAAAATAATCAACCTGGCTAATTTTTCACTAATTCAAACTTTCAAAATTTTAGAGAAAACACGTTCTTATTTTGATATGTGCACATATCCAGCGCATTAGTACACATTTTAAATCTATAAAAATTAAAAATCTAATCTTAACCATACAACAGACCAGAACATCTTAATGTGATATATCGTAACAGAGTGATGAGGAGTGGTATTTATAAAACTATATAAATAACATACAGAATAGTGTAAAGGCAGGTTATTAGCCCTGCTTTATCGAACACAAGTTAACGTTTGCTCTCTCCTACTCATCGTGACTTTTTATAATAAAAGAGTCAATATCTTTTTGCTTAATACTTTTGCGATATTTTATCTGTTATGTCACTGAAACGCGTTTTTGCTTTATTGTGGTTTCAAGTGTATCTTTGTTGAGTTGAACGTGGTTTAAAACTTATTCCGAAAGAAATATGAAGTTGGAGAAATCTTACCTTATTTATCTTTGTTCATTTTTTGGCTTTTCTCACTCTTAAATCTTCAAAGCACAAGTCATGTTCAATGGCCGTGTCTTGGGGGGAAAAAGTTACAACATCTTTATATAGCAGTATCAAAACATAAGAACAAGGAAATAATTGTCGTACAGATCATTGATCTCCTTTTTGTGTTATGTTCATGACAAAACATACTAAAAAAATCCTTTTCTTGTCACATTCAAATAAGAACATTTATTTTAAATGATTTAATGCAGTTCTGATATATATCTTTTCGAATAACATATATGTGTAATAAGCAATCTTGTAAAACGCTCGTCTCTTGCAATGAAGACATGTTTTGCATTTACTGTAAAATCCAGTAATTTCACAACATTAGCCAAGCTTACCATTATACTTCAGACTAGCATATATACCGTGAATGTATTTATGTTCCAGAAACAGAATTGGGTATATAATCGAGAGAAAATATCGAGAGTTATTTAAAGTTTTGTAATAGTTTCCATTGGCAAGCCATCTTCATTAAAAAGTACACTTTCAGGTATTACTTCTCCTCATAAAGCACTTTTTCGAAAGTGAATTGATCCACAAGAGTTTTGAATTCAGTATTCTCTAACACAAATATTATGTGAATATGCATTTGGCTGGATAATATATCATTAATAACTTTTTAATTTATTTGATATCTGGGGTTTAACAAACTCCATTAATTAGTATGTTAACTGGCATATAAAAAATTCAAAGCGAAAACTATAACTACCTTTATGAATAAACCAGTGTATGTCAATTGTATCTGCAACTTCATCATTATACTGCTTAAATTGACACGATAGAAAGCATGAATAAATAATAAAATTCATCTTCAAATATTCAAGTATTGTTACATTCAAGGTGTAAAAGCTGAGAATATGTATAAATGAGTAAATACATTATTATTTTTGTTTGTATATCAAAAGGTACATGTACATGACTATTCATGACTAGTCATCCGTAGCTGTTTAAGTGTTTAAAAATGTAGATAATTATGAAACACAAAATCCTCGAATATGTTGTTAACACTGTTGAACAGGAATGTACTATTCGGAAGAATAATCTTAGACTATGCCAGCAAAAATTTATTTTCTATAGAATACATTGGTCGATATATAGAGAATCTCACCCAAGTGTCTTCTGATATCAAATATATCAACACAAGTTGATAAAAGTAACAAATATCCGAGGCTTGCCGAGGATATTTTACTTTTATCAACGAGTGTTGATATACTTGATATCAGAAGACACGAGGGTGAGATTCTTTTTATCATCCAAAATCATTTTTCATCACATAAGCATGAAAAATGTACATCTTTGTACACTGCATAGCCCTCCAACTCCTATACCTGTGATGTCATAGCATTGTGACGTCATCGTCTTGACGACGTCATAGTATTGTGACGTCATTGTGTTTATGACGTCATACCATTGTTACGTCATTTCTGATGATGCAAAACGTTTGTGATGTCATGTCCCTGCTGGTGACAGGGCATTGTTCAAAATCTACTGTCAAAGCGATATCTCCTAGGAGATATCGCTTGATCTTTCACAAGCGATATCTCCTGTGGAACACAGTTTTGGATGATAAATAGAGAATCTCACCCAAGTGTCTTCTGATATCAAATATATCAACAGAAGTTTATAAAAGTATCAAATATCGGAGGCTTGCCGAGGAAATTTTACTTTTATCAACGAGTGTTGATATATTTGATATCAGAAGTCACGAGGGTGAGATTCTATTTATCATTCAAGTCATTTTTTATCACATTAACATGAAAAATGTACATCTTTGAACACTGCATAGCCCTCCAACTCCTAAATAAGTGATGTCATAGCATTGTGACGTCATCGTGTTAATGACGTCATAGCATTGTGACGCTGTTGTGTTTATGACGTTATAACATTGTAACGTCATTACTGATGATGTAAAACTTTTGTGATGTCATGTATTTTCTGATTACAGGGCATTGTTCAAAATCTACTGTCAAAGCGATATCTCCTAGGAGATATCGCTTGATCTTTCACAAGCGATATCTCCTGTGGAACACAGTTTTGGATGATAAATAGAGAATCTCACCCAAGTGTCTTCTGATATCAAATATATCAACACAAGTTGATAAAAGTAACAAATATCCGAGGCTTGCCGAGGATATTTTACTTTTATCAACGTGTGTTGATATATTTGATATCAGAAGACACAAGGGTGAGATTCTATTTATCATCCAAAATAATTTTCATCACATTAGCATGAAAAATGTACATCTTTGAACATTGCATAGCTCTCCAACTCCTAAACCAGTGATGTCATAGCATTATGACGTCACCGTGTCAATGACGTCATAGTATTGTGACGTCGTTGTGTTTATGACGTCATAGCATTGTGACGTCATTTCTGATGATGCAAAACGTTTGTGATGTCAGGTCCCTGCTGATGACAGGGCATTGTTCAAAATCTACTGTCAAAGCGATATCTCCTAGGAGATATCGCTTGATCTTTCACAAGCGATATCTCCTGTAGAACACAGTTTTGGATGATAAAAATTGTTAATACATCCTCTGCGTTAGAGAAATTGTCTGAAAGATTAGTTGAACTCATGATTGATTGGAGTGTCGGACAACAAGTCCTCTGATAATTTCAGAATGATATCATGACCTCTCACTGAATCTCTTGATAGGAGTTATAGACAAATGACTTAACCATGTCTGGAATGTCAACTGAGTGTCAACATGACATGTCCTAAAAGCATACCATTAGTTGAAAGGTTTCTCACGTTTTGCCCTAAAGGCTGTTTCACTTATCAAGTTGTAATCTTTGAAATTATTGTTTCTTCACAGCAGTTATTAAAGATTTTAAAGACACGAATTTTTACAAATATATAAAGGATATCAAATTGTAGATTCCTTATATCATTTTGAAACGAACACTCTACCATCAATAAATTGTTTACCAGCATCTCTACAAATCACAATTCACCGTGTTTGACAAATGTCACCTGTTTTTTTGTGGTCATTCAGCAACATTAACAATTCTTGAAAATCAGAGTTACCAATCATTTGGTAAATCGTTAAGACCAGTTCATCATGCTCGATGATATTACTGTATATATACATGTAATAGCAACATAAGTATGTTAACATTTGAATCTTAAGAAAGATTGTGTCTAGATGTACATGCATTTAAGACAACCATGATGCATTGTAAAATGTTTCATGTAACAGTTACATTTATACCAAATCAAACTTTTGTATTATACAATATGAATCAAAGACTTGTTTCACCTTGCATGTTTTGCAATGCATATTTGTAAAACAATTTACATTAAACGTTTTTAAAAGTACATGTAAATCGACATGATATCAGAAATATAAACACAGCTTAGGAATATTGTGTTTAAATACTCATCAACTATATAAATTATAATATAGAATCATGTTTATTTTTTTCCTACCAGAGATGCTCCGGAAACAATTTAATAGCCGCTAGAATTGCTGCCATTATTTGAGGAAGAATCCTTAAAAGCTATTGCAGCAAAATGCTTAAAACGTTCGTCATGAACTAGCACTTAATTCAATCTTAATAAAGATCGAAACATGTCGATTCTTTTAAAGTAGTCACTAAACAATGTTCCGGATCAATTGAAATATTCTCTCTGTAGGATATCTTTATTTGTATTTTCAAAAAGAGACATCACATCCTTACTGTTTAAACTTGTTTCTTCTATAATGGACTACAAATACCGATACTCCATTACTTTGAAACTTCCCACAAGTAGAAAATCAATAGATAAGAGGTCCTGATTGTAATAATACTGAGAGCTGAAGGTATATGAGTTCATTGGACAGTGGTTATGAGTGTTAAATTTTTGGTATTGCACTATAAAATCTACATGGACACAAACATAGAATTTGGAATGTCTTTGCAAAAGTGATGATTCAGTTTAAGTTAACATATTCGTATGTCAAACCAAACAGATAACCGTAACAAATTTAGCAAAGATTTGAAGTGACCTGGGGTCAAATTTGAGAAAACACTATTTTTTTTTATTTTTCCCTACAAAATTGTTCATAAGTGATCAACAGCTTTAGATCTAAGTCATATGTGTGCCCTTGCTATAAGGCTATGTAATTATGGTGATTTTTCTTATAAAGTTTATTTAGAAGATTGTAATCGAAATTTTTAGAAATTCTGAATTTCACATAGGTCCTATATGACCCCATCTGTCTATTTAACATGCCAAATATCGAAATTCAGCACCAAGGATAAGACATTCTCGAAATTTGGAGTGGTTACTTTATACATCGACAGTAGATGATCCTTTGTAGGTGCTCCTGAAAATATTTAATTGACGTACAGCCGAAACCCAAATGACATGATATTTGCACTAACATGCACAAGCATGTTAACAAATTTAAAATACGCAGCTGTAAGGAATATGCAGCAAATGCAAATCTTCCAATAGCAATCTGTTTTTTCGACATATGAAGGTGATGAAAGAAATTTTGGTGAACTCAAGTCACAATTTTGTGAAACAAGTTACTTTGTCATAGTACGTACATAATATGCATATGACCTTTCAAATATAATGGCATTTGTCAATGAAGAAAATACAAATGGAAATCTACTGAGGTATGTAATAGTCACATGTTGATTTGGTTTTGATCTGAAATTTTGCATCTACCTAGTTTTTTAAGGCAAGAAGTTCCAATCTGTTTAACTTATTCCATTTCATGCATCACCTCATTCAGTGTGTGGTTGGGTCCAAGGAACAATTTACAATTTAAGGAGCGCTGGAAAAATCAATGACCATCAAAGACAAATAATTATTTAATATTTTTTCATTTCAATTTTCTTACTATACGGTGGACCATAGTAGGAAAATGTGACTTTCGTTACTTACTTTGTTGAAAAGATTAAATGTTATTGACATTAATCTGTTGATGAAATACATTCAATATATATATGACCCAAAACAGAATCTCTTAAAACGTAAAATTATTCTAGTTTCAAAGCAAAGGTAGCATGCCAAAGGTAAGGAAACATTTTATCCATCAGTGCTTTCTCTTCTTAATCAGAAATTAGGTCGATGTATAATCCATATAGTAGATACATGTATGGGCTAGAAAAATCTTACACATTCAAGACAAACACTGGACTGCCGAATGAAAATACCTCATTGTACCAATATGGCTTCTGAATTATGATTTCAGTACTTTCAATAACAACAACCGTTTGATTAACCTACTTAAGGTGACACAGAGTATCTTTCTTAAAATTTTATTTGGTTTTGATAAGCTACAAAATATCTAATATGCTGATTGAAGTTCATATCTCATCACTGGACTTGCAGATATATCCATAAGGTTTCAAAATTACGTATGGCGAATTTGCGCGCCACTCGAGCCACATTGTCCGGATTTCGATCAAAATCCTGACTTTGAATGGCTGTATGTTCGCTCTAATGTACTGATTGACCTTTAACTTGTTATTTTCAGTAACAGTTAGTGGTTCCCGATGTAATAACATCGATTTTGAAATTTGACATTTGTGATCCTATCAACATACATGTACATGTACTCTGTGTTTCTTTAAGGTAACATTTAGAAAGCTATGTTATTGTCAGATTTTGATTTGGTTAAGTTTGGTGAAGAGAAATGCTGACCCTTTTGGAATACAGCAATGCATTAGTTTATCATTTAAGGAATCCTGAGTTTAACCCATTAGCTGATTAAGTTCCTTGAAAAATATAGTCAAAATGAGCTGAACAGATTACTAAGAAATAGGAGTCTTTCAATGATTTCTAAGAGGTTTAGCCCTACAATGACGTCTTAAGGGTTAATGTATTAGTTTTGTACATTAAGCAAACTAGTTTAACATTCTTGCTATAATTTTTTCTAGTTTACTTTAAAGACACAAAATTAGAAATTGCCAGTAGTATGACTTTCATCCCGTAAAGCATCAATCTAGCAAAAATAGATCGTGTTTACCCTTTCCCCACAAACCTATAATTTTAACCATTTAATGCGTTAACGAGTTAATGAGAATGAATCGATGATTATCATTTACACTTTCCTATTGATAAACATACAGGGGACTACATGTTATAAATCAACTACGTATATAGATAGTATTATATGGGTAATTTCATATCACATTCTGTATCAGCCCGAGACCCCAATATCAGCCAGAGAGCTTTAGCTCGAGGGCTGATATTGGTCGAGGGCTGATACTGGATGTGATATGATAATAGCCATATCATACTATTTTTATCATATATACTTACAAAAAAAACCACAATGATAATTGTAACATTTTCAAAACTTTAATTCATAACATTAACATGACTGACTGATTGTATAAATTTTGCTTAACGTTAAACTAACTGACACATACCGATAGTCACAGCTCCTGAGCCTACGCCTGCGACTTTTGAGTTCATTTTTCTCTCGGATTGAATTTCAAAAATGGAAAAGTAATTTGTATCAAGGTGACAAATCCACAAGTTACTTCAGCGTTTTCTTTGCGCTGTCGGTTACGTTCAAACGTCAGCTGTGCAAAGGGAGACAACTCTAAATTCCTCTCGATTTTGATTTATTATTCGCATTCGTTGCCGAGGGTTCAAGTCCCTTGACGACGGTCTGATACAGGTTTTTGCCCTTGACGACGGGCTGATACAGGTTATCTGCCCTGCGGGCTGATACAGGGTGCTTGACGTAGGGTGTATCGTACATTCAAAATCTCTGTATTTATAAGCAAGTATATGATAAATATTAATATTGTACATACGATATTCTCTCATAGTTTGGTGGAGTCAATTTCTTACGATTTGCCAGTAGCGTTTTCCCGAATGGCCTTGATCCTGGTCCATGACATCAAATCATACCTGCGAGGCAAAGTGCTCTGAACTGTTATAAATTGTAAGTACATGTCTGGTAGAAAGCCTTCGTATTATGGTTTTATTCCCCTGGGAACCTAATTCAATCGACTTATAGCACTGTTGCAAATTATACAGTTATTTACTGGCACAATTTGAAATCATGTTGAGACAGAATGTATCACAGGATTTTAGATTTAGAAGTTTTAATGAAAAGCCATACGATTTGTAAGAAAAGATTATCAAGTGATGACGGCAAAACACTGTTACAATATCAACCAGTGAGAAAATATTACAATACTATCTTAAATCCAACAAAGCATCTTTAACCTAACAATAAGCATTTTTTTTTGCAGAATGAGTTATCTTGACATATTTAACATAGTCACGTCAGTATGAATAATACATGGATTTTAAAAGCAGCAAATTATCTATAGAAGACCTCCCTTTTTAATAGTTCAATTGTAGATAAGAATGAACAGTGAGTAAAGTTCTAAAATTGTTTTAATTTGAAGAGTATCATATTGTTTTGTAAATTAGCTCAACCAAACCCTGATAAAGCTACAGTGCCAAAAATCTTGCTACCGGTTTAAAACGTTTATATACGATATATAACATTGAAATCATGTGATTGTGAAGACATAGAAACTGTCACTAAAACTATAAAATGTTTACAACCTTTTAAATGTCAGAAGCATCAATCAATATATTGTTGATCATCAACTAAAATGAGCTCCAAGTGTTAGTTCTGAAATCGTCAAAATAAAGGTGAAAATATTTGCTTGCCTTTGTTAAGTTATTTCGTAGTAAATGTGACTTGCCTTTCAAGAGGGAATGATATTAGAAAGGGTTATTTAATTAACAGCCGCTTGCAGTATTTGATTTGCCTATAAACAACATTTAACCAAGTAAAGTTATGGCAATTTGTGATGTCTTTTTTTACGTTCTTCGTGTAAGGTTGAATTGTTTAATTTCAAGTTTTGCCCCCTTGTTTATTTTTCGATTCAAATGACGTTATTTCTGTTTATAAACAGTACTCTGTTTTGAATGACACCATTCATCCATGATGCAACAGTAAAGGCGTATACAGGATATCCGCGCCGGTTCGTTCTGTTCACCGCAAGGGTGTCACAGGTACAACTATTGAATTAATTACTTTTACCAAATATGTGTTTAAATGAATACTGAATTAAATCTTCTTGTTTTTCAAATTAACGTATTCCTAAATGGAATGTCTCTCAACATTAACTATATTTTGAACTCTCTTAAGACCCGCCTCCAAAACCCATAGTTACATCAAGCCGGAAAGGAGATGGTACACAGAATTACAATGGCATAATCAATTCAAAAGTGGCAATGTAATAGAACTTGAGGAACTCAGGTTTCTAAGATAGTCTGAGAAATGTATAATTATTGAAAATTAATTCCAGACAATACTAAATGATAGAAACTTTATTATTTAGCATTTTCTCTTTTTAGGAAGAAGATTTCACATTGGTAACACAAAAATGTTTTGAAATATTGATATTTTAAAAGAACTTAAAACGGAAGAAAAAACCTGAATATTTTCATAATTGTTGGTCAAAACGCTTCTAATATGCAATCTGCAAATTAGATGATGAGTTGTTTTTCAGTCCAGTCTTTTGTTTGCGTTCAATCAGGACTCAAAGAAAACTGATGAAATATACATGTAGTTTGGACCTCAGCAAAAAAATTTTCACTAAGAAAAGAAAACTAAATTCATTTTGAATCCAACTCAAAAAGTTTATATACCAAAAAAAATCCCGTGCGTTAGAAAAGTACCAACCTTACGGATTCTGACGGACTTTTAGTGTCGGAAGTACTGACAGGCAACCATTTCCGCTCTTACATCTAAGTATTACACTTGCAGATGTTTTCACATTATCCGACTGATCTGAATTCTTATTTCTTTTAAGATATGTATATCTAAAATTCGATATTCAACACTACAACAAAAATGAAATTCTTCATGTTATTTAATAAAAGAGAGTGGCAAAAGTCCTTCATAAAACTCAATGTAATATTTTTCAAACAACATCTGCAATTCTTTGATTTAATAACTTATATCATATCAAATATCATATTGATCGCATTTGTTTTCTTTTGGTGTTTTCAAGTGTATCATAAGTTGATTTGTTGACGACATACAGTGTATTGTTTTTTATGTAGGTGGTGTAGAGAGTATTTTGAAAGCAGTATGAAGTGGAACAATTTCTGTCAACATTATTTTCTTTGAAATTGAATTCTTTGAAAGCAAAACTCTTTCCCTATCCAAAGTTGATATTTTATTATAAACTAACACTCTCATGACATTTAAGAGAGTAAAAGTAATTACCAATATCATAAATCAGTTACAAAGTTAACAAAGTTATTTATTCATTGCTGTTTGTTGTCGTCACATACGTTTTCTTTCTGGTTTTGCAAGCAGAATTTGTTTTATAAGGATGCATTAAGTAGAACAGGAATACTAGTAGTCCTCAATGTATGATGTCTAGGTTTTATTTTGGACATAAATTATTATTGTTTTGTAGTTGTGTTATCATGCTTAGGTGTAAGTAGGTTTAAACATATTTTTATTTCCAAAAATATTTTGTTTGACAAACAAGAACAACTCTGCTTATATTATTTCCTCATCAGTAGGTACATGAAAAAATGCACAAGTACTAGCATACCAAATTACGATACTATCTTTGTACTTGATCTACGTGAACATGAGCCGTTGTAGACATATGTTCTTGCAGTGTCATTTCCAAACACTTTTATGATTAGGTTATTATGATTGATCAAAGCGTTTAGCCTTCAAAGGTGTAAGTTTTAACACTTTCCATTCAACTGAATACAACCGACCTCCACTTCCCCTACATCGTCATCATTTTGCAGCACACTTTTATCCTGCATTCAAAACATTGCTTTCAATTTCAACACTTTCATACAAGAACTCGAAGAGCACATGGCAGGATTAGAACCGTCAAAACAGTAAACTTAGTACCTCATTTGCAGCATGAGAAGCCTATATGACGCTGAAGTCAGTCACACATACAAGTTATTGTTATGTTATTGACATATCGCTTCTGCCAATTTGGTATCACCAGCATATATGGTTTCTCAGACAAAGTATAGAATCGTGTCATCATGACATATTAACATAAATTAAACATGTACGTCATCCACGTAAAGGAAATTGTTTCAGGTGATTTGTTGAACTTAAGATTGATTTGATATGTGTCCAGCATCAAGCCCTGTGAGATTTTCCGGATTATATCATGACTTCTCACTGATCCCCGTAATAGGGGTTTATAGAGATATAAGTTTACCATGTCTGGAAAATCTACTGGGTGATCAACATTACAGGATGCCAACTGCTATACCAATTTAATAAAAGGTTTCACAGGTTAATACTAAAAGGGTATTGGGCTTTTGAAAATTCAACTTTTGATTGATTAAAAATAGATATGTGGCTATACAATAGTAATATTACTTCAAAGCAGGGGTAACATGAGGAATGAGCATTCCTACAGAAATCAATCCAAATCAAATCAAGGGTTATGCAACCCTACAGAAATCGGGTTGGTCGTATAAACCATTTCGTAGATACGATCTAGAGAAATCTGTAACATTCAATCCATAACCCTTGATCTCAAATTGCTTCCTTGAATTGCATCCAATCAGTCACCGGCAATAAGAGGAAAATGTGCATCAATATTGATTACTTTTTGACACCTTTATTTGTTCATGTTATTGATTTCTATTCTGATAACTTATTTGATTGATGTTTCAAATGAGAATTGCATGCAACATAAAAAAAGAGAAAAGGGATTGTGTATGTGTGATTCTCTCAAACTTCACTATTACATCATGTAAAAGTTAACACATAGGTCTAACAGCCTTGGTTTGATCAATTATTACGTTAGCTGTCAGAGGTTTTCTATTCAAAACATTGTTAGATGTTTCAATTAAGAAGGAGTTCCCTAAAGAAGTGTTTACATTTGTTAACGTTTGCCATTGTTGTGTTAATCCTGAATAAAGTTCTTGAAAATAACGAGAAACTTGTTTCTTATTGGTATCAAAAGCTGGAATATGAATTAAATTTATTTGCAAAACCTCGGATATCATCCTAAAATCAAGCTTTATAGGCTATCTGAATAATTGTAAAATTAGAAGAAACGGGAAATACGATTTCTAGTATCATATGCTTTGTGGTTTCAATATATTTCAAACTGAACAATAGAGAGGGTTTTTCAAGTTTTGCATATTCAAGGTTTTGCAATAAAGGCGACGATATGTTGAATTAGATTTCACGGTTGTTACATATATTGCTCATGTGTTAATACTTCCACATTGTCGTGCCAGTGTTTGTTTTATATCTTAAATCATTCATATATTTTAAAACCGCCTTGCTAGATGGACAAAGATAAAGCTCTGCATAACTCAAATCTCATCTAGAGGAACCATTCAAAGCTTCTGAAATCATAAACTAGTAACTATTTATCAAGGCCATTATCAGGTCATCAAGCTGTTTCTCTGCACAAAAACATTTTGAGACAAACATCGTCCTACATCCATCTACATTCTTATGATTCGACATAATACGAACCCCTACACTGATGTAGCTATATAGTGAGCAAAGACTCAACAAACTGAAATCAATCCAAGCCAGTAGTTGAAATGC
Source organism: Steromphala cineraria (assembly GCA_916613615.1). NCBI lineage: Eukaryota > Metazoa > Mollusca > Gastropoda > Trochida > Trochidae > Steromphala > Steromphala cineraria. The sequence goes on along the minus strand of OU744722.1, from coordinate 50,748,106 downwards.
ACCTGAAGTGATATAATCATATTGATGTTAGGACATACATACATGTAGATACAGACAAACATGAATACATATATGATTTGGTAGTCTTTGGTAACAATATTCATTAAATAAATCACATTTTAAGTTTATGACTGAAAATAATTAAATGAAAATGAAAATTTGGATTTGGAAGTGTGAATATGCAATGAATTAAACAAAACATGTATTTGTTACTTTTTAAGCAATAGCGACAGACATGCCAAAACAGATAGAATCACGAATACATCAACAGCAAATAATTCATTTTGACCTTTTGATTTGAATACTCAATAACACTTATTAAAACAATCGTTGGAACATTTGTATGTTGTTCTTAAAATACTATTTGTTTGTATGTATTTGTATGATTAAAATGTGTTCGTAATGGTGAAAAACCATTTATGAATAATAAAATATTTTCGTTTCTAAGTTCCTAATTGTCATCCAGATTGTTGCTTACTGGCAATAGAAAAGACTTATAACTTTAGTATCTTACTGACATAGTGAGATTAAATACTAAAAGGGAAAGAGTTTCTGTTTTCAGATTTGATGTTAGAAAAACAACAGGGGGCAAAAACGAAAATGACATGATGTCAGTCGGTTCAGGTTTAATACAATGCATTCTCATCGTCGGGGATTATATTGTTTTGAAAATGAAAACCCTAGTAGAGCAGAGGTTTACAACACCATTGTTGTTGATGAAAATGTTCATTATAATACAAAATTTATAAACATTCAAAGTCAAGAAAAAAATAGCCTTATGTTAGCTAAGTTTATGTTTATTAGCAAAACTTTCCCTTTTCGCTGCAAACAATTCAAGTTGAACGTCTTTGAAGTTGTATAAAAATACGTTGCAGAATTACTTCTTTCTCCTCGTATATTTAGCTTGTTTCTGTACTCTATAAAACACATCCTGTGCTAGACGGAGCTTTACCACCTTGCAGTTCACTGTGAAGAGGGATAGAACTAGCAAAGAGGTAACAGTGATAGATGGATATTATATCAGGCCAGATGATATTCACTGTGTTAATGAATGCAAATGAAGGCACTACATTAATTGTATCGATACTGCCACCTGCGTATGCGTACGGGGACGTTTTATGATTATTTATTATTTTAATATTGTCACTGATTAGTGTACGTTAATGCTAAATGTATTATTTTGATATTGTCCAAAATCTCATTACACAAATCAATCATCCATAGTCAGAGAACAAATTATAAAGATTCACATCAAGTCTATTAGCGGTAAAAAAAATTGAGGAACCTTGAATTCATTTTGTGTAAATAAGGTAATCGCATTGTTGAAGTTACATGATTTATTTGATTTATTACGGCTTCATCTAGTTTAAATACATTGTCTTTCAACTGGAACCATTTATGTTCATTTTCCTGCATCACCTTATATTCCCCTATCAAAGTAGCTAATGCTAATACCCCTTTAAAACTCCTGGGCCTCGTATGTCCACCTTGAGAATGATATTATGTAAAAAAGGGAATGCCTTATTATCATTGAAAGTAATAAATTTGTGAAAGAAATTATTGATCCTTAATGACAGATTGTCATCAATTAACATATTCTGTATATACTGCTCCAAAGGCTGGTAACTTTGGCCAAACCCGGATAACACATGATTACACATTTTTTTAAACCGTGTTTTATTTCATAAATGATCAGAATGAGAAGTTGGCAAAAGCATTACATTACTTGGAATTAATTTGGTTTGCAAGTTTGATTGACACTCATCAACACTTTATCTTGGCTTTGCTTTAGATGAGGATTCCTATTAAAAACAACCAAATGCTGCAAGTCATTTGCAAGCTTTGAATTAGTTATTATCACAATAAATGACATTCATTTTGCTCATTTGCTCACACATTAAAGTATTAAACAAGTTTGATCATCAACGAATCTCAGTAATTACAATCGTAAGGGTTTATGAGATTTCTTCGTTTCCTGAAATAATCAAATATCATAAAACACCAATTTCTTCATTAATGATGTGTCCAGAATTTAATTTAACTAAATACATTTTCGACAAATTCCTGATAAGCACGTTTCATCATTTCAAATCTTTGCGCATTAATTTGAAATTTTGCTTTCAGTGTTATTCTAAACGTGAAAACTGATGACTGTCTTCATCATTTAGATTTAGATCACCTAAACCTTAATTACTTTTTTCTCCAATATGACAAATTAATTGGCATTTTATTTTTAACAAGGGATAATGTTTGATTTGACTCAACAACTGGTCACATTTATTCATGTTTGGTTTAGCACCAATTGCATAGAGAATTTGGTTAAGGGTTGTTATTTCAATCTGTTTTACAACAAATATATTTCGTGTTACTTTTATTGCTTTACCTTACTTTTTGAATACAACACAAAAGCCTAATGAGCTTTAAATGTAACTAATACCATGTAACAATAAAGCTTGAAAGAAGTAGTGGGAATTGGAGGGTTTTGGAAATTGTGCATGGGCATCTAACTCTATCAACCAAAAGAGATTAAGGATAGCATGCACTTAACCCGATTATACAAAGAAAAAGTATCCTTCTCTCAATAATTTTGATAAATGGACTGTTTGCTTAGCTCCAAATGTAACTATGCAGATGTAGATGAAAGTAATAATCGCCAATTATTGAAGACATTCCCCTTATATCTTAGCTAATTCATTTATCAACAGTAAAAGACCGTTTCACAGTTATTTATCAACACGGAGTCAACGATCTGCCATTTATTTGAGACAATCTAATTAGAAATCCAATTGGAAAATAAAGCATGTTAAGATATCTGATATTTTGTCAGTGATTATTTAACATGCTGACATTTAAAGTCGGTAGCTGGAAGGTCGAGAGGAAAATGACTTAATTATTGACAGACTCATGTATCATGTCTCACGGCAAAGTGATAATTCAGGCACTAGAAATCTTAGTCAAATTAATTACTTGGGAATTCTGAAACTAGCTAATTGAGAAAACCATGCCCCTTGTTTTCATTTTATTTTTTAAATGTAAAATGTCCGATTGTCTCTTAAATGAATCAACACCCAATTGTAGTGTGCTATATGCATATAGATATTGGCGTGAAGATATATATTTTAAAGATAGACCTATTCTCTCTTTAAAATTTGCTTAAATATGTTTTCTAAAATTCTTTGTTCTTTTTTGTTTTGCGATGCCTGGTGTTCTCTTAAAGATAAAATATTATTGTTTTAACTGTAGAAGAAGAAGGGATCCTGTTCAGTGTATATCAATAGTTAAACTAGATAATCATGTGATGAAGGTAACCCTGCACAGTGTTAAAGATGATTATAGATCACAAGAATACCATTTTATGCGAAATATACATAGTCTTATAACCAGAGGGAATGAAAATGATTATTGTAATATTGCCACTAAACATGGGATGTATAATGTAGTGGTAACATTAGTCAATTGTGTTGTGAGGCAACGCAACTTATGAAAATTATATGTCTATGAAAAAGATTGCCATTGAAGAAAACATTGAGGAAAGAGTATATGTTTGGTGAACAGTGACGCTGAGATGGAATTCCACCTTGATCTGAAATTGTATGAAAACAATGATTTAAATGTAGGAAAACGGCATTTAATGTTCCAGCAGATGCTAATATTTTGGCCCAAAAAGATAAAGTTGTTTTTAAAAAAAAATGATGTTATCAATTTGAACTATAAGCTGGTTAGAAATGTAGGCAGTAGTGTTTTTGCCTTATAGATACTGCCTGTTTAAATAAGTCATGCCTCGACAGTGTCTTACTAATTCCCCTAATTTGAAGTTGTTTAAGTGCATTCTTTTTAAATCTATTGATGTTTATATCAATGTATGACTGTTAAAAATAAAACTTGTCTTATCATACATTGTGTTAGTTTAAAGGTCCTATGTAATAGATCACAAATTTGTCTTGATGACCCATTAGCTGTGATCTGCTAAAGAATGGTCCATTTTTTCAGAGTGTACATGGATGTTGGTTGACAGTTTTGAAGTTGGAACAAATAAGTCCTTTGGATATATATTGGATATAATAAAAACATGTTTTTGCATTTAGTTTGCGTGTAATATACCACTTACTACCCCTTGATCTCTTTCCGAACGAACATTGCATGAATAAAACTGGAAAGTTATTTAATATATCAGCTTTAGTTTGTCGCATTATTGGCAGGCATGTTTTTAAAGTACTTCATATAGTTCTGTTATCATCATCATTTTTGCTGAACCTAATGAAACGAGGAGTGTAATCTTGGTTTACAGTCATCAGTTTGCTATTCCATTGCCTTGCAATAAATACTTTATGACTTTCTAACTACTTATTGATCCCTAATCTCTATGTACCGTAGATATAATTGGGAAAGTATTTTCAAGTGTGAATGTTAGAGAACCTAATCCATTTCGGTGATGGCCATGTGGCAAATAACACTGCACTGAAGTATTTTTTTTCATAAATTGACTGACTGAAATATGGCATGTTGCCTTTACAACGTGTTAACTGAGAAAATACTTGATGAAAAAAAGCATATATCATGCTCTCTGTTTTGTTGTATCATATTTTACACCCCTTTTCAACTGTGACAGTTCGCTTTCTAATAATTGTCCATACAATATAAAGCCAAATCACCCTGACTGAAATCAAAAGTATGTGTTTGAACAAGTATTAGGATGGCCATGTTTCAGACGAACAAGAACAAGAACTGGTGCGTTTTACCATTAACCTCTTTTAGCATGATACGAAAGATGAATGGGACAGGTAACTTTTCTCCTCTTAATGACAAAATAGTGGCATAAAATGAAAAATGATACCAAGTTATGTTGATTTCTAAACATGCTTGATAACAAAATACTAATTTTTTGATTTGAACATTTAGGCATTGGAAAAAAGATGCGACACTGATCAGTATTTATGTTTTATAGTGTTGATATGCTTCCAATAGACATGTGTATCTATCAAAAAGAAAGTGCTTACATGTTGACAGCTTCTAGCAAATATGATGTTAAAATATAGATTTAAGATCATTTGAATATGACATATTTTTACATTTGGTAAACTTTAGTCCATATAAATGACGTGACATATTGCCTTTGAGGCTTGAAATCAACACCAAACTGTGCAACGTCTAATATGTATCTGGTAATCATATCTACCATGACATTCATCATACTCCAATTCACTCGACTTTATAATATCTTACAACTCCTGTAAATTCTATTGACATGTAGCTTATTAGATTTGTATGTTATCACAGTTGATGATGTTCTCTGCTTAGGCTTTTGTCAAGGGTGTCTGAAGTAATAGAGAATCTGATAAAAACAGTTTCAACGTGGGTGGTCCAGAAATTGTCCTTGAGGGTTTCTGTGAAGAAATACAGATAGAGAAATACATTTTTATCTACTAGTCTACCAATTGATACCGATAACCGTATATTTTAAGATGACAAACTATTGATTTGTGAAAAAAAAGTCCTGTAATATTTTTCATATTAAATGCAAACAAAGCGAATCTGACAAACTTCTATATTATTTTCATTTTTCTTTGCATCCGAGGTAATAAGTTAGGACACTTATAATCACTTTTATATTGATAGCATTCACTTATTAAATAACTTTGAGTACAGAAGTATGTTAGTACAAATTGATATGCAAATGAGTCGAGATAGTAGGTTTGGTTTTGAATAACCCTAGGCCTCAACACAAATCATACCATATTTCTGTTTCATTCAACCATAATAGGTCAATTGAATGTTTTTTTTATCCTTTTCTTACGCTACAGATTGTAGGTCATCCTATAAAACAATACATTGATAAGGAAACAGATTACAAAACATTGTGACAGGAAATAAAGATAAATTGCTTGATGTTTGCACATACGTTTCTCAAATATCAATGTTTTCTGTCAATCACTATCCTTTATTTGGGACAGAGCCTGAAACAATATGACCCTGTTTTGATGCTTCAAGTTTATCACCATTTTACTTATAGTAGTGACCATATATCCATTCACAAATTAATGCTCTGTCCATCTGAAACATCAACTGCGCCTAGAGGCTCAACTACAATGAAAAGAGAGACTCTTTTATGTTAGTTCATAACAACCTAAGCGTATTTCTCTTTTTACAAGTTAATACCCAATCTCGAGATTGCTCGAAATCAACTGTCGGTAAAAGCATGTTGCAAGTACTGGAGACAGGCATATGAAGATAATGAAATGTTACTTAATACACTGCCTGTACATGTGGCACATCACAATAGTATCCCTTTGGGAAATCGTTAAACAAAATCATGAAGATGTCTCCTGCTTCTCTAGCTACGATAACCTATAGAATATAAAGCCATCTGATTTCTTTATTTAAGTCTAACCACTGCTTGTCGCACCTAAAGGGGCAGTAGCACGTTTTTTGATAATTTTATATTTTAAAATTTTCACTGATAATTGTAAGTTAATGCTAAATGTATTATTGTGACATTGTCAACAATCTCATTACACAAGCCAATCATCCATAGTCAGAGGACAAAGTATGAAGATTCTCATAAAATCCATAGGCGGCTATTTTATGTGAACACCTTTAATTCATTTTGTGTAAGAAAAAGGAATCGCATGGCTAAACTTTATATGCTTGCATTATTACTGCTCAATTTAGTTTAAATACATTGTCTTTCAATTGGAACCATTAATTTTCATTTTCCTGACATCACCTTATATTCCCCCTAAAAACGTGCTACTGCCCCTTTAAAGAGCGACTCCATGATGTTCGTCACCACATACTGTTTTGCTTTGATACGAACGTAAATTGCATAATTCACGATATCAATATAAAATATTTCACAAATGAATTCCCAAATGCCAATTTTATGATAAAATTTGGTTTTCAATGCAATTCCTAAAACATCAAATGTAATCGCAAAGACCAAATTCACACGTCCAACTTACATGAATACCAGTTATATCAACTCGTAACTTTCATTCTGACTGCTTTAGATAATTTCCATAAAATGATGGTTGACTGGTTGGCGCGCGTCATTGTATTCAATATTCATCCACACTCGAGAATTCAAACCTTCCCTTTGTCACTATACAACGTCTACATCGATAACTTACAAATGGCACTTTCCTTCAGCAATTGATACTACTCGATCAGATGACACTATTGGTAAAATTGACATTATATGACCTCTGACAACTCACCGAGTGGCTTTTTAAACTCGATAACATTGTTTGAGAGTATTTTTTGTAATATAGATAAAAAAAGAATATATGGGACAAATGAAACCTTATTCAGTAATTGACTTAAAAGGTCTTTATCTGAACGCGCCGTTATTAAAGTAAATGAGATAAAAGCTTATTTTGAAATAAGATCACCATACCATCGTTACACAGTAGCATTGGCAGCTTCTTCCAACCGCAAGGTAAAAACATAACGTGATCTACTCTTCCGATTTGGACATCTTCTCGTTTCAGCTGTGACGTTGTGCAGATGCATTTGCAGATTACAATGAACATTTTCCTCAACATGAATAAAAGGACCAAACGCTATTAAAAGACATGTTTAGTCCATTAACTTAGCCATTATGCTTAGCCTCCCTTAACTCAGATGTAGCATCTTCGGTCTCTATGGTCTGAATTTTACAATACTTTACCACCCCCGCGCCGGGAAGTTTCATAAGAAAAACGGAAATTTTCAATATCCAGCTCCATTGCTATTCCAATTCACATTACAAAAATTGGAAATGAAACACCTTTTTAACATTTACAAATTGATTTAACCTCATCCAAATTGAAACTACACAAGCATTCAACCAAATCTGTCTTCGAGATACAATTGTTTTTTTATTACACATGTATCTATTCAATAATTTTTTTCAGTATCAGTATTTAAAACATTGATCTGATTGATGTCATCCTTTTCCTGATATCATCTCTAAAATGATTTGATCGAGTATTAGATTATCCTCTCACACTTTTTTGGGTACAGATGGCAAATGTCTCATCTACATTCCGTATCCATTCATCAAGTTATTCTTTTCGTTGAACAAATCCAATTTTGTCTAACACTTGTTTGTTCTCACATGCTAGTTTAAATGTATTTACTTCTGCATACATGTCATTTAGTTTATTGATACGTTTGAGAGAAAAGGAAAAAACAAAAAATATGTATCTGTTTTTATCTAAACTACATGCATGCTTTTGTATTTAACAGAGACACGGCCAGTATTTTCACAACCAAACTATTTTGTTGGAGTCATAATATCCTTTATCATTCAATTGTCATTCTGTATCAATATTTAGTAACAAAACCATGTATCAAGATTGTGAGTTTCTGCCATTAGTAGACATAGATAAGAGACAACCCTAATTTATGACTCCTTAATTCGTCTACGATGATGTGTATGGATTATTATGAATTATAATATAACTTCTTAATCCATTATTGCTTCATGTTGAACACCATGCCTGTTCTGGGGTAAAAAAGTAAAGAAAATGAAAGAAAATTGGAATAATTTTATAAAATTACTCTCTGCTGCAAAATACAATTTTGTAGTGAGCTGAACAAAAGATCATGGAAGATTTCATTCTTTTTTATGTCATTTATACTCATGACTGAACTTCATGTTTGTTTTGGGGTGATAAAACATAAAAAAGGGGGGAAAATGAAATACAAAGAGTATTTTCAAAGAGTGAATATCTGCTGCAAAATGCCCTTTTAGTGAATACAGTAATTTAGTATCCTAAACTGTGTTCCACACGAGATATTGCTGTCATAAACATATCAAGGTCACAATGTTATGACCTCATAAACATGATGACGTCACAATGCTAAGACATAACTGGTTTAGGAGTTTTACGGCTATGCAGTGGCAAAAGATGTACATTTTTCATGCTAATGTGATGAAAAATGATCTTGGAAGATAAATAGAATCTCACCCTCGTGTCTTCAGATACCAAATTGATCAACACTTGTTGATAGATGTAAAATGAATTGCTTTTATGAACTTGTGTTGATATTTTTTATATTAGAAGACACTTGGGTGACATTCTCTTTAGATCATTAGTCAGTATATATTGAAAATTTTCTTTTATAAGGGAAATTTGTAAAACTTTAGAAATGAATTAGGGAAATTGGAATCTTTATTATTAAATTCATGCTTTTGCAGTGGAATGTAATATTTGTATGGTAAATAAAACTTTGTTTGACTTTCATATTCAGATAATGTAAATCTAATGACTATAGATTGTCCAACCATGCTATATGCGAAATATTTCGTTCAAGCTCCTTTTAACCCCAGATCGACGTATTTACCTATGCAGTATATTCAATATTATGTCTCCCCCCGAAGGGTCGGCAGACATATTGGTTTTAGCTGAGTTCCCGTCGGCGTCGGCGTTCCCATTTCGTTTCCGGACCATATCGCTAAAACTATGTTACCTATCATCACCAAACTTGGTATACTGTCTCTCTATATCATGTAGATGTGCCTTTTGGAGATTATAGATTTCTTAAATTTTATTTTGTATTTCCATGGCAACAATTTGGACTTAGTCTTTTTCAAGTGTAGTGTTCGTTTCCGGAGCAAAAACTATGTGACCGATCATCACCAAACTTGGTATACTGTCTCTCCATATCATGTAGATGTGCCTTTTGCTTGTTTTATTTCCATGGCAACAATTTGGATTTATTCTTTGTCAAGGGTTTCAGCATCAAATCATTTAGAGTTTTGAATGTTTTGTTTGCTACAATTGTGGAGTTGATAGATTATTTATTCAAGTTGAATTATACAGAGAACATTAATGGTGCTTTATGATAGAGGTGCATTTGGAGCATTTGAGGAAGGGGGAGACATCTGTTTACGGGTAAAAACACTTTCTAGTTGGAATTATGAAAAAAGATGTTAAATTTATCTCACATTTGGTTCTCATGTGTCATATTTTAACTCTGAAAAGTTTTCTGTTATACATCCAATGATGACAGGAATAATCTCTATCAAATGACTTTATCGAACGTTTTAAATCATCATTATTTTTGACAGACAGACAGATTTTATTCCGTAATGTAGGCCATTTGGTTTATAATACAGTTACATGATATACCATTGAAATGGACAGTCATTATGGTGATTAGGATAAATGATTTTTATAGAGGTGGCTAATTAGGAAATGTGGGACTAATCTGTAATAGCTCATGGTCTCGAATATAATAGATTTTATTAGAATAATTATGATTCATGAGTCGGAAAGAGCATTATGATAAAAATTGATTTTAATGATTCATTATTTTTGTAATACTTTACTCACTACAAAAGTGCGAAAAACTCCATATTATATATTTATACTCCATATTTTTTCTATATATATACTGTTTCAATATTTATTTTCCTGGATTTGTGAAAGATGTGTGATTACATATTACAAAAGTTCAGAGCACTTTGCTTCACTGGTGTATTGTGTATCACAGGAGGGATCATAGTTATCACAGAGGGTATGACAGGCAATGCCGTTAATTTTTTTTAAATAATTATAAATTTTTCAAACTCCATACAGGAAAATTACATGCATGAAAAAAGAACTCTAGCTATAACAACGCCATACAACAATAATTTACCAATGTACAAAGGTCTTTATAAACAGACATTCTTACTACAAAAGTACATCTAAAAGTACTTGAAATATAGCATTTGGTAAACTGATATATTAAATCAGAATAGTGATAACAATGTTATATTTAGGATTACACTATCTTTAATAGTACAGATTCTTGTACTTTTTCGGGCCGAGTAGGTTATGACAAATTAAACAGAAACCTATAAAGGTGTCTTATTAAAAGTTTTTTTCGGGGGATTACAATATCTTTAATAGTACAGATTATTGTACTTTTTCGGGCCGAGTAGGTTATGACAGATTAAACAGAAACCTATAAAGGTGTCTTATTAAAAGTTTGTTTAGGCATTGAAACGACCAACAAAATTTATAGTTGGAATGTCTTCTGTAACGTGTACACAATTTTGGATTTTTTCGTTTTGTTTAATTAAAAAAATTCATGTTGCAGAATGATTTTCAACAAATTCAGTACATAGTTTCGTTTTTCGGAGTATCCTAGGAAAATACTTCTTTCTGAAAAATATATATAATATCCTGTTTTTTTTCAAGTAACCATTCTTCCAGGAAATGGCATGAATTTAGGGAAGACAACTGCCCGGTATAATTTTTATAAAGTTAATTTTCTCTATGATGGAAAATAATAATCTTTATACGAATAATTACCAATATGCGAGTTTCCAAGCACCTAGATGGCAATCTTTTTTGTACCTGATATGTTAGAACCTAAAATTGGAAAGAAAGTGTGAACCAATAAGCCACGTTCAGGCGGTAAATTAGAGATTGTGCTTATACACCATTCATAAAGTTTCATTTTTTCGGAAAGAGCGGCTTTAAATAGCTCGTTATTTACACTCTTTTAAATATTACTTTACTACTTCACAGCAACAATATCTCACCTAAAAGATGAATTCTCGACGACATTGACGTGTTTCTTTAAGGCAATGTTGCAAACCAAAACGAGATAGTTAAACTTCTAGCATTTACTGCTTTCACACACAAAGAGTTGAATGCTATGGCGTCACTAAAGCTTTGACGTAATGATTCTTACACACTTAGAAGACTTGAAGATTGAGTATTCTGCCATGATACCCCTGGATAATCGATTCTGATTGGTTCTCTTGAAAATCAAACGTGTTCAATTATGTATTGAACGTCCTTTGATTTTGAAGCCATTTCACTGCCCATTGACACACATGACTGGCATTCGGTTTCAATCTATAATTCACTCACTATCCAGTATAACATGTCTCTGAATTCCCAACAAAGTAGGTTTATCTCCTAAATGTATAAATACATGGAAATAGTCAAGAAAACATCAGCAACTGACGAGTGACTTGCGTCTTTAAAAATGTTCGTTTTAAGTGTTTCAACTTCATTTCTAAGCTAAATTAAACGATTTAAGCAATTCATTATTGGGTGTAAAGAAGTTCTGTCAACCAATCCATATGCAAGTTTCGTTACGAAAAAACTGTAATCCCCATTATTGAAATACCAGTATAATCGTGTTCCCATTGGTACGAATAAAGATTTTTGAACGACATTTTGGACACGATTACTATTTTGACCTAAAGATATGTAAGAAAAGTGAATCGTTAGTTATGGCAATTTGTTAGTTTAATTCTGATACAAACCAGCCCTTCTGAAGTCATTGCATTGGATCCCTTTCTGATAGTAATGCAATAAAATTCTTGCCAGTTAATGTCAATTATTTGTTTTCAAGGACACCATGTAATGGGTAAGGTGCTCTTTCCTAAACTGATTATGTGCATATTGTTATTTTTATGCCTTGTTGTATCTATAATAGGTCATCATATTTTTGAAAAAATCCATCTCAAAACAAAACGGAAGAGATCACACAGCTAGGAATAGGCGAATACTGGTCATCTCATTTAAGTAATGTAACATTACAATGAAGCTCTGAAGCATTTTATTAATTGCTATGATGCTTTACTCAGTATATTCAATGCATTTTTTCTATTGTGAAAATGCCCTACATATTAAGTACATAGAGGTAAATGACTACAATTCAAAGAAAAGATGCGATGATTTGAAATACCTTTAACTAGATGGGAAAAATAGCCAAAGTTGAATTGATTTGATTGCACTTTGGAGGAAATTGTAAATAAAGGAAGCATCAGTTTTGCAATCTCAACAGTTGAATTCTTCCATTGCACCTTTTGTTTATTTCCTGAAAAGATGGCATCTTATTTCCACAATTATTTTTCTATTGATAACAACAGTGTTATCATTACTATGTAATTTGTAACCTACTGCATTTTAGTATGACACAGACTACAACAATATCATAATTATATATCTATAAAAATACTAATTCATTCATATCTACCGAGTTCTTTGATAATAATAATAATCTATGATTAAATAATCACTAATTATTGGATGTCATATCAAAAGACAAACAAAAGCACAAGAACAAACATTTTTTTCTGGATATTTTTTATGATTATTATCTAACAATATTATTGAAAATTGCTAGTAACGTTGAGGTAACTTAATCACAAAGCTTTGAATGGTACCTTTTACAACAGTACACATCCCATATTGTGCAAGCATGCCATACATTTTATTATTACTCAACTGTGTTCGAATACATCACTCACCCTGTGCAATCTTTAGTGATCTTCTCAACGAAATCACACATTTTCTCAGATTCATTATAAATTATCGATCACCAATTTATGATTAATATCTAACAATATTATTGAAAATTTCTAGTAACGTTGAGGTAACATAATTAAAAAGATTTGAATGGTACTTTTTACAACAATACACATCCCATATTGTGCAAGCATGCCATACATTTTATTATTACTCAACTTTGTTCGAATACATCACTCACCCTGTGCAATCTTTAGTGATCTTCTCAACGAAATCACACATTTTCTCAGATTCATTATAAATTATCGATCACCAATTTATGATTAATATCTAACAATATTATTGAAAATTTCTAGTAACGTTGAGGTAACAATCACAAATCATTGAATGGTACTTATTACAACAATACACATCACATATTGTGCATGAATGCCAATGCATTTTATTATCGCTCAACTTTGTTTGAATTTATCATTAACCCTTAGTGATCTTCTTGAAATCCCACATTCTCTCAGATTCATTATAAAACATCGATCATAAACTTGTTGTAGACAAATAACAGACGGCTCCATAAATCACTTGCATGTATATTACCGCTAATGGACTTATGGCTATTGAACATTTCTGACAATAATTTAATTTGTTAATTAAATCGTTGAAAGATAATGGTAATGTGGATCATAGTGGTCAAATAATAGATCAAAATTGAGTACTTTTTATCCATTTTATATCATACTGTGTATAAATAAATAATAATAATAATAAGTGCATTTGTTTTGCGCTATTAATACTGTGTATATGATACATTGTATCAAAAGCGTTGCATATTCACACTTTTGAATGCCATCTTGGTGTATGTATTTAAGTATTTAATGATAATGATAATGCTCCTGTACCACCATTGGTGAATATTTAGAAATAAAAACATTGAAAGCTTAAAATAATGAATAAAATTAACCCTGTAATGAAATATTCGATCTGATCAAGCGTTTTAGAATAATGCGGCTTTCAACAATCTGAGTGAGACCTAACGTGAAAGGGATTGAATGACTTTATTAAGTTAGATTTATGGTCCGATTTTTGTTTCATCCCTTGGGCAATGCTGATTGGGTGACAAATGTTCAGACTTGTTAGAAATACTTGAGATATCTAACCAAAGTACAAAGGACAGACTGTATTTGTTATGTTCACTCTTTCTTCTTTGAATATAAACCCTATAAAATATTATATACATGTTGTTATTTTTTATATTGATTTTCATGATAATGCTAGCCTCTCTTATGGAATCCTATCGTGGCGTTAAATGTACGACATCTTGTCTAAGTAGTTCAATCTTGAAAAGTAGGTCAGCTGTAAAGATGTTTACTCCTTCTATTCCTCTATTAAATGTTTCTATCGAAAATCATCATTCTGATCAATAATGAAAAGTGAAAGCATACATAAAGAAGATTAAATTTGTATGATTAGTACACAATTAAATTCAGTATATGCAAACTGGACAAAGTAAGTCGTTTTATGATTGATATTTTATCAGAGTAAAAATGGATGAAAAGCTAATTATTACACGCCCGTATAAGATACCGCAGTGTAATATTTATACGGCAATATTAAACTAGTGTGATATCAAAATGCAAGTATGACGTCACAGAAGTGAACTGTTGTGACGTCACAATGTAAGCGCTTCGTCACAATGGGTGTTGAATCGCTGAACTGTTGGTTTCAGCACATTTTCGACAAGTTTGCGTGATTTTTAGGGCAAGTAATAAACAGAATACTAAACTTACTTCCATTTAATACTATTTTTATTAAACTCGTGAATGATTTGTTATCAAACTCGCTTTCGCTCGTTTTGTACAAAATCATTAACTCGTTTGATAAAAATATTATTAAATGGAAGGTCGTTTAGTATCCTCTATTTATCCACAATATGAAACGCATATAATGCTTACCAAGCTGTGCATGAACACTAGGTTTAGATATAATGATAAGAGTCTTTTGATGCAGTTTCTTTATTGTCTGAATTAGATTTCATAATGGTAAGGTAAGTTTTATTGTTTTGTGCTGAGGTTTGCTTTTGAAGTGTTTGCCAACAACGTTGTGTTACAGGCGTCATTTACTGTTGAAAGGCAAAATAGTCAAAACCTGAGCAAAGCTATTGCAACTGTCTACAGGCATTCTATAATCAACAAAGAAAGATAACACTTTGAAGTAGTATTTGTGATAATAACAATGAGCAAGGTTTAGTACTGCGGAAGAACACTTTTTTTCTGAAAAATGTCAATATATTGTCCTCTATGTAATAATGTGATAGTGATATTATTATCAAGTAGACAATACAGTACAATATGCTATGCTAATGTTAATGTACAGTTTTAGTTGATAAGTTTAATGCGATGTTTACATGTACAAAGAAAACTATTTTGTTGAATATTTTTAAGTTCACTAGAGAAGCATTATATATGATAAATGTTACTACAATGCAGATATTATTCATATTTGCCACTTTGAAGGGGCAGTCGCATATTTTTTTGGGGGAACATAAGGTGAAGTCAGGAGTATGAAAATAAGCAGTTCCAATTGAAAGACTAAATGAAGCAGTTATAAATCAAATATATAATGTAAAGTTCCGCCATGTGATTCCTTTTTATTACATAAAATGAATTAACGGTGTTTACACAAAAATGCCCGCCAATGGACTTTATTTGAATCTTTATAATTTGTTCTCTGACTAGGAATGATTAGTTGTGTAATGAGATTTTTGACACTATCAAAAAAACATATTAACCGAAATATTATTGGTCAATTATACTGTTTCAGTAGTATTTCAATTAGGTGTTGAGTGATGGCTTAAATCATTTCTTTATGTAGTCACGAAACAATTGATAATATAAGAATAAAGAAACAAAATATGTTATAGAGGAATACGGTCAGCTGATTTATATCTTTCATAATCAATCACAAAAATGTCTCGTTTATATGAAATATGAGATGTCTGTTATATTTATTTAGTGGTCATTTTGATACAATCGCTCTATCATGTGAAAGTAAATACCGACATTTAATTACAAGTTAATAAAATAACTACGGTAAAAAAAGGATGAATTTAATTGCCCCTGAAACACGTTAAACAACAACTATAACTGTTTATACCCTGTGTATTAATATGACATACAGTTGTAAAAAGAATACGAATACTTAAAGGGACAATCCTATCAGAATATTTGTTGCAAAATAAAATGCGAGAATATTTCCATTTTTTATACTTATGATTATTACATGATTATTTCACGCTTATTTTCAAATATGTTAGTGAGGGTAACATTTTAGTTCTTGAATAAACAAAATTGAAAAAGAATAAATGTGACACTGCGTCCTCTTGATTTTAAAGGGGCAGTAGCACGTTGTTTCATAATTTTATATTTTAAAATTTTCACTGATAATTGTACGTTATTGCTAAATGTATTTTTTTGATAGTGTAAGAAATCTCTTAACACAAACCGTTTATCCATAGTCGGAGGACAAAGTATGAAGATTCACTTAAAATCAATGGGCGGCCATTTTATGTGAACACCTTTAATTCATGTTGTGTAAGAAAAAGGAATCACGTGTCTAAACGTTTCTTCATATATTTGAATTATTTCTGCTCTATTTAGTTTAAATACATATATGTATTGTCTTTCAATTGGAAACATTAATTTTCCTTTTGCTGACATCACCTTATAATCACTCTAAACGTGCTACTGCCCCTTTAAACTTGACAAAAACCAAGATAGGACCGTCTGTTACTACGTAAGATGTAATAAACGCGGTAAGATGTAATAACTGGGGTAAAATTATTACAATTTACCGCAGTATTACATTTAACCGCGTTTTTATTAAAATTTACCGCAGTTATAACATCTTACCGCGTTTATTACATCTAACGTTGTAACACTGTCCCTTTAACTGAGTATATTGATATAAATTCAGATCCACGTTTACTTTTGTTACCCATATCTCATACGCTTTGCGAAAAAAATTGCAAAAGAAAAACTGCGAAGAACAATCACTTTCAAACGCTCAAAAGCACCATTGATTAATGCCTTTACTGTTTCAAATTGTCAACATATTTGATTTTCACAAGCAAACTGATTGAACAACATAGTTGGAAACACTAATAGGAGAGGAAATGAGTGAATAAGAAAGGCAATAACAAGGAAAGAAATCTAATTAAAACTTTAGAAGAATAATGAGTTATGTTCATTATCTTCGTTTTGTGAATGAGTAATCGGCTGAGATCATGATAAGAAAATACGTCTCTGTGCACCAGTTGACACTTAAAACAGTTCTGTAATAGACATAATAAAATAAAAGAATCTGAAATTTATTTTGGAATTCAATAAAATTGTTTATAAGATTAATAAATGGATGTCTCAAACATTTTGAATTTATAAATTAAGTTTAGAGGTAATTGTTATAATTGTGCATAATCAACAACATAATTAACCTGGTTTACTTATGAACACAAACGAAGCTGAAATATGAGAATGAACATAACAAAAGTATGTGGTTACCAATAGGGTATTATGTATCATTTGTAACAACTTTTACTGAAAGTAGTAACTAATTAAGAACATGTACTGACGTATACTGTCGTTCAGAATAAGCAAGATTTAATTACAATATCCTAATCGGATTTGATAACCTTCTAAACCTTCGTAGGGCCCACAGGGTCACCAAATGTGAAATTTAGAATCCTCATTTCTAAGGAATCTGTAAACAAATGTTTCAGCTTTTTCGGCCTTATGAATCTGAAAAAGAAGATGAAAATAGGTTTTAATGGTGTGGCCCCTGTGGCACCACAGTTATGATTATAATCCTCACTAGTCAAGGAGTATGTACACAAAGTTTGAGCTATCTGGGCCTTATGCTTCTGAAGAAAAGAAAGTCTACGGACAGACGGACGCCGGTCACCATGTCATGCTAAAAAGCTAATGAAGTTACAAACACTGAAGTTCTGCTGACCAGTTATGCTGGGCTCTGCATTGAGGTGAGTTTTATGACAAGTCTACAAATCTTTCACAAATGATTCTCATTCAAATCGTGAGGGTACATATAGTATCCCTCTGTTCAACTAAAATAGTGTCGACAAGTAAGAGGATGAGGTTCCATGTATCTTCATCAAGCAGCACAATTTTGTAACGGAGATGTGGGGCAAAACATGTTTCAGTAAATCTTATTATTTGTAGACATTGTGTGATTGTTAAAATTCCAATATCAACGGAAAATGACGCTTACACACTTTGGGAAATTATAATATAAGTGCTGTACCCCTGATTTCTCACATGCGTAATAACTATATTCAAATTCATTTAATGACTACGTCACCATCTATATTAGTAATATAAGTTGATTATAAATAAAAATCCTTGTATTCTCGATGTTGTGACTGCGAAACAAACACCAATATTTGTCTTCTGCCTCTGTTATCAGCATGTTAATTTCTTTACACATATTTATGTCAATGGAACTCTGTTATTATCGTTGAAAGTTGTGCTTTTAAAACAAGGAAGGAAAATTAAAGACAATCAACAAAGGAAACAATAATTTGAAGGTTTGAGGTAATGTAAATGACACATTTCTTATGCTTAAAAAAACAAACATAATTCAAGATCATCCATCATTGATTTATAATTTCTTTCTATTTAGATCCAGTCATAGAATCGGACTGTATTCCAGGTGTCAGATTTCGAAATTTAGAATAGAATGTTCTTCACGAAGAGGAATAGATGGATTCATGGTCATGGTATACTCTTAGTTCATGGCCATCTGTATTATTATATCCCTCTTCATAATTTTCATTCCAACTTCTAAAATGTCTCTCAAAGAAGTTAGAAAGTTCACATGAAGTTTAATAATGTCACATTAGTTTTTTATGTATAAAAGATAAGAGTAATTGAGATCTATACCATTTAGTTTAGGATAGATTAAAAACAGTACAGCGCGTTTCGATCTGAGAACAAATTACCGTTTGACCAAAATCTTTGAGACATCACTGTATGAAGAACCCTTGGTTTTAACAATTGTCATTATTGTGTCTGGTTGTTGTTTGTTGTTCCTTTGAGGTTACACTAGATTATAATTATTAATTATGATATTCCCACAAACCATCTCATCAGAGATTGGAAATATATTATGTACCTTATGGGTCAGTGTTGATAAGCTTGCCATAGAATACACTTCTCAGATCCTATCATGAAGGTAACACAAACATTTTAAACAGTTAGTTCCGTTTTGCTTTTGAGCAGTCTTTACTTGAAGCCATAATTCGTTCAACGAGATTGTAGGAGTCACAAGATAACAATTAAATTTGATGAACCTTTGTACTGCATATCGAAATTTAGTGTTTCACCCGTGAAATATTGTCTTTCTATTAACCTCGAGAGTAATAGCCTAACCAGAACAATATTTATTGAAACATCTGCCTTCACATTACCCTGAATTATCATTTCGTTAATTGGCTGTGAAACCAGTTCTTTTAATGATTGATGAAAGAAGGAAAGAGGCCGCAGATGTTATTGACAATACTTTCACCTCGTTTCATATCATTTGAATTAGATATTGTATGTCTAACACTTGTTTGTTCCCACAAGATATAGTGACGACCATTTCCTTTGCACATGTATGTAGTCAGATATATTCCCTATTGTGATCAATCAACCAGATATTTACAGACTCTTCTTCCGAATGTTGACAGTGATGATAAATGCCTCTGATTTCATAAGCAATTTCGGAGTCGCCAGAGTCTACTGATAGCGTATTTTCACCAAGAAATTGATTTAACGACGGAGGAATGTCAAATGCCCATAGAGAGTGTTCAAAGATTAACTGAGGGTAGAGCATGCATGATACGCTTTTAAAAAAATTTGACCAAGTTACAGTAGTGCAATCTTTATTTTCAGTCCGACTCAATAATTACTATATTCTGTATCATCACAGATAGTGTAATATTGAACTATGGAAGCGTTATAGTTCGTCTTCATTTTTCTCCCAACATCGGGTTAGATCAAGTCACGAAATGTTGATTGAGCCTCTGTTCTTACTAGCCGAGTTGGTTGGGTAGAATGGAAGATGCCTGATTGGAGGCAAATAAGAGTTAGTTGTGCAATCAGCGACTCTGTTTGTTTCTAAATCATCATTTTGGCTACTGAATCCTGGCAAAGGCATTGTGCTATTGACCTTCCAATTCGAGAAGTGTTGTCATTTGGTAAAAATTCAAATGGATCGTAGTGCAAATTTCAACTGACAGGGAAAACTGCCTGAAACTTCCTCTGATTTGGTCTAATAAGAACAGAGGCTCGATCAACATTTTATGACTTGATTTGCCTCTGTTGGGAGAGAATGGTGCATCTCATGTTCTATGCATATTTTTAAGTTCCTGTCACTGGTTGGACCATGTCATTTATGGAATCACTATTTCTGCAAGTGTTCATGTTTCTTTTGGTTTATTTTACACGTTTGTGTTAAAAACCAATTCAGGATACCAATCTTTCCTTCAGATTGCGGGTCCTATCTGTTACAGGGGATCTATTAACACTATTTTGATTGATCAGTGGATTTTGTTATGACAGCTTTTGGCTTCCTAATGACTTATGTCCCATTTACCCTCTGTGTCGATCCATCGAATTACCATTTACGTTGTACATACACACAGTGAAAAATTTAAGGGAACATCTATCATCAAATTTTATCAAGACAGTGATTGTCTTCAGAAAAGATCTGCAATTCGCAACTTAAACAATTATTATCGAATTTAAACTTGTCAACTAAACGCTACATACACGTGCAAAGTGTGCAAAAGATCTTTGGAGTGAAAAAAAAGGGATTGGTAATGTGCACGCTGTCTCATTCTCAACTGGTTCAAAAGGATGAAATGCCTAGACAATACCTCACTGAAAATCAACAATGGCAAGTGATCGGCATGATCAAAAGTGGTTATCAAGAAGTGCTGTTGCAAGGCACTTAAGCAAGTCAGTCAGTGTCACACCGCGCCTTGTCACCAAGTTCAACGCAGCCCAGTGTGTCAAAGTCTCAAGTGGGCGTGGCAGAAAGATAAAAAAAAACACTGCTGCTTAAGATCGAAGGTTGCGTTTGGCCTCTTTAATAGATCGCTTCGAGACAGCTGAACAGATGAGTGAATTCCAAAGAATGACTGGTGTGAACTGAGTGCAGCAACTGTCCAAAATCGATTAAAAGAAGCTGAGTTAAGGAGTCTACAATGCAACATCATGGTCAAAACAGACGTCACTTTTCACAGATGAATCGAGATTCTGTCTGCAATTTACTAATAGTCGGACAAGAGTCTTGGGTAGACAGGGTAAACGTTTTAGTGACACAAGAACTCAGGTAATTGACAGATTTTGAGGTGGATCGATAATGGTATTGGGAGGGATGTTCTATGGGCGCCGACATCTCTTATTCGTATTGATAGAAGACTGAATGTTCAGCGTTATCTAAATGAAATCCGATTTTTTAACAGGAAAGTCCAAACTTTGAACTGCAGCAGGACAATGCTAGGCCCCATGTTGCCGAATTTTCAATGAACTGCCTGAATACGAACAACATAAGAATACTGCCATGGCAATCAAGAAGTCCTGAACTGAATGCCATTGAAAAAGTGTGGGACGTTTTGGGGCATAAAGTGAGAAATTGTCCGCAAGCACCACAAGACCTGGACCAGTTGTTTCAAGCCCTTGAGGAGGGGTGGCGTCGGATACCCGATACTCAATAGAGATTAAGTTGTGCATTTCAGACTTATGCAAACAAGGAAAAAATACCAAAATCAAATAAAGAGTTATTGTACCTGCTTGAGCACAGATTAAGACGAACAATCTACATGTATAGTAATACAATTTCAGTAAAATTCTTAGTCCATATAACAATGCTAAGATAAACTGTTACAAAATATGTCTGAATGGAATTTTAACGCATTCCTTAGCATAGAACGTGTTATTACCAAGTATGTATTGATCATTAGAACAGTTTTAAAATATTTAATCTTTTTCTATACTTGCACTCAAACAGGAAAACATCATATGTACATGGCTTCATAACGATGGGTCACACAAAAATCAGTCAATAGTTTGGTTCAGTATGTCCATGTAGGATAACCTTAGTATTATTGATAGTTATTTATTTTTTAAACCAATCAATACTCATAATTCACCCAAATTACTTAAACTTTCAAACTATTAATTTCCTTCACAAGCCTATGAATCATCAGAAAAATCATCTAATCTATGAATCATCAGAAATATCATCTAATCTATTGTTAAGTCAGCAAGGGACATATATTCAATTCAAAATCTCATTGATAACTCTTAAGTACCACTTATCTAATTGTTTATCACGATATGTCTGGATTACTTCCTGGTGAGATGTTGGTCACAAAGTATGAATAAGTAATTATAAAACCTGTTATAGGAGTCTCACATTTGGACAGACGAAGATAGAACACAATAGATTAAATACAGTTAGCCGATATATCTCAATAATTCAATTTTATTTAATGTTGAACATATCATTTCTTCGTATATCGAATATATCTTTATGTTTGCTATTCATATGAAGCTTACCTTTTCTGGAATAACTTATTTGGGCTTTTTAAAAGTATTTTCAAATGTTACATACAAACAAAACTGGCGTCTGATCCCTTTGACAGAGAAGATAGAACACAATGGATTGAATTAAGTTTACCAATATAGTTAAATAATTCAATTTTATTTAATGTTGTAATTATCATTCCTTTGTATATCGAATATATCTGAATAGGACTTCAATGCAGCTTCTTCTTTATCGCACCTGCTATTCATATCAAGCTTACCTTTTCTGGATTCATTTATTATTTTTATGCCCCCGAGATTCCGGGGATATATTGTTTTTCACCTGTCCGTCTGTCCGTTTGTCCACAAAAAATTTAACCTTGGTCATAACTTTTGATTGGTCAAAGCTAGGTCTTTGATACTTAACATATGGATCCCTTGTGATGAGACCTTTCAGATGACACCATGACATTTGACCTTGTGACCTTGACCTTGACACAGAGAGCAGGATGCATCCGGGGGCATTCGTGTTTCACAAACACATCTTGTTTATTTTATTTTCAAATGATGCATATACACAAAACTGGCATCTAATCCCTTTGGGGGACTATATTTTAATTGTACATTTACTTCAGTAAAAAATGTCTATATCTATTTCACTTATTATTTTACACTTATTATTGTTCCATAGCGTGGGAGTGATTTTTTCGAGAAACACTTTCAAGAAAGGTGTGCCTCATATTGTCAATGTCAGACATTGAATCATATCATCATTCGATATAATTTCATTATATATTCATTAAAGATGTATTTTATATCTTTTTCAGTAAAACTTATCCTGAACAAGGAACAAACGGAAAACCTAAAAAGATAAACTGAAAAATAGGGACAACAATCCTTAAATTAAGTATACAGGCGATAAGTTTTCTAGGCCTTATGCTTCTGGAGAAAAGATGAAAAAAAGATTTCAAGGGCGTTCCTGTGGCGCTTGTTTGGTGCAACAGGGCCACCAAAGCTATAATGTTGAATCCTCACTAGTCAACGTTTCAGCTCTTTAGCCGTAATGCTTCTGGAGACCCGAGAGGAAGATGAAAATAGGTTTGTTGAGTAATTCTTAGTTCACTAGAGAATCTTTATGTTTGGTGAATGTTACTAGTTAGATATTGTTCAAATCACTTTAAAGGGGCAGAAGCACGTTTTTAGGGGGGATATAAGGTTATGTCAGGAAAATGAAAATTAATGGTTGCAATTAAAGACAATGTATTTAAACTAAATGGAGAAGATATAATTCAGATATATAATGTAAAGTTTAGCCATGCAAATCCTTTTTCTTACTCAAAATGAATTAAAGGTGTTCACACAAAATGGCCGCCAATGGATTTTAGGTGAATCTTCATACTTTGTTCTCTGACTATGAAAGATTGGCTTGTGTAATAAGATTTTTGCACTAGCAAAATAATACATTTAGCATTAACATTCAATTATCGGTCAAAAATTTAAAATATAAAATTATCAAAAAACGTGCTACTGACCCTTTAAAGCTGTCATCTTTACATGAGACTATGGCCTGTATACCGATTAAAGGAATTGTAATTGAACTGTGATTAGTCCAGTGAATATCAAATGCAGTAAACTCTTCTTATTCGAATAAAAGTACTGATTAAAAAAAGGCAAAAAGAAATTGTAGCATAGCACTCGAATATTATCCAGACAGGGCTCTAAAATAAACATCCGAAGTAGGTGTCCAGAATATAAACTGATTGCATCATTAAACGAATAAAAAAAAGCAAAAGTTTCCATTCGAATATAAAAATCCTTCATATAGCTTCGCATGTGAATGGTAAAAGAAATGTCATTGACATATTGAAATGTTGGAAGGATCTTGTGTCTAATCATTCCTTTGTAGCAATGGTAGACCTTGAATTAAATTTGGTTTTCATGTCATGAGCCTTAAAGGGGCAGTAGCACGTTTTTTTGACAATTTTATATTTTCAATTATTTGCCGATAATTGTACGTTAATGCTAAATGTATTACTTTTATAGTGTCAAAAATCTCATAACACAAACCAATCATCCATAGTCAGCGAACAAATTATACAGATTCACATAAAATCCCTTGGCAGCCATTTTTGTGTGAACACCTTTAATTCATTTTGTGTAAGAAAATTAATCGCATTGCTTATCTTTACATTATATAGTTGATTTATTACTGCTTCATATAGATTAAATACACTGTCTTTACATTGGAGCCATTTATTTTTATTTTCCTGACATCACCTTATATTCTCCCTAAAAACGTGCTACTGCTCCTTTAAATCAAAGAACTGTTTTTAAAAATGCACAGACGAAAATGCTATTACATATATCATTTGACACAAAAATGGAATAACTTATGGATTTTTCATTCATTGTGACTCGAAAATACATTTTATCAAATGCAAAGAATTGATCTTTACGTTTAATGCTTTAATGCATTATATATATAGATGTTTCTAATGAAACCAATTCCATTACTGCAACAAGAATTATTACGTAAACAGTAACAATTGATTTGAAAATAAACAAAATTATATCAAAGCTTTCATCACAAAATCAATTTGTAGAAAAAATATAAGCTATTTCAAACTCTGTTATAATGCACTCGGATACCATGATCCATTATCTTGTTAGCTACACTTTCATATGTTTTCAAATAACATCTTCGATTTCGTCATCTTGGAATCCATAACTACAGTGATAAATATTACGTACTTTATGTAACTTTCGATGTCTAAGTCATGAGTTGAATTTTCAACAACAAAGATATAATGTTAATAAACAAAAGGATAAATTCGTATGTGACAAATGTGACGTTTACGTTAAACAAGAATAATTTCATTTTCTTCTTGTGTGTCCCTTCTATTAAATAACCAATAGAAAATTTCAAACTAGAAAATGTTTTTACTCGTAAAAACAAATGTCTCCCCCTTCCTCAAATGCTCAAAACCTCTAAAGAATACTATCATAAAGCACCATTAATGTTCTCTGTATAATTCAACTTGAATAAATAACCTCCACAATTGAAGCAAACAAAATATTCAAAATTTGTTTTAAATCTCAAACCTCCAAAAGGCACATCTACATGATATTAAGAGACAATATACCAAGTTTTGTGATGATCGGTCACATAGTTTTAGAGATATGCTCCGGAAACGAAATGGGAACGCCAACGCCAACGCCGACGCCGACGGGTACTCAGCTAAAACCAATATGTCTCCCGACCCTTCGGGAGGAGACATTATAAGGGGATCGGTCATTAAAATGCTGTCTCTCGTGTTGTTGAGCTTTGACTTCGTTCTTGTAAATAGTGCAGTTCTATTTGTTGCGAATCTGTTTTATTTGGAGCAAATGAACGTATTAAAAAAACGTTTTTATAGGAATTGACTTTAAAATATATTAAGTTAATGGAGGTATAAAATGTTATGTGTTCACCTTACAATTGAAAATATTAGAACAAAGAAACAATGTATGTTCTAGAGGAATAGGGTCAGAGGATTTATATGTATGTTTTATAATCAATTGCAATCAGATACATGTCTCGTTTATATGAAATATGATATGTCTGCTATATTTATTTAGTGGTCAATTTGATATATGCGCTCCTTCATGTGTTACTGAATACCGACAAGTTAATAAAAAAACTTCGGTAAATCCAAAGAATTAATATGATTGCTCCTGAAACACGTTCACTGGCAAAAATTAATCAGAACTTTTAACCCAGTGCATATATATTATATACAGATATATAAATAAGGTGAGGTGATGTTGGTTTTAACGCCCCTTTCAAGATCGTTAAATGGATGTCTCAAACATTTTGAATTTTATAAACTAAGTTTTAAGATGGTCATTGTTATGATTTTGCATAATCAACAACGTAAATAAGCTGTTACTTACTGACAAATTACTTATTGACGCTGAAATATGAGAATGAACATAACAATAGTATTAGGTTACCAATATGGTATTATATATAATTCGTAACAATTTTTACTGAAAGTAGTTACTAAATAACGCAGGGAAATCAATAATGAAATGTACTGACGTATACTGTCGTTCAGAACAAGCAAGATGTAATATCAAATTCCTTATCAGATTTGATAAACTTGTTATCATAGAAAGGTGACAAGCCCTGTTTACCAAGACACAGTTTCTGAAAAAAAAGTAACATATATGTATTATTCTATAGATCTGTAGCTCATCAGGCTTTACATTTGATTTTGCTTAGTAGGGGCAACAAGGTCATACAGTTTTTAATTATTAATCCCCACTAGTCAAGGAGTCTCTACACAAAGTTTCAGCTTTCTAGGCCTTATGGTTCTGGAGAAGAAGTCGAAATTTCACAAGGCTTACGGACAGATGGATGGACGGACGGACGGACGCCGGACACCATGCCATGCCATAAGCCCATTGGGCCTTACAGGCCAGATGAGCTAAAAAGGTAAATAAGTTACAAACACTGCAGTTCTTCTGCTGCTCCGTTATCGTTATCTTTACACATCGGTTAAGATAACATCGCTGGGCTCTGCGTTGAGGTACGTTTTAGGACAAGTCTACAAATCTTACACAAATGCATTTTCTCATTAAAAAAAATGACGGTACATATAGTATCCTTCATCCACTAAAACAACACTGACATTTATTTTATGTAAGAGAGGTGTGTGGCAATAGATTTGATGCGGTTTATCAGTAAACCTTATTATTTGTAGATATTTTATGACTGTAAAAAATCAAATATCAACTGAAAATGTAAAAAGTAGATGACGCATGTACAATTTGGGAAATTATGAAGTAATTGCTGTACCTGTCATTTCTCACATGCATGAAAGCAACATTAGAATGTGTTTAAAGACAACGCCACAAATTTTTAGAAAGATTTGATTATACATAAAACTCATATTCTTGATGCTGATTTTCGTCTTGTAACTCGGAAAAAAACAAGAATATGTTTCTGCTTCTTCTGTTATGAGCTGTTAATTTCATTAAACATATTTATGTCAAACGAAGTATTATTGGCGCTGAAATTTGTGTTTATACAAGGAAGAAGAATAAAAGACATCGACAAAGGGAACAATAATTTGGACGTTTGCGGTAGTGTAAATGACACCTTTATTATTCTAAAAAAAAAATCAATTCAAAATCATCCATTATTAATTGATTTTTTTCTGATTTGTTGCAATCTTAGAATTTGACTGATTCTACATGAAGTGTCAGATTTCGAAATTTAGTATTGGAAATTCTTATGAAGTTTATTCGCGTAAAATTAGTTTTTATTCGCCATATAAGGGATAATTATGATTTAGATCTTTACGATTAAGGGTTTATCGATCCTATTGGGTAACGCCCTGTGGCTGGGTGAGAACAAAATATTTGAAATACACTGTATGAAGAATCCTTGGTTTTCACAATTGTTATTGTTATGTATGATTGTTGTTTTCTTGTTGATTTGAGGCATCATTAGATTATCATTATTAATGATGACATTCGCACAAACCCTCTGTAATTACCTTATGGGTCAGTGATGAAAAGCTTAGCCATAGAATACACTTCTCAGATCCTATCATGAAGGTCACAAACACATAATAAACGGTTAGTTCCTTTTTGCTGTTGAGCAGTCTTTACTTGAAACAATAAAACTTTTAACAAGTTAGTAGGATTTACATGATTAAATAATATTTGATAAACTTTTGAACCGCACATCCCATGGAATATTGTCTTTCCTTAAAAGTCGAGAATAAAGGTCTGATAAAACCACGGGGAACAATAAATATTCAAACATATGAATTACACATACACATTACCCTGAGTTATATTTTTGTCAAATGGTTGTGAAACCAGTTCTTGCAATGATTGATGAAAAAGGCAAGACAACGCAGGTGTTATTGACAACACTGTCACCTCGTTTCATATCATTTGAATTAGGTATTGTATGTCAAACGCTTGTTTGTTCCCGCAAGGTATAGTGACGTCCGTGTCCTTTGCACATGTATATAGTCAGATATATTCCCTGTTGTCATCAATCAACCAGATATTTACAGACTCTTCTTCCGAATGTTGACAGTGATGATAAATGCCTCTAATTTCATGAGCAATTTCGTAGTCGCCAGAGTCTACTGATAGTGTATTTTCACCAAAACATTTATTTAACGACGGAGGAATGTCAAATGCCCACAGAGAGTGTTCAAAGATTAACTGAGGGTAGCATGATACGCTTTTAACAATATTTGACCAAGTTACAGTAGTGCAAACTTTCTTTTCAATCCGACCAAATAAACATTAGATTCTGTATCATCGCAGATAGTGTAAAAATGCGTTATTGGAAGCGTTTTAGAACATGTCCATTCTCCCTCCATAGATATTGATCGAGCCCCTTTTCTTAATAGCCAAGTTGGTAGGCTAGAAGGGGAGATGCCTGATTGAAGGCAATCAAAGTTACTTGTGCAATCAGTGACGCTCTTCTAAAATCATCCTATTGCTACAAATTCATGGACAAGGCATTGTGATATGAACCATCATTTCAAATGTGAGAAGCGTTGTCATTTGATAAAAGAATTCAAATGGATCGTAGTGCAAATTTCAACCGCCAGGGTAAACTGCCGGAACCCTCGAATTTAGTCTAATAGAACAGAGGTTCGATCAACATGTCATGGCTGTATCTGCCTGTGTACGGAGAGTACGGTGTATCTCATGTTTTACGCATATTTTCAAGTTTCTGTCACTGGTTTGACCATGTCATTTATGGGATAACGATATCTGCAAGTGTTCATGTTGTTTTTATTTGTAAAAACTAATTCAGGATACAACTCAAACCGTCCGATTGCGGGTCCTAATGTTTTGATTCATCATTGGATTATTTTATGACAGCTTATGGGCTTCCTAATGTCTAATGTCCCATTTACTCTCTATGTCGTTCCATCAAATTACCATTAATGTTGTACAAATATAGTTCTGTCTAGCACCTGTGTGTACCCATATAACAGTGTGTTGAAACTGACATTAGGAAATTATCATTTAGTTCACTAAGGTTTGTGCTTTTATCAATAAGCGTAAAAACCATAATAAATGTCATTTATTACCGATAGAAACTTATGCAGGCCTTTGATCATACGTGATAGATTTACGTTTAACATTCACAATTCATATTTACTCGAAAACCTCAAGTATGTGTCTCCACATCAACATTGATTGGACTGTTTTCGCAAAACAAAGATATACATTTTTACAGCATTTTGATATATCTTTTTATCTACATTAATTATCACATGGTTGATTACACTTTATTTGATTTTGGCACTTGGTCCTAAAAATGTTTGATCTTGAAGGGTAATTGTAGCTTCTTGATCACAGGTTAAGACCAACAATCTACTATTTCAATAACATTTAGATTCAATATAACAATGCCCAAATACTGAATCACCAATTCATTAGTATTAAACGTGGCTCTCAGTCAATAGTTTGGTTCAGTTTGTATATGTCTTTTAAATCAATATCACACACATTATGTTAAATTTCAAACAATTAAATGCCTTCACAAGTCCATGAATCATCAGACGTATCATTCCATCTATTGTTAATTCAGCAAGGGACAGATACCGAGTCAAAATCTCATTGATAACTCTTTAAGTTGAAATCATTCATCTAATTGTTTATCACGATATGTCTGGATTACTTCCTGCAGGTAGGATGTTGGTCACAGAGTATGAATAAGTACATAAACATTATAGGAGTCGCATTTTTGGACAGAGGAAGATAGATCACAATGAATTTAATAAATGTTAACAATAGATCTCAATAATTCAGATTTATTTATTTTTGTGAATATAATTTCTTTGTATATTGTATACACCTTTATATGACTTCAATGCAGCTTCCTATATATCTAACTTGCTATTCATGCTTACTTTTTCCTGAAAAATACATTTGGACTCTCTTAAAGTATTTTTAAATGTTACATGCACATCAAACTTGCGTCTTATTCTTTTGTGAGAACATATTTGAATTGTACGTTTAGTTCAGCTGTAAAAAAACGTTCACAGTCTTTTGCAAAACCAAGTCTATACCTATGCAACCCCTTCTCGTGTATCACAACGCGAAGACAATTCATTTAAATATTTTGTATCCACAACGTGTTTGTTTTACATTTGCAAATAATAACAGGTACATAAATATCCACATCAATAATGCTATGGCAGTGAATGACATAAAATGATTGTGCGCAAAAGTGTGAATATCAAATCCAACCCTGGAAGGTGAATGAAGCCTTATATAATAATGTCAGTCTGATTCGCTATGACAAAATGCCTTGGGAACCAACATGGGTGTTAAATAGAGAATTAATGATCGGTATTATTCCATAGCGAGGGAGTGATATTTCCGATAAACAACTTGTGTCACATTTTGTCAATGCCAGACATTAGTCATTTATAATTTATCTTTAAAACTTACTCCATCACTGCTATTAAGATATTTTTTCTATAAATATGTCTGTCAATGATTAAAAGATTTATTCTTATACTTTTAAGTCGACAAAACATTTGATAAAATTCAACCTGATTTGATGTTGTTAATAATATTTTTTGTAATTTCATTTAATATTAATAAAAGGTGTAGTTTAAAGTTTTTAGTAGAACTTATCTTGAATTGATAATGGTTTAAACAATACCAACATAATGATGATTCTTGTTGTGCAAATTTGTGAAAGATTTAAAATGAGCATATAATGTTAAGAAAATACAAAAACAAACAAGTGACAATTACTGTGTGTATCGTTTTAGTCAACGAACACACGGAAAATCTATACAATAAACTTTAAAAAATCCAACCCTTTTCTTACACAAGTCTTGTTTAAAAATGAAGTGTAGAAACTAGGATACCTGGAACGATTATGCCAAACTTTATTTTATTTTGAAATGTCTAATTATGTTTCCTTCCATGACTGTGGATAATCTAATGTATAATATTATGTAACTAATCCATCTGATGATTTTATGACTTTCCAAAGTACTCTAAAACAGAATGCTTCCTTTGATGATAGACCAGGAAGAATTACAACACTTTAAATACTTAATTGAGTTGCCAGGTACAAAGGGAAAGGGAATCGAAGAAACATTATGTGTCAATTCACTTAAGTCATTTTGGAATTTGTTATTTTAGAATGTACCTGATACTTTGAGGTACAGAAAGAGATATATTTAAGCGAAATTGTTCCCTCTGGAATAAGCCAGCACTTCTCTTCGTTGCCTTGAACGTACCTGCACAAGTCTAAATAAACAAACAAAGTCTTAACAAAACCTTAGTCATATTTTCAATTATTGGTATGCATCTCGCCAACTCTTCGTGGAGTTATCTCCCCTGGTTTGCCACGTGGTTCTTCATTTTCTCTTCTGGAGCTTCAAGGAGTTAGAACGTTGTAATAATTAGAAAATTTCTGGGTTGGAAGAGTCTTTCTGCGGCTAGGTCTCGGTTAAGTTCCTCAGCTAAGTGTGAATCTTCACGTAAGTTTTCTGACGGCTCTGAGTCCAAATGCGGCGACTCTAAAAGTAACTGATCGGTGATCACAGGGGATGAGACAGCCAAGCAGCAATGTTTACCTTTATCCCTTAGCTGAGACTGGCTGACACTGACACTGTTACGGAGTCAGACCAGGACACAGTTGACACAGCCAACACACAAGCGGCACAGGTCTCTCCATTTGACCGGTCATGGTGGCTCGGCTTTTTGTACCAACAAGCAACGTCCACAGGCTGACCTTGTTGACATTTTCAATCCTGTGATTTTGCCAATCATCACAGATAACGAAAATGACCTGTTATTGTTAAACTTGATTCTCATAAGCGATTGTTCATAAATCCCGGGGACTAAGTCTCCAATTGGACATTTGTCGACAAGATAGATTTTTTGTACAAGCTCAAGCCATGTAGACAGTGATCAACCTCTTTCGGACGAACTCCGGCCTACAGGGATGCTATCCCCCGAGCGGGCTCCACAGATCTTTGCCGCATTCCACAATAGTTAAGACAGCTCTTGATCTCGTCAACACAAACTTAGCTAAAGCCAAGGATGCGTCAATTTCCATTGCACACAAGGACAAAAAGACAAAGATTCCGCCGATATGAATTCTGTTGACATAAATTGTTTTCGTCTACTGTAAGAGAATTCCTCCCACAAACTTTCAAGATGACTTTTTTCTTCTGATTTGTGGCAATCTTAGAATTTGACTGATTTCTAGGTATCAGATTTCGATATTTAGTGTAGAAAATTGTTATGAAGTTTATTCACGTAAAATTCGTTTTTATTCGCTATATAAGGGATAAATATGATTTAGATCTTTACGACTTTGGGCTTAACGATCCTTTTGGTTAACGCCCTGTGGCCGTCTGTGACCAAAATATTTGAAACATCACTGTTTGAAGAACCCTTGGTTTTCGCAATTGTCTGATTGTTGTTTCTTGTTGATTTGAGGCATCATTAGATTATCATAATTAATTACGATATTCGCACAAACCCTCTAATTAGAGATTGGAAATGTAATTACCTTATGGGTCAGTGATGAAAAGCTTGCCATAGAATACACTTCTGAGATCCTAACATGAAGATTACAAACACATATAAAACTGTTATTTCATTTTTGCTGTTGAGCAGTCTTTACTTGAAACCATAAAACATTTACCGAGCTAGTAGGATTTACATGATAAAATCATATTTGATAAAATTTTGAACTGCACATCCCTCGAAATATTATTTTCCTTTAACCGTCGAGAATAAGGGTCTGACAAAACCACGGGGAACAATAAATATTCAAACATATGATTTACACATACACATTACCCTGGGTTATCTTTTTGTTAATTGGTTGTGAAACCAGTTCTTGTAATGATTGATGAAAGAAGGAAAGAGGCCGCAGGTGTTATTGACAATACTATCACCTCGTTTCATATCATTTGAATAAGGTATTGTATGTCCAACACACTGTTCTCGCAAGATATAGTGACGACCATGTCCTTTGCACATGTATATAGTCAGATATATTCCCTGTTGTCATCAATCAACCAGATATTTACAGACTCTTCTTCCGAATGTTGACAGTGATGATAAATGCCTCTAATTTCATAAGCAATTTCGTAGTCGCCAGAGTCTACTGATAGTGTATTTTCACCGAAAAATTGATTTAACGACGGAGCAATGTCAAATGCCCACAGAGAGTGTTCAAAGATTAACTGAGGGTAGCATGATACGTTTTTAACAATATTTGACCAAGTTACAGTAGTGCAAACTTTCTTTTCAATCCGACCAAATAAACATTAGATTCTGTATCATCGCAGATAGTGTAAAAATGCGTTATTGGAAGCGTTTTAGAACATGTCCATTCTACCTCCATAGAGGTACAGCAGGTGGCCATATTATTACGTACAAGTGACGTCATTCCCATAGACTTGCATGTTAATTAAAAACTTGGAGAATAAATATTATTAATTAGGAAATCATCCGATTGCTGTCATATTTTGCAGACATCATGGAATAATTACATTTTCCCCATCCGTTAATTAGTTATCAGATGACACTTGGTGAAACATCGCATGTACAACTTGCGATTCGAAAGTCCCATAGACGGCCATGTTAAGTGTAGCAGGTGTTTTGCATAGTGCTTTTACATGAGATGCAGCTTTCTTAATAATAATCAAAAACGTAAATTTAAAGTATGTGTCTGTTGCTGGGATGATTGCCAAGCTGCCTGCAAAATATTACAATAAATAGGTTTCAACTAAATTTACGATAATTATTCTCGCAATAGCTGATTAACATGCAAGTCTATGAGAATGCCGTCACTTGTACATAATAATAAGGCCACCCGCTGTAAATCAAGTCATGATATTGATCGAGCCCCTTTTCTTAATAGCGAAGTTGGTAGGCTAGAAGGAGAGATGCCTGATTGAAGACAATCAAAGATACTTGTGCAATCAGTGACGCTCTTCTAAAATCATCCTATTGCTACAAATTCATGGACAAGGCATTGTGGTATGAACCATCATTTCAAATGTGAGAAGCGTTGTCATTTGATAAAAGAATTCAAATGGATCGTAGTGAAAATTTCAACCGCCAGGGTAAACTGCCGGAACCCTCGAATTTAGTCTAATAGAACAGAGGTTCGATCAACATGTCATGGCTGTATCTGCCTGTGTAGGGAGAGTACGGTGTATCTCATGTTTTACGCATATTTTCAAGTTTCTGTCACTGGTTTGACCATGTCATTTATGGGATAACGATATCTGCAAATGTTCATGTTGTTTTTATTTGTAAAAACTAATTCAGGATACAACTCAAACCGTCCGATTGCGGGTCCTAATGTTTTGATTCATCATTGGATTATTTATGACAGCTTATGGGCTTCCTAATGTCTAATGTCCCATCTACTCTCTATGTCGTTCCATCAAATTACCATTAATGTTGTACAAATATAGTTCTGTCTAGCACCTGTGTGTACCCATATAACAGTTTGTTGAAACTGACATTAGGAAATTATCATTTAGTTCACTAAGGTTTTTGCTTTTATCAATAAGAGTAAAACCCATAATAAATGTCATTTATTACCGATAGAAACTTATGCAGGCCTTTGATCATATGTGATAGATTTACGTTTAACATTCACAATTCATATTTACTCGAAAACCTCAAGTATGTGTCTCCACATCAACACTGATTGGATATTTTTGCAAAACAAAGATATACATTTTTACAGCATTTTGATATATCTTTTTATCTACATTAATTATCACATGGTTGATTACACTTTATTTGATTTTGGCACTTGGTCCAAAAAATTTTTTATCTTGAAGGGTAATTGTACCTTCTTGATCAAAGCTTAAGACCAACAATGTACTAGTTCAATAACATTTAGATTCAATATAACAATGCCCAAATACTGAAAAATATTTCTGAGTAGAACTATCACCAATTCATTAGTATCAAACGTGGAAATCAGTCAATAGGTTGGTTCAGTATGTCCAGGTAGGATAACCTTATTATTATTGATACTAAGTCTTATTGATTTGTTTAAATCAATTAAGTCAGATTCATAATTCACACATTACTTTAACTATCAAACTCTTAAATGCTTTCACAAGTCCATGAATCTTCAGACGTATCATTCCATCTACTGATAACTCAGCAAGGGACATTATACAAGTCAAAATCTCATTGATAACTCTTTAACTTGAAATCATTCATCTAATTGTTTATCACGATATGTCTGGATTACTTCCTGCAGGTAGGATGTTGGTCACAGAGTATGAATAAGTACATAAACATTATAGGAGTCGCATTTTTGGACAGAGGAAGATAGATCACAATGAATTTAATAAATGTTAACAATAGATCTCAATAATTCAGATTTATTTATTTTTGTGAATATAATTTCTTTGTATATTGTATACACCTTTATATGACTAACTTCCTATTCATGCTTACTTTATCCTGAAAAATACATTTGGACTCTCTTAAAGTATTTTTAAATG
Source organism: Steromphala cineraria (assembly GCA_916613615.1). Taxonomy (NCBI): domain Eukaryota; kingdom Metazoa; phylum Mollusca; class Gastropoda; order Trochida; family Trochidae; genus Steromphala; species Steromphala cineraria. The sequence continues at coordinate 50,711,737 of OU744722.1, read as the reverse complement.
TTACATGCACATCAAACTTGCGTCTTATTTTTTTGTGAGAATATTTAGTTCAGCTGTAAAAAAACGTTCACAGTCTTTTGCAAAATAATGTCTATACTTATGCAACCCCTTCTCGTGTATCACAACGCGAAGACAATTCATTTAAATTTTTTGTATCCACAACATGTTTGTTTTACATTTGAAAACAAGAACAGTTATATTAAATATCCACATCAATAATGCTATGGCAGTGAATGACATAAAATGATTGTGCGGAAAAGTGTGAATATCAAATCCAACCCTGGAAGGTGACTGAAGCCTTATATAATAATGTCAGTCTGACTCGCTATGACAAAATGCCTTGGGAACCAACATGGGTGTTAAATAGAGAATTAATGATCGGTATTATTCCATAGCGTGGGAGTGATATTTCAGATAAACAACTTGTGTCACATTTTGTCAATGCCAGACATTAGTCATTTATAATTTATCTTTAAAACTTACTCCATCACTGCTATTAAGATATGTTTTCTATAAATATGTCTGTCAATGATTAAAAGATTTATTCTTATACTTTTAAGTCGACAAAACATTTGATAAAATTCAACCTGATTTGATGTTGTTAATAATATTTTTTGTAATTTCATTTAATATTAATAAAAGGTGTAGTTTAAAGTTTTTAGTAGAACTTATCTTGAATTGATAATGGTTTAAACAATACCAACATAATGATGATTCTTGTTGTGCAAATTTGTGAAAGATTTAAAATGAGCATATAATGTGAAGAAAATACAAAAACAAACACGTGACAATTACTGTGTGTATCGTTTTAGTCAACGAACACATGGAAAACCTATACAATAAAATTTAAAAAATCAAACCCTTTTCTTACACAAGTCTTGTTTAAAAATGAAGTGTAGAAACTAGGATACCTGGAACGATTATGCCAAACTTTATTTTATTTTGAAATGTCTAATTATGTTTCCTTCCATGACTGTGGATAATCTAATGTATAATATTATGTAACAAATCCATCTGATGAGTTTATAACTTTCCAAAGTACTCTAAAACAGAATGCTTCCTTTGATGATAGCACAGGAAGAATTACAACACTTTAAATACTTAATTGGGTTGCCAGGTACAAAGGGAAAGGGAATCAAAGAAACATTATGTGTCAATTCACTTGTCATTTTGGAATTTGTTATTTTAGAATGTACATGATACTTTGAGGTACAGAAAGAGATATATTTAAGGATTGGCGAAAATGTTCCCTCTGGAATGAGCCAGCCCTTCTCTTCATTGCCTTGAACGTACCTGCACAAGTCTAAATAAACAAACAAAGTCTAAACAAAACCTTAGTCATATTTACAATTATTGGTATGCATCTCGCCTACTCTTCGTGGAGTTATCTCCCCTGGTTTGCCACGTGGTTCTTCATTTTCTCTTCTGGAGCGTCAAGGAGTTAGAACGTTGTAATAATTAGAACATTTCTGGGTTGAAAGAGTCTTTCTGCGGCTAGGTCTCGGTTAAGTTCCTCAGCTAAGTGTGAATCTTCAGGTAAGTTTTCTGACGGCTCTGAGTCCAAATGCGGCGACTCTAAAAGTAACTGATCGGTGATCACAGGGGATGAGACAGCCAAGCAGCAATGTTTACCTTTATCCCTAAGCTGAGACTCACTGACACTGTTACGGAGTCAGACCAGGACACAGTTGACACAGCCAACACGCAAGAGGCACAGGTCTCTCCATTTGACGGGTCACGGTGGCTCGGCTTTTTGTACAAACAAGCAACGTCATCAGGCTGACCTTGTTGACATTTTCAATCCTGTGATTTTGCCAATCATCACAGATAACGAAAATGACCTGTTATTTTTAAACTTGATTCTCATAAGCGATTGTTCATAAATCCCGGGGACTAAGTCTCCAATTTGACATTTGTCGACGAGATAGAATTTTTGTACAAGCTCAAGCCATGTAGACAGTGATCAACCTCTTCCGGACGAACTCCGGCCTACAGGGATGCTATCCCCCGAGCGGGCTCCACAGATCTTTGCACCATTCCACAATAGTTAAGACAGCTCTTGATCTTGTCAACACTAACTTAGCTAAAGCCAAGGATGCGTCAATTTCCATTGCAAACAAGGACATAAAAGACAAAGATTCCGCCGATATGAATTCTGTTGACATAAATTGTTTTCGTCTAGTGTAAGAGAATTCCTCCCACGAACTTTCAAGATTACACTGGCATCAAACCCAAAACTTTACTGTCACTGGCTCTGACCCACTCGTTTCCTGATGTGATTTATCACGGTGTTGGGGACGCTACCTAGGCTCAACTTGGGACACTTATTCGACTTGTCATCGAACCCTCTAAGGATGTGTAATAAACTTGCCCCATCCACCAACCTGTTGAGTCCGAGTCTATGTTCAATGGCCAGTGCGGTCAGTATGCTTAGTCTTACAAGAACCTGAACCAACAGCTTGTGTCGGCTCTCCTTACTTTACTCTCTCTTACTACCGTCGTTGACTTTGCTCCGAGCGTGTTAGTTCAGTCAGACCCTTACGAACCTAGACGTCTATTGACTAGATTCCGATTTTGTGACGCCAGTCGTTCCCTCCCCTGTGGGTCGACGACTTCAACGATTCGTTCCGAACTGGTGCAAGATCAGTCAAGTGAGTGAGCGAGTTGGGGTTTAACGTGTCAGCAATATTTCAGCTAATTAACACGTGGATGTTGCCATCCAAAAGAGAGTAGATAGCTCAGGGAGAAAGGATGAGAAAAAAGGTTTAATAGCTCTCAGGGTCGCCATAGCACACACCATGATAAGGTAACAAGTCCAGTGGTAGCCAGATCACTCAAGACAGATGCATAGTCTGTGATCGCAGATGGATACCATCTACAATTTCGGGACCTTTGAGAAGAAGATATGTTTAACAAGGAACGCGTCTGGAAGCTGCTCTGCTGGCAATAGAGTAACTTTTGCTGAAGGGGGCAATTGTGGAGCTGTCCCCTCATGACACTTCATAAGGATTTTATTCACAGGTTTTCCTGGTAACTAAGCAAAACACCAGGGAAATGAAGATGATCATAGACTTAAAAATTCTCAATAAGGATTTTTTAATCCTCCCAAGCTTACAATGGAGTCTCTAAAGAATGTGAGGAAACTGATTGAGCCCAACAACTGATTCATCAGTATGGATTTAAAGGATGCTTACCTTCGCACCCCTATCCACAAATATTCACAGTGAACGTTTTTTTCAGTTCTGTTTTCTTTCATTCTCTTGATAGTCTGTAGCTTTTCACCATGGTCACTAAGGTGCTGCTGCATTGCCTTCATCTAAGAGTTATCACCATTCATGTAAACCTGGACGACTTCTTAGTGCTAGATAATTCACCCAGACAGATCGGAATTAACCCCTACTCCAAGAATCAAGTTTTTTGGAGCCATATTAGACGCGGAGAAATATCACATTTTCCCTGTGAAAGATCATTGAGATCTTATCTTCTATTTCCTAGAGTCTTGTATCACTACCTTCAGAAAATGTATGTCCCTCCTGGCTTCCTTACGTCAATTCAAGCCTTTATATACAGAGGTCGTCTCAAGTTACGTCACACCCAGATGTGGATAAATTCCAACAGAAGTCTAGTCTTGGATTCGCTTGTGGTTTGTCCTCCACACATATGTGGGGAATTAGACTGGTTGACATCAGAGTATAATGTTCTCACGGGTGGGGGCCTTATGGATGTCCCTCCCCAGTTCATGTTCTATATGGATGCCTCCCGCAAGGGCTGGGGAGCCCATATGAACAGATTTCAAGCTCAGGGCAATCAGACAGATCAGGAATAACTTCTGCACATATATTCTCTCGAACTGTTAGCAGTGTTCTTGGCATTCGGTGTTTCGTGGCGCCCTCTTTACAAGGCGAGTGTAATGACAGTGACAGACAACGCAACTGTAGTGTCAAAGGTCAACAATCAGGGAGGTACCAGGTCCAGGGACCTTATTGATTTCACTCCTTGTCTTTTCAAACTAGTTGAACAATTCAAGATCGTTTTCTGAGCGAGACACTCTTCACAGGGAAGCTTTTCATTTGATCGTAGACAGATTGGAGTTCCCTACGATCGATCTTGTCACCACAAGTCAGAACTATCAGATACCCACGTACGTCAGCCCCGTCCCGGATCCCAAAGCATGGGCTTTGGACATGCTGTCAATATCATGCAATGGGATGGTCGATTAGGCCTTTCCTCCCATCAATATTTTTGCACACGTGCTAGCCAAGATAGCATCCCAACACTGTACAGTAGTGTACCAAGTAGCTCCAGCGTGGCGGACTAGAACGTGGTTCCCGAACCTTCTGGATTTATCAACAGATACTCCACTCCAACTTCCATGCTGGAACAACTTATTGCATCACTTATTTCACCACTCTTAATCTTCCCAATTGGAGATTATCAGGGGATCCCTCAAGAGCCAGGGCTTTGGCCATGAGTGTTCGGAAGCTATTGTACAATCTATCAGACCCTCTACTTTAAGATTGTTTGAAGACAAGAGGAGAATTTTTTCTAACAGAGAGAACTTGTAGATTGTGAAATCTCTATTCCCATGAGAGCCAAATTTCTTCTCTTTGTAAGAAAAGTCAAGAAACTTAAGTAGGAACTTTCGAGGGTTACAGATCTGCTACTCCCTCTGTGTGTGATATTCATGGATTATCAGTTGGTACATATCAATCTCTCCATAGATTATTTTTCCATAGATCTTTAGATATGTCATCACCTTCTGCGTGTGCCAAGTGGGACCTTAGCTTCGTTCTACACTCATTGTTAAAAGCATCTTAAGAAACCTTTAACTCTACCTTTTTGAAATTCTGTCTTTTAAACTACTTTGTATTAGCGGCCAGAGTATCTTAGTTACATGCTATTGATAATGCGTCGATCAGGTTCTCAGAAGGGTTTAAGGATGTCTTGTCGTGCCTTGCCTACATTCTAAGCTAAAAATCAGTCGTCAACATCAGGCCTTATAGGAACTTGAGAGTACAAGATTTCCACCTCTGCCATCTTCAAATTCACGATCGAACAAGGAGAGACTGGTATGTCCCCTTAGAACTCTTAGATGGTACCTACCAAGAACTTCTCCTTTCAAACGCAACAGGAGAAGATTGTTTTGATCTTGCAAACAGCTATAGATACAGAGATTTCCAAGAACACCATTTCGTCTTGATTAAGAAAAAACAAGGTTTTAGCCTATCAATCTGTGGATCAGCAGTCAATGAATGTTAGGTTTTCTCCACATGAGATCAGAGAGTTAGCTTAGTCAGTGCCTATTTGAAGAACTTGTGTCAACCTGTCAATTGAAAGGATCAAACACTTTCATTATATCGCTCCAACGTTGGACGGGATCTGTGAGTTGGGTACGCTGGTGGCGGCTCAACATATTACATCAGCTTAAGCCTTCTTTGGAAAACGGAATGAGCGGGAGGGGGTCGTCGAGGTAAGAATCGACGAGGAACCACCTTCCACCTTCCAAGAGTCATCATTTTTCTGACTTTTGACTTATGGGGATCAATGTTTAGGTGATTAAAGTGTTAATATACACTTATTGTGGACTGGTTTATCCACGAAACTCAAACACGGTACTAAGGAAGGTCAGAATATGACGTATGCTATCACATACATGTATGTATCATGGGCCTATGGCCTAAATACTTCAGGTGATTAAACTAAACCAAGTCGTTTCTATGTCTGCTATCAAATGATGTGCTCTCAATTTTAAGTCCTACTATATATGAAAGATCGGTTGCAACTGACGCAAATGCTTACAAACAGCCATGTTCATTTCTTGACACATTTAGAAAGAATTCAGCCTGGAACAAAATAGGTTCTTAGAGTTGAGTCACTCCATTTGATATGTCTGTACAGTAAAGATCAAAGGAACTTGTTAACCTTGATATTCTTTAAAAAATAGCATCATTCCCATTAAAAGAAGAAGATGTTTCCTGCAAAACATAAAACTCTCTAATCTTCATCTGGCATATTCTATGATGTCTTTTAAACACATAGGTCTTGTCTTCTGAAGTGTTTTCAAGTGTATTGATGTTTTCTTGTGAACAAAACAAACCTTTGATGATGATTCTGAACTCATCTTAAGGACAATCGTACTTTACTAATCAATACACTCTGCTTTTGTCAGAAATGTTTACAACAAACATTCAACCGCGATTGCATTATAATTTGCTCCTAACTGACTTTAAGAAAATGCCCCCAAAAACATATCTAAATCTTTTATAATTTATCATTTATGAATTGAAACGTGTGCGTGTTCTTGAAATAGAAAATAGTAGATCAAACTAATGTGTTTATGGTATTGTTCTTGTTTCTTATAATTATGAATTAACAAAGTGTCTTCATTTTGAACTTGTGAAATGCCCACGCAAGAGGATTGAAGTTATTATTCGCTTTCTAAAAAGCAAGGATTTGAGTCATTTGCTGAAGGACTATCAGCTATCTATTAATAAACCAATAATAATTATGTAAGAAATCGTTGTATATTTTATCTTGCTTTTTGTACGTTCATAGTTAATGAATAAATTACAACATGAAGAAAACATAAGTAAATACTAAGATATTGAACTTGATGATAACTCGAACATTTTCGTCATGATGATGTGTGGATTAATGTCTTTACATTCACCAACTACTAAAAGTCACATAAACTTGATAGATAATATACAATTTTCCTCCTGCAACAACATCTTCAGTCTGTACTACATGTATATATCTAGGTTTCCTTTTAATGAAAGACCCAATTCGAACAGGATATGTATTCCTCAAAATCTTGCTCTCAACATGGACAAATAATATGTTTGTTTAGTTGAGGGTTAATCATGCTGTTGAAAACTTCAGCAATCAAGAAAATATCCATTGATTATAAACATGCCGCTGATTCAAGTCCTTCTTAACTTTCTATTAAACTTATAACATTAAATAAGTTATTTCATTTTTAGCTCATCAGGCCTGGCATGGTGTCCGGCGTCCGTCTGTCCCTCCATTCGTCCGTCCGTAAACTTTGTGCATTTTCGACTTCCTCTCCTGAACCAAAAGGTGTGGAAAGCTGAAGACTCATTAAGTAGTGAGGATTATGAATTGTTACCCCTTATTTTCCAGAACAAAAATGCTTAGAAAGCTGAAATCTTGCGGATAGACCCCTTGACTAGTTAAGAGTATCAGTTGTAACTTTGGAGACCCTGTGACCCCTAATAAGGGCCACAGGGGCCACGCCCTATAAACCTTTTTTTTTCTTCTTCCCCAAAACCAAAAGGTGTTGAAAGCTGAAATCTTGTATTGAGACTCCTTGACTAGTTGGGATCAGAAATTGTTACTTTGGTGAGCCTGTTACCCCTAATATGGGCCACAAGGGCCACGCCCTATCAACCTATTTTCTTCTTCTTCTCCAAACCCGAAAGGCTAAGGAAATGTACATTTGGTGAACCTGTAGCCCCTAGGAAAGTGGGAACCATATTAGCCACATGATAAAGGAAAAGTAATTATTAAGCCTGATGAGCAACAGAGCCCATGGCTCTATTTTTATAAGAACAATTCTGTGTTGATCATCCGACGTATCGTACATTTACCAACAATCAATCTCAACAATAAGGCCTTTTCTGTGAATTTATGCTGACGAAGTGTTGTATATACACCAAGAGGCAAAAAAAAACCCGATACCATATGAAATGCATGATAGATAAACCAACGAGTTATAGTTACGGCTGAAACAGTCTTATTTCATGTCTACAAGAGCCAGCTAAGTTTTTAATTTCAAAGCCATATCTCTTACTGCTTTTGAAAAACATGCCTTTCAAAAAAACGTCGTTAACAATCTCCTTAACTAGAGGTGATAGGATAGTGAAAATGACCTTTTTGCTTGTTTTTAGCCAATTTACAGACGAACTGCATTATCAAATTATTTTCTATCAAGGTTTTCTGTATTGATGATATTTTAAATTATTAAATTCATACAATTAAAAGATTATGCCCAAAAATAACATTGAGAAAGCCCTCGTGTATTTGAACAGCTTTACAAATAATAGTATCATACTCTGATGCTTGCACTTAAGAGTACTTCTTCAAAACAAATGTGCCCTTCACATGGATTCGTAATCGCATATCATTTACTACAGGATTTTGTTTTGTACACTTTTGAAAAGGTGGTATCCTTTATTTTGCCCCTGAGTGTATTTGAAAATTACATACACATATATTACAACTACCTATATGAACTTTGTGTAACAGTGTAAATGATGTTAATTATTTTTGCTCACAACATGAACATGAAGTAAATGCTTAGATGTTGTAACGTAATAAATAAAATTCTTATAGACGTGCTTATCCGATGTATTCGATAGATTACTATATTACATCTTCGATGTTGTTAGAGCATTGAACGTAAGACATGAAATATTCTGACTGTTGAAATAAGTGTCTAAAGGCAAGAGCATGGACATTGAGCGATAGGTTGTCCCCCTTAAACGTATTAGGAATTTGAATCATAAACAATTTATAAGATATGGGCTGGGGACGTGTGTAACGCTCCGATCGTACACTTGATTATCAAATGCCTTCACTGTATCCAGACTGATTTGACAGCTACTGGCATCCAGGAAGAAAAAGTAAATATTGATTTTGATTCCTCTCTGAAATATTTGTTTAAAGAAGCGATTTCTATTTGCAGTTGTTCATAGATGAATGATTGCTTTGGTTCGTGTGTAAATACCATGACATACCTCAAGTTCTTATGTTAAGCGTTTATAGTTACTGCAGACGTTTTTTATGTATTTATACATTATTATTTATTATAATAAAACCTTTAAATATTGTTATGAGAACAACGCAACTTGATTATCATTCTATATCTATACATAAAACACATTATCATAACTGCGTATATTGCATTGTATGGTTTCGGGAGATGATTGAAATATTGATGTAGGATAATTGACGATGGGAGTTGCAGATTTATTTATTTTCCAGAAGAACAGCAAAGTTTATTTCTGTCTTCAATATATATAAAATCATAATAACCACAGCAAATTACTGTAATAAAAATTGTTAGTGTATGTTTGGAAACATTTAAGCAATCTAGAGCTTCTAACATCAATACAAGGCAAATTGACGAAAACCATGCATTACTTCACATCAAGTAACGCTGACTGCAAATCAAGCAGAGCGCAAAATCAGTAAGCCAGTGTAATAACTTAGTAAAGCTCTTAAAATCATTCCTTAAAATTATATTCATCACTGGCCATTAAACTGCATTGCAAAGCAGACTTTAGAAATTAAGAATGTCATTATCAATATACATCCATTATACGTGAAGTGTGTCACATGTAAAGTAATAGTTTTGTCAAGTATTTAACTATTCCACTTAAACCGTTGAAAGAATGATGTTATAAAAGCATATTTTTAAAATATTTAATGATCCTCAATTATTTAGAAATGCTTTATTGACTTCATTTTACTTGTAGAAATAGTTATAAAATAATGGGAATCTGGGGTCATATTAGTATAATGTTGAATGAGTAGTTTAACAATAACGGTATATCAAACAAAAGAATTACGTAATATTACGTAATCCTATTGTTCGCCGGTGGACAGTCCCGTGAAACCCTGACCACTGGTTGACCGCCGATTGACCCTTGCGATTTCTCTTTTATCACACGTCAATTATATGGTCTACTGATCATATCTGTGTTTAATGCTCTTCAACAGTGTCTATAATTACCGCCACGACTAATGTACCTTTTATTTTCAACGCGAGTATAAATGTAAAATTTACATTAAGGGAAAAAAATTTTTTTATTTTTTATTCAAAACTTTATTATACATCGGGGAAATTCATGTCATTTAAATGTGATGAAACATTCTAAACGAGATCTGATTTTAAAAACTTACTCTTTACAAACGGCAGATAAACCATAATGTATCCTTTCTTTTTTAACGCGTGTATACATTAACTTGAAGGAACAAAAAATGCTGTTTTTCCAATACTAGATTATTCATCGAGTAAATACGTGCCATTTAAATGACATGAAATATTCTAGACGAGACCAGATGTATAAACTTACTCTATACAAAGAAATCTATGTGTGTGTGTGCGCGCGACAGACAAACCATATTTCAGAAAAGACATCACTTGGTAGTGATTTTATGCTTAAAACATTATCAATATGATTTGTCTATCCTGAACTTTTTTCCTCACGCTATCATTGAGAATTAACGGCATACATAAAACTGAAAAAAAAACAACAGACATCATGAATTTTCGCTCAACTCGAATTTATTTCTATAAACTATTGAAAAAGAAAGATTACAGCACAATATTATACTTTATTGAATGGACAGTAATTCATTTTTGTTATTTTTTTCAAACAGGTGGTAATCACATATAATCGTCCAGTAGTGAAGTCATTTTTACAAATGCGCATTCCGGGGACAAGCGTTTATGTTCCACGGCAATGTCATCATCCGATAGCCAGTCACTCAGACATATACCGCAGCAAAAACATTCCACTTTATCGTGTTGGCCGGTATATATGAATCCTTTCACGGAAAGGTCGTGAGATTTCTGAATCATCTGACGGGGCCAGTTTTTAAAAGTGTCATTGCGCGTGCATGCATTTCTATATCGCGGCAGCGCGACTTTAACACCCAGCAAGGGATCTCTGCTGTCAACTGCGGCGTCGTGTTGCAGGTCATAGCCGCAACAGTCCTTGTACACACGTCCACCGTAAGCCATAGCGATATCGCGAATGACGCACTGGGTACAGTCCGTCACACCTTTTTATATCCTTTCCGCGAAGCACAGGGTACACTTGTACTCGATCATGTCTCTCTCTCTCTAGAGCTCACGCACGCCGTGGTAAAGAGCAGCGATGCGCAAAATATTATGGAATTCTGCCGACCTTCACTTTCGCTGAACTTTTGACCACCTATTATACCACGATGTCACAAGTCTATCATTCACGTTGTATTTACTAGTAAAGTGTTTCAATATTTTCTTCATTTCAATACCCCGCACCCTATGATAAGCATAATAAAGACAATACATGCCGCACGTGGTACTGAATAAGCCTTGTAGCCTCTGTCTATTACGAACATATTTCACATTCCCGAATCGTCTTATGAAAACCCTGATGTCAGACCAGTACAATGCTGGATTAATAGCGTAGGAATCAAATACTTCTACATATCCACGTTCTAAAACTACGACAGCAAACCAATGCGAACCAGGCTGATGTAATTTGTCTGTATTGCATACATATATACGGGGAAACGGTTTACTACTCTTTAAGTGGGTCGACACTAATGTATCTCTACTAGCAGTACCACCATAATGCCGACGTAGTATCGAATCCTTATTTGCAAAGTATTCTAAATCTCTACCGTACAGCATTGTTCCTGCTTTAAAACTGTATTCACGTCATGCTAACATTTCTAAACTGGTCAATATGAATTACGCTATCCATTTCTTGATAACATATTAAAGTGACCGCCACGTCTGTGGGTTCGCTAAATTTCAATTCTAATCCTACTTTCCCTTTGCTTTTTCTATACACATGTGATTCATCAGCACCGAGATCAGGTGTTAGATCGCACACAAATAAAGTATAACCAGCCTTAAATTCAGCAGGTGTTATGATATGTACGCTGTTTCTATTCACACCCCCTGTATGTCTAAATAAATCCAGGTATGTTTCCGCCAGTTGTCCAGAGTTCTCTTCAAAATTCATATAGTAAGATGTTTTATTCACTTCACGTCCGTTTACTTTGACAGTCAACTGCGTTATATGCTTATGTTTGAATTCGAGAGGATTTCTATTTACGACCCCTGCATATGCATTATTATCAACTAACCCCAGTACCAGCCTTTTAGGGATGTCGCCGCTAACCAAGTGCTCGGTATGGAAATCTCTAACGCCCTGGGGAATATCGTGTGCGGTACACCGAACCTGACAGATAGGATAACGGGCTGTGGCACCCTTTGATAGGGCACGTATATGTTGTTCTCTGATCGAAGGTGCTATTGTTACCTGGCGCACGTAAAATTCTGCCGTATCGATATGCGCTCTATACTGTCTATTATCGGCGTTTGTTGCGTGCATAAAGTAAAATTCGGGTGGAGTTCGAATCAGCTCTAATTTTAAAGGAACACCGTCTAATAAATATCTATGCTGTAAAAACAGATCGCTGTGTAATCTGCCTACCAATTCTACAGGTTTCGTGGGCACTATCATGTTACGCCTGTCTATAAACCCTGAATTACCCGTAGCACGATCTCTATCGGTTGAATTAAATTTACCAGCGGCATCTTTCTTAAAACCCTCGGGCTGTAACGTGGTAGCGAGCTGGGATTTATCGCAGCTTAAGATGTTTTCAATGTAAGCGCGATAAGCATAATTGCCTAGCGAATCTGTCAACTCGACTTGATTCGCCCCGGCTATTACTCGAACTTCCCTGAATAAAGAATGGAGAGCATTATTCACGGGTGCAACAACATCTCGGCGTTCAACAATCTGATTAGCGCCATCCAATCTGTTATCGGCAATGGTATTTGACCCGTCAGCTCTTTTCACGCGATAAACAACGCGCATGTAGCATTCGGTTAAATCGACATAGCTGTTTAAGGGGTTTGTGATATCGAAACGTATTGTGTTATCTAGAGTTCCCATTCCAGCCACTGGGGTGTATTTGACCCAGGCGCTTTCGCTAAAAGTCCCCACCATGCCAGGCATGCTAAACAAGTCTAGCTCGCTCTTGGTACATTGGACATGCTCGGACATCATCATTTTCTAGAATAATCTTCTTCGTTTACCCGATCTTTTTCTTTTGCGGCGTTTTGTAACGTCTACACCCTTTTCCCTCCCGACTCCAAATGAATCTAGCATATTACTAGCCGTATTTTTAAAAGCACCTATACCGCGTCTCTTTAAACTCCTTAGCGGTTTTTCCCCCGAAGTAACATCCGATACCACGTTTACGGCTGCTTTAAGACCTTCTCTAGCGAGCATTTTACCCGTAGATTTTAATATAGGCAATGCAATTTTACCCAGCGATCCTAGAATATTACCCAGCCCGGCCCCTCTCTGACCGTAATGTCTACCGACGTACACGGGTATATGATCGTACGCGCTCATATTTTTTTCCTGAAATGTAGTACTACCACCGATCTTCCCCCGACGAATGGTACGGGGTTGCCAGTGTCATCTCTTATCAATACATTTACGGATCTGATATCCCCGAATTTTAAATTGAGATAATGTATGGGGTTCTTGTCTCTGGCGTAGACATTGTCCGACAACATCGATCTACTCACGGGGATATGAGTCAGTAAAGGAGCTGTGGTATGCCCCACTATTTGATCTTCAACGACGTCCGAGTACACGTATAAATTGTGAAAGGCGTGTGTTTTCAAATAATTGACGCACGTATCGGCCGCTGGATTAGCCTTTGGGTCTAAAATTACGAGCCCAGCTACTGATGGGAGGGTTGAAAAGCCTAACATTTCAGCCACGTGGCGGGATGGAAATAAACATATCATGGCCTTATCTTTATAACCCTCTATTTTAGCTTCTTCCAAATAGACGTTTCTAATGTGTACGATATCGTTAACGCAATAAATATATTCGCCATCTCTCGGAACTATCAGCGTTTTCTCTACCGTATCCCCGTTACCTAATTCCTCGCTAACGGCCATGTCGCTTTCCCATAAGGAAATTTGCTCATTTATCATATTATTCAGCTGTCTAATCAATCTGTTCAGAGTGTAATTAAGCTCGAGTATAACGAGAGGACCGGCGGTTTTCGTTTCAAAGGAATACCGCTCGTGTAATACTTTTTTATTTCTACGTGAAACTTCGCGGTAAGGAGCGACGATTGTTAAAATTAGAGAATTATGAGGGGAAGTAACATTTTTCCAGGTTACCGGTATTTGCAGCGAACTAACCCCTACCTGCCAAGAACTTCTGTCCAATTTTAAAGGGTGTGGTAAATCGACTGTAAACGAGTGTTGGACATTATCGGGTCTCGTATGAGGACTGGCATCACTCGGCAGCGTAATGTAAAAATCCGATGTTACTTCCATATGTCAAGTTTAAGGGATTTTTCGAGCCCTGCTCGATGGTTGACAAGAATAGCTGTTTTAAAGGTTTTTCGAATTCTTTTATAACGGACGAGCTCGATTGCGGTGTGACTATTAAAATACCGATGTAGAGTGATATAGTTAGTAAAACGTATACTATTTGCGCCGGAATATTTGTCAATAACCTTTGACAACGTTCTCGGAGGGTATCCACTGGTCGAACGCCTTGGGGTACCCTTTCCATCTCACTAAAACCTCTCTCGCCCCCGTGGCTTTATTCCGTCTACGGTTTAATTCTTTTTCAATGTCATACGTCTCGGGCTCTCTTACGATCTGGAGCTCTTCTCCGTAAAACGTTCCTTTTATTGGATTACCCCCGTAGTCGGTTATCTTATAGGCTGAAGGGTGTATATGCTTTACACGCGAAATCACGTAAAATATTTCTCTACTCCAGTTAGGTTCGTAACCTTTCCCGAAGAAACCTTTATTAGATCTTATCCTCACGGGTGTTTTAGGGGGAATTGCTACATCGCTTATCCTTTTCGCTTCTTCGTATTTACCCTTTCTGCGGACAAATTCCCAAACGCGTATTTCATCTCTGGCGGTGGTCACGCTGCTCGGGGTAGCTCCGATAGAGGTGTGGTACGCGTGATTGTAAGCGCGAACATTCCCAGAGAACAAATTTTTTTGCTGGGCGACCACTTACAACAGCGCTCGTTCACGAGCATCATCCAATGCGAGGGCCGACGCGTTTATTCCATCCCTTATTGCCCTTATAACCTCATCGCGCGGATAAGGTCAGTCAGCCGCCTAACCCTCGCCCCGACCTCAGCCACCTTATTATCGCGAGTACCATGTCGGTCAATAATTGGGACGTTATCAACGCGGCCTTAATGGCCGGGAATTCGCTAGTACAATTTTCGCATACCATGATGTTATACGAACAAAGGGGGTTCTCTCGACATCAGCGTAAAGAACATTTCCTCAACGGCGTGCAATCGCTACACGAGTTGGAAAGCTGGGCGACCATTAATAACAGCGTTAACGACCCCGACGTGAAAGCGAAGCGTTTCCAGCTCATGTCAACGGAGATGATGGCCGCCCCAAACTGCGCGGGATATCCGTACAACGTCGAGAACACCCATCAGCAGTTGCGCGCATCAAACATCGCATCAGCACCACCAGCAACACAAGACAACATCGCAACCAGACCGGGCCCCAGCATAAACAACCTCGAGCATTGGACAGCACAACAACAGAAACAGCAACACAGCAACCGTATCGACAGCGAAGAGTACGCCAGCCCGTGTACGGAACAGTCTATCGGTGTCGGCGCGACAGCTGTCGACAGTGAGACGTCAGTTGAGCAGCAGCGACAGCCTATTCAGTTGACGATACGTAAAACGTCAAAGAAACGTAAACGCGACCCGAGAAATAAGAACATGGACAATGCGAGTTGCGAACTGGATAAATTAGTTAGAGAAATATTTAATGAATGAAAAAATGATTGAGAATAAACAAATCGATTAAACGGGCGCGTGGTTTCACGCGCCGAAAATATAATTCATCGCTCGTGTTGTCTGTCTTATATTTTCACGATTATCAAAAAATTAGCGATAAGAGAAGGGTACGAGCTGTTTTATCGTCATTACGACGCCAGCATGGATAGGACTGATATACTACTACCAGCAATATTTAGAATACTGATTGGAGGCCCGAGCCAAAGCGGTAAATCATCCTTCGTTAAAAAGCTAATGGAAAACGACATAAAAGGAAAATGGCCTCTACTTTCTCGCTTACCGGCCAATATAGTATGGACGTTTACCGAATGGCAACCCCTTTACTCGGAGGTTGCCTTAATGTGTCACGAAGCCGGTATAAACATTAGCTTCGTTAAGAATATAATCGAAGCCGAAACCCTGATATGCCCCGAAAATGTAAACTGGCTGGTTGTAGACGATGCATCGGGTGATTTAACCGGGGAGGAAGAAAGGGAATTGCTAAAGTGGTTCGTTAAACGTTCACACCATAGGCAGACGTGCGTTTTATATCTACAGCAAAACATATTCGCTAAAACACCGTTCCATCGTACTATCAGTCTCAATTGCACGCATTTAGTTGTTTTCAAGAATCCTAGAGATAAAACTCAAATAGAAAATTTAGCTAAACAAATGTTCCCGGGAAAAGGGGGTGTAACGTTTATTAGAGACGCGTATCAAAAAGCCACTGCCGAACCGCACACGTATTTAATGCTAGATACGACTCCAAACACGCCAGATGACCTTAGAGTTCGAGCTAACCTGTTTGACAGACCGCTGGGAGAGATAGACGTATACGTACCAAAAAGATGAATCCCGTTTCCGATATGAAATGTATGGCGGGTCGTGATTGTTATATTTATGTCGATAGTTCGTCCGACGAGGGATACAGTACCGATTCTACAGACGGTAGTAGTAGCTCAGAAGAAGACGAAGACGATGAATATGTAGAAAGACCTCTTTACAAAACTGAAACGTATCCGGATATCGCCTCATTCCCGTGCCTACCATTGGTGAGAACGCGCGCAAAATCGCTATGACGTGCAGGAATAGAGTGAAAAGTAATGCCGACATTTTACACTATTTATGTAGGGCGACACCGAAGGTGAGGTCAAAAATAATCTCCTGCTTACCAAAAGATGTGTTAGACGCGTTTAGCGAGGCTGCTGTAAATATATACGCCGGTAACATAGCTCTGACCCCTCATCAGAGAAAGAAATTAAACGCGCGTCGAGGTAAGTTACAGGCCCTGTGTCAAAAATCTTCAGTTTCATCCTCCGCGAAAAAGAAAGTTTTAACCCAAAAGGGGGGTTTATTACCGTTACTGCTTCCACTCTTAGCACCATTAGTGACTAACCTCGTGTCGAAGGTGGTTGGATAGCGCAATGTCTACTAAGTTAGTGCTCGTTCCCGAATCGTCTTACTCGAGGCTGCTAGATGCGGGTAGTAAAGTTGACGTCATGTCTCGCGATGCCCTGCTAAAACGTAGACGCTTAGACAATTTGAAGAATATTACGGACTTGACCTATGTTAACGCACACCGAGACGGGGGGAGTTTAGATAGAAAGCTTAAAGAGTATGACCAGTTACTCGAGGAGTCGCTACGATTACAAGAGCAGGCGAGAAAAGTCGAGGATCGCCCGATCCACGCTAAAATAATGAATAATACGTCACAACAAAAACTGCCCGAGTCGATTAAGAGTCGCGTAGAGCAAGAAGAAGAAGACGGCGAAAGTTTTGGTTCCGCAGTGTCTTCTCTACATTCGGACGAGGAAAATTTAGACCAGGTTTTACATAAAGCAGTAATGAATTTACCAAAAACGTACAGAACAAAGGCTAGACGTATAACGAGGTATATGAGAGAACACCCCGATCTTTTAATACGATCCGACGGTACGGTTAAATTCAAAACAGCAGAGGTGAATAGGGAGCCACTGTCTTCTATACTTAAAGCTCTAGTCAAACCAGCCAGTAAATACGATGTAGTCGTACCCGCAGCCAGGGAAATAAGCAATTTAATGGATAAAGATGGCCTACCGTCAACATTAGTGAGAAACCTACGGTACAGAGTTAATCCGCCTCACGTGCAGACGAGAGGCTCCCCCGTCTCACTCCGAGGTACGTGGTCGTCCGGCGATGATGAAGAAGAAGAAGAAATCCGGACCGAAAGGTCGCCTTCAAAACGACATAGAGGTAGTAAAAAGAAAACTAACTGGCAGTCGCTGTAAAATTAAACCTTTCTGGGGTAAATGGCTAAACAGGATATATTATGATACGAGGAGAGGTTTCGGGTCTGAACGTGCGCTACTGGACTCTTTACTGAAAGCTAAGTCTAAAAGGGGTTCCACTAAGCCGTCTAAGGAACAGGTGAATTATTGGTTACAAGCACAACCTTGTTATACGTTACATAGACCCGCACGAGCGAGAGCAATACGTAGAACTCCCTATAGCTCGACCGTGTGCCGTAAAGATCAGCTCTGGCAGGCCGATTTGTCGGTGTTATCGCATCTAAGTAAATACAACGGAGGCTATAAGTACATCTTATGCGTTATCGACGTATTTAGCAAATTTGCGTGGGTAGAGCCCTTGAAAAATAAAACTGCTCAGGCGGTAACCGATGGATTGAAAAGTATAGTTGAGAGGGCCAGCCCTCGCTTGTTCGATAGCATAATGACTGACAAGGGTGGAGAGTTTCTAAACAGCGTGTTTAAAAATTATATAACAAAATCTTTAGGAAGGCACTTTTACACGAGTCAGAATGACGACACTAAATGCGGTGTAGTAGAAAGGTTTCAGAGAACTCTCAAAACAAAGTTATGGCGGTATTTGACCACCGTTTCAAATAAGCATTATGTAAGTGTGTTACCTAACATTGTTCGCGCTTACAATCACGCGTACCACACCTCTATCGGAGCTACCCCGAGCAGCGTGACCACCGCCAGAGATGAAATACGCGTTTGGGAATTTGTCCGCAGAAAGGGTAAATACGAAGAAGCGAAAAGGATAAGCGATGTAGCAATTCCCCCTAAAACACCCGTGAGGATAAGATCTAATAAAGGTTTCTTCGGGAAAGGTTACGAACCTAACTGGAGTAGAGAAATATTTTACGTGATTTCGCGTGTAAAGCATAGACACCCTTCAGCCTATAAGATAACCGACTAGGGGGTAATCCAATAAAAGGAACGTTTTACGGAGAAGAGCTCCAGATCGTAAGAGAGCCCGAGACGTATGACATTGAAAAAGAATTAAACCATAGACGGAATAAAGCCACGGGGGCGAGAGAGGTTTTAGTGAGATGGAAAGGGTACCCCAAGGCGTTCGACCAGTGGATACCCTCCGAGAACGTTGTCAAAGGTTATTGACAAATATTCCGGCGCAAATAGTATACGTTTTACTAACTATATCACTCTACATCGGTATTTTAATAGTCACACCGCAATCGAGCTCGTCCGTTATAAAAGAATTCGAAAAACCTTTAAAACAGCTATTCTTGTCAACCATCGAGCAGGGCTCGAAAAATCCCTTAAACTTGACATATGGAAGTAACATCGGATTTTTACATTACGCTGCCGAGTGATGCCAGTCCTCATACGAGACCCGATAATGTCCAACACTCGTTTACAGTCGATTTACCACACCCTTTAAAATTGGACAGAAGTTCTTGGCAGGTAGGGGTTAGTTCGCTGCAAATACCGGTAACCTGGAAAAATGTTACTTCCCCTCATAATTCTCTAATTTTAACAATCGTCGCTCCTTACCGCGAAGTTTCACGTAGAAATAAAAAAGTATTACACGAGCGGTATTCCTTTGAAACGAAAACCGCCGGTCCTCTCGTTATACTCGAGCTTAATTACACTCTGAACAGATTGATTAGACAGCTGAATAATATGATAAATGAGCAAATTTCCTTATGGGAAAGCGACATGGCCGTTAGCGAGGAATTAGGTAACGGGGATACGGTAGAGAAAACGCTGATAGTTCCGAGAGATGGCGAATATATTTATTGCGTTAACGATATCGTACACATTAGAAACGTCTATTTGGAAGAAGCTAAAATAGAGGGTTATAAAGATAAGGCCATGATATGTTTATTTCCATCCCGTCACGTGGCTGAAATGTTAGGCTTTTCAACCCTCCCATCAGTAGCTGGGCTCGTAATTTTAGACCCAAAGGCTAATCCAGCGGCCGATACGTGCGTCAATTATTTGAAAACACACGCCTTTCACAATTTATACGTGTACTCGGACGTCGTTGAAGATCAAATAGTGGGGCATACCACAGCTCCTTTACTGACTCATATCCCCGTGAGTAGATCGATGTTGTCGGACAATGTCTACGCCAGAGACAAGAACCCAATACATTATCTCAATTTAAAATTCGGGGATATCAGATCCGTAACCGTATTGATAAGAGATGACACTGGCAACCCCGTACCATTCGTTGGGGGAAGATCGGTGGTAGTACTACATTTCAGGAAAAAAATATGAGTGCGTACGATCATATACCCGTGTACGTCGGTAGACATTACGGTCAGAGAGGGGCCGGGCTGGGTAATATTCTAGGATCGCTGGGTAAAATTGCATTGCCTATATTAAAATCTACGGGTAAAATGCTCGCTAGAGAAGGTCTTAAAGCAGCCGTAAACGTGGTATCGGATGTTACTTCGGGGGAAAAACCGCTAAGGAGTTTAAAGAGACGCGGTATAGGTGCTTTTAAAAATACGGCTAGTAATATGCTAGATTCATTTGGAGTCGGGAGGGAAAAGGGTGTAGACGTTGCAAAACGCCGCAAAAGAAAAAGATCGGGTAAACGAAGAAGATTATTCTAGAAAATGATGATGTCCGAGCATGTCCAATGTACCAAGAGCGAGCTAGACTTGTTTAGCATGCCTGGCATGGTGGGGACTTTTAGCGAAAGCGCCTGGGTCAAATACACCCCAGTGGCTGGAATGGGAACTCTAGATAACACAATACGTTTCGATATCACAAACCCCTTAAACAGCTATGTCGATTTAACCGAATGCTACATGCGCGTTGTTTATCGCGTGAAAAGAGCTGACGGGTCAAATACCATTGCCGATAACAGATTGGATGGCGCTAATCAGATCGTTGAACGCCGAGATGTTGTTGCACCCGTGAATAATGCTCTCCATTCTTTATTCAGGGAAGTTCGAGTAATAGCCGGGGCGAATCAAGTCGAGTTGACAGATTCGCTAGGCAATTATGCTTATCGCGCTTACATTGAAAACATCTTAAGCTGCGATAAATCCCAGCTCGCTACCACGTTACAGCCCGAGGGTTTTAAGAAAGATGCCGCTGGTAAATTTAATTCAACCGATAGAGATCGTGCTACGGGTAATTCAGGGTTTATAGACAGGCGTAACATGATAGTGCCCACGAAACCTGTAGAATTGGTAGGCAGATTACACAGCGATCTGTTTTTACAGCATAGATATTTATTAGACGGTGTTCCTTTAAAATTAGAGCTGATTCGAACTCCACCCGAATTTTACTTTATGCACGCAACAAACGCCGATAATAGACAGTATAGAGCGCATATCGATACGGCAGAATTTTACGTGCGCCAGGTAACAATAGCACCTTCGATCAGAGAACAACATATACGTGCCCTATCAAAGGGTGCCACAGCCCGTTATCCTATCTGTCAGGTTCGGTGTACCGCGCACGATATTCCCCAGGGCGTTAGAGATTTCCATACCGAGCACTTGGTTAGCGGCGACATCCCTAAAAGGCTGGTACTGGGGTTAGTTGATAATAATGCATATGCAGGGGTCGTAAATAGAAATCCTCTCGAATTCAAACATAAGCATATAACGCAGTTGACTGTCAAAGTAAACGGACGTGAAGTGAATAAAACATCTTACTATATGAATTTTGAAGAGAACTCTGGACAACTGG
This sequence comes from Steromphala cineraria, assembly GCA_916613615.1. Taxonomy (NCBI): domain Eukaryota; kingdom Metazoa; phylum Mollusca; class Gastropoda; order Trochida; family Trochidae; genus Steromphala; species Steromphala cineraria. The sequence continues at coordinate 50,690,168 of OU744722.1, read as the reverse complement.
CGGAAACATACCTGGATTTATTTAGACATACAGGGGGTGTGAATAGAAACAGCGTACATAGCATAACACCTGCTGAATTTAAGGCTGGTTATACTTTATTTGTGTGCGATCTAACACCTGATCTCGGTGCTGATGAATCACATGTGTATAGAAAAAGCAAAGGGAAAGTAGGATTAGAATTGAAATTTAGCGAACCCACAGACGTGGCGGTCACTTTAATATGTTATCAAGAAATGGATAGCGTAATTCATATTGACCAGTTTAGAAATGTTAGCATGACGTGAATACAGTTTTAAAGCAGGAACAATGCTGTACGGTAGAGATTTAGAATACTTTGCAAATAAGGATTCGATACTACGTCGGCATTATGGTGGTACTGCTAGTAGAGATACATTAGTGTCGACCCACTTAAAGAGTAGTAAACCGTTTCCCCGTATATATGTATGCAATACAGACAAATTACATCAGCCTGGTTCGCATTGGTTTGCTGTCGTAGTTTTAGAACGTGGATATGTAGAAGTATTTGATTCCTACGCTATTAATCCAGCATTGTACTGGTCTGACATCAGGGTTTTCATAAGACGATTCGGGAATGTGAAATATGTTCGTAATAGACAGAGGCTACAAGGCTTATTCAGTACCACGTGCGGCATGTATTGTCTTTATTATGCTTATCATAGGGTGCGGGGTATTGAAATGAAGAAAATATTGAAACACTTTACTAGTAAATACAACGTGAATGATAGACTTGTGACATCGTGGTATAATAGGTGGTCAAAAGTTCAGCGAAAGTGAAGGTCGGCAGAATTCCATAATATTTTGCGCATCGCTGCTCTTTACCACGGCGTGCGTGAGCTCTAGAGAGAGAGAGACATGATCGAGTACAAGTGTACCCTGTGCTTCGCGGAAAGGATATAAAAAGGTGTGACGGACTGTACCCAGTGCGTCATTCGCGATATCGCTATGGCTTACGGTGGACGTGTGTACAAGGACTGTTGCGGCTATGACCTGCAACACGACGCCGCAGTTGACAGCAGAGATCCCTTGCTGGGTGTTAAAGTCGCGCTGCCGCGATATAGAAATGCATGCACGCGCAATGACACTTTTAAAAACTGGCCCCGTCAGATGATTCAGAAATCTCACGACCTTGCCGTGAAAGGATTCATATATACCGGCCAACACGATAAAGTGGAATGTTTTTGCTGCGGTATATGTCTGAGTGACTGGCTATCGGATGATGACATTGCCGTGGAACATAAACGCTTGTCCCCGGAATGCGCATTTGTAAAAATGACTTCACTACTGGACGATTATATGTGATTACCACCTGTTTGAAAAAAATAACAAAAATGAATTACTGTCCATTCAATAAAGTATAATATTGTGCTGTAATCTTTCTTTTTCAATAGTTTATAGAAATAAATTCGAGTTGAGCGAAAATTCATGATGTCTGTTGTTTTTTTTTCAGTTTTATGTATGCCGTTAATTCTCAATGATAGCGTGAGGAAAAAAGTTCAGGATAGACAAATCATATTGATAATTTTTTAAGCATAAAATCACTACCAAGTGAAATAGATTTGATGTCTTTTCTGAAATATGGTTTGTCTGTCGCGCGCACACACACACATAGATTTCTTTGTATAGAGTAAGTTTATACATCTGGTCTCGTCTAGAATATTTCATGTCATTTAAATGGCACGTATTTACTCGATGAATAATCTAGTATTGGAAAAACAGCATTTTTTGTTCCTTCAAGTTAATGTATACACGCGTTAAAAAAGAAAGGATACATTATGGTTTATCTGCCGTTTGTAAAGAGTAAGTTTTTAAAATCAGATCTCGTTTAGAATGTTTCATCACATTTAAATGACATGAATTTCCCCGATGTATAATAAAGTTTTGAATAAAAAATAAAAAAAATTTTTTCCCTTAATGTAAATTTTACATTTATACTCACGTTGAAAATAAAAGGTACATTAGTCGTGGCGGTAATTATAGACACTGTTGAAGAGCATTAAACACAGATATGATCAGTAGACCATATAATTGACGTGTAATAAAAGAGAAATCGCAGGGGTCAATCGGCGGTCAACCAGTGGTCAGGGTTTCACGGGACTGTCCACCGGCGAACAATAGGATTACGTAATATTACGTAATTCTTTTGTTTGATATACCGTTATTGTTAAACTACTGAATGTTCAATATCAAACTACTTCATCATTATCACATGCTATTAATGTTCATACAACGAGAAGAATAAAATGATTGATTGATGATATTCTGATATTTCTATGCACTGTGTCATATTGATGATGTAGATATTGTTTGACTTACAACCGACAATTCATGATATCAGTAAATTAACAAGCGGAGATTGTTTATCAAACTCCTTCGTGAAGTTATAGGATCAACGATATAAGAGGTTACTTTAAACGGAAATCATTTATTATTCATTCAACGATGAAACATTCTCAAACGTCAAAAAAATTAAGACTTATCAATTTCTAATAATATTTCCAAAATTCCATTTATTTTAAATACATTGTCTTACAATTGGAACCATTAATTTTCATTTTCCTGACATTACCTTATACTCCGCCTAAAATGTGCTACTTCCCCTTTTAGAAAACAAGTCTACAAAGTCTGTAGTACTTAAATATTCTTTGAAAATATTTAGTTATTTTTAATTTCGAGTATAAGATGCAAGATATTTGTAAACAGTAAATAATGAGATACAATGCGGTACTTATATATTTTCTATATTTAACAAAACATGCATTTATATCAGATAAAAAGACTGAAGTAAGAATTTCGATTGAAATGCAACATCACTTTTCCAGAAAGCTAGACTTGCTTTTTAATTAACCTTTTCCTTATTAAACAGTATCTAATTGTATTCGTATGTTACAGTCCTCATTTAAAGTCGTCAAGATGATTTTCAATTGATGTACATTGAATCATTACACTAACTCCTCCCCCATATGTTTTGAATAAGTGTCAATGAAACTAATGAATAATTTGTGACCTGTGCAATCATTGATTGAATCAGGTCCTCAGTCAGATAGAAGCATCGTGATCGGAATGCTTACTTTCAATTTGCAACAGTTAAGTATGGTGGCTAGACTAACATTTCGTCTCTTTTTTTCAATAATGACAATATCTTTAAACAATTCATGTATTGTAACAAACTGGAGCCCAGCAAGAGCTGAGTGATCTAGACTTGCTATACATTTCTAGGATGGGTTGGTCGTCTATTGAATATTTTACAATGGTATATGGTAGCTGATTTCTTCCATTCGCATATTCATTATTTCGCACCTCCAATTATAGAGCAAAACAGCGAAACGTAAAATCGAAATGGCGATGCGAATTAGATAGATAGATAACACAAAAAAGTGAAGGTCCGAATAGCAGAAGTCAGTCACCATAGTTCATCGCTTTTACGTTTGTATTGATTAAATAAACGTGGTGTTAGACTGAAGTAGTACTGGTAAATCTAACAAAACAACTTCGTAAAACTACTACTTCATTTTGTACTTATCTAGGAAGACTGTAAGTTTTGGAAACGATATTAATACAGAAATGAAGTCACATCAGTTGGGCGAACTGTGCTTCACGGGGAATTATGAAACTTCAGAGAAGTAAATCTTCTGTTTAAACATATTTTATTGACAAAAAAGGCCAAATTGTATCGGGCAAAAGTAAGAACACTTACTGGGCCCTCTCCAATACAAAACTGATAGTATACATATGTTGTTAGGATTAACAATTATACATAGATTAACATTAGTTTTACAATTAATGTTTGTGCAAGTATGTACAGTGCAGTGTTGTAAAGTATAATTGATGCAAATTATGCTACTATTTACATAACAGTAATGCAGTATGACACAGTTATATATAACCAAAAGAGGCAAAAAGTGATGCAGTTATTATCAAATATATATGATAATCGTAGAATGGGCATAGCAAAGGCAAAAATAAAATTGACTGACAAGTAGATATTACTTGAAAATGAAGATTATGGGAATCTTTTAGTTTTACTGATATAACGTTGTACATATTTGAAATGGAGAGTATTATTCTCGACGTTTAACTTAAGATTGTCTATAAATCGTCATCAACTATTTCCTAATGATAATAACTACAATGAGGAATATGTGTCTTAAAACACGTCTTATAGTAGTTATAACAATGTTTAAGTGAACAAATAATCAATATGTATAACAATTTGCGGATATGCGGAAGACAAGAGTAATTCTATGGATGAACAACATCTTTATTGGACAGTAGGTACTGTCCAATAAAGAAGTTGTTCAACCATAGAATTACTCATGCTACTGTCCATTAAAGAAGTTGTTCGTCCATAGAATTACTCCGCTTCCTTATACCATTAACTTCTAGAACGCCATTTAAACAGCTAATTTGATATACACCAATATGGTTATGTCAATATGGATTTTCTGATTTTCTTGAGATATACCATGTATCTCCGCAGAAGCATTGACGTCTGCTTTTTTCACGCAAGTTAGCATTCTTTTGTAAAATTTACGAAACCTTTGTTAAAGGAAATAAGAGTCTAGGATATGACGCTCTTTTTTCCTAAATGCAATATCCTTTCGCGTTCTCTGCAAATGATAATACATCAATAGCAGTTTCAAAGACATAAAGATTAATTAAGAGCACCAATGAACTTCAGTCCTTTTAAGTTTTTAATCAGATCTACACTACAACAGTGTTAAAAACAACTCTTGTTTGATGTAAATGTCGGTATCACTCAAATTATTTATGAATTGAAAAATAGCTAAACATCTCGGAGCATGGTTAGATAAAACTAAGCCAACACTTTTCACCAGCACAAGAACTGAATTGTTATTAATATTGTAACTTAAGTTTTCAAACGTTCACGACAAATAAATTATTACTTTTCAGTATGCAGGCCATGAATTGTGTACCCACATAATTGAAATTTGAAAATAATTAACAGTCTGTAAACTAACTAAACTGACCAAACACTGTTAAAACTATACATTCCTTTGACTTAATAGCAGGGCATTAACAGCTGTATATTACATTATTCATATACAAAATTGCTTTATCCCCTGCGGAGAACTTGCTTTCGTCAAATAAATACCCTCTCTTGATTGTGTTTTTTTAATTTAAAAGAAACCGAAAATATATATAGTCTGAGGAATTCGTAGCTGGAGACTAGAAAAAGCAATTATCATGAAAAGGTCAGAGTTGTATGCGCACAAGATTATAAGCCAACGTTATTATCAGCAAATTAATCAATTTTGGTAACATGGCTTATTCAAGGTACTATCTCGACATATTTCACCGGTACCTAAACTTACACAAGGGCCATCGTCTATCTAAACTAGTTGAGGTTTCCTGCCAAATAAAACGTTTAACATGTATTTGCACCTCGTGGTCACAGTTCTGTTAATTAATTAATTAATTAATTAAGTTAACTAAACATAATGTTTATTCATCGTGTCAGTGAAGTTAATTTGCAAGTTCAGGAAAATTTGGACTTCAAGTTATATTGAAAAGAGAAATTTAATTTGCTTGGACAGCACTTTAATTTTTTCATGATTTATTTGTACAAAACCTTTCAATTTTGTAAATAGGATGATATTAATTGATTATTTTCTTAAATCTACGGTTAATGTCTGATGTAGTTTACTAAGATTTGCTAAGTGAGAAAAACACAGGACACGTTTTGGTCATTTTCAATTGTCATAAAATAATGACAGAACTTAAAGATGTTATATTTTTGTGTCATATATTTGACAATGCTGCAAGCAAACATATATGCGTTATTAGAAATGACTTCTCAACACACTATATGCCTGATTTTTTTTATTGAACTAAACGCATGATCCCTCTACCGCTGCTAAATACAAGTTTGTTTCATCAACTGTAACTTAAATACCAAGTACGGCATCTAAGAATATTTCAATTTTCCTTCTTCCTAGTAAACTTTAAAATTTCATTTCATATATTCATTGTACAAACCATATATAACGATAAAGATACCACAAAAACATAAAGATATATAATCAACTTTACTATTTTTGTCGAACAACACATATTTTCAAATAAAATATGAGAATCTAATGTTCCATTTTCTTGTCCCAATTTATCTTTTGATTGATGCAAGAATTTTTTAAGGCATAACACAATAAAACACAGATTTTATACTGTAAATAAGAATCTTTAAAGTAGTGATTCAAATGTTATTTCTGTAAAGAACCTAGTTAAGAAATGGTTACAGATTGAAAACTAAAAAAAATGACCATTTAACATAGGAATTTATATATGTGATTTGCACCAAAGCGTGTCTAGCAGATTGATCGATTTGTCCATATGGACATCCTCGAAAATTCATGGATAGTTCAGTTTGTTTCATAGTTGTTTGCATTGCATATACCCATATCAGAATATGACTTTTACTTAAAATAGAACAAGACTGAAGGGTTAGAATAAGTCCCTCCAGTGCTTTGAACATACAATAAAACCGTCTGTCTGATGCAGTAAAATGATGTCAGATTTCGCAGTTTTACTCGTGATCAGGCTGAATGGAATTCCACATCAAGACGAAGTTGTAATTTTCCTAAAGACAACGGACAGGGATAGAATTGATGGCTAGAATGCAATTGAAAATCTGAAAACTATCTATGTCTTGCAAGTGATTAACTATTTGTTCGAGCTGCATAGAATTTGAATTGCAAAATTTAGTCTTCACCTGAGTCTCGAAAACAATAATATGTTGTAAAAAAAATAAAATGCTGCAGGAAACCGAACCGGAAACGCTGTTCAGTTTTCGAGTTTATTTGCTCCAAAATGATTCATCATCCCCCTTATTGATATTTCGAATATTACACTTCTCGAAAATTCACGGATGGTTCAGTCGGTACTTATAATGTTTGCACTGGCAAATTGAAAAATTGAAAAAACATAAATGGATGGATCGATAAGAAAAAAGTCTTTCTATGAAAAAATGAAAACGTTTCTAGTAGAACAAAAACATTGTTTGATCACTTCTTTACAATAAATGGCATACATCAATCATTTCATTGATTGAGATGAAATTCAGTTTCATGGCCGATTCCCTATGTTTGAAGAGTATTGTTCCTCATTATCTGAAGTTTTCTTAGAAAAGAGCAGCACCTCTAATGGGTTTGAATCACTTTCGATGATGAATATTTAAAAAACAGAACAAATTGTTTAGAATGTTTTCTACAGTTGACAGGATGGAGGAGAGTTTCAAATTTGAGATGGATTCTAATCATCATTGTAATTATTTACAGTAGTGCTGCTTAAGAAACTATGTAAAAAATAATGTTATATGAATTAAGATTTCAAGAACAGTACCTACCGACAAAATTAGGAAGATATCATATGTTTGTTCAAAACATGAATGAGCTTTTATTTGTTTAGTTACTGAAATAAGATAAGTTGGAGTTAAAAAACTAATTAAATTTTCTTTGTTTTTTTTTCAAGGCTATATTTCCCATAATAGTTTTAACAATATCTAATCATATATTTCTTGTGTAAACTGGTATAAACGTAATGGCATCAAGTACCTTCTGAAGTTTAAGCATATTAACATGACGTAATGGCAGTTGCAAAACATGAAGGATAAATTTTCTATAAATCATCCTAAATTATTTCTAATTTAATGAATTAAGTAAATATGCGATAAATGTTTAGTTTAAATACACCGTCTTTCAATTTGAACCATTTACTTTCATTTTTCTGACATCACCTTATATTCCCTGTAATAACGCTACTTCCCCTTTGGATATCAAGAGTTTTTAGAGCAATGCAATTGTGCTATTCAGAGAAATAATGAATAAAATGGTCGCACTAAGGATTCAGAGAAATAATGAATAAAATGGTCCCACTAAGGACTAAATTTTTTTCATTAATATATCTCATTTCATCATTGACAACCATTCTTTAATGTGACTTTTAGTTTATAATTTGGTATAAAGTAGTTGTCTATACTATGTATCATACACGTTGTGGACCATGATAGCAGCATAAGCAGGAAAATCCTGTTGGCCTAGAACTTTCCAACCTATAATGTAATGTAAATGAAACGTGAATGCTATTGTATATTCAGTTTTGTGACCGAGGAAGTCAGTGCGTGGTGTCTGGGGTCTCTGTTAATGCAACTAAAATTTTGGATTACCTTTAATATTAATAAACTCACTGAGAACTTTTCGAATTAGAATGATGAAGAAAGATAAAACAATTTCCTCACGTCTAGGATCCAGCACCCTTCAAAAATACAAGGAATAAGTTGGATTGATTTACTCGTTAGTTTTAGTTAATAAGATCAAATATGAAAAGTACTTAGATGTATTATACATAACGAACAGTCATGTCGCTGGCGAACAGTGTAAAGATCATTTGAGAGATGGTAATTTTATAAGTGTAATTTATTCATTGTAATTTAGCGTAGTTTTATAGCGAATTTAGCAACGTGTATAATTTAGCAAATTATTGAGTATTAAATTACGAAATTTTAATTAACCATGTTTTTCTCGGTGACATTTTCAATTTGCTTCAAGTTATTGAAGTGTTCAGTAGTTTATTTCGAGTCTTTGGTGTGCTCTTTTCGTCATAACATATTACACACCTAGTGAACATTTCAGACAAGGTAACATCACTCCATCCATAATGCCAATTACAGGAACCATTTGTATCCTTGATTGAAACGTAAAATTCCCAGAGGGTTTGTTACCTGATGCTCGTCAAATCAATCTGCAGTTCAGCAAATCGTCCAGACAGCTCCCAAAACCAGGAGGGAGAATAAACCAATATCGTCATGGGAAAAGATAGTTGATGATCCACAGTTATTGTAATCCATTATAAAATGATAAGAGGGGTTCGTAATAGTTTGTCGGTCTTGTTTGTTTTAAGACAATCACACATTAATTCAATTTTCACAAATATTTTCAACAAATACCTTTGTTAATTTCCCCATCTCCCTTTAAAAGTTTGTACTGCTGTATGCACTACTGTATACCACTTAGTTATTAGATTTCAGTCGACAAAATATAATGACATTATTAGTAGCATAATACTAACTGACAGGATTTAATGACATCATAAGTAGCATAGTACAATATACATACGCAAATGTGCATCATCCCATCTCAAGAAGTTGCTTTCGTCTTTGTTTTTAATTAAAAAAGGAATTGAAAATATCTAGTCTAGGGACTTCTTTGCTGGAGAATAATTTTAAAGAAAAGGTCATCCTGTTCAAAACAAGCTTTTTTTAACAAAGTTTTTATTATCAGGAAATATATTGGTTTGGTTAATGAGGATTGTTTTCTCTGTTAATGAACCTATGACGGGTGAACTGTTTACTATCTAGACAAATAATGATTACTTATCTCATAAAAAGTGTTCTATTTGTACCTATTTGCATCAACACATATTGAAGCACTTTTGGGAAGTAAAGAAGTATTAGGTACAATATTTCGCAATAATTAAAGTTAGATACATGTGTGCAAATCATATCAATAATTTACACGCTTGGTTTGATAATGTAACCTTATCGTCTGGGTCTATTTGCTGAAACACAAATTGATAGATGGGAGACAACATTTGTTAGAATATTCAAATTAGGATTGTGATTACATTGACAAAGAGCCGAGAGGATCAAACATTCCAACAGTAATAATAATCAGTGATTATATTGATTTCGTATATACACGAAAAAAAAACCAAGACATTAATACAGAGAAAACCTGAAATATAATTTATAAGAAATAAGAATCTTATCGACAGTGGTAATATAATTTTAAAACGTCAAATCAATCCAATCTTTATATTCCATAGCGTTGAATTTTTTTTGCAGCACGTGAATCATATTTTCTATGGGACACGATAACTAATCAAACTTCATGTTTGAGAAAATGTGTATGATTGATGATAAACACTATTTGGTTTGCCATTATCTTTCTCATAAACGATTCTAAATACCATTTATCAACTATTTTTTATAAATATTAAATTTCATAAATATCACAGATGGTGCACTCGCCTGAAATGCATGTAGTGTTTGCACAGAAAAAAAAAAGATATAAAAACGCAATTTAGTAGGATCGTTAAGAAAAATAGATTCTTCAAAGAGATGCAATTATGCAAGCTGGCAAAAAAAGACAAATCGAAGAAATCTAGTTCATGGCTGATTCCTACTGGTTTAAGAATTTTCACAGCAATATTTTCCATGCTTTTTTCAGAATAACAGAAGCAATTCAAATAGTTTCAAATAAGTTGCGATGTTTTATCTCACATAGAAAAGATTGGCCAGAATGATTTATACATTTGACGAATTGAAGAAGTGATTGTATTCTATAATGAAATGTTTATTTGAAATGCTTAGAAATATTAATTTTCATCTTAGAATAAAAGTAGTAGTTCTGCTTAACAAAAAAAAATCATGACCATGTGTTAACATTTTCGAAAGAATCTGGCTAATTCTGATCTCAAAAACTGAGGGTCATTACTACTGATGTTTCTCAAAATATTAAGTGTGATGCTCTCATATGTTTATCTATTTTGGAAGGGACTTATATTTTGTTTGTTAGAGATTTCTTTAAAACATGTTTAGTATACTATAAGATTTTATGTAATTTGAGTGGTAAATTTTATGTAATTGAGTGGTAACTTATCAATTAATGAGCTCAAACCATCAGGACGTTGCTAATAGCACGACAGTCACTGATACTTATGTGATAATACAAAGAAAGAAAAGATACAAGAAATGGTAAAGATGTTAAACAGTATTTAACTTTTCACATATTCAACATTTGAGCTAATTGCTCCAAAGATCGTATCATGTTCAATATCCATTGGGCATTCAAGACATGGTAAACTATTCCTCCATTTAATCAAATCATGAGAAAAGTAGTTTTTGACCATGATATAAACAAGACAATTCCCAAAGGGGCTTGTCACCTGACTCTCCTCCAATCATTGATAGTTTAACACTTTGTCATAGACACTATCCTGACTAGAGGGGAATACTTTATTTACATTACCCATAGGAACAGGGATACAAAGGTGAACGTTTTGTACCTACACATGTGCATGTTTGTGATTCTCGACGTTGATTGGTCCATTACTGAGAGGTGTAAAGCGACTAGTCGAAAGGACTTTTTTGATATTTCATTATTTTTCGGTGATGGAAAGCAGTTGGTGAACCCCAAAATGAAGATTCAGCTTAAAGAAGGTGTTGATATACGATCATATAACATATGATATATGACATATAATTTATTACACAGTTTAAAAACATTTAAAACGTGATTTGACAATATTTACAATTCCACTGCTATTTACAAGATTTTCCAATATTTACCTTTGTAAATCATTTATATAGCAACGAGACTTTGTGAGTATAATAATAATCAGGGTTTAAGTACAACCTATATGATGATGCCTATCCGCTTGAATATATCAACATAAATTATCAGGTGTTTGGCATTTACACAGCTAGTTAACATAGACAGTGGATGGTGTCTGAGTTCAGCTTCAATTCAATTTACTATTAAATTAATCAACGCTAAATTCATTTGATAATATTTGAATTTGATACTCAAGATGTCTAGGTTCAAGGACCACGAATACAAGTATAATTAACTAGTTTGACTGAATACTTGGTGAAAGGACAAAGACACAGTCATATCATTTTCAGGTTTTGCAGAGAGACGTTAGAAATCAACAGTCATATCGATCATTGTGGACTAAAGATGATAGATATTATTTGATGTGCAAATATATTTTGTACATTTTATCCTTGTTTCTGTTGAAAATGAAAATGAACAAAGAAAATACGGTTATGGGATATTTTTTACACTGCTGGATTGCTTTCCCTGCTTCATTAATAAGAAATGGATGTGATACTTAGTCTGTTTTGAAAGATATTTATCATTAATTGGTCTTCTTTCAAATGATAAAAGTTGTGGGATATAGTTTTCATTCATAGCAACACATATTCCAACCAACCCATGTATATGAATAAAACGTGTTTTTCATAATTCATCTCTTCCATATAATAACACCCCCGAGAAGACAAATGCGCACATACAACATCAAAGGCTTTCAAGAAGTAAACAAATCATTCAATCAAAAATTGTTACTTTAAACGTTAATAATATTAAACAATGCATATGTTCTGTTGCACGGATATTAACATGAAAGTTTTTATACAACCTCCTACATAAAGACACATGTGTATCAAATATGTCGAATTTTATTTAAGTCTTTGTTTGATTGTAGAGTTATTATATTGATCTTAGTTTCAGTAATTACAAGAAATTTATTTACTACCGAAATTACTACCGATCATATCTTTTTTATCTTATAAATTTAAAAGTGTGGACATATTTTCACAAAACAGAGGTTTGCAGTACCTTCTTTATGAAGTGATATCCCTAGTTTTTATATATCCATTTGGCTATCTTTCTTAATTTCGTCATATGAACTGTGATTGGTGAGCAAAGAAAATTATTTTATTACAAAAGCACAATAAGGTTGTTCATCTGAGTATGTGTTTGATTTTATGATAACTCTATCAGTGTATTGAACAAGTTTAAACATCATCAGATCAATAGCTTTTTGAATAGCTGAAATATGGCTGATAGCCCAATAAAGCCCAAGTCACACTCACAAAGAAATTCTTGTTATAGCGACTTTATTCATCATATTGCTCATCAGGTATATCATAACAATATGGTCTATATCTAATCTACACACATGCAAATCTTAATACAAAATTGGAGGATTTATGTATCTCACAGCGTGTAATAGCATTCACACCAGCTCATTTATGGTAATGTAGCATTTTGTGATGACACCATTAACAACCTGGCTAAAATTAATGCTATGCTAAGATGCAATACTCTGTGATCATAATTTTTGTTCATGTAGTTATGAATTTAATGAATAAATGAATTATTAAAGTATCAATTACAATATCAAAGACGTCCAGCTGTGTAATGATCACCAATAAACTTGTCATCGGTTAAAATTTTGAATGATTGATGACAGAACAAATTATTCAAATCCTTAGTATAAAACAAGGCTATTCGTGTAAAAAATATTTATATTAGATGACTAATGCACATATATAAAGCTCCTTCAATGCAGATTGATTGAAACATTTATATTTCATGACTTACATGTGAGTGGTACCTAAAACGAAATGTAAGTTGAAACAATCTAAGTTTCTAAATATGGCTTGCAAAAAGATTTCCTTGAACAAGCAATCTATTTGATGACTACTTTAAAATAGATGGCATATATCGATCATTTAGTCAGTGGAAAGGAAGTTCAGATTCATTGCTGAACATAATTCCCAATGCCATGATGGTTTTTGCGGAAGTATTTTCAAAGATGTTCTAAGAATCTAAAAGCATTTCTAATGGTTCAAAATATTTTCTCTCAATTTCATTCAGAAAGATTGGCCACGATTATATTTACATGTGACAGATTTGAGAAGGGTTTTAAACTTGTTTTCTAGAATAATACATTTACTTGAGACACCAGCAAATTATAACAACTTTCATCTCGAATTATAAGTAGAAGTTCCACTGAACAAACAACATCATGATCATGTGCAAGCATTTCTGAAGAAGACAAAATTGATCAGATCAATTTAGATCTCCAAAACGTTTCTTAAAATCTTCCTGTTTTAACTAATGCAATGTCTTTTATCTTTAAAATTATTTCTTGCATCAGTTTTATTAATAAAGTTTGTCATATATGGCCTTCAACAACTCACGTTGTGGCTCTTTTAATATAAGCTCGGTTCTCTAATTTGTTCATTTTCATGGTCCTTAAATTGTCTCTACATAAATGATTAGGCTATTGACATTTACATAGCTAAGTAACAGACACAGACAGTGCGTGGTGTCTGACTTTCCCTTAAATTCAAATTACATTTGAATTACGTTAATCAACACTGAACTCATTAAATACTATTTGAATTTAATTGGTAGTGAACAGGAATAATTTGATTGTTATGTTGTCTTGGTTCAAGGACGTCAAGAATACAAGTATGATGAACTAGTCTAATTGGTACAGTAACTTGGTGAAAGGACGGTTAGACGTTCATCTTATTTCAAGGTATTGTAGAGAGACGTTTGTAATCAACAACAATATTTCTTAAAGTCTTTTTTCATCAACGAAGTCAAGATAAGCTCTTATTCCGGAAAGGAAATTAAAATGGGAAACTTATTTATTTGAAATATATATTTTAAGTGTTAACATAATCACTATAAAAACTAACAAAGAACATCAAGAACATTTTAATTTTTTTATTTCACTTTAATTAACATGATTGATAAGTCCATTGTTCCTATGCCTTTAAGGCGGAACATATTGATTCTTTCAAGTAATTGGTATGCCCTTAATATCGTATCATGTTGAGCACCCGTTTGACATTCCAGACATGATAAGATCCTTTCGATCATAAACTTCTATCAAGAAAATCAGTTTGTAGCCATGGTTGAAACCCAGAATTCTCTGAGGACTTGTTACCTGACGCTTGTCCAATCAATCTGAAGTGCTCCAGTAGACCAGACAACTACTTAAACTTGTAGGGGGAATAATCCATTTATATCAATCATTGTTTATCAATGATAGTTGATGATCCATATAGAAAACGTTTATAAATATGAATTTATAAGTAACTGTTTTTTGTACATATCCTTTCACCTCTAAACAATTAACGAAGCAAATACAGTTTAAAGATGTTTTCAATGCCTTACAGATAAAATTTGGCTCACTGATTTATGTATATTTTCCTTGAGATATCCTGCTTACAAGCCTACTATGCAGATTTCAGTTATGGAAATCTAGACTTGTGTCATATAAAAAATAATGATAGTGGGGAATGTTTTGTACGAACACCACATTTTACATTCGTAACATAACCCCCAGGCACCCTTTTCTCCTCTCCTCAACTACAATATATTTTCAAGTTTAGTCCTGACCACATTTTTGTTTATACTTAAAACTTTGACAAACTTCATTTACACTTCAGAAAGGAAATACGTTCACACGTGATCAAACACCAGTTACACATGAAAATTTCAAAAGATATTGAGGTATTGATGGAAAGGTCTTCTCTCAATAATTAAAGAATGATGCATATGTTTTTAATAAAGTTTCCTTCTTAAAAGGTGTCCGTTCACCATTTGCTCTCTTTAAATATCAAATGCACTTAATCCCCATGCATTTCTTTTTTTGTTAAAGTGTTGAATGGTGTTTCCCAACATACTTATTCATTGAATCAATTGCACGATGTACATGACAAAGCACATTGACAATTTATATAGAATGAATAATCCATTTTCAATTCACATTTTCGTCTGTCCTATCATACTGATCAGGAATTTCTTTATATGATGTCATTTTGCCCGACGAACAGCTAAAGTAGGCCAAACACATTTATAACCGTACTTTCTCTTATCACTAAACACTTTTTTACATATTTGATTGGCAAACAAACGTAACTGTAATCACCAAAGACGGACGTTGCTGACAATAACAATTAGTTTTAGAAATAATAAGTTTAATTGTGACAGACTTGAAATATGTAACCGGCATTTCGGTACCTCAATTGAGATGATTTTCAGACAGGCAGAAGTCTATTGCGATATGAAAATGATGTGCTGGCCTAAATAAAAATTTCGAAGAAAATCAGGAAGTTCCCATGATCATTTCAGCTGACGAAATGGATCGTTTTTTTCTTTAAAAGATATGGCATGGTAAACTACCCGATTATTTCGACTGAGATAAAAAAAGACATTTTTGTGAGGTATAGAGAATCTCACCCAAGTGTCTTCTGATATCAAATATATCAACACAAGTTGATAAAAGTAACAAATATCTGAGGCTTGCCGAGGATATTTTACTTTTATCAACGAGTGTACATCTTTGAACATTGCATATCACTCAAACTCCTAAACCAGTGATGTCATAGGATTGTGACGTCATCGTGTTTAAGACGCCATAGTATTGCGACGTTGTTGTGTTTATGACGTCATGGCATTGTGACGTCATTTCTGATGATGCAAAACGCTTGTGATATCATGTCCCTGCTGATGACAGGGCATTGTACAAAATCTACTGTCAAAGCAATATCTCCTAGGAGATATCGCTTGATCTTTCACAAGCGATATCTCCTGTGGAACACAGTTTTGGATGATAAATTCTTTAAAAAAAAATTGTGACGATATGATAGATTGCAATATAACTATGGATGTTTTACACTGAGATATATATCTTAACATATTGATGTATATAGCAAAAGGTGCTCAATCATCGACCCAAGCTGTTATAGACGTGTATCTTCGATAATACAAATTCTTGAACTGCTGGATTGAGAAGGACATTCACATGTGTCCTCATCAATGTAAAATGCAGTATCAATAAAAGCTTCGAAAGATAAAAGACCAATTATAAATACAATTGAAAATGATCCAAAGATCATGTTAATGACTGCACAGCACAATTTACTTTTTCAATACTATTTTTAGAAACATTCGGTGTTTTTCTCCATTAAAATCTCTGCTTTTGCTGATGTCTGTCACTTTTACTTCAAATTGATTAAAGGGTTTTAACATTGAACTTCCTGAGATTTAACAATTGACGCAGATATCAAATTGAGGACGTAGGTTTGATTTTGTGAAGGATAGTTGACAGTGTTGACATAAAACCTCTCTTTTTAACGTTTAGAAGTGATAAAAACAGGATTTGATTTAATTTAACAAAAAAATAGATGAAGATTAGAATATATGTCAGCTCTTCGAATCTCACTACAAGCGGCGTCATGCTTGTCAACAGACGATAGTATTCAATAATTCATAACATACGATGTTACGACACAAATTCAGGTGAGGCGAGGTGAGTATCTACTTATAAAAACAGCTGCTAGTATTTATGCAGGGAGAAAACAAGCAACACTATTGTGGTTATGCAGTCCGGTGAAGCCTGGCTGGAAGAAACCTACCATTACTGGTACTGCGCTGACATTCTTTTTAGAATTGTATTCTAACCTTACTGTGTGTAGTACAATTCTCTACTGCAGACATAGCTGCCGAGCCATGGACTTTTTTATCCAAAGCCCAACATCCTAACCACTGTGAGCATCGACTAGAAGGATTGAACAATTGCACTCCATCCTTGAGTGATTTAAAGTTTTTCGTGTTGTCAGCTATAATTTATCTAATTAAAAACCTGTGTATTGCCATCCAACTAAGAGAAGGGTAAATAAGGATAAGAGAAAGGACGGAAAGAAAGGCATAGTAAGAGATCGAAAGTAGATTTTAGGAGGACTCAAATTTGGTCTGGCTTCTACCTGTCCAAATTTGTTGACACTACCAGGAGCATTAAAACGATCATGAATGACATTTTGTTAGATAGTTTTCAAAAGATATTGGTCAAATAACTATATAACATATATATTAGGCCAAAACAGTAATGATACATCGTTTCTCAATGAAACTACAGCTAAGTAAACATGCGTAACAAGGCGTCTGCTTTTCACCGTCCAGCGACAAAACAGAACGAGACAGAGAGGCCACGAGAAGGGGGATACCGGATATGACGTGGCTGAAGGGACTGTGCTCGTCTGCTTATATGGACAATGATAGACGAAATCACGCTATTAACAGTATGTCATACTATCGTGTCATTCTCAACTGACCTAGACGATCTTCTGATGAAGTCTCCGTTGACAAGTTTTCATCTTTGACAAGTTACCATCGGATTGATCGTTTTGCGCCAAATTGACCCGTTTTGTTAGGTCAAAGAGAGCTATGTGACAACCTACAACGAACGCATGAGTTCTGGTCACTACACTGAAGATTGCCTCGAGCTCGCATTGTCACCGAATGAACAATTGGGCATTCAAAGAAAAATAAAAAAATTATTTTTAGTAAAATATAAAGCAAACATTTTTTGGGTTGATTTATGGCAATAATCTATGTTAACAATGCTTACATTTAGCTTTGAGGTTTGTGTAAAAATGTTGAATAACATTGACATTGGTCTTCACGTGTAATATATTTTCTTTAGATCAGTTATTCACTTATTAGACAATTACTTTCACGCACAAATGTTGCTGTCTGCCCTATTTCCTGTCAACTTCCTTATTAGGAGCTATTACACGATGACTATAGTAGGTAGGTTGTTACGTATTACCACATTAGACATAATGCACACCTGGCTATTTTATGACTTCGGCTAATTAGGTATCATCAAATAGCTATTGTATACCCTAGCATACTTTTTTTCTCCCAATTGGTAAATGATAACCTGTTAAAGTTAACAATACTGTTTTTGCTCTTTCTAATTAAGTCTTTTAGGACAGGTACCAGGTATTGTTGTAAAAATTCTTCTCTCTATGTATAAGAGGCAGTGACGCTTCAGTGTGTTTTATTCTGTTTCCCGGGCCTAATTAGGCAGTGTATTTATTAAGTCTAAATTAAGCCGTTACTAGGTCGATTTAAGAAATTTAGAGTCAAGTCAATATCAAATTGCTATCCCTTTTTCACAAATCCAGAAAGTTGTCTAATAGCATTTAAGTCCATCTTTAAGGTCCAGCTGGCATAGCTTCAAGGTACACAATATGCCCTCCACGATAAGGGCATTGAGTCAGTGGTCGAAAACGGAACCGAAATCAGTTTTGTCACAAAGATTACTTGATCAATTATAACAAAATAAGTTGATAAAGCTCCAGCTGTGGAACTATACAGGCAGAAAGTAACACATCGATGACGTTTAAATATTACCACTTCAGATAATTCCTTCAGGACAAATTTGTATCAGACAACAATGTTTTTATACATAACACTGCCAACACTAAAAACTTGAGACACACTTGACAACACTCTCAGAGCAGAGAGGCTATCAACCATATCAAATGCTTATCTAATTTTATACGAGCCACAAAGCAAGAACTTGTTATATAAACTAGATATTACTAAATCAGGTGGGGAAAAAATTGATTTTCCTTTGAAGTGGTGTCATGTTTCTTGAACACTGCTGACGCACAAAAATAAAATGTAATTATGTGCAATATCCACTTGACAATTTATCCATAACTGTTTAAAATACAATTTAAAAGCCAAATGGAAAAAGGGAATTCCTGGTTGAGATAATGTAGATATTTTAGTGGATGTGTAAAAAAAATATTTGTCAAAGCGGAGTGATTTCGAATATTGCGGCGGAAATATATCAAATACAAACACCTTTTTATTTTACTCTTTGGAGAGTTAATCAAGGCCGGCGGCAGATGAGAAACAAAATGGTCGGCCAAAGTTATGAAGAAAGTTTGTTGAAACAAGGGTAGCATGTCAATGAACTTTGTGATAAACCCTGTGCCAAAGCCAACATCTAATCAAAAGTTCTAAAGTTCCATGTACATCTATTCAATGTCTTCCTTTCAACAATTCCGTATTCAATACAGAAGTCTTCATGTTTGTTGATAAGCACAAATCTAAAATACTACTGAATTCAAATCTCAGTTATGAATGGTATACTGTTCTCACAAACTGTTTGTCTTGTCTAAAAAGAAGGGGCGAGATAAATTTAAAATCCATTCAAATTGTTGCAGATTAGATTCCTAAATCAGTGTGCATCAGCCAGTAAATGGCATTTCCAATAACCAGTCAATAAAAGGGTCACTAAATGCCATTTGTATGAAATAAATCTTAAAAAAGCGTTTGGTCCAATTATTAACGATTCATTTTAGTCAATTATTATGCATTGCATGCTACGCAATTTTATGAAGAGATATCCCGTTACTAAATGGCCCTATTTGCTAAATTTTTCATCTTCTTCTCCAGAAGCATTATATGCCTAGAAAGCTGAAACTTTCTGTACAGACTCCTTGGCGAGTGAGGAATTTGAATTTTAGATTTGGTTACCCTGTTGCCCCTAATAAAGGCAAAAGGAACGTCCTTAAAATCTATTTTCATCTTCTCCTCCTGAAGTATAAGGCCTAGAAAACTGAAACTTGTCGCCTATATACTTTATTTTATGATTGGTGACCCTGTGGCCCCTACAATGAGGTAATCACATTGGCCACACTCTACAGCATAATTGATAATGAAGCCTGATGAGCTACAGAGCCAATGGCTCTATTTTTATTTTTACCCGTTTCCATGGAAACGCAACATACAATGTAGGATTTCGTTTCCCGAGCACAACTAGAAAAACAACATGATCACTGTTCAATATTCTACAACTAGTATCCTTAACTACCTTTTCCCTTTGGCGGGGGATATAGCTGACTGTGTCTGCTTGTTGTAATTGGTAACCACTGTAGAGATTTGATGTTGATAGTTCATGTCAAATGTTAAATGTTCAGAAAGTCAAACATCGACCCGATGTATTCATAGAAGAAAATATTAAGTAACAAATGACAACTGCTTCCAGTCATTTTTGTGTAAATATCCCTTATATTTTAGGGTCGAGAAACGGATGAACATAGCGTAACTAAACGTGGTTTGTTTTATTAAGGACGACCGCTTTTGAAATTAAAATGAATGTATTAATGATTGTGAGTTTTTTGTCTGTCCTTTAAACAAAAAACTATTTTAGACGTGTTTGCTTTTCGAAAATGGTCATAGCAAACTTTTTATGCCGTAAAACCATAGATATCCAATGATGTTTTTTAAGTATTTTGTTTATCAACAATACTTTCAGATCGGCAGATTTATAAACTAAACCAATGGAAATATCGCGGTGGTATGAATATTATCTCTCAATCTGCACACAGCCAGACCTACCATTGCATAACTGATATAAAATCATCTGTCATCCCACAGACATCATTAATGTCACCACGTCACAATTATCTTCTTCTACAGTCGTTAATCATGCTCTCTGGTAACATACCCTATATTAAGATACATATGACTCAATACTAATAGGAGAGATGCGGAAATGGACTTAATTGTCAGTGAAAGCCATCAAATATATATCTATCTATATAGCTATTATTGTTAAACTTAATTATTCCTATCGAAATCGCAGAGCTTGTAAAGGAATGCCTCTTTTGTTTTGGATAAAAGAAAGATGTTGAAACCAAAGAGAAGATGCATATGAAATGGATATGAAATAACAATGACTTGATTCAGAAACAAATCTTCGTTTTTTTCCCCGAATTGTGATGACGTGGAATTTAACGATATAATTAGTTTTTTTAAGACATATTATTCAACAAAATTATACCAATTTTACCTATTTCTTAAAACCTCAATATTTGGACCAAATCTCCTTCACGACTCTCATGTTTCCGCTGATTTTCACAGTATGTTAATCTCCTGATTGGAACTGACATTTAGACTTTGACATTAAGACATTTAAAAACTGTTCTCATTATATTTCCCTCTGTTTAAAAAATCGGTAATACTTAAATCTGTTACTCAGTTGATATTATGTCCATTAGGGCGTAATCGGCAACTTTAAGGTATATTACATCGTAGATGCATAAGGTAAAAAAAGGAAACAATATGATAATCCTTCATCACCATCTTCCGCGTATATTTTTCAGTACTTACAGGTTATTCTTTTCACAATCATACTTACATTATTTTTGGCAGACCTTACCCACAACTTGCATCCGCTTGAAAAATATATTTGACCAGACATCGTCACAATAAAACCTGCATGGAAAAGAAATCTTCTGTATCTGGCTTTTTAACATTGTAAGATATTCCTAACATCTTCTAATAGTTAGATTTATAACTTATTTTTTATTGTCAATTGACCTTTTCATAGGAAATAAACCCATGTCGCGTAATAAAAAAGTTTGATAACAGTTTTATTATCCATTCAGAAATGCTCTCCTATCTGGCTATTTATAGAAATTAGTAATATTGGTAAAACCGAACTCTATTGTTAAAAGATGTATATAATTATGTTGTGTAATAGTTCAATTTTCCCCCTCCATTAATATTGAAGATGACAATTACATTGAAAAGGTAGTATCATCAATGTGCTATGAGCTGCAATACTCACACCGTTTCATTAGTGTCAACCCTTATAATTTAATGGTTTAAACATATTCATGTTTATTGTACATGAAATAGGACACGCAAAAAAAAAACCAAAGGCTTAACCAAATGTGTGTCATCATCACAATACAAGAATATTTTTTTAATAACATAATATTCATAAGATCTTTCCGTACATCAGTTACATTATTAAAATAATGAACGGTTACATCACTCACTTCAGCAACAATAATAATAACCTAATCTAGCTAAACTTGGAGTTTGATGCTAAAATCTCCATTGTTTGTAAAGACAATTATCTATTAAAGCAAGGTAACACTCGATAAGTGATTAAAATGGACCCTAGGTATATTATCAAACCTGCTGTCAGATAACCAAATTCCCAGAATGGTCCCAGTGCCAAACTCGCTATTAAATTCAAATTGTCTTCGCTTAAAGGCACAGATCACAAACGACGTTATATCTTGACCTTTGCTATAAACATCTGTGCCAATACTTTATAGCGGGTTGCCCTCTGGAGATCTTGCATCTGCTTTCGAAATTCACCACTGAATACGGTGTGATGATGCATGAAAATTAGCTACATTTATCATTGTTGCCGACTGTGGATAGAAGGACATTGTTACATTATATCCCATTCGGATAAAAGGACTATGTTACATTATATGCACTTCCAGTCTGATATCGTTGCTTCTGTTACAATACACTAACAATTTTAAATATCAAACACACAACTGATGGCATTGAATGAATTAAAACTCATGAACCTGTTGACCGAGTTATTGTTGTAAATGGTTTATTTCTTTAGATGAAAATCAAACAAAATAGTTTACTGATACGGATCACGCTATGGTAAGTCATAGAATAACATTATTGTGTAAGGGATAATCTGCTTAATTTTCTGAGGCGCAGCGAGAATGTGATCTCCGCAAATATTTCATTGTATAATTAATTCTTTCAAAGCTTAATATGATGAAAATATTACTTGGGATGAATATGAGAATCTTTGAGTTTGGGTCATATCATAACTGTAATAAATGCTTAAGTACTACCATTTCCAATTTATTTCCATCAATTAACCATTCATATATATCAACATATTTCTTCGAGGTTTGATCCTGCGTTCATCAAACATGATGGACAATCTTTCGTGAAAGTAAATATGTCAATGACAAGAGCCTTTGAAAGTTTGTAAAACAAAGCATGTAGAAACCAACACAACTCCATAGGCGCCATAGAGAATTTTATATAAAACGTTATATTAAAAGTTCTGTGTGTTCAGTATTGTAACCAGTCACTGATCTGAATCTACTATTCAAATGAATATGATTCAATGTATCTATGGAAAAGTTTCGACAAGTCCCATGAGTATAGTGTAATGGTTGGGCGTTTATGTTCAATCTGATATAATAGATATCGACGTGATCGAATTACTTTGACTTGTTGGTGACAGGGTTTTTATGTGCATATGTTTTTGAATGAAGAATTAAAGCCGTGAAGAAAAGTAGTTTCTTTGCACATGAAATACAAAACATCATGCATACATAATTGAAAATATCAGTATAGTGAAATGATTAAAACTGATGATGCTTAAATACCAACATAAAAAGATAAATTTAATACAGCAGTGGGAAGAATATTTTTTGTTTTAAAACAGAAAATCTGAGTGACTATCGACTCTACGTTAGGTCACATCTAAAGTTAGATCATCAGAACAAATCATACTCGTGAGTATAAATGCAATCCTGATACAGCTATGTAGAATTTACATAGATTTTCAATTAAATCATTGCTTTTTTTTGGAAAAGAGTGAAAGTTTTCAAAATAGTTTAATTTAATAAATTTCCTTAGATTTCTGCATTCAAGTGTTATTTGCAATGAATATTTCATTACATTTCATGTCGCTACGTTTGTTCCCTGTCGTCACGAAACTTAATACCTCTCTTTAAACTCATTTATTATGCCACTTTTTTAATGAATATTTTTGACCGAAGGAGAGGAAGACATGGGGAGACAAACAAGTTTTATCCATTATGTATATTCCAACGAGATGATATAATGAGTGATACGTTGTATGTCCATTTCGAATATATACTGACATTTATTACAAAGATTATGTAAAAGTATGATAAATAAATGCATCTTCGGACCAACTTGCAGAAATTACATCTTGACTTTTCATTACACAAACACTTTCAAAAAGGCATACGGATGAGGAAGGCAGACAGACAGAATATTAAGTCAGTAATCAATTTCCCAGGTCATAATGCAAATGATTCGAAAATGAAATAGTTAAGTTAAATCAGGTACACGCTGGTAATCTATTTCACGTAAATATCATTCTCTATAATTTGTATTTCTAACATTTCTAATATGTAAGTCGGTATATTCAAATTTACATTTTCCCAAACACATCATTACACCATCTAAACAACACATAACAACTCCTGTCATAATTTTAAGAATTCATACCAAATAATCTAGATGCGAGAATTTTACATGAATTCAAAATATAAAAATACATATCATAATCTAATGTTCTACATATCTTCAAATCAGCTCAGGTTTCAATAAAGGTATTGATAAGTTATAAAAAGACTAACTTTCTGAGAATGTTACAGTATCTGCCATTTCAGGTTAAGATCATACTTACAAACTGATTCTCATGTTAGAAATTAAAAATTAAAAATGGCTACTGAGTAGTCAATATGAAATGTTCCTAAAACAAACCATATCAACGAGCAATAATTATTGACTGTTCGTCATCAATATATATCAAATAGATCTAATTCATCTTTATTAATAAATAAGACGCTGATCAAAATATTCAACAAATTTGATTAGGTGTTCACATTACAACAACTATAAGTCCTCACGAATTCTAGTATGAATAATGAATATAATGTACAGGTTAATAAATAATGTTAATTTTACAGAAAACAGACGGATTTGACTTTAAGAAGTTTGGTTAATTTTAATTACGATGGTGATTTTCAGTCTAACAGACTGAAATTGATATTCCATTAGACAATGAGCCCGTTGACAGTTATGTTCATTATCTAAAACAGTGGCAGATTAGCATGATGATATATAACTCTTGTGTTGTCAAATTATGAAGAGAAGTAGTGCTCATTAAATGATATAATGTACACATTTTACCCATCAATCTAGCCTTCTATACCATTTTTTCTGTGGTCTGAACAGCCTTACAATTAAAAGTATCATACTTTGATGTTGGAAATTGTGAGTACTTCTAATGTGCCCTTTATATTGATTCGTAGTCACATACTATTTACGATAGGATTTTGTTTGTACACTTTTTAAAAAGTTGATATCGTTTATTTTACATCTGAGTGTATTTGAAAATAACATATATGAACTACATATATGACTTTTATGTAATTAGGTAAAGGATGATCAATTATTTCTGCTCACAAATGAACATGATGTTAATGCTTCGATGTTGTAATGAAATAAATTAAACTCTTATTGATATATTGATCCAATTTATATAGAAAACAATATGACATCTTAGATGTTGTTAAAGCATTGAAACATAAGACATAAACTATGTTGACTTTTGAAATTACCAAAAGGTGTCACAGAACGTGTCAAAAGCCAAGAGCATGGTCATTGAATGATGGGTTTGTCCCTCTAACACATATTAGGAATTTGATTCATAAACCATTTATAAGATATGGGCTGGAGACGTGTGTAACATTCCAATCTTACACTTGATTTCCAAATGCTGAAACTGCATCCAGACAACTTTGACAGCCACTGACGTCCAGGAAGAAAAAGTAAATATCATTTCCTCTCTGAATCATTTGTTTGTGGTTTCTATCTTTACAGTTATACAAAAATGAATGAATGCTTTGGTTGGTGTGTAAATGCCATGACATACATGTACCTCAAGTGCTAATATTAAGCCTTCATCATTGCTGTAGGTGTTTTTAGGTATTTATACATTATTATTTACTTTCAAGAAACTTTTAATATAGTTATAAGAACTTGATTATCATTCTATATTGATACATAAAACACAATATCATAACTGTGTATATTGCAATATATGTTTTCTGAAGATTGTTGGGTGTTGCAGATTTCTCTTTTTTTCCAGAGGAACAGTATAATATATTTCTGTCATCAATATATCTAAAATAAAAATAACCATAGGAAAATCTTATGACTGTAATAAACATTGTGGATGTATGTTTGAAAACAACATTTAAGCAATCTAGAACTTCTAACATCAGTACAAGGGAAATGGACGAAAACCAAGTATTACTTCACATCAAGTAAGGTGTCAGAGTCTAAGATCAGTAAGCCAGTGACAGGCATTTTATGAGATTTGTTTGTCACTTGCCCGCTGCTAAAGGATCCATGCTTTTGATTTTACAGACAATCTTAATCATAATCAATATTAATTGATATTCATCTAGGTTATATTACTTACTTACTTTCTTAATGTTCATTATTTACAAAATGCTACAACTAAAAGAAACAGCATGTCTCGAAGCATCATGCTGATGAGACATCTAATTAGCGCTGATCAGTGAGGGGCCATAACGCAGTGTGTGCTATATTTAGATAGCCATCTTCAGTGAGGAGAGGCGCGTTAAAACGAGGAAGATCTATTATTAAATATCATCTATCTCCCTTTCTATTAATTGTATCATGTTGAAAATTTCACAGTAGGGAAAGTAAAGACAGGGATTTCAAAAAAAGTAAAAGCATTTGATTATTACAAAAAATGTAAAAACTCGAAATTTCTAGAAATTTCTAGAAACGCACTAGAACCGCACTAGAAATTTTCTAGATACGTTCTAGAAAATTTCTAGTGCGTATCTAGAAAATTTCTAGTGCGTATCTAGAAAGTTTCTAGATACGCACTAGAAAGTTTCTAGATACGGGGGATGTTTATTTATTGCTTAACTGTATAATGATAAAAATACGATAAAAACATAAAGTTATAATCAACTTTACAATAACAAAATATATAACAGATATGTCTGTCTGATGCAGTAAAGTGTTGTCAGATTTTGCAGTTGTTACTTGTGATCACGCTGAATGGAATTCCACATCAGAATGAAGTCGTAATTTTCCTAAAGACTACGGACAGGGCTAGTACTGTTTGAAATTCAAAATTGGGGGCTAGAATGGAATTGAAAATATGAAACTATCTATGTCTTGCAAGTGATGAACTATTTGTTTGAGCTGCATTGAATTTGAATTGCGAAATTTAGTCTTTCCCAGAGTCTCATAAACAAATAATATGTTGTAGAATAAATAAAATGCTACAGGAAACGTTGTTCAGTTTTCCAGTTTATTTGCTCCAAAATGATTCATCATCCCTCTTATTGATATTTCGAATATTACACTTCTCGAAAATTCACGGATGGTTCAGTTAGTACCAATAATGTTTGCACTGACAAATTGAAAAATTGAAAAAAGCACAAATGGATGGATCAATAAGAGAAATGTCTTTCTATGAAAATAATGACAACGTTTCTAGTAGAACAAAAACATTGTTTGATCACTACTTTAGGATAAATGGCATACATCAATCATTTTATCGATTGAAATGAAATTCAGTTGCATGGCCGATTCCCTATGTTTGAAGAGTTTTGTTCCTTATTATCTGAAGTTTTCTTAGAAAAGAGCAGCACCTCTAATGGGTTTGAATCACTTTCGATGATGAATCATTAAAAAACAGAACAAATTGTTTAGAATGTTTTCTACAGTTGACAGGTTGGAGGAGAGTTTCCAAACTTGTCCTAAAATGTTCATTTGAGATGGATTTTAATCATAAACATTTTTATTCAACCATTTACAGTAGTCTTGCGTAACAAACAACTGATCACGTGTAAACTTGTAAACATTTTAAGTAAAAAATAATATTATATGAAATGAGATTTCAAGAACGGTCCCTGTATGTTGAAAATATGAATGAACAAGAATTTGTTTGGTTACTGACTTATAAGTTAAAGTTAAAAAAACTAATTATATTTTGTTCGTTATTTTTTCAAGACTATATTTCCCATAATTAGTTGTCACAATATCTAATTATATATTTCTTGTGTAAACTTGTATAACTTAATGTCATCAAAGTACCTTCTGAAGTTCAAGCATATTAACATGACGTATTGGCAGTTGCAAAACATACAGGATACATTTTCTATAAATGATCCTAAATTATTTCTCATTTAATGAATAAAGTATATCAGCGATAAGAGTTTAGTTTAAATACATCGTCTTTCAATTTGAACAATTTACTTTCATTTTTCATCACCTTATCATCTTCACCTTATATTCCCCCTAATAACGTGCTACTGCCCCTTTAAGATATCAAGAGTTTTTAGAGCAATGCAATTGTGCTATTCAGATAATTATTGAAAAAAATGGTCGCACTAAGGATTCAGATAATTAATGAAAAAAGTGGTCCCACTAAGGACTCAATTTATTTTATTAAAATATCTCAGTTTATTATTGACAACCATTCTTTTATGTGACCATTAGTTTATAATTTGATATAAAATAATTGTCTATACTATGTATCATACACGTTGTGAACTATGATAGCAGCAAAAGCTGGGAAAATCCTGTTGATCTAGAACTTTCTAACGCCAAGGTAATGTAAATGAAACGTGAATGCTATTGTATATTCAGTTTTGTGACCGAGGAAGTCAGTGTGTGGTGTCTGGGGTCTCTGTTAATGCAATAAACTTTTTCGATTACCTTTAATAATAATAAACTCATTGAGAACGTTTTGAATTAGAATGATGAAGAAAGATAACACAATTTACTCACGTCGTCTAGGATCAAGCACCCTTCAAACATACAAGGAGTAAGTTGGATTGATTTACTTGTTAGTTTGTGTTAATAAGATCAAATATGAAAAGTACTTAGATGTATTATATAACGAACAGTCATGTCGCTGGCGAACAGTGTAAAGATAATTTGAGAGATGGTAATTTTATTATTGTAATTTATTCATTGTAATTTAACGTAGTTTTATAGCGAATTTAGCAACATGTATAATTTAACAAATCATTGAGTATTAGATTACGAAATATTAATTAACCATGTATTTCTCGGTAACATTTTCATTTTGCTTCAAGTTATTGATGTGTTCAGTAGTTTATTTCGAGTCTTTAGTTTAAACATATTTTTTTCACAAGAAAAGGATTGGGGACAAGTTATCCAACTTAAAATGCCCTCTCCTAGTATGTACAAAAGTGATTTACATAATACATAGTGAATACAGACAGCAGACAGTGAACAAGAGTAAAGTAGAGTAAGAGTATCAGAAAGAAACAAACATTATTGACAAGTAATTGACATCAAAGAAATCTGTTTGTTTCATTAATGTAAGTTTGTACCAACATAAATAAAGTTTTGTTTTGACTTATTGACAGGTCTGCACTTCCCTCAAGCAAAAGTTTAAGATCTATTGTAAGTCCAGTAATGCGCCGTAAAGAAATCATAAGCTTTTCTCTCTGTTTGCTATACAATGTACATTGCAATAAATAATGATATACATTCTCAATATAATAACCACAAGAACAGCTAGCAATTGTTGAAATTCCAACTTTGTACAGATCATAATTCAATGAACTCACAGCATATCTTAATTTTGAATGGATAATATTTAATTTCCTTTTCCCAAATGCATAGTATTGTTGGGCAAAGGCATGTCTGTTACCAAAACCATTTTTAAATGTTGAGACCGTTAGTGATTGTCGATGATTGGTTGGTAGAACATTCCAGGAACTAATTGTTGATGGAAAGTAGGAATTCCTTGAATGATTGAGTCTTGTGTATGGATATGATATATTTTGAGAGTTACGTAAATTATAGTCACATTTAGAGCCGACACTGTTAGGAATTAGATCTGCAAGGTATTGTGGCGCGAATCCATTTTGAATCTTATACATCAATGTTAACTTTCTTTTCCTTCGACGTTCCTGTAATGTTTCCCAACCAGTTTCAAAGTCCAGGAATTTACGTGAAGTATGCCTAGGTAGGCCAGTTACTATTCTTGCAGCTTGCAACTGAATCTGTTCTAACTTGTTTATTAGTTCTTGATTACACCCGTCCCAAACTTCGCTTGCGTATTCAAGATGTGGTCTTATAAACATCATATACATTTTATTAAGTGTTTCTTTACATAACACATATTTCAAAAGTCGCAATGAGGATACCATTTTTAAAACTCGTTTTAAAATATCTTCAATATGGTCCGTCCATTTGCCATTACTTGATAGTGTTACCCCTAAATGTTTATGTGTCTATGTGTCTGTGTATCTGCCATATCATTTATATAAACAATGAATAAAAAGGGACCAAGCACTGAGCCCTGTGGAACACCAGCGTTGAGTAATTTTGGCTTGGATATTGCTCCATTAACAAACACGCTTTGACTGCGATTACTTATGTAACTAGCTAGCCAGCCAAGTAATTGACCTTTCACACCATAATTTTCAAGTTTCAACAATAATCCCTTGTGCCAAACTCTATCAAATGCTTTTGAAACATCACAAAAAAACATACAATATTGTTCTTTTTTGTCTAATGATTCACAAATCTGATGGTAGATTTCAATTAATTGATGTACAGTTGAATGTCCAGGTTGAAACCCTGACTGGTATTTATAAAGAAGTCTGTTCGATTGGAAATGATTGAATAAATGTTTGAAAACAACTCCTTCAAAAAGTTTACCAATGCAACTGATTAGAGATATTGGTCTATAGTTCGAGGCTAGCGTTGGATCACCTTTTTTGAATAGTGGCATAACATTTGCAGTTTTCCACTCAGATGGATATACACATGATTGCAATGACATATTAAATAACAAACATAGAACATGACTTATTGTATGGACAACATGTTTCAACAGTGTATGATTTATTCTATCGGGCCCTGAAGCCTTTTTAACATGCAAACATTTTATAATATCCTCAATTTCTCCAACGGTAACTATAAGACTATCAATAACAGCACCAGTTCTATTTCTGAAGCTTGGTAGACATGTTTTGTGATCCTCAATGGTTGAAATCGATTGGAAATATTCATTCAATCTTTCTGCCTTTTCGTGATCAGAGAAACAAGTTGGATTTTCGTGATCATTGTTTGATTTAAGTGGAGGTATACAGTTACTGGAGCCAGATTGCTTTACTAAATAGCGTAAACGTTTCCAATACAATTTCGAGTCTTTCAATTTAGTATGCTCTTTTCGTCATAACATGTTACACACATAGTGAACATTTCAGACAAGGTAGCATCACTCCATCCGTAAAGCCAATCACCAGAACCATTTGTAGCCTTGATTAAAACCTAAATTCCCAGAGGATTTGTTACCTGATGCTCGTCAAATCAATCTGCAGTTCAGCCAATCTAACAAAACCTTGAGGGAGAATAAACCAATATTGTTATGGGAAAAGATAGTTAATGATCCACAGTTATTGTAATCCATTATAACTTGATTAGACGGGTTCGTAATAGTTTTTCTGTCTTGAAGCAAGTTTGTTTCAAGACAATTACACATTAACTCAATTGTCAGTATGGTTAGTAGGTGTGCTGGGAACAATGATAATTTTCCCCAGAAAAAAAAAAATTTCAATTGGTTGAACTTAAGTAAACACATATTTACACATTTATTAACTAGGTTTGCAAGTAAAGTTACAATTGTTTTCAAAGCATCTGATCTGAACTTCTTAATAACTATTACCCAATCCTATTCAAAAGAGCAATATGACCGATGTCAAATATTTTCAACAAATACCTTTGTTAATTTCCCCATCTCCCTTTAAAAGTTTGTACTACTGTATGTACTACCACATACCCCTTAGTTATTTAAGGAGAGATTTCAGTCGACACAATATAATGACATTATTAGTAGCATAGTACTAACTGACAGGATATAATGACATCATAAGTAGCATAGTACAATGTACATACGCAAATTTGCATCATCCCATGTCAAGAAGTTGCTTTCGTCTTTGTTTTTAATTAAAAAAGGAATTGAAAATATCTAGTCTAGGGACTTCTTTGCTGGAGAATAATTATAAAGAAAAGGTCATGCTGTTTCTTAACAAGCTTTTTTTAACAAAGTTTTTATTAACAGGAAATATATTGGTTTGGTTAGTGAAGATTCTTTCACTATTAATGAACCTATTACGGGTAAACTGTTCACTATCTAGACAAATAATGATAACTTATCTCATAAAAAGTGTTCTATGCGTACCTATTTGAAGCAACACATATTTATGCACTTTTGGGAAGTAAATGAATATAAGGTATATCCATCACATACAAATATTTTGCAATAAAGAAAGATGAATACAAGTGTGCAAATCATATCAATAATTTACACCCTTGGTTTGATAGTGTAACCTAATCCTCTGGGTCGATTTGCTGTGACACAAATTGATAGATTGGAGACATTAGTTGTTACAATATTCAAATTAGGATTGTGACTAAATTGACAAAAAGTCACGAGGATCAAACAATTCAACGGTAATAGTGGGTGGTGATTATTGATTTCGTATATACAACAAAATAAACAAGACATTATAACAGAGAAAAACTGAAAGATAATTTTTATCTTATCGACAGTGGTAATACAATTTAAAAACGACAAATCAACCAAACTTTATATTTCATGTCGTTGAATTTCTGATGTAACAGGGGAATCATATTTTCTGTTGAACACGATAACTACCAGGTAATCAAAGTTCATGTTTGAGAAAATGTGTATGATTGAGTATAAACAATATTTGGATTGCCATTATCTTTTCTCATAAACGATTTTAAATACCATTTATCAACTATTTTTGATAAATATTAAGTTCATCAATATCACAGATGGTGCACTCGCCTGAAATAGTGTTTGCACAGAAAAAAAAGATATGAAAACGCAATTCAGTAGGATCGTTTAGAAAAATAGATTCTTCATAGAGATGCAAGTATGCAAGCTGGCAAAAAAGGTTTAAGATTTTACACTGCAATATTTTGCATGTTTTTTTCCAGATTAAGAGAAGCAATTCAAATAGTTTCAAATTAATTGCGATGCTTCATCTCACATAGAAAAGATTGGCCAGAATGATTTATACTTTCAACGAATTGAAGAAGTGATTGTATTCTAAAATGAAATGTTTATTTGAAATGCTTAGAAATATTAACTTTCATCTTAGAATAAAAGTAGTAGGCCTCCTTAACAAAAACTATCTGATCATGTGTTAACATTTTCTAAAGAATATGGCTATTTCTGATCTCAAAAAGTGAAAGTCTTGACTACCGATGTTTCTCAAAATATTACGTGTCATGCTCTCAAATATTTATGAATTAAGGAAATAGACTTATATTTTGTTTGTTAGGGATTGTTAACTCTTTAAAACGTGTTTAGTATACTATTAGATCTTTTGTGATTTTGATCAAAATTTATATATTTGAAAAAAGTTTTAAAAATTGATTTAAAAAGTGGTAATTAATGAGCTCACATAATCAGGAAGTTGCTAATAAGCACGACAGTCACTGACACTTATGTGATAATACAAAGAAATTTAAAAAAAGATACAAGAAATCGCAAACATGTTAAACAATATTTAACATATTGAACCTTTCAGCTACTTGCTCAAAGTATTGTATCATGTTCAATATCCATTTGGCATTCAAGACATGGTAAACTATTCCTCCATTTAATCAAATCATGAGAAAAGTAGTTTGTTACCATGATATAAACGAGACAATTCCCAATGGGGCTTGTCACCTGACTCTCCTCCAAGCATTGATAATTAAACACTTTGTCATAGTCACTATCCTGACTTGAGGGGAATACTTTAGTGACATTACCCATTGGGGCAGGGATACAAAGGTGAAATTTATTTACCTGCAAATGTGCATGTTAATAATTCTCGACGTTGATTGGTCCATTACTGAGAGGCGATTAGTTGACAGGACTTTTTTGATATTTTATTATTATTCGGAGATGGAAAGCAGTTGTGGAACCCCAAAATGAAGATTCAGCTTAAAAAAAGGTGTGGATATACGAACATATATTATAATATATATATTGTTATGTCAACGTCTTCTTTATTTTAAAATTCAAATTTTACTGTAGATAAGATAGAAGATGTGCCCACGGTTTCTATAGCTTAATGTCTGAACACATTGAGTTTCAAACTAATTGGTATGCTCTTAAGATCATATCATGTTGAGAACCCATTAGACATTCAAGACATGATAACAATAATTCGATCTAAAGAGTTTATCAAGAGAATCATTTTGGAACCATGATTGAAACTCAGAATTCTCGAAGGGCTTGTTACCTGAAGCTCGTCCAATCAATCTGAAGTGCTACAATAGACCGGACAACTACCCAAACTTGGAGCAGGAACAGTTTATATTACTTTATTGATCATTGTGGACATAAATTGATAGATATGATTTGATTAGTAAACGTAGTTTGTACTATTAACCTTGGTTCTGAAAATGAACAAAGAAAATATGGTCATTGGATGTTTTTAAACTGCTTGATTGATTTCCCTTGATTAATAATAAGAAATGGACGTAATAGTCTAATAGAAGTCAGTTTGTTTTGAAGAATATTCATTATGAATTGGTTTTCTTTCCAATAAGAAAAGCAGTGGAATAAAGACTTCATTCATAGCAGCAGTTACCAACCAACCTATTCATATGAATAAAACATGTTTTTCATAATTCATCTCTTCCATATTATAAAAAACCCTCCCCCTCCCAAAAGGCAAGTGCAGACATATAACATCAAATCTTACTTAATTTAAATACATGTTGATTACTGTCAACATATTTTAACAAATGTTTGCAGTACTTTCTTCATGAGGTGATGTCTCTCCTTTTTATATATCTATTTGGCAATCCTTTTAAATTTCGTCATATGAACTATGATTGGTGAGAAAAAGAGATTTTTTTACAACCTATTACATAAGCCTCATAAGGGTGTTCATCTGATTATGTGTTTGCTTTGGATAGTAACTCTATCAGTCTATTGAACAAGTTTCAGCATCATCGATCAATACACACGTTTTGCTCAGTCACATAAAAAACAACAATCTCAAAATACATAAATGATTGGATAGCTGAAATATGGCTGATAGCAAAATAAAGTCCAAGTCGCACTCACAAAGAAATTCTTTATTCATCATTATTGTTCATCAAGTGTTATACATAATGATATGGTCCACATCTAATCTACACACTTGAAAATCTTAACAAACTATTTTGTCTAGACACATGAAACATAATCACACGTTTACTAAATGAGCCTTTTGTAAGAATTTTAGTTAAAGCTTACATGGAAATCCACGAAAATAAAAGGAGGATTTAGGTATCTCACATCGTGTAATACCATTTACACCACCTCATTCAAGGTTATGTAGCATTTTGTGATGCCGGTATTAAAAAACCTGGCTAAAATATATTAGAACTTGGATGCAATACTCTCTGATCATAATATTTTGTGTGTGTTGTCATTAATGTAATAAATAAATTAATTATTTAAGAATCAATTACAATATCTAGCTGTGTAATTATCACAAATAAAATTGTCATCGGTTTGAATTTGAATGATTTATGACAGAACACATTTTTAAATCCTTTGTATTAGGCACAGCTATTCTTGTAAAAATCTATTCATTATACAAATGTATAAAGCTTCTTCAATGCAGAATGATTAAAACAATATTTATATTTTCTTTTGCACCTTATTGAAGATTAATGAAGGTAGTCCGATAAAAACCTTTTACATAAGGATACAAATATGCATATCTTTTTAAGAAAAGCTTTGACGTAGCTGTACATAAGGTTATTGTATATAACATCGGGAATGTTTTAAGAGGAATTGAATAAACATCATGCTCATTTAGAAGATGTTATTGCATTACCAGTAGCATAGTACTTATACATTCGCAACTTGTATCATCTCCCGAGGAGAGCTTGCTTATCTAGATAAATACCTCATATACTTCTCCTTTATGTATTCAATAAAAAAAGAAATTGAAAATATATAGTGTGGGGAGTTCTGTGCTGGAGACTGAAAAGGTAATTGATTATAAATTAAGAGTTTAGTATTACCAATGAATTGGGTTTGGTTAATAGAGTCTTTTTCACAGTTAATGAACCAATAGAGGTTGTACATTCTACTATTTAGACAAGTAAAAATGGTTACTTATCTCATGTATCTTCATTTTGTACATATTTGCAGCAATTTCTAAATGGTTTCAAAATACTTTCTTTCAATCTCATTCAGAAAGACTGGCCAGGATTATTTTTACATGTGACAGATTTGAGAAGTGTGTTAGTCTTGTTTTCTAGAATAATACGTTTATTTGAGATACCAGGCAATATAATAACAACTGTCATCTCGAATTATGAGTAGAAGTTCCACCAAACAAACAACATCATGATCATGTGAAAGCATTTCTGAAGAAGCCAAAATTTGATCAGATCAATTAAGATCTCAAAACAGTACATTATACATTCGCAAACTTGCTTATCTAAATAAATACCTCATACATATCTCGTTAAAAGATATTGAAAATAGATAGTCTGGGGTGTTCTTTGCTTGAGACTGAAAAGGTAATTGATAATAAAGTAAAGGTCAGTGTCGTTTCTTAACAAGCATTTTTTTACTAAAGAGTTTATTATCACCAATAAATTGGGTTTGGTTAAAAAAGAGTTTTTTTTCACAGATAATAACCAATGCAACTGTTTTCGAATGATTGATCCACTGTTATATCATTTTTTAACAGTTCTCAAAATTAATGGATGGCACAGTAAAAAAAAGCACAACTTAAGTTGGGTCGTTTAGAAATAATGTCTCTTCATACATTTACAAAAACTGCCAGTTTGCAAAAATTATAACTTGAACAAGCAATCTATTTTATGACTACTTTAAACTAAATGGCATATATCGATCATTTAGTCCGTAGAAAGGAAGTTCAGATTCATTGCTGAACATTAATCTCAAAGCAATGATAATTTTTGCTGAAGTATTTTCCAATATGTTCTAAGAATCTAAAAGCTTTTCTAATGGTTTCAAAATATCTTATCTCAATCTCTTTCAGAAAGACTGGCCAGGATTACTTTCACATGTGACAGATTTGAGAAGTGTTTTAGACTTGTTTTCTAGAGTAATACCTTTACTTGAGATACCAGCAAATTATAACAACTTTCATCTCGAATTATAAGTAGAAGTTCCACTGAACAAACAACGTCATGATCAGGTGCAAGTATTTCTGAAGAAGACAAAATTAATAAGATCAATTTAGATCTCCAAAACGTTTCTTAAAATCTTCCTCTTTTAACTAATGCAATGTCTTTTATCTTTAAAATGATTTCTTGCATCAGTATTATTTAAAAAGTTTGTCATATATGGCCTTCAACAACTCACGTTGTGGCTCTTTAATACGAGCTCGGTTTCTCTAATTTGTTCATTTTCATGGTCCTTATAGTTTCTCTACATAAATAATTAGGCTATTGACATTTACATAGCTAAGTGACAGAAACAGACAGTGCGTGGTGTCTGACTTTCACTTAAATTCAATTAACTTTTGAATTACGTTAATTAACACTGAACTCATTAAATACTATCTGGATTAAATTGGTGAACAAGAATAGTTTTATTGTAAAGTTGTCTAGGTTCAAGGACGTCATGAATACAAGTATGATGAACTAGTTTGATTGGTAACTTGGTGAAAGGACGGTTAAACGTTCATCTTGTTTTAAGGTATTATAAAGAGACGCTGGTCATCGACAATAATATTTCTTAAAGCGATTGTTCATCAATGAAGTCCAAATAAGCTCTTATTTTGACTTGGAAATCAAAATGGAAAACTTATTTTATTTGTAAGTGTTCACATAAATACTATAAAAACTGACAAAGAATATCAAGAACATTTAAAATTTTTTATTTCACTTTAAATAACATGATTGATAAGTCCATTGTTCCTATACCTTTAAGGCGGAACATATTGATTCTTTCAAGTAATTTGTATGCCCTTAATATCATATCATGTTGAACACCTGTTTGACATTCCAGACATGATAAGATCCTTTCGATCATAAACTTCTATCAAGAAAATCAGTTTGAAGCCATGATTGAAACCCGGAATTCTCAGAGGAATGTTACCTGACGCTCGTCCAATCAATCTGAAGTGCTAGAAGAGACCAAACAACTACCCACACTTGGAGGGGGAATAATCCATTTATATCAATCATTGTGTATTAAAGACTAGTTGATGATCCAAATAGAAAACGTTTATCAATATAAATTTATGAGTAACTGTACGTTGTACAGTGTACATAACTCATAACAATTAAGCAAATACAGTTAAAAGATGCTTTTCAATCTTTGCGTCTCCAGTGCCTTACAGATAAAATTTTGTTCACTGATTTATGTATATTTTACTTGAGATATCCTGCTTACAAGCCTACTATGCATATTTCAATTATGGAAATCTAAACTTGTGTCATATAAAACATAAACAATGATAGTGGGGAATGTTTTGTACCAACACCACATTTAACATAACCCCAAGGCACCGTTGTCCTAATCTCCTCAACTACAATGTACATCTATTTTCAAGTTTAGTCCTGACCACATTTTTGTTTATACTTTAACTTTGACACACTTCATTTACTCCTCAGAAAGGAAATGCTTTCACACGTGATCAAACACTAGTTACACATGAAACTTTCAAATGATATTTAAGGTATTGATGGAAAGATCTTCTCTCAGTAATTAAAATATGATGCATATATTTTTAATTAAGTTTCCTTCTTAAAAGGTTTCCGTTCACTATTTGCTCTGTTTATGCACTTAATCCCCTTGCAATTCTTGTTTTCTTAAAGTGTTGAATGGTGTTTCCCAACATAATTAATCATTGCATTATGTACATAACAAATCACAAAGAATTTAAATGGAATGAATAATCCGTTTTCTATTCACATTTTCGTCAATCATATCATAATGATCAGGAATTTCTTTATATGATGTCATTTTGCCCGACGAACATCTAAAGTATGCCGAACACGTTTGTTACTGTATTTTTTCTTATCACTAAACACTTTTTTACATATTTGATCGGCAAACACGCGTAACTGTAATCACCAAAGACGGACGTTGCTGACAACAACAATTAGTTGTCGAAATAGTAAGGTTTTTTGTGACAAACTTGAAATACGTACCCGCCGGTTTGGTACCTTAATTGAGATGATTTTCAAACAGGTAGAATTCTTATACAATATTAAAATTAAGTGCTGGCCAAAATACAAATTTCAAATAAAATCAGGAAGTTTTCCGAGATCATAAAATGATTTCAGAGTCATCATGTTGATGGTCGGTTTCATTTATACTTCAGCTGACAAAATGAATTGTTTTTTTCTTGAAAAGATATGGCATGCTAAACTACCAAATTATTTCGAATGAGATGAAAAAAAAGACATTTTTGTGAGGTATTCTTTTAAATCAAGTTGTGACGATATAATAGATTGCAATATAACTATGGGTATTTCACACTGATATATATATCTTAACATATTTAGCAAAAGGTGCTCAATCATCGACCCCAGGTGTTATAGATGTTTATTTTCGATTATACAAATTCTTGAACTGCTGAATTGAGAAGGACATTCACATGTGCTGATAACACCGAATTCTCACGGTGTCCTCATCAATGTTAAATGCAGTAATCAATAATAGCTTCAAAATGATAAAAGACCAATTATAAATACAATTGAAAGATCATGAATGACCATTTTGAGAATAATTCGGTGTTTTTCTCCATTAAAATCTCTGCTTTTGCTGATGTCTGTCACTTTTACTTTAAATTGATTAAAGGGTTTTAACATTGAAATTCCTGAGGTTCAACAATTGACTCAGATATCAAATTGAGGACGTACAAATGTAGGTTTGATTTTGTGAAGGATAGTTGACATAAAACCTCTGTTCTATATTATCTTTTTAACGTTTAGAAGTGATAAGAACAGGATTTGATTTAATTTAACAAAAAAATAGTTGAAGATTAGAATATATGTCAGCTGTTTGAATCTTGCTACAAGCGGCGTCATGCTTGTCAGCAGACGATAGTATTTAATAATTCACAACATACGATGTTAACGACACTAATTCAGGTGAGGCGAGGTGAGTATCTATTTATGAAAACGGCTGCTATTATTTATGCATGGAGAAAACAAGCAACCCTAGTGTGGTTATGCAGTCCGGTGAAACCTGCGTGCATTGGCTGGAAGAAGCCTACCATTACTGGTACTGCGCTGACTTTCATTTTAGCATTGTACTCTAACCTTACTGCGTGTAGTACAATTCTCTCCTGGAGACAAAGTTGCCGAGCTATGGACTTCTTGATCCAAAGCCCAACATCCTCCCTAATGCGAGCATCGGCTAGAAGGATTGAAAAACTGCACTCCATCCTCGAGTCAGTGATTTGGAGTTTTTCGTGTTGTCAGCTATAATTTATCTAATTAACACGTAGATATTGCCATCCAACTAAGGGATGGGCAAATAAGGATAAGGGAAAGGACGGAAAGAAAGGCATAGTAAGAGATCGAAAGTAGATTTTAGGAGGACTCAAATTTGGTCTGGCTTCTACCTGTCCAACTTTGGTGACACTACCAGGATCATTAAAACGATCATGAATGACATTTTCTTTAGATATTTTTCAAACGATACTGGTCAAATAGCTATATAACATATATATTAGGCCAAAACAGTAATGATACACCATTTCTCAATGGAACTAGCAAGGCGTCTGCTTTTCACTGTCCAGCGACAAAACAGAATGAGGCTGAGAGGCCACGAGAAGGGGGACACCGGATATGACGTGGCTGAAGGGACTGTGCTCGTCTGCTCATATGGAACGAACTGATAGACGACATCACGCTATTAACAGTATGTCATACCATCGTGTTATTGCCAACTGTCCTAGACGATCTCGTGATGAAGTTTCCATCAGATTGATAATTTCACGCCAAATTGACCGGTTTTGTTAGGTCAAAGAGAGCTATGTGAGAACCTACATCGAACTCACAAGTTTTGGTCACTACACCGAAGATTGCTTCGGGCTCGCATTGTCACTGAATGAACAGTTTGGCATGCAAAGAAAATACAATTTTTCTTTTTATTAATATATAAAGCAAAAGCACTAAGTTTTTGAGTTGATTTATGGCAATAATCTACATTAGCAATGCTTACATTTAGATTTGAGGTTTGTGTAAAAATGTTGAATAAACATTGACGTTGGTCTTCATGTGTAATATACTTTTTCAGAACAGTTATTCACTTATTACACAATTACTTTCACACAAATATGTTACTGTCTACCATATTTCCTGTCAACTTCCTTATTAAGAACTATTACACGATGAGGTAGGTTGTTACGTATTACAACATTAGACATAATGCACACCTGGCTATTTTATGACTTCGGCTATTTAGGTAACATCAAATAGCAATTGTTTACCCTAACATACATTTTTTTCTCTCAATTGGTAAATGATAACCTGTTAAAATTAACAATACTGTTAAGTCTCACAGGACAGGTATTGTTCTGAAAAATGTCCTCTCTATGTATAAGAGGCTTCAGTGTGTTATTCTGTTTGCCGGCATAATAAGGCAGTGTATTTATAAAGTCGCAATTAAACCGTTACTAGGTCGATTTCCGAAATTTGAAGTCAAGTCAATATCAAATTGCCATCCCTTTTTCACAAATCCCGAAAGTTGTCTAATAGCATTTCAGTCCATCTTTAAGGTCCAGCTGGCATAGCTTCATAGAACACAATATACCCTCCACGATACGGAACCCGAAATCAGTTTTGTCACAAAGATTATTTGATCAATTATAACACAATAAATTGATAAAGCTCCAGCTGTGGAACTATACAGTCAGAAAGTAACACATCGATGACGTTTAAATATTACCACTTAAGATAATTCCTTCAGGACAAATTTGTAACAGACAACAATGTTTTTATACAGAACACTGCCAACACTAAAATCTTGAGACTCACTTGACAACACTCTCAGAGCAGAGAGGCTCACAACCATATCAAATGCTAATCTAATTTGATACGAGCCACAAATCAAGAACTTGTTATGTAACTAGATATTACTAAATAAGGTGGGAAAAAAATTATTTTCCTTTGAAATGGTGTCATGTTTCTTGAACACTGCTGACGCACAAAAATAAAATTTGATTATGTGCAATATCCACTTGCAATATCCACTTGACAAAAGTTTCCTAGCCTTTGATAGTTGTGAAATAAGTCAAGTGTGCGTTTGTTGCCAGGCTATGTATCCTTTGATACACGCAAATATATATATATATATATATACAGCACTCTTATTGATAAAGAAGCAGTGTGATTGAACCAGCGTTATAACCATTTAGTGACGTCCTTTATTTTTTAGGTCTTTATATATCTTTATTTCTCTCTGGCAAAAATACAACTTTGATATTTGAACTACTTTTGAAATGAGGATACCGGAAGTCGAACGACGGTCTTCCGGGTGATGAGAGGACATTCCACCAACTTAGCTACGTTGATTGTTATCTACATAAATATTGATAAGGATTTGCTTCTGTTTTAGCGGTAGCCTTTATACATTTACATATTGTATTAAAGTACGTAGAAAACTTGAAAAAAAGTAAGGGTTATTGGACATTTTACCTTATTATCTTACCTTTTCTTAACGTTGATTTGTTAAGCTGAATTAAATACTAATTCTACGACACTCATAACTGGTTATCTGAGTCAGAAAGTGTTCAGAGCCAGCCTGTAAAAGTAAAAAGTAAAAGTAGCCTGTAAAACACATATCAGAATGAACCTAATCTGACTTTGTTTTTTTAGATTTTTATATAATAACTATTATCATATATCTAACAATAATATGGGGTGTTTTGCATGTGCTATAGAGGCAAAAAGGAAGGGGCATTATTACTATAAAACCCGTTCAAATTGCTGCACTGCTCAACGAAGATTCCTAAATCAGTGTGCATCAGCCAGAAAATAGCATTTCCAATAACCAATCAATAAAAGGGTCGATAAATGCCATTTGTATGAAATAAATCGTAAAAAAGCGTTT
The DNA here is from genome assembly GCA_916613615.1 of Steromphala cineraria. Lineage (NCBI taxonomy): Eukaryota > Metazoa > Mollusca > Gastropoda > Trochida > Trochidae > Steromphala > Steromphala cineraria. The sequence goes on along the minus strand of OU744722.1, from coordinate 50,646,974 downwards.
GGTCCAATTGTAAACGATTTATTTTAGTCAATTCTTACCCATGGCATGAAACGAAATTTAATGAAGAGATATCCCATTACTAAATGGCCCTTTTTGCTACATTTGCTAAATGATATTTGGTTTTATATGATGATCTTCAAATTGATGTTCAAATAAACCAAGAATGCGATAATTCATATTAATGACTACCTGAACAAATCGTTTTGTTTCGATTGAAAACACTTTGTCATGAAACATCTGCCAAATGTGCAATGAAACATGGTTTCCACTACAAACTTTGTTTGTAAAAGTTACTTACAATATGTACATGAAAGTGTGTTTGAAACACAGCCTCAGACGCTGTTGACTGATGTTAAAGTTGATTACATTCCCATTAAAAGAAGTTTAAAACATTGCTCAAATTAATGATTAGATGAGAACAAGTGCTGATGATAGATCATTCGCTTGCATAAAAAGATATATTCATTCTGTGTTAAACCTGTTCCGGTTCTTGAAATTCAGTTATAACTAGCTATTGATCAAATGATATACGTCCGCTGTTACATTAAGGAAATATCGAGTTGAGGTCATGTTTGGTACTTAAGACAAACTAATCAACAGACACGAGGTCACAGAGTTTTATTTTCTGAGGGAGCGAATAACAAAGAGTTTATACTGCATACGAGAGATACTTTTCTGTATGGCAGGGGAAATATTGTTAATAATATTGAGAACTGATTCTGTGACCGGTATGAAATATGTTAAGACTTCGCTGAGGTATTCTGGAGCTTGTTAGTGAAGGCATTTGAAGATGGTGCACGAAAGTTTGAAGTTAATCTTTTTGGGTAATTGGTAACCACTGTAGAGATTTGATGTTGATAGTTCATGTCAAATGTTAAATGTTCAGAAAGTCAAACATCGACCCGATTTATTCATAGAAGAAAATATTAAGTAACAAATGACAACTGCTTCCAGTCAGTTTTGTGTAAATATCCCTTATATTTTAGGGTCGAGAAACGGATGAACATAGTGTAACTAAACGTGGTCTGTTTTATTAAGGACTGCCGCTTTTGAAAATAAAATGAATATATCAATGTGAGTTTTTTGTCTGTCCTTTAAACAAGAAACTATCTTAGACGTGTTTGCTTTTTGAAAATGGTCATCACAAACTTTTTATGCCGTAAAACCATAGATATCCAATGTCATGTGATAAAATGTTGAGAGAAATTGATCACAAATGATAATTTTAAAGTATTTTAGATCGGCAGATTTATAACTAAACCAATGGAAATATCGGAGTGGTATGAATATTATCTCTCAATCTGCACACAGCCAGACCTACCATTGCATAACTGATATTAAATCATCTGTCATCCCACAGACATCATTAATGTCACCACGTCACATTTATCTTCTTCTACAGTCGTTAATCATGCTCTCTAGTAACATACCCTGTAAAGGAATGCCTCTTTTGTTTTGGATAAAAGAAAGATGTTGAAACCAAAGAGAAGATGCATATAAAATGGATATGAAATAACAATGACTATTGAATCAGAAACAAATCTTCGTTTTTTCCCCGAATTGTGATGACGTGGAATTTAATGATATAATTAGGTTTTTTAAGACATATTATTTAACAAAATAATACCAATTTTACCTATTTCTTCAAATCGCAATATTTGGACCACCTCTCCTATACGACTCTCATGTTGGTCAGTATATCATAAGGCAGTTCTTGACGTTGCGTGGGACTAACCGCTGATTTTAACAGTATGTTAATCTCCTGATTGGAACTGACACCCGCTGTTTTTGACATGAAGACATTTCTAAACTGTTCTCATTATATTTCCCTCTGTTTAAAAAATCGGTAATACTTAAATCTGTTACTCAGTTGATATTATGTCCATTAGGGCGTTATCGGCAACTTTAAGGTATATTACATCGTACATGTAGATGCATAAGGTAAAAAAAGGAAACAATATGATAATCCTTCACCATCTTCCGCGTATATTTTTCACTACTTACAGGTTATACTTTTCACAATAATACTTACATTATTTTTGGCAGACCTTACCCACAACTTGCATCTGCTTGAAAAATATATTTGACCAGACATCGTTTTTATTGAAAACTTATCTTAGAAAAGTCACAAAAAAGCCTGCATTGAAAAGAAATCTTCTGAATCTGGCTTTTTAACATCGTAACATATTCTTAACATCTTCTAATAGTTAGATTTATAATTTATTTTTTATTGTGAAATGACCTTTTCATAGGTAATAAACCCATGTCGCGTAATAAAAAAGTTTGATAACAGTTAAATGATCCATTCAGAAATGCTCTCCTATCTGGCTATTTATAGAAATTAGTAATATTTGTAAAACCGAACTCTATTGTCAAAAACATTTATATAAGTATTTAGTGTAATAGTTAAATTTTTCATTTCCTCCATTAATATTGAAGATAACAATTACATTGAAAAGGTAGTATCATCAATGTGCTATAAGCTGCAATACTCACACCGTTTCATTAGTGTCAACCTTTATAATTTAATGGTCAAAACATATTTATTCATGTTTATTGTACATGAAATAGGACACGCAAAAAAAAACCCAAAGGCTTAACCAAATGTGTGTCATCATCACAAGAATATTTTTTCAATAACATAATATTCATAAGCTCTTTCCGTACATCAGTTACATTATCAAATAAGGAATGGTTACATCACTCACTTCAGCAACAATAATAATAACCTAATTTAGCTAAGCTTGGAGTTTGATGCTACAATCTCCATTGTTTATAAAGACACTTATCTAGTAAAGCGAGGTAACACTCGATAAGTGATTAAAATGGACCCTAGGTATTTTATCAAACCTGCTGTCAGATAACTAAATTCTCAGAATAGTCCCAGTGCCAAACTCGCTTCTAAACTCAATTTGTCTTCGCCTAAAGGCAAAGATCACAAAGGATGTTATATCTTGACCTTTGCTATAAACTTCTGGGCCAATACTTTATGGCGGGTTGCCCTCTGGAGATCTTGCATCTGCTTTCGAAATTCCCCTTTACCACTGAGTATGGTGTGATGATGAATGAAAATTAGCAACTCTCTATTGGCCTACATTTATCATTGTTGTCGACTGTGGATATAAAGACATTGCTACATTATATCCCATTCGGATAAAACAACTATGTTACATTATACCCACTTCCAGTCTGACATCGTTGCTTCTGTTACAATACACTAACAATTTTAAATATCAAACACACAAAAATGGCATTTAATTTATTAAAACTCATAAACACATTGACCGAGTTATTGTTATAAATGGTTTATTTCTTTAGATGAAAATCGAACAAAATAGTTTACTGATACAGATCACGCTATGGTAAGTCGAAGAATAACATTATTTTGTAAGGGATAATCTGCTTAATTTTCTGAGGCGCAGCGAGAATGTGATCTCTGCAAATATTTCATTGTATAATTAATTCTTTCAGAGCTTAATATGATGAAAATGTTACTTGAGGATGAATATGAGAGAATCATTGAGTTTTGGGTCACATCATATCTGTTATAAATGTTTAAGTTCTACGATTTCCAATTTATTTCCATCTATTAAACATTCATCTATTCAAACATATGTCTTTGAGGATTGATCCTGCGTTCATCAAACAAGATCGACAATCTTTCGTTAAAGTTAATATGTCAATGACAATAGCCTTTGAAAGTTTGTTAAACAAAGCATGTAGAAACCAACACAATTCCATAGGCGTCATAGAGAATTAAATATTTAATATGAAACGTTATATTTAAAGTTCTGTGCGTTCAGTATTTGTTACCAGTCACTGATCTGAATCTACTATTCAAATGAATATGATTCAATGTATCTATGGAAAAGTTTCGACAGATTGGGAGACACGTCCCATGAGTATAGTGTAATGGTTGGGCGTTGATGTTCAATCTGATATAATAGATATCGACGTGATCGAATTACTTTGACTTGTTGGTGACAGGGTTTTTATTTGCATATGTTTTTGAATGAAGAATTAAAGCCATGAAGAAAAGCACTTTATGTTTATTCTTTGCACTTGAAATACAAAACATCATGCATACATAATTGAAAATATCATTATAGTAAAATAATAAAAACTGATGATGCTTAAACTTTTGCCCTTTTCAAAATATACACAAATAAGATAATAATATTGCTACTTTAGCAATTAACATTCTACAACCTGCCGGTGGACAGGTTGAGTCTTTGTAATTATATGTGTCCTTTACTGTAACCTAAGGACATAGCCAAAACAAACTGTGCCTGCAACTGTGTAGGATCAAATAACTTTCCCCTTTTGGCTGATGTGCCTTTTTTATCAAGTATATATTCTGAAGCATTATCCCAAGTTACATTTTTTTAAAGTGATTTTTTGTTGTTGTATATATGACATTTGTGTAGACTTGAATGTACACTCGTATTTTTAAAAAAAATACCCTGAAATGATTCTTAACTTAAGAATGAACAATATTATGTATTCTAATTCATACCATTGTGATTACAACAGCTCAGAAGCATACAGGGATGAAAATCACTACTGCAATAAGTAAGAAATGGGTTGCTGCTAAGAGGACTGGTAAGCAATCGCATTTTATTTTCATGTCTGACAAGTAGTGTTTTGATTAAGACTTAAAGTGACACAGAGTATGTTTCTTAAAATTTTATTTGGTTTTGATAAGCTATAAAATATCTAATATGCTGATTGAAGTTCATATCTTATCACTGGACTTGCAAATATATCCATTTATGCATAATATCTCTAAAATGCTTGATTTTATGGAAAAATCAAGAAAACATCTCAAATACGTTTAATATTCGAAATTATGCATCCAATTAATCTACCTATTAGTTACAATACCTAATAAACACTATCGAATCGAATATATCTTCCTGTCAGCTTATGACAAGGTTTCAAAATTACATTTGGCGAATTTATGCGCGCCACTCGGACCACATTGTCCGGTTTTCGATTCAAAATCCCGACTTAATGCTAATATACAGATAAAGAGAGCTGATTTGCCAAAGGAAAGTTATACACTTATCTACGAAAATATGTTTATTATATAATAAGCAATGAAATATAGGGTTAAACAGTGAAAATATAATCCATATATTAAGAAAAGCAGTAGAAAGTCATATTTTCACTGCAGTGAAAATATAATCCATATTTTCACTGCGTTGAGAAAAGTAGGACCGAACCTATTACCTCCCTTTGAAACACGATTATCTCCCTTTGAGGAAATCGAACGCTTGCCTTGCGTCACAGCGTTGGTTAGGATCGGAGAAAAACGACTCTTTAAGATGTTTTCGATATGTAACTGTTTTCAGTTTGCAGTTCCAATGTATCATTCGATATAAAAAAGCCACTCGAAGTTCATATCTTGTTGCTGTAGTTAATAATTGTTCATTTTATTGCAAAAAATTTTTACGAAGCGAGCGATCTGTCACACCGACATAGCGCTTCACTCATTGTATCTGTTCGTGTCAAAACTGACTTTCCAAAATAGATAAGGAGCCTTTGTTTCACCTAGTAATAACCAAAAACATATTGTGGATCTGATATCATTTAACATTCACTCATTATATATTTTTCATAAAATTATTTCCGATTAAATATCGAGTTTTTTCTGTCGAACTTTTTTTTACCGAGAAAGGATAAATTGAGTTGCTAGACTATCATTCATCATAGAGCAAATCTTTGCCTTCCGATGTCTGACAACTCTGTTTTATGATCTAAAAATTATATAATAAATAGACTAATTCATTGTTTTTGCCGAATATAATTTCTATCTCATCTCGTGAAGTGAAAAAGTGTCATTTTCACTCGTGGCTGCGCCACTCGTGAAAATATCACTTTCTCACTCCACTCTATGAGATAGAAATGATATTCGGCAAAAACAATGAAATAGTCTCTATGTATGTACAGTTGAATTTAATAGACGTGAGTAGCAAAAACGAGCTTTTGTCGATTCAAAACATTCAAACCAGACATGAAATGACAACTGTGACCATCGTGTTGGAATTTGAAGAGCGGCGTTTATGTAACTACTAACAGCAATGTTTTTTTACAATTAACTTATTTTAAACTCTACAAAAACTAAAAGGTAGTTTGACAGATATTTTTTTATGTCCTTTCTTATTAAGATATATGTATGAAATACCAACATAAAAAGATAAATTTAATACAACAGTGGGAAGAATACTTTTTGTTTTAAAACAGAAAATCTCTTAGTGACTATCGACTCTACGTTAGGTCACATCTAAAGTTATGTCATCAGAACAAATCATATACGTGAGTATAAATACAATCCTGATACAGCTATGTAGAATTTACATAGATTTTTAATTAAATCATTGCTTTTTTTGGAAAAGAGTGAAAGTTTCAAAATAGTATAATTCAATAAATTTCCTTAGTTTTATGCATTCAAGTGTTATTTGCAATGAATATTTCATTATATTTAATGTCCCTACGGTGTTCCTTGTCGCCACAAAACAAAATTCCTCTCTTTAAACTTATTTATTAGGCCACTTTTTTAATGAATATTTTTGACCGAAGGAGTGGAAGACATGGGGAGACAAACAAGTTTTATCCATTATGTATATTCCAACAAGATGATATAATGAGGGATACGTTGTATGTCCATTTCGAATATATACTGACATTAATTACAAAGCATATGTAAAAGTATGATAAATAAATGCATGATCGGACCAACTTGCAGATATTACATCTTGACTTTTCATTGCACAAACCCTTTCAAAAAGGCACACGGATGAGGAAGGCAGACAGACAGAATATTTAGTCAGTAATCAATTTCCCAGGTCATAATGCAAATGATTCGAAAATGAAATTGTTAAGTTAAATAACGCACACGCTGGTAATCTATTTCACGTAAATATCATTCTCTATAATTTGTATTTCTAACATTTCTAACATGTAAGTCGGTATATTCAAATTTACGTTTTCCCGAACACATCATTACACCATCTAAACAACGCATAACAACTCCTGTCATAATTTTAAGAATTCATACCAAATAATCTAGATGCGAGAATTTTACATGAATTCAAAATATAAAAATACATATCATAATCTAATGTTCTACATATCTTCAAATCAGCTCAGGTTTCAATAAAGGTATTGATAACTTATAAAAAGACTAACTTTCTGAGAATGTTACAGTATCTGCCATTTCAGGTTAAGATCTTAGTTACAAACTGATTCTCATGTTAGAAATTAAAAATGAAATTATAATACAACGTCAAAAATGGCTACTGAGTAGTCAATATGAAATGTTCCTAAAACAAACCATACCAACGAGCAATAATTATTGACTGTTCGTCATCAATATATATCAAATAGATCTAATTCATCTTTATTAATAAATAAGACGCTGATCAAAATATTCAACAAATTTGTTTATGTCTTTACATTACAACAACTATAAATCCTAACGAATTCTAGTATGAATAATGAATATAATATACAGGTTAATAAATAATGTTAATTTTGCAGAAAACAGTGATTGTGTTAGGGACTTAGAATCCATTGCAACACTGACGGATTTGACTTTAAGAAGTTTGGTTAATTTTACGATGGTGATTTTCAGTCAATCAGACTGAAATTGATTTTTCATTAGACAATGAGCCCGTAGACAGTTATGTTCATTATCCAAAACAGTGGCAGATTAGCATGATGATAAATAACTCTTGTGTAGTCAAATAATGAAGAGAAGTAGTGCTCATTAAATGATATAATGTACACATTTTACCTATCAATCTAGTCTTTTAGCCATTTTTTCTGTGGTCTGAACAGCTTTACAATTAAAATTATAATACTTTGATGTTGGAAATTGTGAGTACTTCTAATGTCCCTTCATTTTTATTTGTAGTCACATACTATTTACGATAGGATTTTGTTTTGTACACTTTTTAAAAAGTTGATATTGTTTATTTTGCCCCTGAGTGTATTTGAAAATTACATATATGAACTACATATATGACTTTTATGTAATTAGGTAAAGGATGATCAATTATTTCTGCTCACAAAATGAACATGATGTTAATGCTTTGATGTTGTAATGAAATAAATTAAACTCTAATTGATATATTGATCCAATTTATATAGAAAACAATATTACATCTTAGATGTTGTAAAAGCATTCAAACATAAGCCATAAACTATATTGACTTTTGAAATTACCAAAAGGTGTCACAGAAAGTGTCAAAAGGCAAGAGCATTACACTAACTCATCCACCATTTGGCTTGAATAAGCGTCAATGAAACTAGTGAATAATGTGTGACATGTGCAAATCATTGATTGAATCAGGTTCTCAGTCAGATTGTGATCGGGATGCTTACCGGACGTGTACTTTCAATTTTCAACAGTTAAGTATGGTGGCTAGACTAATATTTAGTCTTTTTTTTCAAAATTGACAATATTTTTAAACAATTCATGTACTGTAACAAAATGGAGCCCAGCCAGAACTCAGTGATCTAGACTTGCTATACTTGTTTCGGATGGGTTGATCGTCAATTGAATATTTTTGATTTAGGGTCTGGTCTATATGGTGGCCAATTTTTTCCATTCGCATCCCCATTATTTCGCACCTCCAATTATAGAGCGAAATAGCAATGCGAAATAGCAATGCGAAAAATCGAAATGGCGATGCAAAATACTGAAATACTCGCCATTTCGCTATTTTGCACTGCTCTTTCGCTATTTTTCAAGTTAGCCCTACTAAAAGGCGAAGGTCTTAATAGCAGAAGTCAGTCACCATAGTTCAGGGTTTTCACGTCTATATTGATTTAATAAACAAGGGATAAGACTCATGTAGTACTGGTGAAGGAAACAAAACAGCTTCGTAAAACTTTACTCCATGGAGCTACCTTATCAAAAGATGACTGTATGTTTAGGATACATTATGAAAACAGACATGTTATCACATCAGTTGGGAGAACTGTGCTTCACGAGGAGTTTGAAACTTCAGAGAAGTAAATCTTCTGTTTAAACAAATTTTATTAACAAGATGGATCGGGCTAAAGTGAAAACACTTACTGGGCCCTCTCAAAAATAAAATTGATTAATATACATATGTTAGTAGGATTTACAATTCTACATAGATTAACACAGGTTTTACATTTAAGGTTTGTGCAATTATGTATTTTGCAGTGTTGTAAAATATAATTGATTACAATGCAAATGCTGATACTATTTACATAACAGTAATGCAGTATGACACAGTTATATATAACCAAACGTATGTATGTATGTTATGTATTTATTATATGATTGAGGGTGAGATACTCTGTTCTATCTGTGAAATAAACCCTCTATCTGGCTACAGTGGCGATAACCTTTATCGTCACTCTATTGACCACTCGAGTGACGTCAATTTCACATCATTTAAAAAACGTCTGACGTCATGAATTCTCATATGATGTCACACTGTTACCGCGGTGACGGGCTCTTACAAGCGGCCGCTCAACATGAAATTGGCCTTTTTTGACATAATTAGAAGGATTTCTTCATATAATAAATAGAATATCTGTCAGTTCTTGACAAATACTAACAAACACTAAGCCAACACTTTTCACAAGCACAAAAACCGAAATGTTATTAGTATTCTAACTTAAGGTTTCAAACGTTTACAACATATAGATTAGTCCTGCAAATTAGTATTCTATTGTAAAGTTTACGAAACCTTTGTTAAAGGAAATAAGAGTCTAGGATATGACGCTCTTTTATCCTAAATGCAATATCCTTTCGCGTTCTCTGCCAATGATAATAAATCAACAGCAGTTTCAAAGACATTAAGATTAATTAAGAGCATCAATAAACTTTAGTCCTTTTAGGTTTTTAATCAGATCTACACTACAACAGTGATAAAAACAACTCTTGTTTGATGTAAATGTCGGTATTACTCAACTTATTTTTGAATTGGAAAATAGCTAAACATCTCGGAGCATGGTTAAAAAAAACTAAGCCAACACTTTTCACAAGCACAAGAACTGAAATGTTATTAATATTGTAACTTAAGTTTTCAAACGTTAACGACAAATAAATTATTACTTTTCAGTATGCAGGCCATGAATTGTGTACCCACATAATTGAAATTTGAAAATAATTAACAGTCTGTAAACTAACTAAACTGACCAAACACTGTTAAACCTATACATTCCTTTGACTTAATAGCAGGGCATTAACAGCGGTATATTACATTATTCATATACAAAATTGCATTATCCCCTGCGGAGAACTTGCGTTCATCAAATAAATACCCTCTCTTGATTGTGTTTTTTTAATTGAAAAGAAACCGAAAATATATATAGTCTGAGGAATTCGTAGCTGGAGACTAGGAAAAGCAATTATCAAGAAAAGGTCAGAGTTGTATGCGCACAATGTTATAAGCCATCGTTATTATCAGCAAATTATTCGATTTTGGTAACATGGCTTATTTGTCGTACTATCTGGGCATATTTCACTGGTACCTAAAACTACACAAGGGCCATCGTCTATCTAAACTATTTGAGGTTTCCTGCCTAATAAAACGTTTTATTTGTACCTCCAAAGTTATGTTAATTAAGTTAACCAAACTTAATGTTTATTCATCGTGTCAGTGAAGTTAATTTGCAAGTTCAGCAAAATTTGGACTACAAGTTATGTTGAAAAGAGAAATTTAATTTGCTTCCACAGCACTTCCATTTTTTCTTGATTGATTTGTACAAAGCCTTCTATTTATGTTCGTAAATAGGATGATATTAATTGATTGATTTTCTTAAATCTAGGGTTAATGTCTGATGTAGTTTACTAAGACTTGCTAAGTGAGAAAAACACAGGACACGTTTTGGTCATTTTCAATTGTCATAAAATAATGACAGAACTTAAAGATGCTATATTTTTGTGTCATATATTTGACAATGCTGCAAGCAAATATATATACAGTGAATATTAGAAATGACTTCTCAACACACTATATGCCTGAATTCTTTTTATTGAACTAAAAGCATGATCCCGCTACCGCTGCTAAATAAAAGTATGTTTCATCAACTGTAACTTAAATACCAAGTATCTCAAGTATGGCGTGTAAGAATATCTCAATTTTCCTTCTCCCTAGTAAACTTTAAAATTTCATTTCAAATATTCATTGTATAAACCATATATAATGATAAAGATACGATAAATACATAAATATATATAATCTACTTTACTATAACAAAATATTTTTGTCGAAATGTTAACAAAAACTATGTCTGTCTGATGCAGTAAAGTGATGTCAGATTTCGCAGTTGTTACTTGTGATCACGCTGAATGGAAAATCCACATCAAGATGAAGTCGTAATTTTCCTAAAGACAACGGACAGGGATAGTACTATCTGAAAATTGATGGCTAGAATGCAATTGAAAATCTGAAAAGTATTGATATCTTGTAAGTGATTAACTATTTGTATGAGCTACATTGAATTGGAATTGCCAAATTTAGTCTTTCCCAGAGTCTCATAAACAAATACTATGTCGTAGAATAAATAAAATGCTGCAGGAAACTGAACAGGAAAAACTTTTTCAGTTTTCCAGTTTATTTGCTCCACAATGATTCATCATCCCTCATTATTGATATTTCGAATATTATACTTCTCTAAATTTAATGGATGGTTCAGTCGGTACTAATAATGTTTGCACTGATGAATTGAAAAATTGAAAAAGCACAAATGGATTGATCTATGAAAAAAGATCTTTCTATGAAAGTAATGAAAACGTTTCTAGGAGAACAAAAACATTGTTTGATAACTACTTTACGATAAATGGCATACATCAATCATTTCATCGATTGGAATGAAATTCAGTTTCATGGCCGATTCCCTATGTTTGAAGAGTTTTGTTCCTTATTATCTGAAGTTTTCTAAGAAAAGAGCATCACCTCTAATGGGTTTGAATCACTTTCGATGATGAATCTTTAAAAAACAGAACAAATTGTTTAGAATGTTTTCTACAGTTGACAGGCTCCAGGAGAGTTTCCAAATTTGTTCTAAAATTTGAGATGGATTTTAATCATAAACATCTTTATTCAATGATTTACAGTAGTCTTGCTTAACAAACAACTGATCATGTGTAAACATTTTTCAAAGTGAAAAATAATGTTATATGAAATGAGATTTCAAGAATGGTCACTAACGACGATGTAAGGAAGATATCATATGTTGGTCAAAACATGAATGAACATTTATTTGTTTGAGTTTAAAAAACTATTTATAGTTTCTTTGTTATTCTTTCCAAATTGTATTACCAATAATTAGTGGTAACAATATTTGATCATATATTTCTTGTGTAAATTGGTATAAACCTAATGTCATCAAAACACCTTCTGCAGTTTAAGCATATTAACATGATATAATGGCAGTTGCAAAACATAAAGGATAAATTTTCTATAAATGAATTAAGTATATCTGCGTTAAGAGTTTAGTTTAAATACGTCGTCTTTCAATTTGAACCATTTACTTTCATTTTTCTGACATCACCTTTTATAACGAGCTACTTCCCCTTTAACATATCAAGAGTTTTTTTCAGAGCAATGCAATTGTGCTATTCAGATAATTAATGAATAAAATGGTCCCACTAAGGACTCAATTTATTTCATTAATATATCGCAGTTCATTATTGACAACCATTCTTTGATGTGACTATTAGTTTATAATTTGATATAAAATAGTTGTCTATACTATGTATCATACACGTTGTGGACTGTGATAGCAGCAAAAGCAGGAAAATCCTGTTGACCTAGAACTTTCTAACGCGAAGGTAATGTAAATGTAACGTGAATGCTATTGTATAGTCAGTTTGGTGACCGAGGAAGTCAGTGTGTGGTGTCTGCGGTCTCTGTTAATGCAATAAACTTTTTTGATTACCTTTAATAATAATAAACTCACTGAGAACGTTTCGAATTAGAATGATGAAGAAAGATAAAACAATTTCCTCACGTCGTCAAGGATCAAGCACCCTTCAAACATACAAGGAATAAGTTGGATTGATTTACTCGTTAGTTTGTGTTAATAAGATCAAATATGAAAAGTACTTAGATGTATTATATAACGAACAGTCATGTCGCTGGCGAACAGTGTAAAGATAATTTGAGAGATGGTAATTTTATTATTGTAATTTATTCATTGTAATTTAGCGTAGTTGTATAGCGATTTTAGCAACGTGTGTAATTTAACAAATTATTGAGTATTAAATTACGAAATTTTAATAAACCATGTCTTTCTCGGTGACATTTTAAAGTTATTGATGTGTTCAGTAGTTTATTTCGAGTCTTTCAGTTTGGTATACTCTTTTCGTCATAACATGCTACACACCCAGTGAACATTTCAGACGAGGTAACATCACTCCATCCATAATGCCAATCACCAGAACCGTTTGTATCCTTGATTGAAAACTTAAATTCCCAGAGGGTTTGTTACCTGATGCTCTTCAAATCAATCTGCAGTTCAGCCAATCTAACAAAACCTTGAGGGAGAATAAACCAGTATTGTTATGGGAAAAGATAGTTAATGATCCACAGTTATTGTAATCCATTATAACTTGATTAGACTGGTTCGTAATAGTTTGTCTTTCTTGAAGCAAAGACAATTACACATTAATTCAATTGTCAGTAGGTCAATACAAGCATGTTTCAATATGTGCTGTGAACAATGATATTTTTTTCCAGAATAAAATATTTCAATTGGTTGAACTTAAGTAAACACATATTTACACATTTATTTACTAGGTTTGCAAGTAAAGTTACAATTGTTTTCAAAGCATCTGATCTTATCTGATCTGATATTAATAACTATTAACAATCCTATTCAAAAGAGCAATATGACCGATGTCAAATATTTTCAACAAATACCTTTGTTAATTCCCCATCTCCCTTTAAAAGTTTGTACTACTGTATGTACCCCTATATACCCCTTAGTTATTTAAGGAGAGATTTCAGTCGACAAAATATAATGACATTATTAGTAGCATAGTACTAACTGACAAGATGTAATGACATTATCAGTAGCATAGTACATTATATATACGCAAATTTGCATCATCCCATGTCAAGAAGTTGCTTTCGTGTGTGTTTTTAATTAAAAAAGGAATTGAAAATATCTATTCTAGGGACTTCTTTGCTGGAGAATAATTATAAAGAAAAGGTCATGCTGTTTCTTAACAAGCTTTTTCAACAAAGTTTTTATTATCAGGAACATATTGGTTTGGTTAATGAACCTATGACGGGTGAACTGTTTACTATCTAGACAAATAATGATTACTTATCTCATAAAAAGTGTTCTATTTGTACCTATTTGCAGCAGCACATATTTTAGCACTTTTGGGAAGTAAATGAATATTAGGTATATCAATAATTTACACCCTTTTTGATAAGTTTGATAATGTAACCTTATCATCTGGGTCTATTTGCTGTGACACAAATTGATAGATGGGAGACAACAGTTGTTACAATTTTCAAATTAGGATGGTGGTTAATTGACAAAGAGTCAGGAGGATCAAACATTTCAACAGTAACAAAAATAAGTGATTATTGATTTCGTATATACAACAAAATAAACAAGACATTATAACAGAGAAAAACTGAAAGATAATTTTTATCTTATCGACAGTGGTAATACAATTTAAAAACGACAAATCAACCAAATCTTTATATTTCATGTCCTGGAATTTTCCGACGCAGCAAGAGAATCATATTTTCTGTGGGACACGTTTACTAATCAAACTTCATGTTTGAGAAAATGTGTATGATTGATTATAAACACTATTTGGTTTGCCATTATCTTTTCTCATAAACGATTCTAAATACCATTTATCAACTGTTTTTTATAAATATTAAGTTCATAAATATCACAGATGGTGCACTTGCCTGAAAGACATTGCAATTTAGTAGGATCGTTAAGAAAAATAGATTCTTTTTAAAGAGATGCAATTATGCAAGCTGGCACAAAAGGACAAATCGGAGAAATCTATTTCATGACAACTTTAAAAGAAAAAGCATATTCAGTTCATGGCTGATTCCTACTGGTTTAAACATTTTCACTGCAATATCTTCAATGCTTTTTCGAATAAGAGAAGCAATTCAAATAGTTTCCAATTAGTTGCAATGCTTCATCGCACATAGAAATAATGGAAAGAACGATTTATACATTTGAAGAATTGAAGTGATTGTATTTTAAAATAAAATGTTTGTTTGAAATGCTTAGAAACATCTTAGAATAAAAGTAGTAGTCCTGCTTCGTGATTATGTGTCAACATTTTCTAAAGAATATGGCTAATTCTGATCTTAAAAACTGAAAGTCATGATAACCAATGTTTCTCAAAATATTACGTGTGATGCTCTCATATGTTTATCTATTTAGGAAATAGACTTATATTTTGTTTGTTAGGGATTGTAAACTCTTTAAAACGTGTTTAGTATACTATTAGATTTTTTGTGATTTTGTCTAAAAGTTGACAATTTACATATTTGAAGAAAGTTTAAAAATTAATAAAAAGTGGTTACTTATCAATTAACGAGTCCACACCATCAGGACGTTGCTAATGGCACGCCAGTCGCTGATACTTATGTGATAATACAAAGAAAGAAAAGATTAAAGAAATGGTCAAGATGTTAAACAATATTTAACATTACACATATTCAACCTTTCAGCTACTTGCTCAAAATATCGTAGCATGTTCAATATCCATTTGGCATTCCAGACATGGTAAACTATTCCTCCATTTAATCAAATCATGAGAAAAGTATTTTGTGACCATGATATAAACGAGACAATTCCCAATGGGGATTGTCACCTGACTCTCCCCCAATCATTAATAGTTTAACACTTTGTCATAGACAGTATCCTGACATAGAGGGGAATACTCCATTTATATTACCCAGGGATACAGGGTGAAACAGGGGCAGGGATACGAGGATGAATTTGTTTTACCTGCACATGTGCATGCTAGTGATTCCCGACGTTGATTGGTCCTTCTACTTATTACTGAGAGGTGTAAGGCCATTAGTTGACGGGACTTTTTTGATATTTCATTATTATTCGGTGATGGAAAGCAGTTGTTGAACCCCAAAATGAAGATTCAGCTTAAACGAAGGTGTTGACAAACAAACGTATAACATATGATATATCACATTTATTACACAGTTTACATTAAAAATTAATGATTTTACAATTCTCTACATTTACCATTCAACTGTTATGTACACGAATTTCCAAAAGTTACCTTTCTATAGCAACGAGACTCTGTGAATATAATAATAATCAGGGTTTAATTACAACCTATATGTTGTTGCCTATCAGCTTGAATATATCAACATAAATAATTAGGTGTTTGGCATTTACACAGCCAGTTAACATAGACAGTGGATGGTGTCTGAGTTTAGCTTCAATTCAATTTACTTTTGAATTAATCAACGCTAATTTCATTGGATATTATTTTAATTTGATACTCAAGATGTCTAGGTTCAAGGACCACGAATACAAGTATAATTAACTAGTTTGACTGAATACTTGGTGAAAGGACAAAGACACGGTCATATCATTTTCAGGTTTTGCAGGGAGACGTTAGAAATCAACAATAATATGTCTAAAAGCGTTTGTACATCAAGGAAGTCATGTCAGAGTCTTCTTTGTAGTGGGATCCTTGTTTATTTCAATTAATTTATTGTATATTTCTGTGATTACCTACTCCAAAACCTGAAATAGTTAATCGAGAGAACATTTTAATGTTACTTTATAAAAGATGATTGATGTATCCACAGTTCCTGTAGCTTTAAGGCTGAACATATTGTTTATTGGTATGCTCCTAAGATCATATCATGTTGAGGACTCATTTGACATTCAGAACATGATAACATCATTTCGATCAAAACTTCTATCAAGAGAATCAGTTTGTAATCATGCCTGAGACTCGGAACTGCCTGAGGGCTTGTTACCTGACGCTCGTCCAATCAATCTGAAGTGCTACAGTAGACCAGACAACTACTTAAACTTAGAGGGGGAATAATCCATTTATATCTATCATATTGTATAAAAGATAGTTGAGGATCCAAATAGTAAAAATATTAGTTAATGAGTTCCTGTATGTTGTACATCACTTTGTAACTCTGGACAATGAACGAAGCAAATACAGTTTAAAGATTTCTTCAATTTCTCTACGTCTCCACTGCCTTTCAGAGAAAATTTCACTGGCTCACTGATGTTTTTATGTAGGGGAATATTCATTCATATCGATCATTGTGGACTAAAGTTAAGAAATATGTTTGAAGTGCAGATATATTTTGTACATATTACCCTTGTTTCTTTTGAAAATGAAAATGAATAAAGGAAATACTTTTTTACACTGCTTGATTGATTTGCTTCATACTTAGTCAGTCTTTTTTGAAGAATATTTATCATGAATTGGTTTTCTTTCAAATGATAAAAGGTGTGGGATATAGATTTCAATCATTGCAACCAAGATGCCAACCAACCCATTTATTTGAATAAAACGTGTTTTTCATAATTCATCCCCGAATGTTATGAACGTTCTTGTTTGATTGTAGAGTAATAACATTGATTTCAGTTTTAGAAATTACAAGAAATTTATTTACTACCTATATTCTAACACATCTTACTAAATTGGAATATATGTTGACATATTTTCACAAAACAGAGGTTTGCAGTACCTTCTTTATGAAGTGATATCCGTAGTTTTTATGTATCCATTTAGCAATCTTTCTATATTTCGTCATATGAACTGTGATTGGTGAGCAAAGAAAATTATTGTATTACAAAAGCACAATTAGGCTGTTCATTTGAGTATGTATTTAATTTTGTAATAACTCTATCAGTGTATTGAACAAGTCTCAACATCATCAGATCAATAGCTTCTTATATAGCTGAAATATGGCTGATAAGACAATAAAGCCCAAGTCACACTCACAAATAAATTCTTGTTATAGCGACTTTATTAATCGTATTGCTCATCAGGTATATCATAACAATATGGTCTATATCTAATCTACACACTTGAAACTGTTAATACAAAATTGGAGCATTTATGTATCTCACAACGTGTAATAGCATTCACACCAGCTCATTTATGGTAATGTAGCATTTTGTGATGACACCATTAAAAACCTGGCTAAAATTAATGCTACATGTATGCTTAGATGCAATATTCTGTGATCATAAAAAAATTTCATGTCGTTATGAATTTAATGAATAAATAAATTATTAAAGAATAAATTACAATATAAAGGACGTCTAGCTGTGTAATGATCACCAATAAACTTCTCATCGGTTTAAATTTTGAATGATTGATGACAGAACAAATTATTTAAATCCTTTGTATAAAGCAAGGCTATTCGTGTAAAAATTTATTTATTTTAGATGACTAATACACATATATAAAGCTCCTTCAATGCAGATTGATTGAAAAATTAATATATCATGACTTACATGTGAGTGGTACCGAAAACGAAATGTAAGTTGAAAGAATGTAAGTTTCTAAAAACGGTACAAAATAAAAAAGGACTATTACAACGGCTTTCTGCAGGTTGTTATATTTGCAACACCACTGAACATTATTCCAAAATGTTTTGACATAGATGCACATATCGTTATTGTATATATCTTTGGCAAATTGAATAAACACCATGCTCATGAACAAGCTGTAATTGCATTACCAGCAACATTGTACATTAAACATTCGCAATTTTTTTATCATCCCCTGAGGAGAACTTGCTTACCTAGATACATATCTCGTGTATATTTCGTTTTTGTATTCAAATTAAAAATAACTTGAAAATTGATAGTCTGAGAAGTTCTTTGCTGGAGACTGAAAAGGTTATTGATTATATAGTAAATATCAGTGTTGATTCCTCACAAGCTCTTTTTTACCAAAGAGTTTAGTACTACCAAAATTTGGGTTTGGAATATAGAGTCTTTTTTTCACAGTTAATTAACTAATACAATTGTTTTCGACTGATTGATCCACTGCATTTATCAAATTTTACAGTTCTCAAAATTAATGGATGGCACAGCCAACAAAAAGTGTTTGCACTACAAATAACACTACAAAGTAAGTGGGTCATTTGGAAATAATGTCTGTTCATACATTTACAAATAATGCAAGCTTGCAAAAGAATACGACTTGAACATGCAATCTATTTGATGACTACTTTAAAATAAATGGCATATAACGATCATCTATCAAAAATTGCGTTTGATAAATAGAGTCTTTTTTCACAGTTAATTAACCAATACAATTGTTTTCGACTGATTGATACACTGCTTTTATCAAATCTTTACAGTTCTCAAACTTAATGGATGGCACAGTAAAAAAAGCACAACTTAAGTTGGATCGTTTAGAAATAATGTCTCTTCATACATTTACAAATAATGCATGTTTGCAACTTGAACAAGCAATCTATTTTATGACTACTTTACACTAAATGGCATATATCGATCATTTAGTCAGTCGAAAGGAAGTTCAGATTCATTGCTGAACATAAATCCCAATGCTATGATTTTTTTGCTGAAGTATTTTCCAAGATGTTCTAAGAATCTAAAAGCATTTCTAATGGTTTCAAAATATTTTCTTTCAATCTCATTCAGAAAGACTGGCCAGGATTATGTTTACATGTGACAGATTTGAGAAGTGTTTTAGTCTTGTTTTCTAGAATAATACGTTTACCTGACGCACTTTTATCTCGAATTATAAGTAGAAGTTCCACTGAACAACCAACATCATGATCATGTGCAAGCATTTCTGAAGAAGACAAAATTGATCAGATCAATTGAGATCTCCAAAACGTTTCTTAAAATCTTCCTTTTTTAACTAATGCAATGTCGTTTATCTTTAAAACGATTTCTGGCATCAGTATTGTTAATAAAGTTTGTCATATATGGCGTTCAACAACTCACGTTGTGGCTCCTTAATACGAGCTCAGTTTCTCTAATTTGTTCATTTTCATTTAGTAGCCTGTGACAGTAGCAATTGTAACTAAGGTCCCTTGGTCCTTGAATTTTCTCAACATAAATGATTAGGCTATTGACATTTACATAGCTCAGTGACAGACACAGACAGTGCGTGGTGTTTGTCTTTACCTTTAATTCAATTCATGTTTTATTTATTAATTACGTTAATCAACAACAAACTCACTAAATACTATTTGAATTTAATTGGTGAACAAGAGGAATTATATTGTTATGTTGTCCAAGTTCAAGATCGTCATGAATGCAAGTATGATGAACTAATTTGATTGCTAACTTGGTGAAAGGACGGTTAAACATTCATCTTATTTTAAATATTCTAAAGAGACGTTGGTCATCAACAATAATATTTCTTAAAGTCTTTTTTCATCAACGAAGTCAAAATAAGCTCTTATTTTGACTTGGAAATCAAAATGGACTTATTTATTTGAAATATTGATTTTTATTTGTAAGTGTTAACATAATCACTATAAAAACTGACAAAGAATATCAAGAACATTGACAAAAATTTAAACATGATTGATAAGTCAATTGTTCCTATACCTTTAAGGCGGAACATATTGAGTCTTTCAACTATCAATGTATTGGTATGCCCTTAATATCATATCATGTTGAGCGTCCGTTTGACATTCCAGACATGATAAGATCCTTTCGATCATAACCTTCTATCAAGAAAATCAGTTTGTAGCCATGGTTGAAACCCGGAATTCTCTGCGGGCTTGTTACCTGATGCTTGTCCAATCAATCTGAAGTGCTAGAATAGACCAGACAAGCTGCCCTCACTTGGAGGGGGAATAATCCATTTACATCAATCATTGTGTATCAATGATAGTTGATAATCCATATAGAAAACGTTTATAAACATGAATTTATGAGTTATGTATTTTGTACATAACCTTTCACTTCTGAACAATTACCGAAGCATATACAGTTAAAACTGTTTTTCATTTATCTGCATCTCCAATGCCTTACAGATAAAATTTGGCTCACTGATGTATTTATGTATTTTTCTGGTGCCTGCTATGCAGATTTCAATTATGAAAAATCGAGACTTGCGTCATATAAACAATACAAAATGATAGTGGGGAATGTTTTGTACTAACACCATATTTTACATTCAAAACATAACCCCCAGTCACTCTTTCTCCTCTCCAAACTACAATGTATTTTCAAGTAAAGTCCTGACCACAGTTTTGTTTTTACATAAACTTTGACACACTTCATTTACTCCTCAGATAGGAAATGCGTTCACACGTGATTAAACACCAATAACACATGAACATTTTATAAGATATTTAAGTTATTGATGGAAAGGTCTTCTCTCAGTAATTAAAATATGACATAAAGTTTCCTTCTTAAAAGGTTTCCGGTCACTATTTGCTCTGTTTAAATATCAACTGCACTTAATCCCCATGCATTTCTTTTTTGTTTGTTGTGTTGAATGGTATTTCCCAACATAATTAATCATTGAATAAATTGCACTTTGTACATAACAAAGCAAAAAGAATTTAAATGGAATGAATAATCCGTTTTCAATTCACATTTTCGTCTATCATATCATACTGATCAGGAATTTTTTTATATGATGTCATTTTGCCTGACGAACATCTAAAGTAGGGCAAACACGTTTGTTACTGTATTTTTTCTCATCACTTAACACTTTTTTCTAATTTGATCGGTAAACACGCGTAACTGTAATCACCAAAGAATGACGTTGCCGACATAACAGCTAGTTGACGAAATAATATGTTTAATTGTGACAAACTTGAAATTCGTAACCAGCGTTTTGGTACCTTAATTGAGATGATTTTCAAACAGGTAGAATTCTTATACAATATTAAAATTATGTGCTGGCCTAAATAAAAATTTCAAAGAAAATCAGGAAGTTTTCCGAGATCATAAAATTATTTCAGAGTCATCATGTTGGAGGTCGGCTTCGTTCAGATTTCAGCTGACTAAATGGATCATTGTTTCTTTAAAAGATATGGCATGGTAATATAGCCGTTTATTTCGTGATTTTGTGAAAGATAGTTGACAGCGTTCACATAAAACCTCTGTGCTATATTATCTTTTTAACGTTTAGAAGTGATAAGATTTGATTTAATTTAACAAAAAAAATAGTCGAAGATTAGAATATATGTCAGCTGTTCGAATCTCGCTACAAGCGGCGTCATGCTTGTCAACAGACGATAATATTCAATAATTCATAACATACGATGTTAACGACACAAAATCAGGTGAGGCGAAGTGAGTATCTACTATAAAAACGGTTGCTAGTATTTATGCAGGGAGAAAACAAGCAACACTATTGTGGTTGTGCAGTCCGGTGAAACATGCGAGCATCGGCTGGAAGAAGCGTACCAATGGTGGTACTGCGCTGACATTCAGTTTAGCATTGTACTCTAACCTTACTGCGTGTAGTACAATTCTCTACTGCAGACAAAGTTGCCGAGCCATAAACTTTTTGATCAAAAGCCCAATATTGGTCAAATAATTATATAACATATTTATTAGGCCAAGACGGTAATGATACATCGTAACATTGCGTAACAAGGCGTCTGCTTTTCACCGTCCAGCGACAAAACAGAATGAGGCTGAGAGGCCACGAGAAGGGGGACACCAGATATGACGTGGCTGAAGGGACTGTGCTCGTCTGCTTATATGGAACTGATAGACGACATCACGCTATTAACAGTATGTCATACCATCGTGTTATTGTCAACTGTCCTAGACGATCTCCTGATGAAGTTTCCATCGGATTGATAATTTCACGCCAAATTGACCGGTTTTGTTAGGTCTAAGAGAGCTATGTGACAACCTACATCGAACTCACGAGTTTTGGTCACTACACCGAAGATTGCTTCGAGCTCGCATTGTCACTGAATGAACAGTTTGGCATGCAAAGAAAATACAATTTTTCTTTTTATTAATATATAAAGCAAAAGCACTAAGTTTTTGAGTTGATTTATGGCAATAATCTACATTAGCAATGCTTACATTTAGATTTGAGGTTTGTGTAAAAATGTTAAATAAACATTGACGTTGGTCTTCATGTGTAATATACTTTCTTCAGATCAGTTATTCACTTATTACACAATTACTTTCACACAAATATTTTACTGTCTACCATATTTCCTGTCAACTTCCTTATTTAGAACTATTACACGATGAGGTAGGTTGTTACGTATTACAACATTAGACATAATGCACACCTGACTATTTTATGACTTCGGCTAATTCGGTGACATCAAATAGCAAGTGTATACCCTAACATACTTTTTTTTCTCTCAATTGGTAAATGATAACCTGTTAAAATTAACAATACTGTTAAGTCTCACAGGACAGGTACTGTTCTGAAAAATGTCCTCTCTATGTATAAGAGGCTTGAGTGTGTTATTCTGTTTGCCGGCATAATAAGGCAGTGTATTTATAAAGTCGCAATTAAACCGTTACTAGGTCGATTTCAGAAATTTGAAGTCAAGTCAATATCAAATTGCCATCCCTTTTTCACAAATCCCGAAAGTTGTCTAATAGCATTTCAGTCCATCTTTAAGGTCCAGTTGGCATAGCTTCATAGAACACAATATACCCTCCACGATACGGAACCCGAAATCAGTTTTGTCACAAAGATTATTTGATCAATTATAACACAATAAATTGATAAAGCTCCAGCTGTGGAACTATACAGGCAGAAAGTAACACATCGATGACGTTTAAATATTACCACTTCAGATAATTCCTTCAGGACAAATTTGTAACAGACAACAATGTTTTTATACAGAACACTGCCAACACTAAAAACTTGAGACACACTTGACAACACTCTCAGAGCAGAGAGGCTCACAGCCATATCAAATGCTAATCTAATTTGATACGAGCCACAAAGCAAGAACTTTTTATGTAACTAGATATTACTAAATAAGGTGGGAAAAAAATTATTTTCCTTTGAAATGGTGTCATGTTTCTTGAACACTGCTGACGCACAAAAATAAAATTTGATTATGTGCAATATCCACTTGCAATATCCACTTGACAAAAGTTTCCTAGCCTTTGATAGTTGTGAAATAAGTCAAGTCTGGTTTGTTGCCAGGCTGTGTATCCTTTGATACACGCAAATATATAAATATATATATATACAGCACTCTTATTGATTGAGAAGCAGTGTGATTGAATCAGCGTTATAACCATTTAGTGACGTCCTTTATTTTTTAGGTCTTTATATATCTTTATTTCTCTCTGGCAAACATACACCTTTGATATAAGAACTACTTTTGAAATGACGATACCGGAAGTCGAACGACAGTCTTCCGGGTGATGAGAGGACATTCCACCAACTTAGCTACGTTGATTGTTATCTACATAAATATTGATAAGGATTTGCTTCTGTTTTAGCGGTAGCCTTTATACATTTACATATTGTATTAAAGTACGTAGAAAATTTGAAAAAAAGTAAGGGTTATTGGACATTTTACCTTATTATCTTACCTTTTCTTAACGTTGATTTGTTAAGCTGAATTAAATACTATTTCTATGACGCTCATAACTGGCTATCTGATTCAGAAAGTGTTCAGAGCCAGGCCGTAAAAGTAAACAACAACACATATCAGAATGAACCTAATCTGACTTTGTTTTTTTAGATTTTTGGATAATAACTATTATCATATATCTAACAATAATATGGGGTGTTTTGCATGTGCTATAGAGGCTAAAAGGAAGGGGCATTTTTACTATAAAACCCGTTTAAATTCCTGCACTGCTCAACGAAGATTCCTAAATCAGTGTGCATCAGCCAGAAAATAGCATTTCCAATAACCAATCAATAAAGGGGTCGATAAATGCCATTTGTATGAAATAAATCGTAAAAAAGCGTTTGGTCCAATTGTAAACGATTTATTTAGTCAATTCTTACCCATGGCATGAAACGAAATTTAATGAAGAGATATCCCATTACTAAATGGCCCTATTTGCTACATTTGCTAAATGATATTTGGTTTTATATGATGATCTTCAAATTGATATTCAAATAAACCAAGAATGCGATATTTCATATTAATGACTACCTGAACAAATCGTTTTGTTTCGATTGAAAACACTTTGTCATGAAACATCTGCCAAATGTGCAATGAAACATGGTTTCCACTACAAACTTTGTTTGTAAAAGTTACTTACAATATGTACATGAAAGTGTGTTTGAAACACAGCCTCAGACGCTGTTGACTGATGTTAAAGTTGATTACATTCATTAAAAGAAGTTTAAAACATTGCTCAAATTAATGATTAGATGAGAACAAGTGCTGATGATAGATCATTCGCTTGCATAAAAAGATATATTCATTCTGTGTTAAACCTGTTCCGGTTCTTGAAATTCAGTTATAACTAGCTATTGATCAAATGATATACGTCCGCTGTTACATTAAGGAAATATCGAGTTGAGGTCATGTTTAGTATTTAAGACAAACTAATCAACAGACACGAGGTCACAGAGTTTTATTTCCAAAAGGGAGCGAATAACAAAGAGTTTGTACTGCATACGAGAGATAATTTTCTGTCTGTCAGGGGAAATATTGTTAATAATATTGAGAACTGATTCTGTGACCGGGATGAAATATGTTAAGACTTCGCTGAGGTATTCTGGAGCTTGTTAGTGAAGGCATTTGAAGATGGTGCACGAAAGTTTGAAGTTAATCTTTTTGGGTAATTGGTAACCACTGTAGAGATTTGATGTTGATAGTTCATGTCAAATGTTAAATGTTCAGAAAGTCAAACATCGACCCGATGTATTCATAGAAGAAGATATTAAGTAACAAATGACAACTGCTTCCAGTCAGTTTTGTGTAAATATCCCTTATATTTTAGGGTCGAGAAACGGATGAACATAGTGTAACTAAACGTGGTCTGTTTTATTAAGGACTGCCGCTTTTGAAAATAAAATGAATATATCTGTCCTTTAAACAAGAAACTATCTTAGACGTGTTTGCTTTTTGAAAATGGTCATCACAAACTTTTTATGCCGTAAAACCATAGATATCCAATGTCATGTGATTAAATTTTGAGAGAAATTGATCACAAATGATATTTTTAAAGTATTTTAGATCGGCAGATTTATAAACTAAACCAATGGAAATATCGCGGTGGTATGAATATTATCTCTCAATCTGCACACAGCCAGACCTACCATTGCACAACTGATATAAAATCATCTGTCATCCCACAGACATCATTAATGTCACAACGTCACAATTATCTTCTTCTACAGTCGTTAATCATGCTCTCTAGTAACATACCCTATATTGAGATACATATGACTCAATACTAATAGGAGAGATGCGGAAATGGACTTAATTGACAGTGAAAGCCATCAAATATATATCTTTCTATCTTATCTATATAGCTATTATTGTTAAGCTTAATTATTGCTATCGAAATCGCAGAGCTTGTAAAGGAATGCCTCTTTTGTTTTGGATAAAAGAAAGATGTTGAAACCAAAGAGAAGATGCATATAAAATGGATATGAAATAACAATGACTATTGAATCAGAAACAAATCTTCGTATTTTTTCCCGAATTGTGATTACGTGGAATTTAACGATATAATTAGGTTTTTTAAGACATATTATTAAACAAAATAAGACCAATTTTACCTTTTTCTTAAAACCTCAATATTTGGACCAAATCTCCTTCTCGACTCTCATGTTGGTCACTATATCATAGGAAGGCAGTTCTTGACGTTGCGTGGGACTAATAAACCGCTGATTTTCACAGTATGTTAATCTCCTGATTGGAACTGACACCCGCTGTTTTGGCATTAAGACATTTCAAAACTGTTCTCATTATAGTTCCCTCTGTTTAAAAAAATTGTAATACTTAAATCTGTTACTCAATTGATATTATGTCCATTATGGCGTTATCGGCAACTTTAAGGTATATTACATCGTAGATGCATAAGGTAAAAAAAGGAAACAATATGATAATCCTTCATCACCATCTTCCGCGTATATTTGTTAGTACTTACAGGTTATACTTTTCACAATCATACTTACATTATTTTTTGCAGACCTTATAATTACCCACAACTTGCATCCGCTTGAAAAATATATTTGACCAGACATTGTTTTTATTGAAAACTTATCTTAGAAAAGTCACAATAAAACCTGCAATGAAAAGAAATCTTCTGAATCTGGCTTTTTAACATTGTAAGATATTCCTAACATCTTCTAATAGTTAGATTTATAATTTATTTTTTATTGTGAAATGACCTGGGTAATGACATGGGTAATAAACCCATGTCGCATAATAAAAAAGTTTGATAACAGTTTAATGCTCCATTCAGAAATGCTCTCCTATCTGGCTATTTATAGAAATTAATAATATTTGTAAAACCAACTCTATTGTTAAAAGATGTATATAATTATGTTGTGTAATAGTTCAATTTTGTGTTTCCTCCATTAATATTAATATTGAAGATGACAATTACATTGAAAAGGTAGTATCATCAATGTTCTATAAGCTACAATACTCACACCGTTTCATTCGTGTCTACCCTTATAATTTAATGGTCAAAACATATTTATTCATGTTTATTGTACATGAAATAGGACACTCAAAAAAAGCTAAGGCTTAACCAAATGTGTGTCATCATCACAAGATTATTTTTTCAATAACATAATATTCATAAGCTCTTTCCGTACATCAGTTACATTATCAAAATAATGAATGGTTACATCACTCACTTCAGCAACAATAATAATAACCTAATCTAGCTAAGCTTGGAGTTTGATGCTACAATCTCCATTGTATATCAAGACAATTATCTAGTAAAGCGAGGTAACACTCGATAAATGGACCTTAGGTATGTTATCAAACCTGCTGTCAGATAACCAAATTCCCAGAATGGTCCTGGTGGCAAACTCCCTTTTATATTCAATTTGTCTTCGACTAAAGGCAAAGATCACAAACGACGTTATATCTTGACCTTTGCCATAAACTTCGGTGCCAATACTTTATAGTCGTGGGCCCTCTGGAGATCCTGCATCTGCTTTCGAAATTCCCCTTTACCACTGAGTATGGTGTGATGATGATTGAACATTAGCAACTCTCTATTGGCCTACATTTATCATTGTTGTCGACTGTGGATAAAAGGACATTGCTTCATTATATCCCATTCGGATAAAATGACTATGTTACATTATACCCACTTCCAGTCTGACATTGTTGCTTCTGTTACAATACACTAACCATTTTAAATATCAAACACACAAATAATGGCATTATGTTTATTAAAATTCATAAACTCATTGACCGAGTTATTGTTGTAAATGGTTTATTTCTTTAGATAAAAATCGAACAAGATAGTTTACTGATACGGATCACGCTATGGTAAGTCGAAGAATAACATTATTTTGTAAGGATAATCTGCTTAATTTTCTGAGGTGCAGCGAGAATGTGATCTCCGCAAATATTTCATTGTATAATTAATTCTTTCAAAGCTTAATATGATGAAAATATTACTGGGGATGAATATGAGTTATATCATATCTGTAATATGTGCTTAAGTACTACCATTTCCAATTTATTTCCATCTATTAAACATTCATATATTCCAACATATTTCTTCGAGGTTTGATCCTGCATTAATCAAACATGATGGACGACGTTTTGTGAAGGTCAACATCTCCATCACAAAAGTCTTTGACTTTTTGAATGTCAAAGCAAGCAGAAACCAACACGCCTCCATAGGCGCCATAGAGAATTTAATACTTTATTTTCATCAAGTTCTGTGCGTTACCTATTTGTGACTAGTCACTGATCTTAATCTTCTATTCAAATAAATATGATTTAATGTTTTTATGAAAAAGTGTCGACAGGTTTGGAGACAGAAAACTTTTACAAGTTTCGTTAGAATACTTTAATGGTTGGGCATTGATTTCCGATCTGATATAATCGATATCGACGTGATCGAATTACCTTGACTTGTTGGTGACAGGGTTTTTATTTGTATATGCTTTTGAATGAAGAATTATAGCCATGAAGAAAAGTAGTTTACGTTTATTTTCTGCAAATGAAATGCAAAACATCATGCATGCATAATTCAAAATATCATTATAGCAATATGATTAAAACTGATGACGCTTAAACGTTTGCCCTTTTCAAAATATTGACAAATATTTTAGCAATTAACATTCTACAACCTGTCGATGGATTGCTATTCTGACATGTTGAGTCTTTGTAATTATATGCGCCCCTTAATGTAACCTAAGGACAAAGTCAAAGCAAACTGTGCCTGCTACAATGTAGGATCAAAGGAGTTTTCCCTTATGGCTGATGTGCCTTTTCCTTTAACGAATTATATAACTTATTATATAACCAAAGCCTTATCCCCAATAATATGTTTGATTTTGTTTTTCATTTTGTTTTTTGACATTTCAATAAAATACCCCGATTTGATGCTTACTTAAAAGTGCTGTGCTGTGCTGCTTGTAATTTCTACTTAATTGTAGAACCACTATTTCATTTCAGACACAAGCGAAAATATTCTCTTTTTTTTCACAACCATAAAATCTTTTTGTTTGACAAGCTCATCATTCATATGTCCTTGTAATGCGCTTCTGTATGATTATTTAACTTTATTGAAATAGTCAATAAGTAAATAGGAGATTATATTATAGACAATTGTCAATTAGAAAAAGAAGCCGTAAGGGTTCCGATTTCCAAATGAAAGATTTCCCTCTCCCTTGTTAACAATTGAATCGTTTGTCACAAATGAAAACACAGTTATAATACCAATACATTTATATTGAGCAGTGATGAGGTTTTTAACGAAAGTCATTTAAAATATAATCCTTTCACTTTACAACAACGAAAACACCGAACTCATTCGAATTAAATGTGACAATTTCCGGAAAACATGATAATTCCAAAAATGTTTTTAGAAATATTGGACGTTTTTTAACAGCTATTATTTTGTATATACGTTATTACAGGGACACCTATAATCATGAAATGTTTCAGAGCTTTATTAAAAACTTGCAATGTTGTTCTGTCAATGTTTGAGACATCTGCAGTCTTATTTTCTTTAATTATTTCAATAGTGCCGTGATAGTTGACAAGCCAACGTACATGTGTCATTGCTGTAGAAACGTCTTTCAAAGAACATTACGAAATGCCATTTCTATTTGACATATACATGTATGCAAATTGAAACACATGAAACATGTTGGACTCATCATTGAATATAAACACAGGAAATATCTGTGCTAGAAGTAATGTGCATTTAAAACTATAAAACACTTTTTATACACTAGTGAAAATAAATTGTGTTTAACTGCTTTCTAAAATGGTAATTGGGATAATCGATCTGTCACATAATGATGAACGTTTGAGCAAATAAAGCAGGTTCTATCTTCAGATACAGTGACGCTCTCAATCTCTTATGGGACAAACATGACACTTGTATCGATAAGTAGGATTTTAAAGGGGCAGAAGCATTTTTTTAAACATTTATGTTTTCAATCCTCTCACTGAAATTGTACATTAATGCTAAATGTATTAGTTTGAGAGTGTCAAAAACTTCATTACATAAACCAATCACCCATAGTCAGAGAATATTTTATACGGATCCACATAATGTCCATTGGCGGCCATTTTTGTGTGAACAGCATGAATTCATTTTGTGTAAGAATCGCGTGGCTGAACTTTATATCATATATTTGATTCAATACTGCTTCAGTTAGTTTAAATACATTGCCTTTCAATTGGAACCAATTATTTTTAATTTTCTGTCATCATCTTATATCCCCCCCAAAAAAGTGCTACTGCCCTCTTTCTGTATTTCAATTAACTAAAAACATACTTATCAATTATTTCACATTTCAAAAATACAAAATCTCTTATGCATTTTGTAGACAACGTTGTTAAAGAGTCACTCCGTAAGTTGTTGTGGTCACATTTGACATTTATCATTGAATGTCACTGATCGGGAAGTATCAACTTTTGCTAAAAAGTAAGTTTTTAAAGTTATTCTATAGTGACAATAGGACGGTTTGAAGTAGCGATTGTAATACTACACCTTAAGTCGGAGGCGTGCTGCCCCGTTCAGCCACGCTATGAACATATTAATGGTGTTCTGACGTTCTTTCCGCTTTAACGCATTTTCATTCTGAATGCGAAATCAGTAAATTACGCTTAAAGGGGTGTTTTAACGATAATAAAATGTCTTTCTCGCCCATATGTTTGGAGGTAGATTATGTTGAATTCTCTCAAAGCTGATTTAAAGATTCAGAGAGTAGATTTTCAAAGGAAATTAAACACTAAATTACCAAAAGTTTGAAAAATTTGTGTAGAATTCAAATTGATATCTTTATCAATTGAGTGGGAGCAACAACCTGTTTTCCATTCAAAACATTCAAATCAGAAGTGCCAAGTTGACAACTGTTGCCGTTGTGAAAATATGGAGGCACCGTTAATGTTGACTTCTACCAGCAATGATTTTAACTAAATTTATTATTTGATCATAAGCTCAATAACAGCTGAAAGGTAATTTGACGCATTTTACTTACTTTTAAGTGAAACAGAGCATATATATCTTTTATATCAGTAAATGTTGAAATTGTCGGAACAGGAAAGTGATAAAAGAGCGTTAATAAATACAGACCAACAAAACTTCTTTTAAACATCTGAATTGTACAAATATTTTCCATTTCAATTCATACCACTGTGATCACAACATCCCAGAAGCATACAGGTATAACATCTCTACTGCAATAAATAAGAAATGGGTTGATTCTATGATAATGGTACTTAATGGGTTTCTTCTTCATTGAAATGTGTAAGTTGATTGACTGATAAGCAATCAGTTACTCTTTTCATGTCTGATAGGTTGTGTTTTGATTAAGACTTAAGGAGTAGACGTCACTCAAGAGCCATTGATGTTAAGACGATGAAAGGACTCATATGGTATTCTTGCAGATCGACGTGAGATTATTGCATAGTCTCAACAAATACATGATTAAGCCATCAATCACTTCACAATATTGTCAATGACCATAGTTGCATGAATAATATCAGTCTAAACCTTTCTTAATGTTTACAGATAAAAAGAACTGGTTTTACAAAAACGTTGAGCAGTTATTGACGAAAAAATTGATCAATGTGTGTAGAATTGAAATAAATACGTTAATCGAATTGAGTAGCACAAACAATCTTTTGTCGATTTTAAACATTCTAATTAGACGTGATTTGAAAACTATGTTAGAATGTTAAGGGCATCCTTTATGTAACTACTACCAGCAATCTTTTAACAATTGATTTATTAAAAACACAGTGACATTTAAAAGGTAGTTTGATGGACTTGTTTACTTCTTGTCTTGTAATACAGTGAAATATACGTTTTTCAAACAATTTCTATGTTTTGTATTATTTATGAAATACCAATTTGGAAAAGGTATGTACAACAATAGCAATGAGAAGAAAATTCTATGTTCCAAAAACAGAAAATATCTGAGTGACTATGGACGCTGCATACGCAGTTACATATAGCGTTATGTCATGACAACAAATCTTTCGCCTGACAATAAATGCATTTTCCCACAGAAATTATTTGTCAGTGATATCATTGCTTTTTTCGAAGAGTGAAAACGTAAAACTTTTCAGGATCGAATAATTCAATAAGTTGTGCCTAGGTTTATGCATTCAAGTGTTATTTGCAATGAATATTTCATTTTATTCCAATAGCTTCATATCCCTTGGGTGTTCCTTGTCGCCACGAAACTTAATGCCTCCCTTTTAACTCATTGATGATTCAAGTTGTTGAAAGATTAGTTTCCGGGGCCATGAGCGAACAAATGCATTATGGATATGGAAACGAAATATTGTAAGAGAGAAGGTCTATTTGGAAAAAAAATATTGAAAATGATGACAAAGAGACAAGATCGTAAACAGTATGATAAGTGTATGCATTTTAGGGCCAACTTGCAAATATTGTATCTTGCAGATATTATATCTGGACTATATATTGCACAGAGGCTTTCAGAAAGCCATTTTGGGTGAGGAGGCTTACTATTTAGAAGATGTGTAATGAGTTTCCCCATCATATCATGTTTATGTCCCAAGTGAAATAATTTTGCTTCCTCACGAGCCTCTTAATTGGCGAGGTAAACACAATTATTTCACGAGGGAGAGGATGAATATTCAACCACGTCACTGCCCCGAGTTGATAAATTAATTAACTATCCACACTCTTTTTGTCTATGCGTAGTTTATTAATTGTTGTCTACGATGATAACTTTCAATAAGCACTAGTCATGAATAAAGCGTACGTAAAATAAAAACGTTCTACGTCAGAGACAATGGGAGTTATCTTTCTTTGATCAACGGTATAAGCCATAATTATGTCTGTTTTTTTTCATCAAAACATGTGCTGTATCCTGATGCCAATGCACGATTTCCACGGACTGGCATTCGCACAGTATTAGCTTATCTAAGAACCTCGAATGATGTTACTTGCAGTTGGCCACGGAAATAACCGACTAATTATCAGATGCTCCAAAAATAGCTTACTCTATTCGGAAGATGTTATCGTTTTCAGCGTTCAGAAAATGTTCTGCACATATTCACAAATTTC
The DNA here is from genome assembly GCA_916613615.1 of Steromphala cineraria. Classification (NCBI taxonomy): domain Eukaryota; kingdom Metazoa; phylum Mollusca; class Gastropoda; order Trochida; family Trochidae; genus Steromphala; species Steromphala cineraria. The sequence goes on along the minus strand of OU744722.1, from coordinate 50,613,320 downwards.
ACGTCAATATTTTTAAATTGATCTTGTAAATAAATTTAAGGTAAACGTATTCGGTTTTTCGAATCATAGTTGTATGATATTCTGTCTGGTTTAACTTTTTCGCAGCCGTTTTGGGCCCAACGGTTTCTTAGGTTACTGAATGACGAACTTGCCAACATGAAATCTGAACTGTTGTCAGTTTTGCCGGTTTTAACAACAGTCAGCTGATTAGCTTGTGGAAAGTTTGATTGGATTTGATAAATGATGTGCAGAGAACAAAATCATATCCTGTATTTTAGAATTTTCGAAACAACAGAAATATGTGCGAACTACTGAACATGTTGTATAAGCATTTTAAATCAATCGTAATAACAACATTTATTCATAAGATGAAAAGCATAAAGCTTTTTCAATGTACTCTGTTACAAACATTGTAGATATTTACTTTCTTTTCCACATTTGGCAATTTTCCTTTTTCTGTATTTATGGATCGGATCTTATGTTTAAATTATGAGCATACGAATGATAGGCGGTTTTTCCTTAGTTAGAATGATATTTGACAAGCACTCTACAGTAAGGACTAGGACATGTCGATCATCTATTACCAACATCAGAAATATGGGATAGTTGTGACAAAGACGACATTAGATACCTCTTCTAAATATTTTTACTGCGGAAAGTTGGAGCCCTATTTGCACTTTCCATATCTTTGGGCCTTCTGTCTCCGCTAATTGCACAGTTTTAAGTATTTCAAGCCCCTCAGATTCAATTTTAGCAAATATTTTATCCCTGACGAATTTCCCGAGGACGTCTTTGATTCTTTTGCTTTCATTAGTCAAGCCTTCGAGAAGAGACATCAATCTTCAGATCTTCAATTCTATAGCCACCCTTAAACCTCAAGCACATCTGATTATATTTAATTATTTTTAAATATTTTAAATCCCTGGCAGTAATTGGTACAAAACTGCTTCACGTCGTGTGTTAGCAATGATCTTGGCAAGAAAACTGAATTAAATATATGGGATATATGCCAAATTACCTGAGGTTGTTAGTCTGCTTGCAGGAACTGATATGCAATAATTACAAATATGATGCCCTTATATGCAACAATCTTCTTAAGGATGGTGAAAGTGCTGTTCGGTAATTATAATTCTATCTAGAAATATCCACAATAGTATTCATTCCATTTTAGACATTTGATTCAAATATATCTTCTTAAGTGGAAGTCATCTTTCGGAGTTTTGTTAAGGATGATATTTTTTTACAAGCTGCGGTTTAAAAGGCATGATGTTTTAATTTTTCAATACTGAAATTAGGAATTTAACAGGTCGCATTGCGACACTACGATTGTAAATCAAAGTCAGTAAGTTAAGCATTACATATAATCGACATGAATGTTGTTCATAAGTTAAGCAATATATTTCATCGACATGAGTGTTGTTGATCCATTCATGCTTCCTGAGTGACTGTTCCAGAATCTTAATTTTTAAATATCATCTTTTCTGTACATGATCTATGTATCAATGTGCATGTGTATGTGTTAGAAATCTGAGACCATGATTGGGTTTTCTAAGACAAGCAACTGTGACATGATGACAATAAGGATGTCTGGTTGGTGACAGATGTGATGGATATCGTGTAAGTCATTATATAAGTGGCAACAGTTCCATGTCAGTGTCACGTTGACATTTTTCTACAAGAAATACATGATATCTTGGATGTGGAACAGAATATGTATTACAACTTGTTATATATGAGTTTTAGTTTAAGTTTGATGAAACTTTCTCCAAATTGTCACAACACGCAATACCACAATAAATCATTGTGAAACATAGAATACACAAAATGAAAATGTTTGGTGATTTTAAGGAACTTATAGCTAGTGGTCCTAAAGTAGGAAAAGATGTTAGTATAGGTAAACATATATTTTAAATTGTCTGAAAACTTGAAAATAAATCAAACTGTCATACACATGTTTTACCAGAATACATGTAACCTAAGTAATTTGAATATTTTATTTTTTATTTCAAAGGCATGACAAAAACTTACATTGTGTTACAGAAAAAGGTAGATTGCTTTAAAAAGAATTGGTATGGTCAAAACCTCCCACTTGAATACCATCTTAGTTTAAACATGTCTCACAAAATACACAGAATGTATTTTCTTGTATTCACGTTTGAGCAGAATCGTCCCATATTGATTACATTATTGCTTGTCTAATTTTGTCTCGATATTATATATCATAAGCATAGAACATATACAATTCTCAGTCATACATTCGCTGATATGATTTTCCCCAGTCTGTCAGTAACCGTTCCCCAGTCTTTGAGTCTTGCTGTCTTTAACATGCAAACAGATGAAAGAATAGGTTTAGTAATGCAGTTAGTTTTTTGCATCGATGAAATGCTAATAATGTTTTCCTGCAATTAATTTCGATTTGGGACATAACATGCAGCAATAGACAGCAAATTAATATCCTTAACAAAGAAACTCTATTCAAATCTTAATTGACAGACTTCAGATCAGTTTTGTGCAATTACACAAATTTCATGTATGTGTTTTATCACTGTTTAACACTACATTTACATTGAACGTACATGTATGACATAAATCCTTTATGAGAAATTCAGTTTTCATTCATTGTTGAATATAATGCTGATTTTAAATTCAACAAATTGATGTTTCTTTCGGTCCAAGCTTATGTTAGCTATCATATGCATTCATTCTCTCCCCTCAGAGGTAGATCAAGATGTCATAAAAACCATAAGATATTGATTGAGCCTCTGTTCTTATTTGTCGAGCTTCTTGAGTAAAATGAGAGATGCCTGACTGGAAACAATAAAAGTTTTTTGTGAAATCATCGACCCTGTTCTAAAACCGTTTATTTTTGTCACTGAATCATGACAAAGTCATTGTGATATAAATAAATGTCATTTGCTGTCCGTGAATCTGATTCGCTGAACACTGTAACAGAAATTCAGTTCATACCTGCATAAACTTAATTTCGTGACGTCACATCACATTTAGCCACGCCCATTCACACTTTGCCGCGCCCAAAATGACGGAACTATTCGTAAACAAGTAGCGTTTTTTTTATGCTGTACCAGTTCGCGAGAGTTCGGAAAAAAGACACAAATTACAAATAGCTAATATCATATAAATATTTTATACTGTAGTTTGTTTAATAAATGCCACGGCTTCATAACAATACACCCGGTCGTTTTCCCTCTCCAGCAGTCGCGGCTGTTGCAAGGAGATCGGCCATTGAAATGCAGCGGTTTCTAGCTTTGTTTTTCAACAAGATTAGAGAACTGTGCCGTTTAACATGAACCTAATTCGATTTGATCTGATTGCTTGTCGTCAAGCTTTTAAGCCACATGTATGGCACCTACGAAAGTCTAATCGGCTATTTTCATCCAGAATCCAACAGTCGCGAGTTTGTGTTTATGTACAACGGTTGACACTAGGAATGTCAAGGCCACGTGACAAGACATTGCATGATTCCGTTGTGAATTTTCATTGGCTGGTGAACTAGTCGTAGGCGGAGCAAAAATAATAATGACGTTTTGATTTACAATTTATCTATCTCGTTTTGTTGAGAGTTGAATTCGTTCGCGTAAATAGTGCAGTCCTATGTGTTACATTGTGTTTATTTGGAGCAAACGAACGTATTAAAACATCGAATTTGTGTAAATTTATTTATAAGAATTGACTTCAAAATTTTTTAAGTTCGTGGAGGTATAAACTTAAAAACCGCTGTGCGGATTTACACAGTTTGCACAGCGGTTTTTAAGTTTATACCTCCATGAACTTAATAAATTTTGAAGTCAATTCTTAAATAAACCACCCTTTGAATGCTGAAAAAGTCATCATTTCCTTGAAAATTCAAATGGATTGTGGTGCAGGGGAAACAGATTTTGTATAACTAGAATAGAGGTTGATCAACATTATAGACTTGATCTTCCTCTCAAGACATCAAAGTGTCTTATGTAACTCATTGTTTCTGCTAAAAACATTTACAGAAATATTGATAAACCACCTCCGGTCAAATTATATATACAAGCTTGTGCGCCATTTTTGAAATGATAAAAGGAAAATTATTTATACGTGACTATTTCTATTTGACTGTTGTCTCTTCAAGTTTTGGTTAAGATAGATTAATGATTCCAAAAAGTTATTTAACATTCACAATCAGATTGATTTGCCTCTTGTAATAACAAGAATTCAATGAGTGCCACCTTAAATAGTATTCACTAAATGCTTGTAACCATCACAATATATCTTGGTTTTCTTGGGAGTTTCATTAACAATTTTGTGAAACTATTTTGTGTAAAACTATTAATAATTCTCCTAATTTATAGATAAGAAAATTCCGTTTCCGTTTGATGAGGGGATTGATTGTCTAAATAAATGTTCCTAACCTTTTGCATTCTTATTCCTGTAATTCATTTTGCAAAGAAGAGTATCATCGATGTAAAATTAAACAACCAATAGCTTAGGCCACTTGCATGACTGATTCGTTTCGAGTTGTAGAGACATATCAAACATCAAGATTAAACTTGCATGATTCAATAATTATTCACCAGTCTGCTATGATGTAATATGTTAGAAATACACATGATATGATTATGTGTATAGAGGGCATTAGTTGTCGCCTTTGGTCGACCCGAACGTCAGCTTTCGTTTACAGAATGTTAGCACAGTATCTGGACCATAATCTGCTTACGACAGACTGTGAAATATTAAGCATTCTAGCCACAGGGGTCTGTGTTGTGGCAAGCTGTAGCCTAAGGCACGCAAGTCGACGCATATGAATCGTATATTGTAATTTAAGTCAAACACATTCTAATTCTAGCAAAATAACTAATAAAATGTTTAAATATTGCCCGAATTCCAGTATAGACACACTGACAAAATTGATAACTTTCCTTGTATATCTAAACTTTAAAAACCTTGTGGTGTATTTAAATCAACTGGTGTCATATAACACTGCTTAATATGGAACTTCACTCTGTTCTTTTCATACTTGTAATACTGTCGAGAATAAATCAATTTTCTTCTCCGTCTTCTTCTTATGAAAGCAGGTGAGTGAAACAGCCTATCTCGTAAATTCTTGGCTAATCAACACAAACAACACAATAACTTCAAAGTATCTGATAATGATAAATCACCAGGAAGAAACGGATCAATAGTTGAGGCTTTGACCAATACTATTTAAGACTGGTTTCATTTCCTTAGGTTGATGTCCACTTTCCGGTTTTACATGGCTTTTGTGGGCAGCTTGAGAAAAAGAAACATTTTTTCACATTGTTTAGCTTTTCTGCAAGAAGTAAGCTGTATCTAATTTGATTAATGCTTTACAGTTTGTTAAAGAAAGAAATGGTGTGGTGTGATCACCATCCTGCTACATCAGCGTATATGTCTCCACTAATGCTACAACCTATCCTCTGATATCCTCCTTCTGTCGTATCGCTATATATAGCAAGCCAATCAAATAACGCCCTTTCAGCGATAGCAGCAAACTAGTTTCTTGGCTTCGTTCCGCGTGCTCACCTCGAGATTCAAATTAACCAATAGGAGTGCTATTAGAAAATAAATCTGATTCTCCTTGCAGTCTCCCGCTAAGCTCCAAATCACGCGCTCTTAGATTTCCACGTGCGACATCACTAGACAACAGTGTATGGAGTTCGAAATAGTTTGACTGAAAACAGACAGGCTATAAATAGCGCTGAGCAACCACCCGTCAGCGATACGAAATGAATGAAGCCAGTGAAATTGAATATCATACTTCACTCAGCATGGTTGTTTTCATGTTTGTAATGATAATATTTATAAGATACATTAAGATTCTAATTTGTGTTGTATATTTCTGTTTATATTGCTTGTAACTACACACTTCCTTCTCTTCAATTTTGAGTTATGTATATGCGTTGCCTATATCGTTTCAAATGCAAATGATGATTCAAATGCATGTAGATTGAATGCTTCAGATATTAATCGGATACCAAATTGACTCTCAGCCTGTTAAAAGGGATACAGACTTTTATCCAGTTTACACTTTGGCATGGTCAACAAAAGTTTTTTTGAACTTTGTCTTTTTTTTTCTATTGCGCCACCTTTGCTTTATGTGTGAATCTATTGACTTATCCATAGACCAATTTAACTCTCTGATGGTAAAATGATTTTGCCTTTCAAAAACTGATCTTTGTCAATGGTAGAAAATAACTAATTCTTTGAAATATGCATAACATCATCACAGTTTCTCTTTGTAAGAGGCTAGATTTGATGATGTGCCAAAGTGCTTTGCCAATGTAATATGTTTCTACGATAAAGAGAACAAAGGAATGTTTCGTATTGACCTTTGCTGCAGAAGCTCCCATTTTCTTATTTATAAACCTGCTCTAAGGAAACACCCAGACAATGGCAGTGCGTTTCCCATGAGTAACCTAACAACATTGAGAGATTGCAAAAAAACTTAAATGAAAGAATTGATGTAAGTCTGATGTGGTCGACAATTTTATCTGTTATTTAAAAAAAAGTGTTTAATATAAGTAGTTGTTTATAAGAATAATGTTTTAGATCATGAGGCCTGTCATCGTTTTGAAATGTAAAACGTGACACATGTAGTTAACAAATAATGTTGTTAATAGCCGCGATAGCATTAAAGAACTCAAAACATCTGTCATCTTATTTCAATTTCCTCTTGAGGAAATGAAAACCTTAAAGAAGGGCAAATAACTGATGCAATGCCACTGAGTTACATAAATTCTACAAGACTTTATCTAAAATATTATACCCAAATGAAATGGAACGAAGTAAAACATTGTAATACTGAATTGGGGGATAATGTATTTTATAATATACTAAACAGGATAACACATGATGCAATTAGATATTCTCTATTCCTCTTCTAATTCAATAAAACAATGAAAGAATGAAATAAAGAACATAATCGAAGCAAATATTAATAGCTTTATTGTAATGATTCAAACATGCTTTAAACAAAAAACAAGTAATTTTCTAAACAATTCATCAATCTTAAAATTCTTAATAAAAAATACGCCTGGGTAAGATACTTGTTTGGAGTTTTTCTCAAAAGATAAAAGATCACTTAACCCTTTAGGAACATTTCTATAAAGTTTTTGGATGGTATTGGCATTCAAATAGCTTTGAGCTCGTTGTATAACCAACTGGTCACTTGTTGAATATAAATGTTATAAATCTGGATTTCGTCTAGTATTCTCTACAAGTACAACTTTATCTTTGAAGAATCCATTGGTACTCTCGATTTTGTTAATATGCAAGCAACTAGATATCCAATAAGTATTTTGCTTACCAGAGTGCAAGCTATTTCTCACGGGTTATGCACATAACATTCAGTGAGTTCAGCTAGACATATGACAACAGTTCTTATATATTATTATAAAAAAATTGTGACACGATATGTTATAAAAAAATATGACTGATATTGCTAGATTTGAGTCTTTGGGTATAGATGCTGTTATGAAATAGAAAAATCGAATATATATGGCTTTATCTACATTAGATAAATAAAGCTGTCAATGCTTTGAATTCCCACGTCTTATCCATCACGTGCATTCATGTATACTACCCGGCAAAAGAAAGTACACAACTTAAGGTGGATTCATTACATTAAAAAATAGTTTTTAAAAAGTCAAGTTGAGGACGTCATATTGAAAACAGGGAAAAGTATAGGCATATACTGTCCATTCAAAGATTATGTCTCTTTTATGTTAAAACATTTTTTTAAACAAGTTCATTTAATAGAACACAGCTGTTTATTGACATAGGCGACATGTCCCATGAGAAAACAATCAATTTGACCAAAATTAACTATCATACTGCATTTTATACATGTTAACAATTAAAATGAAGTTTATTTCTTAAAACTGAGTTATTTTAATGACACAATAACCAATTATTGTGTTACAATTACTGCAATTGTCCTTTGTAAACCTGCGATAATCTTATGCAATGTTCTTAAAAAATATCATTATCATGAATAAAACAGATTACAATTATAACTATTTGTTTTGCAATCTCTAAAACAATGAGATATAATTCGTAGCATACAAATAAATCTCTGAAAAGTGATATGGAAAGGCAGACGAGTTGTATGGAAATAAGTTGTTCTTGCATCTTCTGAAAATCTATTCTTTGTTCTGAAATATCAAACTCATAAACATAATCATTTCCTCCATACCTATGCTCTATGATCAAACTACTCTCAGTTTGAGAAATATGTTTTACTTATACTTGATCTACTTTGCTATTGGTGCATTTCACTAAAAACAACCCCTTTTTAATATATTTCACGTCAAACCATTTTGAACCTTAAAGGGGCAGTAGCACTTTTTTTGATAATTTTATATTTTAAATATTTGACTGATAATTGTAAGTTATTGCTAAAGGTATTATTTTAACATTGTCAAAAATCTCATTACACAAGCAAATCATCCATAGTCAGAGGACAAAGTATTAAGATTCATATAAATCCGTTGGCGGCCATTTTAAGTGAACACCATTAATTCATTTTGTTTAAGAAAAAGAAATCATATGTCTAAACTCTAGATATATATTTGAATTATCAGTGCTTCACTTAGTTTAAATCCATTGTCTTTCAACTGAAACCGTTGTTTTTAATTTTCCTGACAACACCTTATATTCCCTTTTAAAACGTGCTACTGCCCCTTTAAGTTTCAAACTTTTGTCATGATAAATCATGTTTTCATCATTTCAAATTACTCAAGAAAAAAGCTACTAATTTATCTCAATTAGGCACTGTTTTTTACACTAACGAGTCATTTGTTACACTGGGGTCCAATGCCTCTTCTGAGAACCATACATCATGTCTTTAGTTGTTTCAGAATAAAATGATTAAATAAAAAGGAAAATGAATAAGACTTGTCAATAAGAGTTGTCAATATGATTGTGCTAGCGTTGCAAGTATGATGTCAAGCTTGAAATCAAGGAGTCCTATGACTTGTCACAGGAACGCAGCAACTGAAAAAGTGGGTTGTTTTAGTGAGATGCATAAAACATTCAGTAGTCCAAGTGTGAGTAACATGGTTCATTGAAAAGCCCGACCACGCAGTTTGTTTCATATCCAAAGTATAATAATGACTGGTACAAGTTGTTGTAAAAGTTTTCTTACAAACACTACTGTTAAAAAGACTGAAGGTTTTCTTAAATGTGAAGAGAGAATTACAAACTGAACATGTTGTCAAATATGTGCATGAATGGTTACAAAGAAAGTTAAAAACTTACAGAGAAGAAAGTAAATTGAAAGAAAACAAAGAAAACTACATTAAACATTCAGTTTGCAAGCACAAGCTGTCAACAATATGCAATAAATTGAATCTCTCTTGAATAAATCCAAGAAGGGAGGGTGAGGTGATAGGAATATGAGTGCTAACGTGGGCGTGTTTATCTCACTCTTGTGGTAGCATTTGTGATTTTCCTGTCATTTGAGTAATGCGTCAGAACATGTCTTTATAATGACAAATCGAGTAATCGTAGCTGGAGGCAGTCACAGATGGAATAACATGGCACTGTCAGAAAGTAAAGAGTAAATACCGACATATACACGAGTTGTTTTCTTAAAACCATTTACAGGGATAAGAAAAAATAATGATTAAATGGATTTCTTCTAAGGTGTTTTTGCCTCAAGTGAATTCGATTTTACTGCTATATGTGCAAATAAAATAACCACAATATTTGGCTGAAAAGCCAATAAAAACGAATAAAAGTGGCATCAAAATCATAAATAAATATATCTTAACATATTTAAATTTCAAATTTATGTTGATAAACATTAAATATTTCTAATTTGTATAAGTTTTCATCAGATTTAATCAAGCATGATACCAGTAAGCTTTAAGGAAAACAGTATTCATGGACTTCTTAATTATGTTTTATGTTAATAAACTTGACAGACGATTATATTAACAATCAACATATTAGTGACCAACAATTAAAGATAATAATCATGAAAAAAAACCAATTGATTTGGTGGAGGAGAAATCATTCATTCTAATTAACAGAAGCTTAAAACAGATACCTGTGAAACAACGAAAGTGAGTATTAGTTTTGTGACCAAAATATTTGTATATATTGATCAATACTTTTACTATTTGATTTCAAATATTTCCGATCAGAGTAACTTATCTTATCTAGAAGCGAACAGGAGTGATATCATTGACACAGTGTCTGTCCGTCCGTTTGTCCGCACATCCTGATTCTTGTTAACGTGATATCTCATGAACGTTGCACGCAAAGTCTTCAAATTTGGTCATTGACATCACTGCGGTAATAGACAAACGCTTTTTGCTTTTGATGACCTGAAATTTAACCTTAATCAAATTAACCACATTTAAAGGAATTTCATTTGTGAAGTGATTTCTCGATCTGCAACTCAAAGAAGAAATTCTGCCAAATTATCGTAATTTAATCTTATACATTTAAAGGGGCAGTAGCACGTTTTTTGATAATTTTATATTTTAAAATTTTCACTGATAATTGTAAGTTAATGCTAAATGTATTATTTTGACAGTGTCAAAAATCCTATTACACAAGCCAATCATCCATAGTCAGAGGACAAAGTATGAAGATTCTCATAAAATCCATTGGCGGCAATTTAATGTGAACACCTTTTATTCATTTTGTGCAAGAAAAATGAATCGCAAGGCTAAACTTTTCGTTATATATTTATATTATTACTGCTCAATTTAGTTTAAATACATTGTCTTTCAATTGAAACCATTAATTTTCGTTTTCCTGACATCACCTTATATTCCCCCTAAAACCGTGCTATTCCCCCTTTAACACCTTGTTCCCATAAAACTATGTAATTTTGTTACATATATCAATATCTTGACATTAGCTCGAAATCCATATGTCATTAACACACTATCAATTTTTTCTCCTAACACTATTACATGTATCTTTGAATCTACTTCACAACTTTATGTTATTGTTGTCTGATTATTTCTTGCAATTGATGAATTTTAATACATTTCCTTTTGTTTGTCAATATCAACTGAATATCTGGTCATATCTTTGACATTACGTTGACAAATATCAAAGGCTACACTGTGTTAAATTATGGCATGAGAAATGCTGGGGTGTCTCACAGATGAAATGGACCAGATTTAAAAAATAAAATTCATAACACTTTATTGTCCTCATTACATACATATTGGAAATTTGTTTTGTGACAAAGCACCCTGCAGCCACAGATCAGTGCCAGTTAATTCATTGTTCTGCCTTTACAATGCTGAGTGTCAAGCAAGACAGCGACATCTTTTAACGTCTTTTGGTATGACGCAACCGGGATTCGAACCAGATTCCGGGTGACGAGCGGACACACTACCACTGATCTATGCCCCCGGTTTTTGAAAGACATCAATCCATTATCACCAATCCATTTCTACAATATACGGCCACAAACGATGTGATTAATCTCCCAAGACTTGGCAGACATCGTAAGATAATGAAACAAGGGCACATAGCTTGTTGAGGGTCATTAGGCACCGATCTCGGGAATCCATTACGTTGTAAAGGCAACACTGGTTAACAGGGAGAGCCATATCTTGCACGACTGTCCGTAATCGACTAGAAACGTCAGGATATACAGGACGAGAGGCCCATCAGGCGTACCAGATTGTCTCCAGGTCACAAAGCAGCACAATTTACCATTTTCTATGCTTTTTCATCCTTTGAACCCAAGCTATTTTCTGTGTATATGATTTTTTTTAACATAATTTCCATCAAATTTAAGTGAAAAGTCATATTTTATCTTTTCACTTTTTTGGTAAAACAAATATTTTCTAGCCTAGCTGGACAAATGAGAGGTGATTAAGGTTAGTTAAACATGTGATTTAAGTACTCATGCAAAAAGAGTGTTAATTGACCATATTCTTAATTGTTTCCATTATGTCACTATAATTGTCCTGACCAATGATTACTAAACAGAAAGTCAAAAATATTATCTTAACACTATTAATATTGATATATTGATTTAGATCCAAGTAGTATTAGTACTGTCTCTCTGTATTTAGCGTAAATCCAGTGGAAATAATAGTTCAATATGTTAACTGCCTATATTTTATCCATGATTTATGTACACATCTTATCTGTATTGCTAATATATCAGCACATATAATAAATACCAATGGTGACAATGGATCTCCTTGTCAAAGTGCATCGTGGACACCAATGAACAGGTATCAACTTTAAAAATCAAATGTGATGACTTTCATTTGATAACTTTACTAATAACTCAAAATCCTTTTCTGATTTCTGGTATACTCTCTTCAAACATACTAGGATATCATTTGTAGTGTCTGCATTTACTAAATGAAAAGCCTTCAATTTGGAGGAGCGTTGATAATTGACAATCATCAGGGGGCATTAGCTTTACTGGGGATGTGGTCAAGGCATAATGGATAGTGGGCATATTTTAAGTTGGGTCTCATTTCCTGACTGCTGTGTCCGTCTTCCGGTTGAAGTAGCTCTTTTGTACCAGATAACAGAAAAGAACAGTGTTCACATTGTTGAGTTTTGTGCCGAAGAATCACATCAGTGTAAATGTCAGCTGTGTCCAACAAAAGTAATCACCTAAACTTGACACCACTTTTACAATGTGATACAAACTCATCTCCACTAAAATAATCTTCTTAATCTGTTTAAGCTGAGGTTCATGACATTTGTCAACTTGAAGGCAACTGTTTATGTCACGAAACGTCTGTCATAAACACAAAAATTATTTACACAGTTCGTGATGATCACAAACAATTTTGTTTTAATTTGATTTCCAAGACTAAAAAACTTTGGTACCTGATAAACAATTTAACAGATGTTAATAAAAAGCAGAGCATTACACTTTTGTAGATTAAAAAACTTAAAATTATCATCTTCATTGTAGTTAGTCAGTGCAAGTCATTCATTCAGAAAAGCAAAAGCCAACAATAAATATTTGTATTCTATTTAAGCTGAGGTTCACGACCAAAATAACGTCAACTTTAGATATGTAATGAAACACCTTTTATAAACACAAAAGATATATGGAAGGAATATTTATGATGTTCATGTGTCCAATCATCGATTTCTCTGACACACCTATTTCTTATATTAATTTGACAATCTGATTACACTAGATTAACCTGAAATACTGATAAGTACTGACCATACACAATTAACGATTGTGTTATGTTTTTGATTATACTAATAACTGTGATACCAGTATTGACTAGAGCAACATCCATAATATGAGACAACTCTCATGTGTGTGGACTTTATACATGGCATATCCAAATGTTGTTTGATACCAGTAAAAGCTTTCTTGGTTAAGGATTACTTTAGAATATAAAGTGGTTAGGCTTATGAAACCTAAAAGTATTGTGTGATTCACTGATATAAGAAGTTCATAAAGACATTATATATACAATTATGCATTGCATTGTTATGTTGCATTTCTTAAACCTCTAAACATAACTATCAGTAATAGAGAATGGGTGGTATTGGAAATACTTACAAACCTATAAGTTTTTATGCGTCAAAAACTATTTTAAAAAGTAACTTTAAAGGAGATAGAGTGTTTTTCAATAAGTTCATTCATCTTTGTGGAATGCCTGTTAATAGTTATCTATTTTATATATTTATTGGGCACTTATGTGACAGAAGAGAATGCTGATATGAGCTATTTAAAATAAATCACTACCTGCACTAACCGTTGAACATCACACTTATTTTAATTAGATTTTTTACTGTTTTGATAAACTGATTTTTCGTTAATGTTTCAAATTTCAAACAAAAAAGTTCTATATATGAGAAGACAGATTTCAGCAGTAGTAGATAAGACCTGTCAACTCAGACTACGAATTTGACAATATGATGATGGGGTTTTATTACACTGTCTGGCAGATAAAATTAATATAAAACGTTATTAGATATATCGGCAAATGCACAACCGTTGCTAATTAAATCATTTTGATATAAATTATTTCGGACATACAGAAATAGAAATTTGATAATAGATACATAATTCTAGGATTGTGTAAGTATTAATTTAATCATAAATGTCAAAAATTGCTGATGAAAAAAACTAATCAAACAATCTTATTATGACTCATATGCCCTTGTCTTTCTGTTTTTAATTGTTTTTATGCATTGCATTGATCGTGGCCATTCTCCTTGCAAAAATGTCTCACAGTTGTAATGTCAAGCAAGTGCAATTTAACAAATACATTTCAACATCCAGATTTCAAATATTGATCCACTGCCAAATGACTCTTACCCTGTCAAAAACATATACTGATTTTTATCCAGTTTACTTTTTCGACTTAATCCAGGAAGATCTACACTTCAACAAGATGATCTTGTATGTCGACCTGACCCAGAGGCTTCATGTGAGAATCTGCATTTATTTATTCAAATATTGAGTCTGCAATTCTCTGGTTGTAATAGGGTTTGCCTGCAATTACTATGGTCTACAATTATTTCCAGGGAAGGTTTAAATACAAGCACTTCGCTATCGATGTGGGCTACCCTCGGTAACAAGTCGCCGTATTCGGGGTTTTTGGCCTTTTGGCAGAGAGTATTTCGTGTCTATGTGGGCTCCCCTTGCACTGAATTACTCTCAATGTCATGTTGCTAAGAACAGCTAGCGGCTTCCTTTCGGGCTCTTTAAAGGTAAAGAGCAGTGTCCGAGATTAAACAAGTGTCTATATGGCCTCTTCTTGCCTTGTTGATTCTCTCGCAATTTATAGCTTAAATTTAACCTCTTTTCGAGGAGTTGCCGCCCTAATTGCATTTGAATAAACTGGGCTCTCCAATACATTGTTTGTTTATCATTTTATGCATGCTGGTCTCTTCGGGTTATAATTGATACAAAATTGCTTCATGTTGTGTGTAATGGTAAGGAAATAATATGCAACGATTTCAAATTAATATCCTGATAAGAATGATGAAAGTGCTGTTCAGTAATTATAGTTCCATATCATAATATCATGAACAGTATTATGCCTTCTTAGATATTTAATTCCAATATATCTTCATAATTGCTTGTCATTTAAAGGATGTTATCTTTTGTTTAGGACAAAATATTATTCAGGTTGTGGTTTAAGAGAAATGTTTTTCAACATTAAAATTAAGTGAGGTAACAGATCACTTGCGATACTAACTCAAAGACAGTAAGTTAAGCAATATATATGATCGAAATGAGTGTTGTTGATCCATTCATGCTTCCTGAGTGATTGTTCCAGAATCTTTATCTTTATACATCATCTCTGCTTTCATGAACTATGCATCATTGTGCATGTGTATGTGTTAGAAATCTTAGACCATTATTGAGTTTTCTAAGACAAGCAACTGTGACATGATGACAATTAGGTTGTCTGGTTGGTGACAGATGTGAAGGATATCGTGTAAGTCATTATATTAGTGGCAACAGTTCCATGTCAGTGTCACATTGACATTTTTCTACAAGAAATATATGATATCTTGGATGTGGAACAGAATATGTATTACAACTTGTTATATATGAGATTTAGTTGAAGTTTGATGAAACTTTCTCCAAATTGTCACAACACGCAATACCACAATAAATCATTGTGTAACATAGTATCCTCAAAAAGAAAATGTTTGGTGATTTTAAGGAACTTATATAGCGGTCCTAAAGTAGATAAAGATATTAGGATAGATACATGTGAACATGTTTGTTTAAGCTGTCTGAAAACTTGTAAATAAATCAAACTGTCATAAACATTGTTTGCCAGAATAAATGTAACCTAAGTAATTTGAATATTTTATTTTTTATTTCAAAGGCATGACAACAACTTACATTTTGTTACAGAAGAAGGTAGGTCGCTTTAAAAAGAAGGGGTATGGTCAAAACCTTTGGAGAAGGTTATCCCACTTGAATGTCATTTATGTTTAAACATGTCTCACAAAATACACAGAATGTATTTTCTTGTATTCACGTTTGAGCAAAATCGTCCCATATTGATTACATTATTGCTACTCTAATTTTGTATCGATCTTATATATCATAAGCATAGAACATATACAATTCTCAGCCATTCACTTGATATAATTTTCCCAAGTCTGTCAGTAACCATTCCTAGTCTTTGAGTCTTGGTGTCTCGATTGGTACATCAGACCCTTATTTTCTTTTTGCTTTAACATGCAAACAGATGCAAAAGACACTATTCACTTATACAGAATAGGTTCAGTAATGCAGTTAGTTTTTTGTTCTGAAGTTACATCGATGAATTGCTAGTATTGTTTTCCTGCAATTAATTTCGATTTGGGACATAACATGCAACAATATACAGCAGATTAATATCCTTAACAAAGAAATTCTATTCAAATCTTAATTGACAGACTTCAGATCAGTTTTGTGCAATTACACAAATTCCATGTATGTGTTTTATCACTGTATAACACTACATGTACAGTGTACGTACATGTATGACATAAATTCTTTATGAAAAATTAAGTTTTCATTCGTTGTTGAATATAATGCTGATTTTAAATTCAACAAATTTATGTTTCTTTCAGCCCAAGGTTATGTTAGCTATCATATACATTCATTCTCCCTGATGTCATAAAAACCATAAGATGTTGATCGAGCCTCTTTTCTAATTTGTCGAACTTCTTGGGTAAAATGAGAGATGCCTGATTGGAAGCAATAAAAGTTTGTTCAACGACGCTGTTCTACAACCGATATTTTGGTCACTTAATCACCCTTTGCATGTTTGAAAAGTCGTCATTTCCTTGTAAAATTCAAATTGACTGTGGTGCAATATTTTTTCCACCAGGGGAAACTGCCGGAACCCACGGATTGGGTATAACAAGAACAGAGGTTTGATCAACATTTCATGACTTGATCTGCCTCTTCTTGTAGAGAATGACTTCATTATATGTCTTTTTCCATTTTTTATTTACCTTTCAATAATTTGAAGAAGAAAGCTAATTCGACTATATCCATCTAATTTTAAATATGAAACATTTTTTCTGGTAGTTTTGGCAAAGACAGAACAAGTTTGAGCAGCCTCAGGTCATATTACGAAGGGATTAAATAAAGAGATAAGATCTGTCCACTCAGACCACGCATTGACAAGATGAATACTGACATGATTTCATTATGATGTCTGGTAGGCAATTTCACCATGCCAATTCAATATACAACGTTATGAATTATAGATGTTAATATATTTACATTTAAAGTTTGATGCGAAATGATTGTAAAAAGAATTTGACAAAAGAACCAGAATAACTCCATAGTGCCATAGGTATACAGGGTAGTATACAGCAAGTCTATTCGTTTGACAAAACGTAAAAATCATGATCGTAGCAAAAGATATTTTATGTATCATCAATAATGTTCGACTACTCTTAGGCTAATAAGAAATTTTGTTTCTTATGCCATAAAACTACATGTTTGCGTTTTTTGTCTTTTCCTTACATATGATATTTCTAAAGATAAAATAATAAATTTCAAAGGTTTTGGGAATGTTTTTCATTATTCATATCATTCATATTATTACTTTCAGGCTGAATCCTTATTGTTATTGGCGTGTTTTATTATTACTATTATTATTTTATTCAACCGATTTTGTGTACAGCATTTAGCGAAAACGGCTGATGCTATTACAGCAAAACTTTGCAAGTTGATAGCCCTTACTGAGACCTAGATCTTCTCGTTTTGTTCTTAAAGGTCCAGTTCGAATCCAAAATTTGAAAATTCAACATAGGCTTTTTTTTCAATTTTTTTTAAAAGATGCGCAATAAAATTCTACGCAAAAAAGGCAATCAGGACGATGTCGTTCATGTAGGTCACGTGGTTTGGCCGCCATATTGGATTTTTCAACTTTTTAGAATTTCAAGACCCCATGCACCTTAGAGAACCAACTCCTCTGAAGATACTCGCACCTGCTAGCTGAAATGCACATATGTTGTAGCTGAGGCATTGGACATTAAAGTTTGGTTCCGTCGAAGACTGTATCTCAAATAGTTTTGTTCCGAGAAGCGTTCAAAGTCGGGTGACTTTGGACAAGTTGCCATTTTCAAAGGGCGGTAACTCAAAACGTTGGACTCAGAATTATGCAATTGTTTTCAGGAATGTAAGGCTAGTATATATACAAAAGGAATCTATCAAAACATCGATTGCGAACAGTCATTTCCGGTCGATGGGACGTGTCATTACATTACATAAGATAAGTCAAAATGTCCGGACCCCATGCACCTTTGGGAATCTTCTCCTCTAAAGATACTTGCGCCAGAGAGCTGAAATTTATACTCAATGTAGCTGAAGCATTGTAGTTCTTAATTTGATTGCTAGAGAGTCCTAACATTAATACTTTTTCTGCTGTGGCCTTTCAAAGTCAAAGGGCAAAATGCACTCATTACTTTGGGCTGAATCCTGTCATTGTCGCTTTGCGACTATATTTCATATTCTTATTTATATTATTGATATTGCCTTTATTTGGTTAAAATAGCAATAACTCCAAATTTTCAACAATTAATTGTTAAACCTTTGTCACAATCAGCAAATAAATAATAACATCGTTGTTATAATATTGCATGTATCTTGTCAAAGTTAGAAAGGAATAACTTCTTTTTTACAAACGTTTTAAAATTACGTTTCACATACATATTACAACTTACATCCAAATATACGTTACGACTATTTTAGTTGAAGGCATTTAACAATAGTTTCCTGATGGTTTTTTTTTTCAAATTGTCTTTTATAAGTCGGCATGATTGTCGATGAATATCTAAAATCTAACTTTCTTTTTCTTTTGAAAACTAGGAAATTATAACAAGAAAGCATATTACTATTGTTTCCAAGAACCATAGTATAGCTGCAATTGTTTAAACTGCAAACACTCTTAAAAAATTGTTTTCGAATTATCCTTTACTTTACTGTATTAATTAATTCCTTTATTTCGATTAAATGAATGCTGATATTATATTTTGTTTTAGCTCTGCAATAATTAATTACCAAAATCAATGACCTAAATATATTAAATATTTTGGGAAAAGAGTAGAGTCCTCATTCATCTTGACCTTCTGCTAACTGAATAAACATACATTTCATCATCAACAAGATGGTCTTGTACATGTTGACCATGCCAAATAAACTTAATGCTTTAACCTGTACTTTTATATTCATACGTTTTGCAATCCTCCGGTCGGTCTGATATGCTGTTTAAATATTTGATCATTGTTATAGGAAATATACATATAATCTTAACATGATTCGTCTCTGTAATAATATCAAAATTGATCAAGTGCCAAAATAGGTCAGCCATCGTGATGCCATTTGAAGTTTTTGGACAAAAAGATATCTTTTTCAACCTATGCTGTGTAAAATGCTTTGAGGATCTGTACGATATACTTTGAGCTTTCATCATCTTTAAGCAAAATATTCTATAAACATTTGATTTTAAAGGGGCAGAAGCACGTTTTTTGATAATTTTATATTTTAAATTTTTCACTGATAATTGTAAGTTAATGCTAAATGTATTATTTTGACATTGTCAAAAATCTCATTACACAAGCCAATCATCCATAGTCAGAGGACAAAGTATGAAGATTCACATAAAATCCATGGCGGCCATTTTGTGTGAACACCTTTAATTCAATTTGTGTAAGAAAAATGAATCGCATTTTTAAACTTTACGTTATATATTTGAATTATTACTGCTCCATTTAGTTTAAATACATTGTCTTTCAATTGGAACCATTTATTTTCATTTTCCTGACATCACCTTTTATCCCCCCTAAAACGTGCTACTGCCCCTTTAAAGGCATATATGCAATTGCAATTGTTTTTTTTAAATTGCATTGTCCTAAAGATTGCACTGCATATTTTATATATCAGTCGTGACTACATTTAATTAGAAATTTGCTCGATTCTTTGATTTCATAAAATTCCAAAACATAACTGATCATGACTTTTAGCAATCAATTATTGCTTTTATTATGCATGGATTTGAGACGAGAGATATTTCAAGAACTCTTTATATAAGGTTGTATGTTAGATTCTATAGGTGACACATTGTTTAAGCAAACACAACACAAAACAACTGTTATGGGGGAAACTAGCGAAAACATATCCATAATATATTCACTAATAATAAACGTAGTATTTATGGTACACATGACCTTGAGGATGTTCAAAATGTATAAATGGTTCTTAGTTCTGGTTTTATATAAATGCTAATCACGTTATTACCTTGCGACAGCTGATTGTTAAGATACCTATTACTTGTTTTTTTTAAATTTTTTTCGTGTTATCAACTTTTATATGCCTTTGAAGGATTGCAAAGTTTACAGTACAACTTGTCAGTTGGTCAACACAAAATATTTTATGGATAATGTAAATATTGTAAGAATCTTATAAGTACATGTACATGTATATATCATTTGAAGCATTTGAAACTGATCCCAAGTCAGATATAGTTCCTCTGAGTCTTAAGAACGGTTTCATTTGCATGATGGATGGGAAGATAAAAAGGAACATGAGAAAACATTAAAGCACAGGCGACATCTTCCATAAGCATTACCCGTCTTTAGTTTGTACATTAAGCCGTCTACAAGATTGCAACAGGAAGAAATACTAATTTTCTAAACATCACGATATGAGGGGGGATTTGTTTGATCTCAAGCAGTCACTTTCATAATCAGAATATAAAGAGTATTTGTCAATGAAGATCATTGAAATACTTTTAGCCAGCCTTGTATTCTACATGTATATCAAAAGCATATTATCATTGAGATAAATAAATCATGATTGTATAACACTCTCTTAACGAAGATAGTGATGAAAATAATCATACTACAGAAATTGTTACACAAATTTCACATTTATGTAGTGACTCATAGCGTTAGAATAACTTAGTTTTAACACAAATAAGCAATGCTTGTACTAAACTTTCTAGGGTGAAAAACAATAAACTCCGAAGAATTTGTAAGACCATCTTGGTCAAGAGTTTTTACTTAATGAATTACTACAAAACATCTATATCAGCATTAGATCAGTTTTTGTTCAAGAAGTGATTCATTCACACACTTAAAAGTAGCCATAAAACAAAATTTCCAAAGTTCCAAATAGTTTTTTGAAATTTATTTGTACATCAGAATTTATCTAAAATAGAAGTTTAAGTCAGACAAATTGTCAGAAACTTTGTTGAGTATCGACGTAATATAGACAGGGTACTTACAATTAGAGAAATAAATAAATATGTTTCAACATTTGAATAAGAATTATCCACGAAAGTAAGTCAAGGAATATAGTGATCTCTGCATATTTCCTGTTTCATATTGTCACATGAATTTGACTCTCCCTTTTGAATTCTAGTGAAATCTTTTTATTTACAAAACACAAATGGGTTTCTCTGTAAAAAACCCATGTCAACATTCTCAGTACAATTTTCAATCCAAACAAAAACTCTGACCACCAAGTGTCTCTCCATAGCCGACGGTAACAATCTCAGTGATTGTGTCTGTCTTGTTTCTCTTTGATCTCAAGACATCAAAGTGCCTTCTGTAACTCGTTGTTTCTGCTAAAAACATTTACAGAAATATTGATAAACCACCTCCGGTCAAATTATATATACATAATAAGAATGAATTCGTATGATAACTTATGTATTTTCATTCGATGTATAAAAATCCCCAAAGATTTCACTACATATCGAAAAGACATAAGCTTGTGCGCCGTTTTTGAAACGATAAAAGGAAAATGAGATTAAGATAAAAGGAAAATGAGATTTAATCGTGACTATTTCTATTTCACTATTGTCTCTTCAAGGTTTTGTTAAGATAGAATAATGATTCCATAAGAATATTTAACACTACAATCAGATTGATTTGCCTCTTGTAATAACAGGAACTAAATGAGTGTCACCTTAAATAGTCAACGAATACCATATATCTTGGCTGCTGAGTTTCATTACCAATTTTGTGAAACTATTTTGTGTAAAACTATTGATAGTTCTCCTAATATATAGATAAGAGAATGCCGTTTGCAAGCGTTTGGTGAAGACTGATCACCTATACTATACCTATACACCTAAGATTAATTGTCTTAATAAGTGTTTCTAACCTTTTGCATTTTTGTTCCTGTAATTCATTAGCAAAGAAGAGTATCATCGATGTAAAATTAAACAATCAATAGCTTAGGTCACTTGACTGACTGATACGGTTCTAATTGTACAGACACATCAATCATCAAGATTAAAACTTGCATGATTCAATAATTATTCACCATTCTGCACTGATGCAATATTTTAGGAATACACATGATATAATTATGTGTATAAAGGGCATTAGTTGTCGCCTCTGGTCGACCCGCACGTCATCTTTCGTTTACAGAATGTTGGCACAGTATCTGGACCATAATCTGCTTATGACAGACTGTGAAATATTAAGCATTCCAGCCACAGGGGTCTGTGTTGTGGCAATCTGTAGCCAAAGGCACGCAATTATATTGTAAATATAAGTCAAACAAATTCTGATTCTAGCAATATAACTAATAAAATGTTTTAATATTGCCCGAATTCCAGTTTAGACACACTGACAAAATTGATAACTTTCCTTGTATATCTAAACTTTAAGAACCTTGTGGTGTATTTAAATCAACCGGTGTCACATAACACTGCTTAATATGGAACTTCAAACTGTCGAGAATAAATCAATTTTCTTCACCCTCTTCACCTTATGTAAGAAGGTGAGTGAAAACAGCCTGTCTCATAAATTCACGGCTAATCAACACAAACTACACAAACTTCAAAGTGTCTGATAATGATAAATCACCAGGAAGAAACGGATCAATAGTTGAGGCTTTGACCATTACTATTTAAGACTGGTTTCATTTCCTTAGGGTGATGTCCACTTGGCTTCGTACCGCTTGCTCAACTCGTGATTCAAATTAACCAATAGGAGTGCTATTAGATAATAAATCTGATTCTCATTGCAGTCACCCGCTAAGCTCCAAATCACGCGCTCTTAGATTTCCACGTGCAACATCACTAGACAACAGTGTATGGAGTTCGAAATAGTTTGACTGAAAACAGACAGGCTATAAATAGCGCTGAGCAACCACCCGTCAGCGATACGACAAAAGACTATGGGAGGATATCAGGGGATAGGTTGTAGCATTAGCGGAGACATATACGCTGATGTAGCAGGATGTGTGATCCTGGCCTACTACCACATTTCCCACGGCAAGGTGAAAACGTATCGAGCAACTCTCCTCGTTTAGACCTTGCCATCACAAGATTGAAAACCGGTGATCCGGAGCAGTGACACATATCATGATCACGAGTTACACCCCTTATCAGCTCTTTCAACAATAGCAAATGAAATCGCCGTTTACATTCGGAACATTTCAAAATACCTACAGACGATCTTTTTGAAAACTATCCGAGTGAAATTGAATATCATACTTAACTGAGCATGGTTGTTTTCATATTTGTGATGATAATACTTATAAGATACATTAAGATTCTAATTTGTGTTGTATATTTCTGTTTATATTGCTTGTAACTACACACTTCCTTCTCCTCAATTTGGAGTTATGTATATGCGTTGGCTATATCGTTTCAAATGCAAATGATGATTCAAATGCATGCAGATTAAATACTTCAGATATTAATCGGATACCAAATTGACTCTCAACCTGTTAAAAGGGATACTGACTTTTATCCAGTTTACACTTTGGCATGGTCAACAAATTTTTTTTTGAACTTTGTCTTTTTTTTTCTATCGCGCCACCTTTGCTTTATGTGTGAATCTATTGACTTATCCATATAACAATTTAACTCTCTGATGGTAAAATGATTTTGCCTTTCAAAAACTGATCTTTGTCAATGGTAGAAAATAGCTAATTCTTTGAAATATGCATAACCTCATCACGGTTTCTCTTTGTAAGAGGCTAGATTTGATGAAGTGCCAAAGTGTTTTGCCAATGTAATAAGTTTCTACGATAAAGAGAACAAAGGAATGTTTCATATTGAATTTTTGCTGCAGATGCTCCCATTTTCTTATTTATAAACCTGGTCGAAGGAAACACCCAGACAATGGCAGTGCGTTTCCCATAAGTAACCTGACAACATTGAGAAATTGCCAAAAAACTTAAATGAAAGAATTGATGTTAGTCTGATGTGGCGCCAGTGGTCGACAATTTAATCTGTTGTTCAAAAAAGTAGTGATTAATATAAGTAGTTGTTTATAAGCATAATGTTTTAGATCATGAGGCCTGTCATCGTTTTGAAATAACAGCCACTGTAGCATTAAAGAACTCAAAACATCTGTCATCTTATTTCAATTTCCTTTTGAAGAAATAGAAACCTGAAAGAAGGGCAAATACCTGATGCAATGCCACTGAGTTACGGAAATTCTTTAAGACTTTATCTAATATATACCCAAATGAAATGGAACGAAGTAAAACATTGTAGAAAATGAAATTTGGGATAATATATTTTATAATATACTTAACAGGATAAAACATGATGCAAATAGATATTCTCTATTCCTCTTCTTATTAAATAAAACAATGAAAGAATGAAATAAAGAAACTAATCGAACCAAATATTAATAGCTTTTTTGAAATGCTTTAAACGTGCTTAAAACAAACAAAAACAAGCAATTTTCTATAAATCTTTGAAAAGGCAGACGAGTTGTATGGCAGTAAGTTGTTCTTGCATCGTCTGAAAAGCTATTCTTTGTTCAGAAATATCAAACTCATAATAAACATAATCAGTTCTTCCATACCTTTATGATCAGTTTGAGAGATACGTTTTACTTATACTTGATCTACTTTACTATTGGTGCATTTCACTAAAACCAACACCACTTTTTATATATTTGACGTCAAACCATTTTGAACCTTAAAGTGGCAGAGGCACGTTTTTGGATAATTTTATATTTTAATGATAATTGTAAGTTATTGCTAAAGGTATTATTTTAACAGTGTCAAAAATCTTATTATACAAGTCAATCATCCATAGTCAGAGGACAAAGTATGAAGATTCACATAAACTCCGTTGGCGGCCATTTTAAGTGAACACCTTTAATTCATTTTGTGTAAGAAATGGGAATCACATAGCTAAACTTTACATTATATATTTGAATTATTACTGCTCCATTTAGTTTGAATACATTGTCTTTCAACTGGAACCGTTAATTTTCATTTTCCTGACAATACCTTATATTCCCCCTTAAAACGTGCTACTTCCCCTTTAAGTTTCAAACTTTTTGTCATGATATAAAACATGTTTTCATCATTTCAAATTATTTAAGAAAAACACTACTAATTTATCGCAATTAGGCACTTTTATTGACACTAACGAGTCATGTGTTACACTGGGGTCCAACGCCTCTTCTGAGAACCATACATCATGTCTTTAGTTGTTTCAGAATAAAATGATTAAATATAAATGAAAATGGATAAAACATTTCAATAAGGGTTGTCAATATGATTGTGCTAGCGTTGCGAATATGATGTCAAGCTTGAAATCAAAGAGTCTTATGACTTGTCACAGGAACGCAGCAACTGAAAAAGTTGGTTGTTTTAGTGAGATGCATAAAAAATTCAGTAGTCCAAGTGTGAGTAACATGGTTCATTGAAAAGCCCGACCACGCAGTTTTTTTCATATCCAAAATATAATAATGACTGGTACAAGTTGTTGTAAAAGTTTTCTTACAAACACTTCTGTTAAAAAGACTTAAGGTTTTCTTAAATGTGAAGAGAGAATTACAAACTGAACATGTTGTCAAATATGTGCATGAATGGTTACAAAGAAAGTTAAAAACTTACAGAGAAGAAAGTAAATTGAAAGAAAACAAAGAAAACTACATTAAACATTCAGTTTGCAAGCACAAGCTGTCAACAATATGCAATAAATTGAATCTCTCTTGAATAAATCCAAGGAGGGAGGGTGAGGTGATAGGAATATGAGTGCTTACGTGGGCGTGTTTATCTCACTCTTGTGGTAGCATTTGTGATTTTCCTGTCATTTGAGTAATGCGTCAGAACATGTCTTTATAATGACAAATCGAGTAATCGTAGCTGGAGGCAGTCACAGATGGAATAACATGGCACTGTCAGAAAGTAAAGAGTAAATACCGACATATACACGAGTTGTTTTCTTGAACCATTTACAGGGAT
Source organism: Steromphala cineraria (assembly GCA_916613615.1). NCBI lineage: Eukaryota > Metazoa > Mollusca > Gastropoda > Trochida > Trochidae > Steromphala > Steromphala cineraria. Next base: position 50,587,141 of record OU744722.1, on the reverse strand, counting down.
AAGAAAAAATAATGATTAAATGGATTTCTTCTAAGGTGTTTTTGCCTCAAGGGAATTCGATTTTACTGCTATATGTGCAAATAAAATAACCACAATATTTGGCTGAAAAGCCAATAGAAACGATTCTCAATTATGTTTTATGTAAATAAACCAGACAGACGATTATATTAACAATCAACATATTAGTGACCAACAATTAAATATAATAATCATGAAAAAAAACCAATTGATTTGGTGGAGGAGAAATCATTCATTCTAATTAACAGAAACTTAAAACAGATACCTGTAAGACAACGAAAGTGAGTATTAGTTTTGTGACCAGAATATTTGTATATATTGATCAATACTTTTACTATTTGATTTCAAATATTTCTGATCAGAGTAACTTATCTTATCTAGAAGGGAACATGTGTGATATCATTGACACAGTGTCTGTCCGTCCGTTTGTCCGCACATCCTGATTCTTGTTAACGTTATATCTCATGAACGTTGCACGCAAAGTCTTCAAATTTGGTCATTGACATCACTGCGGTAATAGACAAACGCTTTTTGCTTTTGATGACCTTAATTTTAACCTTAATCAAATTAACCACATTTAAAGGAATTTCATTTGTGAAGTGATTTCTAGATCTGCAACTCAAAGAAGAAATTCTGCCAAATTATCGTAATTTAATCTTATACATTTAAAGGGGCAGTAGCACGTTTTTTGATAATTTTATATTTTAAACTTTTCACTGATAATTGTAAGTTAATGCTTAATGTATTATTTTGACAGTGTCAAAAATCCTATTACACAAGCCAATCATCCATAGTCAGGGGACAAAGTATGAAGATTCACATAAAATCCATTGGCGGCCATTTAATGTGAACGCCTTTAATTCATTTTGTGCAAGAAAAAGGATCGCAAGGCTAAACTTTTCGTTATATATTTATATTATTACTGCTCCATTTAGTTTAAATACATTGTCTTTCAATTGGAACCATTAATTTTCGTTTTCCTGACATCACCTTATATTCCCCCTAAAACCGTGCTACTGCCCCTTTAACGCCTTGTTCCCATAAAACTATGTAATTTTGTTACATATATCAATATCTTGACATTAGCTCGAAATCCATATGTCATTAACACACTATCCTTTTTTCTCCTAACACTATAACGTTGAATCTACTTCACAACTTTATGTTATTGTTGTCTGATTATTTCTTGCAATTGATGAATTTTAATACATTTCCTTTTGTTTGTCAATATCAACTGAATATTCGGTCATATCTTTGACATTACGTTGACAATTATCAAAGGCTACACTGTGTTAAATTATGGCATGAGAAATGCTGGGGTGTCTCACAGATGAAATGGACCAGATTTAAAAAAATAAATTTCATAACACTTTATTGTCCTCATAACATACATATTGGAAATTTGTTTTGTGACAAAGCACCCTGCAGCCACAGATCAGTGCCAGTTAATGCATTGTTCTGCCTTTACAATGCTGAGTGTCAAGCAATACAGCAACATCTTTTAAAGTCTTTTGGTATGACGAAACCGGGATTCGAACCAGATTCAGGGTGACGAGGGGACACACTACCATTGATCTACGCCCCCGGTTGTTGAAAGACATCAATCCATTATCACCAATCCATTTCTACAATAAACGGCCACAAGCGATGTGAATAATCTCCCAAGACTTGGCAGACATCGAACGACAACGAAACAAGAGCACAGAGCTTGTTGAGGCTCATTAGGCACAGATCTTGGGAATCCATCACAGATCCCATCACGTCGTAAAGGCAACACTGGTAAACAGGGAGAGCCATATCTTGCAAGGCTGTCCGTAATCGACTGGAAACGTCAGGGTACAGGACGAGAGGCCCATCAGGCGTGTCCAGATTGTCTCCAGGTCACAAATCAGCACAATTTACCATTGTTTATGTTTCTTAATCTTCTGATCCCAAGCTATTTTCTGTGTAGTTAAAAAACATTTGATTTTTTTAACATAATTTCCATCAAATTTAAGTGAAAAATCATATTTTCTCTTTTCACTTTTTTAGTGTAACATATATTTTCTAGCCTAGCTGGGCAAATGAAAAGGGATTAAGGTTAGTAAAACATGTGATTTAAGTACTCATGCCAAAAGAGTGTTAATTGACCATATTCTTAATATATTCCATTATGTATAGTGACATAATGTCCTGACCAATGTTTTCTAAACAAAAAGTCAGAATTATTATCTTAACACTATTAATATTGAGATATTGATTTAGATCCAAGTCGTATTAGTAATGTCTCTCTGTATTTACCATAAGTCCAGTGGAAAAAATAGTTCAAAATGTTAACCACTGCCTACATTTTATCCATGATTTATGTACACATCTTATCTGTATTGCTAACATATCAGCACATATAATAAATACCAATGGTGACAATAGATCTCCTTGTCAAAGTGCATCGTGGACACCAATGAACAGGTGTCAACTTTGAAAATCCAATGTGATGACTTTTATTTGATAACTTTACTAATAATCAAAATCTTGATCTGATTTCTTGCTTACTCTCTTAATAACGTACTAGAATATCATTTTTGGTTTCTGCATTTATCAAATGAAAAGCCTTCAATTTGGAAGAGCGTTGATAATTGACAATCATCAGGGGGCATTAGCTTTACTGGGGATGTGGTCAAGGCATAATGGATAGTGGGCATATTTTAAGTTGGTTTCATTTCCTGACTGTGGTGTCCGTCTTCCGGTTGACGTAGCTCTTTTGTACCAGATGACAGAAAAGAACAGTGTTCACATTGTTGACTTCTGGGGCGAGGAATCGCATCAGTGTAACTGTCAGCTGTGTCCAACAAAGGTAATGACCTACACCTGACACCACTTTTACAATGTGATACAGACTCATCTCCACTAAAACAATCTTCTTGAAAGATTTTCTGCCGAGTTCTGAGCAAGGTGAATATTTAATCAGATATTTAGAACTGTTCCCGCTGGCAAAACAAGTGCAGTATGGGAACTTATTGATGGTTGTAGATCATAAACAACGTATCTTATTCTAATTTCTAAGGCTTACCAACCATGGTATCTAAAAAATAAGTAGACAAATACTAATAGCAACCAAAGCCTCAATCTTCTTTTGAAAATCTCATAAGCATAAGTGTAAGGCTAGTCAGTGCAAGTCATTCATTCACTCGAATTGAAGCCCGACATAGATCTGTTTAAGCTGAGGTTCATGACCAAGACATGTGTCAACTTGAATGCAACTGTTTATGTCACGAAACGTCTGTCATAAACACAAAAATTATTTAGACATTTCGTGATGATTGTAGTTCACAAACAATTTTGTCTTAATTTGATTCCAAGAAAACATCCATAAAATGAGACAACACTCATTTGTCTGGACTCGATACAAAGCATATCCAAATGTAATTTGATGCCAGTAAAAGTTTTCTTGGTTAAGAATTGCTTTAGAATACAAAGTGGTTAGGCTTATGAAACCGTAGAATATTGTGTGAATCACTGATATAATAAGTACATATAGACATTTATATATACAATTATGCATGGCATTGTCATGTTGCATTTCTTAAAGGGGCAGTAGCAAGTTTTTTGATAATTTTATATTTTAAAATTTTCACTAGTAATTGTAAGTCAATGTTTAATGTACTATTTTGACAGTGTCAAAAATCTCATTACACAAACCAGTCATCCATAGTCAGAGGACAAAGTATGAATATTCACATACAATCCATTGGCGGCCATTTTTGTGTGACCACCTTTAATTCATTTTGTGTAAGAAAAAGGAATCGCCTGGCTAAAGTTTACGTTATATATTTAAATTTTTACTGCTCCATTTAGTTTAAATACATTGTCTTTCGATTGGAACCATTAATTATCATTTTCCTGACATCACCTTATATTCCCTCTAAAAACGTGCTACTGCCCCTTTAAACCTCTGAACATAGCTATCAGTAATAACGAATGGGTGGTATGGGACAATACTTACAAACCTATGAGCTTTTATGTGTCAAAAACTATTTTAAAAAGTAAATATAAAAGGAATAGAGTTTTTTCAATAAGTCATTTGTCTTTGTGGAATGCCTGAGTATATATGTATTTCATATATCTATCTCTTTGCAAAGAGCACTTACTTTGCAAGCTCATTTTGATACAAAGAAGGTCACTTTTATGTCCGAAAGTATAAAAGAGCTACCTTATAACAATCACGGGAATTGGACACTCATGTGACAATAGAGAATGCGTATATGAGCTATTTAAAATAAATCACTCTCTATACAAACCCTTCAACGTCAGACTTATTATAATGAGATTTTTGTACTGTTTTGATAAACTTATTGTGACTTTACTCTAGTTTCAAATATCAAACAAAAAAGTTTCTAAATTTGTGAAGACAGATTTCAGCAGTAGTAGATAAGACCTGTCAATTTAGACCAGGAAAATGACAGAAAATTAATGTGATTTTATTACGCTGTCTGGCAGAAAAAACGAATATGAACTTATTAGTTATATCGGCAAATGCATAACCGTTAGTGATTAAATCATTTTGATATAAATCATTTCGGACATCCAGAAATAGAAATTAGACAATAGATACAGGGATTTTGTAAGGAGTTATAGAATCATAATTGTCAAAATTTGCAGCTGAAACAACAAATCAAAAAAACTTATTATAACTTAAATGTCCTTGTTTTTTCAGTTTTTAATTGTGTTTGTGCGTTGCATTGATTGTGGCCATTCCCCTAGTAGAAATGTCTCGAGGTAATGTTAGGCAAGTTCAATTAATCAAATGCATTCCTGAATCCAGAATTCCAATATTGTTCCACTACCAAATGACTCTTTTCTTGTCAAATTCAGATACTGATTTTTATCGGGTCTACTTTTCGTCTCAATTAGGGGACATCTACACTTCAACAAGGTGTTATTCTATGTGGACCTGGCCAAAAGGCTTCATGTGTTAATCTGTATTTATTTATTCATATATTGAGTCTGCAATTCTCTGGTTGTAATAGGGTTTGCTTTCAATGTATATGGTCAAATATGGCAACTTCTTGAAAATATGCAATGTTAACATGGTTTCCCTTTGTCGGCGTCTTGATTTGGTAAAGGCCAAAGTTCCCTGGTTTTCAGATTAAGAAAACAAAAAAATATAACATCTTAAACTTTTGCTACCATAGAATCTTCAGAAATAATTGGAATCTTAAACTATTATAACCTTTTTCTACTAAAGGATATATCAAATACGGAAATACAAAAATGAAACATTGAACAACTGTTACGAATATTTGAAATAAGGTATGCATTTTTGCAAATGATTTCATAAATGCATAATGATTTCATGCATGATGTGTAACTTGTTGGTTAATATATTGTAAGGAGGTTTTGTTGAAATTACATGTCACGTTGTCTATGTTGATGTTCTCAATTCTATATAAGTCGTAGATGTTGATGATGACACAGATGTACTTCTGACTGTGATGTCTGGGCTATAAATTCCACAGGAGGATAAACGTTGTCACAAACAGGAAAATGTGGCTTTGATTTGAGAAGTTCCATAGCTTCTGAACTAGTTTTAAGGCATGTGTATATACTACAATTATCTGTAATAAAAGAGCTTTGATAGTCTCTATTCTATACTTGATGATGTATGATGAATATATGATTACAATGTAATCCGACTTCTGATTGTGTTAGCTATGTCTCTTAGCAAAGAGCTTAACATGCAGAGAGTTAAATAAAAGTGATTATAAATGTAATCTTATTTTGTGAATACAAAGTCTTTAGATCAATGCTAGAAAATATTTATTATGTAATGGATTTTTTTAATAAAATATGTCAAACTGTTTTTTCGCATAAAAATATATGTATCTATTATGTAGAAATATACATTTATATGTACGTGTGTGTAAGTTTACATTTCATTTTAATTCAGGTATTTAGCATTACATCACATGGTGGCGCAGTACCATAAAGCAATATTAGAATTCCATATTCTCATATATTATTGTACTTCCCTTAGGTTTTCGAAATATCTATTTTACATTTTTTTAATTGTAACTACAATTGCACGTTTGGTGTTTTTACAAAGTCATATTTGAAGAGTGTCGTGTAGTTGTAGATGTCAATTTGTTTACCAGAATTTTCATTTTATATTTGAGTCCAAACAAAAGTAATTTAATATTTATCTTAACGTTACATTATATATTGAAGAGCTATAAATTTATCAGTTGTCTGAAATTTATTAAGGGTTGTTGTCATGACAGATAAAGTTCTTTTGTGTTTTATTTGCATGATGGATGGCAAGATGAAGAGTCACATTAGGTGACATCAAAGAAAGACAACATCATCAATAAGCATTACAGATCCGGTCTTGCAACATTAAGGAGTCATCAAGATGGAAGAAAAGGACATTCGTTAATCTAATGATTAACAAGTACAGTAGAATGTCTTTTGATCCATTTTACTACCATTTCTTTTACGATCACTCATATTTTTGCGATCCTCCAATTGTCACAATTACAGGGAAACACTTAAGGAGTTGAGACATGTACACAACTCAAATCGAGTTTTGGATATCCAGAAAATAGAAACGGAGTACTGTACACGATGTAAACTCAACTGCACATATAACCTTTTCGTAACAAAACAATATGGAATATAACTAAATTTAAACTACATAAAAAATAACATTAAAGGGGCCGTAGCACGTTTGTAGGGGAAATATAAGGTGATGTCAGGAAAATGATAAGTAATGGTTCAAATTAATAGACAATGTATTTAAACTAAATGGAGCAGTAACAATTCAATTACATAACGTATATATGTAAAGTTTATGCGATTCCATTTTCTTGCACAAAAGATTAAAGGTGTTCACACAAAATGTCCCCGCCAATGGATTTTATGTGAATCTTCATACTTTGTCCTCTGACTATGGATGGTTGGCTTGTGTAATGAGATTTTGACACTGTCAAAATAATAGATATAACAAACAACTTATTATCAATTATCAGTGAAAAAAATAGAATATAAAATTATCAAAAAAGGTGCTACTGCCCCTTTAAGATAACATACAATATTGATAATTATAAACTTTCTCAAATTACAATTACTAAAAAATCATGAAATTCTGTTCAACCTGCCAATTACTGTTAGATGACTAATAAAATTATCTTCGCATATATATCTTCATTTTTACATTGATTTGAAAACCCCCTCGATTGTGAGCCAAACTCGAGCCGATGCTCGTCCAATTATTACGTTTTCCTTGTCATGGATTCTACCAAAATGTTTATATCAATTTGTATCCTGCCTTTACTGCCCTGTATGTTAATGACAAACGTATGTATACATATGTTCCATAAAAAAATAATAAAGAAATTACCAGAATAAATCTAACGAATTATTAAATTACCTTATTTCTGTATTATTCTATATCTCAAAACAACATTTGACAATAAATGAAACAAATTAAATGAGCTACATATGATATTATATTCCTTAAAGTCATTTATTTTATGACAAAATATTTCCTAAAAGGGTTAATTAAACCTTCAGAGATCAAATAATTCTAATTTACTTATATATTTGATAATCAATAATTGATAAACGTTCTGATCATTCTGTAATGATGATATTTCACACAACGATGCAAAAAACAGATGACTCAATCAAAGGAACAATATCAGTGCAAATTATCATTACCTAATATTGCATTTATCATCATCTTGTTCAATAATTGCATTGGAATGAAGGAGCCGTTATGGCATAACATAAATTTATCTCTAGACCATTCCCTGCATCAATAGTGTTATGCAGGTATCAATCATATAAACAGATAAAGACAAGTCATAGTTATTGATATCATTGCCAGTCCACAAATAAACACTGACCACAAAGCGGATTGATCATCAAGAAGATGATTTGATTGATTAACTTAGATCTTTCCTCTTTGAACTAATGACATCAAAGATTCCTTTAACCATCGTTGTTTCTTCATTAAATAATAACGGTGATGTATCATTAGCATAGTTTGTTATTTTTATCGATAGCAGGACAATTTTTACCTAGAGGGACACGCCCTTTAACAGAAAGGATGACACATGACTGTTCTTGAGTAACCAGTACGACAATGGGATGTCCTTCGTTTTCTCCAAAACATCGCTTTTTTATGAAAATTTTGATAAAATTTACCTGAAATTCGAAAGGGATTACCATGCACTGCATTTCCTGCTTGATGCTATATAGAGAATCTCACCCTCACCTCTGATATCAAATATATCAAAACAAAATGATAAAAGTAACAAATTGTGACATCATTGTGTTTATGACGTCGTAGCATTGTGACGTCATTACTGATGATGCAAAACTTTTGTGATGTCATGTCCCTTTTGATAACAGGGCATTGTTCAAAATCTACTGTCAAAACAATATCTCCCAGAAGATATCCCTTAATCTTCCACAAGCGATATCTCCTGTGGAACACAGTTTTGGATGATAAATAATTCATAGTTTTATTTTAAAATGCTAATTGCTCCTGTTGTTACAAAATCATACACATAAAACTATCGTAATTATGTAATTCAATCATAAGAGAAGATTTTGTGTTTGAACACACGAAAGTAGTTAACAGGAGAATCATTGAGAATCAAATAGTTTAAAATTCAAAATGGTAGATATTAATGCAAAGTGACAAACAAATCACAACAATTGGTGACTCGCATTAAGTTATATCTACGTTTTCCAGAAGCCACAAATTTGGGATAGGGTTATAGCTTCAATTGAGGAAAAACAAGAAATAGTCTAGAGGGAAAGGTCATTTGTTGAGAAACATAACTTTTAGTGTTTTATTACCACACTTACCACTCTCTTAAGACAATAAATACGCAACTTGTCAGAAGTGGTTTTGGGATAAATCAAATCAATCCAGTGTAATTTGCCTGCTGAACCTTATATTTATTAATTATTCATATTTCAAACTTTCAAATGTAAAATATGTTTTCATTCTAGACATGAGAGATAAGCGTGTGTTCCTGATGAACCAGAAAGCAAACTGTATTAACAGCAACTTAATTACCTGCAGAGAAAGAACTGGACTTCAACATCAGTGAATCGCAAGTGCACATCATCCATTCAAACAAGGCGAAGCCAGATAAAAATCTCTATGCCCTTTTCCAGCTGAGGTTCATGAATAAGATACTGTTACGGACCTCGTTTCAAAAACATTATATGGAATTAAAGGAAAATGTGTTAGTAGAAGCTTTTGGGAACACTTGATGTTTGCAATAAGACCAGATGCCATATGTGCCTTGATCAATCTGAGCAAATACATAACAATAATATTCTTTAACTATTTATGTTATTTGTAATCAGTTCACATAGCTACTTTCTATCAAATTTGTTATAAATATCCAGCTATGAAATTATCAATGTTTGAATCTATATCTGTAATCCAAATCCTCCCCCAACAGAGGCAGCTCAGTCGCATTAATCTGACCCAACTTCTGTTCGAATTAGCCAACGCGGCAAGAAATTGCAACGCTACATGTACCTCCTTAAATCCACTCAATAATATCAATGAGCTGCCTCTGTTTGGGGAGAATGGTTATCAATGTCTTATCTTCTTTTGAACCAACTAATGCATGTTTTACTAAGTGTACTTTGTCTAAAAAGTGTAAATTCATTCCAATTGTTTTAAGACAGTACAATGGTCTCGTTTCATTACCAGTGTACACTTCCCGGTTTTCGAATTGATAGAGTGTATGCCGTATACATATTAAAATATCTTTGGCATACATTATAAGAAAAGTTTACAGAAGCCCATGCAACGACTTCTTTTGTTATATATCTAAAGCAATGGTTAATGTTAAGGAAAGTGTGACAGTCTTGTGTTCAAACTGTTATGTATAACTGTCAGATATTAGGGATATTAACTGGAAGCAGTATTTTAAAACTGTTTAAGCTGCTCTTTTACAAAAACATTAAGTCAAAGAAATGATTTTGATAAAAAGATTTTAAAATTAGATAGATTGATATGTGAAGATTACATAACAATCTAAGACGAAATAAAACATTTATGTTATTGAAGTTACTCATCTTCCTACGCAGAGCCTAAAAGACCAGTTTCCAAACTGTCATTTTATGTACATAAAATGATAGTTTGGAAACTGGCCTTTTAGGCTCTGCGTAGGAAGATGGAAGTTACTATGCAAGCTAAAAAAATGAACAATTCTCAAATAAATTACTCTGCTCTATTCCATTGTCTATAAAACTTGAATATCCATTCTCCCCACAAAGAGGCAGCTCAGTCATATTACTACGATTTAGCCTGTGTTTCAAAAACCCAAAATCTCGGGGTTTCGGCAGATTGCCCTAGCGCCAAAGAGTTGTAACACAAGTTATCTCCCTAATTGCATCCAATGAAAACACGTCTTGGTTTCTGTGTTGGTGAGCATTCATAACGGTCGTATATTGACATGGAAAATGTCATTCCTTTATGTTTAATTTTCATTAACAGTGTGAGGGAAAATATTTGAAAAATAAATATGGATAATCTTTTAATAAAGATAGTAACTGTTTTATAACTGTGTAATGTTTTAATTGTGGATTAATTTTATTTTACTTATCAAACTCAAAACTAATGAGTTGGTTCAAAAGCAACGTTGTGTAAAAAAGAGTTATCTGCCCTGGTTATTGAATTCTCATTGATATTGTTTTACCCAAGCATACGGAAGTGACCAAGGCTTTGCAAATGACCACTTGAACGGGGCAGTAGCACGTGTTTAGGGGGTATATATGGTAATGTCAGAAAAATTAAAATTATTGATTCCAATTGAAAGACAATGTATTTAAACTAAATATAAATGGAGCAGTAATAATTCAATTATATAGTTGAAAGTTTGGCCATGCTATACCTTTCTCTTACACAAAATGAATTAAAGGTGTTCAATTGATTTTATGTGAATATTCATACTTGTCCTCTGACTTTGGATGATTGGCTTGCGCAATGAGATTTTTGAAACTATGAAAATAATACATTTAGCAATAACGTACAATTATCAGTGATAAATTTAAAATATAAAATCATCAAAAAACGGCTACTGACCCTTTAAAACCCTGATGCAACAATTAATTTGGTTACACCCAAATAGGCTTCTACCGTTATTGCCAATGTATTTGGCTTATTGGAACAAAACTAGATCAACGTAAAATGACCTAGCTGCCTCTGTATTGAGAGAATGTTGACGATCATGCATGAGATTTAGTTTCTACTTCACACAAGTACATCTACTGCTGACCAATGACCTCTTCTCTTCTTTGTTTTGTTTAATTTCAGAGTTCAAATACATTCTATCACTATTTAGGTGTCATCAATATCTGCTTCATTACAATCACGATTATAAAAGGGGATCAACAACCTGGCTCGTGAAACCTCATTGACCATCGTTAAAAAGAGCATCTAGACGGGTAAGGGGGGTCACATGACACAAACTTGGTACTGACTGTCAGCTGTAAGCGGTTTGCAACCAAACGATTTCGTCCCTACCGAGTATTTACGACTCTTTTGGGGCCCTGCTAATAAAACACTGGAAGTTAAAAATTCAGGTTGCAGACCCCCTTTAACTGCTAGGAACATGAGTACAATTCTGCATGGCTAAACAGGGGAAAATATCGTTAAACTACAGGTGTTACAATACAATGTCAAAAAAACTTGTATTCATAAAGATGAAAATGTTCATGACGTGGAAGATAGGTGAAAGATACACCTAATGTCTTCATTTCAACATATAATCTTTTTTTGACATTAATTAATTACTTAATTGTATATAACAATGATTTACTTTTTCGTCATTGATATCCATCAAGTGAACATCCATCAGCTTACATAACTAGTAACTAATCACAATTATAAGCTCTGTACTTGACACGGATAAGTCATTAATTACTTCAAATGTAACTTCTACTCTGTTTTTTTTATTGAAATAGTTTAACGCCAGAACATAATTAAAGGAATTCTGGGTATCCTTTTGAAATAAATTCGAGGAATCGTTCCTGTTGATACATATACAATATTAACAACTGCTACCAAAAAACACGTTTTTAACATTTTATTAAGTTATGTAAATTGGACATGAGATGCAAGACACAATCAATAAGAAGTGAAGGCATCAATTGCTACTACCAATTTCGAGATAAGCGGATAATCTTGATATCTTAAGAAGCTTCTGTGTTAAATAACGACTTTATATAATTCTTTTCAGGATAGAAGGTATTTTATTGAAAGAAACTCAATGTAAAACTAAATATGATATGCTTATTATGATGCATAATTATACATGTTTGTAACGATACATAAAATGAGACTAGTGAACCTAGCTACATCCCAATACCTTTCATAAGGAGACAATTAATTGTGCTACATGTTGGCACATCTAAGCCGTATTCTGTTCAGTTGTCCATGTTTCTTTAAGAGGGATTTCTACCTGATGTTAAACTGTGATGCCGAATGCTTTGTACAACTTTAATAAAACGAGTGGCACAATTAGTGTATGTCCAAATAATAATCTTTGTTTTTATTAAGGTTAATTACATCCAAATTGCATTAGTTGTCATCAGATACTCTTTCACTCACTCACCCATCACTATTTCAGGTATAAAAGTAATACGGATCGACACATTTTCTTAAGGTCGTGAAGCACACATGAGGGACGATAATAACAACCATTATCCATCTTGATCACCTGCAAAGAAAGACACAAGTCGAACCTAACCCGACTTAAAAGGATATCGATTTACGCACTTTAAGGCAATCATTTACATGAGCGGAAGCCACATATTGATCTCTTTAGCCTAATCAAGGTGATGTTCGTGACAAAAATATGTGTTAACATAAAATGGTGTCGGAAATGTCATGACCGTAATATGATGGATCTGGAGGATACAAAATAGGAAAGATGATTGTGCACAATGGTTGACAAAACGATGTATGTTTTAACCAACTGATTCATAACACAAGATTATTCAGTACATTAAACAGTGCTTGCTGGTACCCAAATACCATTTTTTGTTGTTGTTGTTTTGACTAAGTCAAATTCTTGAGCAATTAACAGGGAGTTTTCACATTCTAGATAGTCATACTGTTTTAAAGGATGGACAACTTAAACCGGCTGACGCATAAAACAAGACTATTGGGTATACCAATAAGTGCTCGCTGATCCAAAAATAACGATTTGGGTTTATGTTATTTTGTAAGCCAAACTGGTATGATACATGTATGTATGTTCAGATTAGGATATACCTTTGGGCCAATTTGTACATTAACGCTTTGAACTTTTTCATGAATGCATTCACAATGACACTAACATGTACGTAATGGTTAAAACATTGATTATGTAAATATGTACAATGTAGTATGTTGTGGCTGTATGCGTTTTCGTCTCACGGTTCTAAATGGCATTTATTGACTCGTCAACTCATTTATGTACCTTTGTTATTAAAGCTGTTGTTTGCTATTTAAAACATCATTGGTCCCCTGCTCAATAAACAAGTTAAAATATAATGCCATTTGCATCAAAGACCATAAACCACTCAAACTTTGACAACGATACATTGTTTTATTGTTTTGGCGATGACAGTAAATCTTCGGGAGACAAAAGGGATGATGTTTCACAAAACAACCTGAACACCATTGTCAATCTTTTTAACGATTTTGAAATCGCGTTTAGGCTAATTTGGAGATTCAAGTGACAAACCTGATGGATAGTATATCATTCCTCCGAGTGAATAATAAAACAGTATTTCTTTAAATCTAAAAATTTAAAAAAACACCACACCATCTGATGAAAATACACGTTGTTTTTTATTTTCACATTTTCTTTACTGTCTTTATCATTAAATAACGTACACAACCCAAACGAAGTTTGAATGGTAACTAACAATTTCTTAAATTTCCGAAAATGTAATTTTTATTTTTTTAAACTAAAAGTATTTTAAAGAACACCACACCATCTGATGAAAATATACCATGTTTTTGATTTTTAACTTTTCTTCACTGACTTTAATATGTTGGATTAAAGTATCATTAAATACCGTGTCCAACCCAAACAAAGTTTGAATAATAGCAAACAATATCTCAACTTTCCGAAATGTCATATTGATTTTTCGGTTGGCACTTATAGTATAACTTGCATATGTATCACATTCGTACAAATATTATTTATATCAGTGGAAATTGACACAAGGAAATAAATAACTTTAGCAAAGTTCTGAATACATTTTGCATGTTTGTAAAATAGTTACATCCCAAATGTTCCGGGCCTAAGCTTATGATCATGTGGAAAAAAACAGTCTAACCTTCTAGTGAGGAAAGCTCATCAAGGGTGATAAACTAACTAATTTTCTTCGAATGAAAAAGCAATTTTGGAAGCAATTATTATCACATAGATTTCCAATAGCTTCGAAATATGCCGAAGCAATATAAGTATTGTCCCCTAAACATGAATTTGAAGACCTTGCAAATAACAAGCTAGGTATCAAATTTTAATATTAGCTAAGTGATTAAAGGTCATTGTTTTTTTGGCATAGGTACTGAGGATGATGATATATTCTATTTTCCACAAAAGTCCGTATTATTACAATTGACGTGATGATATTGAAATTTAATATGTATGTCAAAGGGAGAACGTGTCATTTACAGTTTGTTGTTACGAGTATATTCTGTGTAAGTAACACAATGATTTACAATATACAATGTTTTTCTACAAATTACCTGAAGGCAAGATTTTCAAGTGATCCGACTGTAAAGGTGCTATGTGTGTTTAATCCTCAAACTTCTTACTACAAATAAGATATCTTCACTCTTCTCATCGCTGACATGTGACCTCATTCCCGCCCAAGTACTTCTTAGGAGACTGAATCAGTGATGACCTTTTGCTACAGATGCTTGATCATAGTTTCGCTGACTTGACTTATTTCTGTCTGCAAGTTCACCTGCCTCGCAACGAGGTGAAGGTTGAGCCCTATGGTGGTCCCTGGACTCGATTGGCTTTGCTTCAAGTTCATATTTTTAAATGGTTAAACGAAACTTCTAGACCTACATTATTTAATTTATGTTGTTTTTTTATTTATCATGAAACATTGTCCATTGATTTTCTCATTGTATCTACCTAGCATAAATTTGTTAAAACAAGAAACAATGTAATTAGTAAAATATGATATTATATTAATGGAAATAACGGCTCATATTAGCACGCTTTTAATCAAGCATTTAGATTTGAACTACATTTTTCCCATTTCGTAGGTAATTGCAACAGAATTTTGAATATAGGGCGTTTTTCTTTGTACATTTGTTTTTCTTAGTTTTGCATTTGCATGTATTTCACTTTAAGGTATTAATCTCAATATGCAAATGAGTCAATGCTGGTTTTATTCAGTTTATTAGATGTATGTGTCATTTCATCTATAAACGCTTTAATGAAATATAAAATCAGAAATATGCAATGACACCTTTTAGTCCTACATCACTATTCGTATGTAATCATCAGTTATGACATTAGATGGTTTGTATACAGTCAACAGGTAGAAAATACATTGGCTCTTTATGAAGATGTATATAGAATTGAGTTATTAGTTGGTTCGCGATAGATATAAACCTACTGATGTTTGGCCTAGAAACATAGGATGTATTTAAGTTTGGTTTCATCTATTAATGTTTGTTCATTTTGCAATAAATGTTTGTTTGTACGTTTGTTAATAGGAACAATACCTTAAGCCCGCGCTTTAGATTACCATGTGAGTTGACTTTTTACCAAGACTTTTAAATTTATAAAGTACAATAATGAAATGTAGAATCACTACCATTTTAAAGGGGCAGTAGCACGTTTTTTGATAATTTTATATTTTAAAGTTTTCACGGATAATTGTAAGTTAATGCTAAATGTATTATTGCGACAGTGTCAAAAATCTCATTACACTAGCCAATCATCCATAGTCAGAGAACAAAGCATGAAGATTCACATAAAATCCATTGGCGGCCATTTTGTGTGAACACCTTTAATTCATTTTGTGTAAGAAAAAAGAATCACATGGCTAAACTTTACATTATGTTTTTGAAATATTACTACTCCATTTGGTTTGAATGCATTGTCTTTCAATTGGAACCATTAATTTTCATTTTCTTGACATCACCTTATATTCCCTCTAGAAACGTGCTACTGCCCCTTTAAACCTTCATTTTACAGACACACCAAAAACATGATAGCATCAAATAAAACAAGCACAATGAAGAAACCCTAATGCCCTACTCCAGCTCATCAAGAAATACAGCAGGTAATCAAATAAGAACCTCCCCCAAGGCAAAAGTGTTACTCTGCATCAACTTTACTTGTCAGGTTCTAGTAGATTGAATCATGTCTTATAATAACTTACTCTATTAAATACTTCTACTTACATGAAGATTTGGGCCAATAGCTTGAAGGGAAAAGCAACACATTTGAGAAAGTGTATTTGATTGAATGCACAGCTTTTTAAATAGACATGTCGGGGAACATCGTGTGCCCTGAACAGCTTTTTCTGATAGCTTAAAATGTACCTCTCAAATGAACATCTCCATATGTCAGATTTCCTCGATATAACTCTAAATCAAGTTTGTTGCTATGTTTAAATGATAAAGATATAAATGTCAAACAATGACTTGACATAAAGTTAAAGAGATGCTTCTAATGTCAGCAAAGCATGACCATTTTATTGAATAATGAGACATTATCTATCCACATAAGTTAACCTTAACATCTGATCCACCAAATGCATAGAGATGTTTGATGTTGCTCTTTTAGCACCAGTTAATAAGGCTGTTAACGAGTATATATCGGATGCTTTCATTGTCAGAAACAGCTGTGCGTCGCTAGCATGAGAAACCTTTAGGAGACTGTCCTACATTCAGCAAACAATGACAAAAGAATAAAGGTTTGTCATGAACCAATAGCAATGTCTTTCCAAAAGTAGTTTGCCTTGAGCTAGGAAATGCACAAACTCTTCATTGAATATGATAGTGCAACATACAGAAGTGCTTACCGAATTATAACATTTATCTTACAGACATTTTAATTGAACAGCAACTTTGATCATCTTTAATACAAGCTGCTCAACATGTTATCTTAATTGCACTGGATATATTTTTAGCAACAAAGTTTAAATAAAATGAGTAATCTTTACTTACAATTCACTTTAACCGAATGTATGCTTGCAAGATACTTGTATGAGTTAATGATATTTCATGTTTGTATATGTTTTACAATTATAGTTAATGATATTTCATGTTTGTATATGTTATCAACATCGTTGTTGTCGCTGTTCATGTTATGTATTATAGTTGTATAAGAGCGGTGTTCAAATAAGCCTTGTGGCTTGTTCACCAATTCGTAATCCATTTTGTGAAATAAGATATCAGTAAACCACAATTCACTTTGACGTAATGAGAGTTGAACCATATCAAAAGAGTTTCGTAACGAAAAAGCCCGAAAAAAAACCACTTCAAGGATAACATTTTCTACAGGCAGAGTATGTTGACTTCAAATAATCCATGGTAACCTCTATAATGACCTTGTACAATAAAGTATACACATAATATCAATTTATAGTTTTTAATATTTATTTATTTGGCATAGAGATCGCCATTTTGGGGACTTTACTTACAAATAGTAGGTACAACATAAAATATATCAAATAAAGGATCATTGCATTCTAACCTTCGTATTCCATGACCTTTTTAACATGGAAATCCAATTGGGGTAAGAAAAACAATCATACTGCTAAACGTTAATTATATACCTTTGGAATTATGTTTGGTTCTAAGATGTAAATGAACGTTATACATCAAATTTTCATGGACAAATTAGTAACTTTCGTCATGAAACAAACATTGCATATTGATTTCCTTTGAAATAACTGGTTTCTTTCATCGCCACCGTTTCTAAAATGTCAAGAGTTTTATAGAAGAAAGTGAATGTTTGATATTGACGTTAATAGCTTTTCTCTGTTAAATATTGATAAAAGGTTTTACATGTACTTTCAAAAGGTTCAATAATATATCTTATTCTAAAAGACTTGACAAGTATCACTCGTTTGGACCCCTTAGATATTTTAACCGCGTATTTTAATCTTGAATCAATAGTTTCTGTAAAACAAATATGAAAGGTCACTCACAAATATCTGTTTATAAGAACAACATAGAAACAGTGCGCCCAGGAAACTTGCACCTAAGACCTTTTCTTTGTAAATATTTTCATTTTCTATCTTCGCAGCTATAAACAACAAGAGCATGGCTCTGATCATCAATATTTTTAGAAATTAAAGTTTAACTCTGATATACATTACTTTGCTTCAACGTCTATGATATGTGTTGGCTTGTTGCTAAACCAATTGTTAAATAACTAAAATATAAGGTCCTATTTAACAAGGGAAAGGTTAAAACCAATAAACCAAGAGATAGTAGAAGAAATCTATCAAATGAATGAAAAGATGATAATAATAAGAAGAATATTTATATCGTGTTATAAAGCGCTAAGTGCGACCATGTAGGTGTGTACATTCTATTTTCAGGTACCCATTTCAACAGCTGGGTGCAATATGGATGAAGTGACTTGCCAAGGGACACAACACAGACGGAGACCCAGGTCACACATTTTTGGTGTTTCCACCGGGATTTAAACCCGGGTCTCTCTGGCGTGAGTGGCCAGCACAAACCACTTCACCACTGTGCACCTTACGTGGAGACTTAAGTGTTAACGTGATAAGAGAGTTTGAAAATCTAGATTCAGAATGTTATTTGATAGACAGGGAAAATTACATCTAAATGTATTATGCTGTCGTTGCATGCTACATATATCTGGTCATTTATCTTTGGCATCTTGGCAGGTGTGAACCATTCCTATGGTATCATGAGTGTCCATTACATAAAATCTTTAGTAGAAAAGAATTATGAAAAATGTACATCCTATAGAGACATATTTTCATCTTTATTAAATTGTAACAATTATGATGGCATCCTAAATATAAGATTCTTTCATGTTTTTGGTTTAAAAAGTGTGGTAATTGGTTTTTATTATAATTGATTTTTAAAATTTTTTAATCCAAATGCTCTAGGACATTAATTTTACCATTCGAACATTTAAAACAAACCTGCCAATGAACGTGCCTTTCTATTGATGTCAGATATGGGTGTTTGTTAACTCATAATTTGTTGAATATGTCTTACATCCATGTTAAATACTTGAACATAATAATTTTACACTGAAAGTGTTTGGACCTGTAAAACATTTCCTCTTTTAATGATATCTAACATCAATGTACTCAAATTATCGTAGTGCAATTGCTACATCATTGCATTACTTTGCTATATTGCGATATATGAAATATATTGTTTACACAAAAGCAATCCTATAACGTCTTGTTACAATTTTAAGATTCTTATTAAAGAAAGGTGAAACAAAATGATATAAAAAATCAATATCCTATGACAACTCGGTAGCATTATCAATTCAAATGATTTGTCAGTTTCAATAGACATTAGCCTCAATTCATCAATGATGATCTGAGTCAGAACACTAAAGAGTAATGCAATAGAGCGTTAAATTTTCGTCCCATGAGTGCTGTTCCATTTAACACCATCTCGACTTTTCTGGTGGACATTGGTTTAAATTCATCCTAACATTGTAGTTGCAAACAATATGTAGTAATGTAAGGGCGTGTGCAGGTCATATCCAGAGAGTGCTATTTTAATAAAACCATCTGTAGCTGTTAATACTACTGTGCAGACACAATGAACGTGTAAATTCAGAACTTGACTTGGAAACACATATACATTTCAAACAGATATCGAAGTGATGTGCTTCTAATGAAATATATCACCTTTGATTTCCATTACAATATTTCTATTAACCATTTACCTTGAATCAGGAATAGAAATCTGTCCATGTTGTTTCATAATAATTACAAAATAATAAGATTTTTTGATAGTAAATCTGCTTTTTGTAGATGCCATAGGTAACTACTTTATTGGAGTTTGTATTGAAATCTTTGTACTGAAAAGATGTCAAACATGCGTTTTAGTTAAAAGGGGAATTATTCTTGCAATCAGGACACCTTAAATTGTTCGACAACCCGGAAATGGTCTGAGCTAGAGTTTAGTTTCCAAAGTAAATCAAAATATAGAGTGAAATAGATTCTTGAAATTGAAAAACTATTATCATTAAACATTTATTCATTTGAGTGTCCAAAAGGTTTTGTAGTGACTGAAAGATTTTAAAAAATTGGAAACTTTTCTTTATTATCATTAAATTGATGATATCAAATACTATGAACTTACTAGCACCAAATTAGGACCAATTGTAATCTTTAGATGAAATTTGAAAACTACTAAATCTGACCATATTACACCAGTGGAGACATCATGTCCAAGTTAATCACTCAAAGTCAGTAACTAGAAAGGCAAATAAATATACATTACATATAGATGTCTTAATAATGTGTTTCTAATGAAATATATCACAGTTGCTTGACATTAAAATATTTGTATTTCCAAATTACCTTGTATCAGGAACAGAAAACCGCCACATATTGTATCTTAATTAATTATTTTATTAGCCATCTTGTACCTTTTCTATAACTAACCTTATAAAATTTGGGGCATTTTGATAGTAAACCTGCTCTGTGGCCATTCGTAACTGCTTTCTTGGAGGTTTATTGCAACGTTTACAAAAAAGAACTTTTGACAAAAAAACGGAATAATTCTTTCAATCAGGACTTGAGAAGAAAAGCTTAAACTAATAATGTAGTAAGTTGTACGTCAAATCGGTAATTGTAGGGAGACAGCTTAATTTCAAAAGCAATTAAAAATGTACACTTCTTGAAAAGGACAATGATTCTTGTAAAATTGAGAAACTATAGTCATTAAATATTTATTCAGTTGATGTGTAAGCATTTTTGTTGTGACAGGAAACTTAAAGCTGTTAAATAGTTTGTTCCAATTACTTTGAAGTCTTACTTTACTTTTCCGACGGAGTACGGGTTCATCAGAGACAAAGCAAAATTACTTTGCATGTTCCCAGGTTTCCATTATGTATAGACAGATGGTACGATAATGATAATACATATATTTTCAAAATACTATGTTTATCTCATCGAGTGAAGAAGGAAGTTTACGTCTAGATGTCTCTTCCCCACGAGACGAGATAAACATGGAATTTGTAAAGGAAAGCAAAAATTCGATTCTTTTTCTGATTTTATTCGTTGTACCTTTGACAAATTGGATCTTTTATATTGAGAGAGCCAGTCGCCAGCAACAATATAACGTCATTAGCATGCCGTTGCGCTAAAGCTTTGTTGTATAACGTCAGATCATTATTGTTAACACATTCAATTTTATGGAAGGTTTGATGAAATTGTTATAATAATAATTGGGACTGGTGTAACTTAATGTAACTTTAGTATAATTTTGGTTTGTAAGTTGGAGAGTAATGTTAGTGCTTGGAAGAAAGAATATTCGAAAATCTCAAATCTTGTCCCCAAAAATTGCTGACATGTAAATGGTTCTTGAAAGTAATACAAATTATAGTGTCTTCAATTGCCCTTACAATATACCCTAATCTGTTAATTTGAGTACCATTTACTGATAACTAATTCGTTTATTCCGTTATGAAAATGAAATAAAAATAAGGAAATTTATATATCATTGGTTACCAATACGAACATGTTCCATTTAGGTTCCCCTCAAAAAGGCATGAATGCTGATGTTGTAGATGTGAAGTCACTTAGTCTATATTGGAAGTTCCCATCATGGAATAATAAAGGCCTTGAAGGTAAAGTTATTTCAATTTCATGCCAGGCACAGGCATGAAATGATTAAGAGTTCTTAAGATATGTGTGTGATAATTATAAGCAAGCACGAGAAATGACACAGATACTACAAAACATATTTCCCTCAAGATGTTGTTTATTCATTACTAAAACTTATAAGAATAAATATAACCATCTCTAGTATGTACCACCTTGTCAAGCTAGCTTTCTGTCATTTATAGAGGTGATAAATGCATTTGATTTGGACCTTTATGTTCTCCATAACGCTTAAGATAGCCATTCTCTCCCAACAGAGGCAGCTCAGTCGTATTACTCCGATCTAGCCTCTGTTCCATTTTGCTAAAATCCAGGGGTTCCAGGAGATTGCCCTTCCCTTAGCAACACAAGATGTCTCCCTTATTTGCAGCCAATGAAAACACATCTTGGATACCTTTGTTTGCGAGCATCCTTAACGGTAGTATAGTGATGTACATTAAGAAAATGTTATATCTGTATTTTTAATTTTATCAACAGTGTGAGGGACAAAATCTGAAATATCAAATTAAGGTTGTTTTTATACTAATAGTGAGTGGTTCGTACCTGTGTAAACGGCGGAGCTAATTGCATCTACCTGTCCTTTCCATATATTTGGCTAATTGAAACAGAGGCTAGATCAAAGTAACTGTTGGAAGAGAATGAGGGCTAGCGAATGTCTGGACATAACCAGAAATAAAACAATAGTTAAAGCAGCATATTGATAAGTAGCAAGGTGGAAATAATCGTATAAAAATTGCACTACATGATTCGTGTTGGTAAGTCATTCATTTACAGACGCAGAATTCAAATATATATCTCTTCAGTCTCTTTAAGCTGTGGTTCGTGATAACGATATTTTTCAAGCTGTCAGGAGTGTCGTGGACCTGACATCATTGACGAAAATATATCTATTAGGCTGGATAAATGTGTACAATGACACTCCTCCATGCTTTACTAATATGAACAACAAAACCAGCTGACGGTTACATCAAGATTATTTGAATCTTTTAAGACTAATCACTAAACAAATTAATATTTGGGTTTGGGTTAATTTTCGAAGAAGCCAATTTCTCAACCAGATTTTATACAGTGCATATGTCTGTTCAGTGTATGAGTTGTGTTTCACATTATTCTGTAATAATGCCATAATTCAGCTTTCGTGTTATCAATTTTTCTATTTCTGCAGTTATTGACTATAACATCCACTTGTGGAAAATGCTCCCTGTATCTTTCACAATGGAAATTATTACATGTCCATTTGGCATGTTCTGTAACATCATTCATATTTATTGAACTATCGTTTGTGATAACACATAAATGTCATCTTTTTAAAAATACGATTTTTAATTATAATTATTTCAACGATTGATGGATAATTGAATAATTATGTTATGTACCACTAGGAATTTTGCAACAATCCATTGTGTAAATACACAATAAAATATGCCTTTGATTCTGCATAAAATCTATTTTGTAATTTTCTTGTTTCTTTCAAAACACACCCGATTCTAACAGTGTTGTATAATTGCTTATTTGATAGTGATCAAACCCATTTAGTTGATAGCAATAACAAAAGTCAAGGAGTTCATATGTTTATGATTTCATTTCGCACAATCTCCTGTGTTTACATATTTATGTTTTTTATCCAATGTGACACAATATGCCCTCTGAACGTGCATTATTTTTAAGTAAGACGGTGCCAAGAAAGTATTGTTACCTGAGAAATCTAAATTAAGATTGTTTGAATTAATTTCATCAAGCTTACATATTGGTTAAAATGGTATTCTTATACTACATGAAACTACTCACAAACTTTGATAACTGTTGAAACATATGTGATCCTTCAGGAATACAAGTGACACAGATAGATATATTTCCTTTTGGTCGTGCAATGAACATGAGAGACGATCATGATAAACATCACCACCTTGATTACCTGCAAAGAAAGACAATAATTGTTTGAACCCAATTTATAAGGATATAGTTCACCGCATCCATAAACATGAGCAGAGGCCAAATATAGATCTATTTAGTCTAATCAAGGTGAGGTTCGTGACAATAATATTTGTTAACGTGAAATGGTGTGGACAATACCATGGCCTTATTATTATTAGAGACCTTTAACATATAGAATAGGAATGATGAATGTGTACAATGGATGACAAACAAATATGTGTTTTAAATGTTTTCAACTTGACCAGCTGACATTCTTAGGTGTAGAATTTAGTGCTGGCTGATGAACAAATAACGATTTTGGGTTGTTGTATTTGACTATACCAAACTCTGTATGTTCAGATAATGAAATGTCTTACGGCCCATTTGTAAATTATGTCTTTATTTTTGTTCATTAATGCATTCACTTATGATACATGTATATAACGACTGAAATATCGATAATGTATAAAGGTAGTATGTTGCGGCTTTATGGGTTTTTTCTGTCATGAGTTAAATGGCAATAATAGATTGAGCTACTGTTTGAGTTTAAGAAATTCATTAGGAACTGAGGTTGATAATATATTCGATTTTGCAAATAATATTCATCATTAAGCCAAAAAACAAATGTCGTGGTAACTTTGGAAGGTAATTTGTCTGTTAAAAGGAGAACTTGTCATTTACAGTTTGTTGTTATGAGTATATAATGTGCAAATACCAGCATGATTACACATTACCAAAAGGCATGTTTTTTTACAAGTTGAGTGATTTGACTGTTAATTTGCTATGTCTTCTTTAATCCTCAAACTCCTCACTACAAATGAAGACATTTTCACTCATTTCACCGCTGATAACTGACATGTGACCTTATTCTCGCTAAAGTACTTCTAAGGAGATTGAATCATTGATGACATTTTGCCACAGATGCTTGATATTGACTTAAGTGACTTTACATACGAAACACAGACCATCTGAAGACTGTTATCTGCTTGCCTGCAAGTTCACCTGACTCTTGTTGTGCCTCCTTGTCTGGA
This sequence comes from Steromphala cineraria, assembly GCA_916613615.1. Classification (NCBI taxonomy): domain Eukaryota; kingdom Metazoa; phylum Mollusca; class Gastropoda; order Trochida; family Trochidae; genus Steromphala; species Steromphala cineraria. The sequence goes on along the minus strand of OU744722.1, from coordinate 50,562,299 downwards.
GATAAAGGTTGAGCCTTCTGGTGGTTCCTGGAGTATTCTGAACTCTCAAAGGTCTATCTGCAGTTTCTGGAGTCTGCTCTGTGATTAGTCTTACCTGATATGTATTTAATATGTTTAGATGGTTAAAAGAAAATGCTAAACCTAAATGTCCAAATAATTGAATCTCGTACCTGTAGTGTATTTATATTCACAATAACCAGTTTCCGAAGACTGTCTTTTTTAAACCTCTCTGAGGGGATTTGCTGAGTTACCAAGGGATAAAAAAAACTCTATTACTCGCCCGTGTAAGATATCGCAGTGTAATATATTTATATGGCAATATTAAACTAGTGAATAACACAATTGTAGTATGACGTCACAGTAGTGTGTGGTTGTGACGTCATTGTGGAAGCGCGCCGTCTTAATGGCTGCCGAGTTGCGGAAAAGCTCGTTCCAGCAAACTGTCGCCGGTTTTGCTTGATTTTGAGGGCAAGTAATAAACAGAATACTAAACTCCCTTCCATTTAATGCTATATTTATTAAACTCGTGAATGATTTGGTATCAAACTCGCTTTCGCTCGTTTTATACACAATCATTAACTCGTTTAATAAAAATAGTATTAAAAGGAAGGTCGTTTAGTATCCTCTATATATCGTTATTTTTTTATTCACCAAGAAACATTGTCTTGCTGAGTATGAATTTGATTTGAATTAAGATATGAAACAATGTTAGTCAAATCAGTTAAATATGACATGACATTAATGCAAATAACTGCTCTAATGAGCACGTCATTAAACGCAACATTTAGATTGTAACAATATTTTTCTCTTACCGCAGGTAATCACAATATTGTCAAATAATGTACAGAAAGATTTGAACAAAATATCATACATTGAAACAAAGTTTTACATGTAGTTTTAAAAGGTCAAATAATATCTTATTTACAAAGACTCACACGTTTCGATCCCTTAGTATGGATCTCGTAGTACCCCATTGTATGTCTTGAATCGTTTCATTTTGTGTAAAACAAATGCAAAAGGTGACTCGCGAATATCTGTTAAATTGAACAACACAGAAACAGAATGCGTTCAGGAGGCTTGGGCCACGACCTTTTCTTTCTAAATATTTTAATTTTCTTTCTTTGCAATCATGTTAAGAACAAGGGCAAGGCTTTGATCATCAATATTTTTAGTATTTAAATTAGACATTAATAAACATAACTTCTATGTATATAAAATTGTTGCTAATACAATGATTAAAAAATCAATTTTTAACATTCATAAAATCAAAAGGCATGTCGTAACTAACAAATCCAGACTCAGATTGTTACCTGATAGACAGGGACAATTATATGTAAATGTATAATGCTTTCATTACATGCTACGTGTATCTGGTCAAATATCTTTCTCCTATACAGAATAAGCTTATCATATTGGCAAGTGAAAACCATTCTTACTGTGAGTAGCCCTTACATAATATATATTGTAATAACAATCATGAAAAAATTTAAATTTTCCAAAACATATTTTTATCTTTATCAAACTGCTCGCAAGCTCACTGGGTTCACAAGAGTTTGAATGTAGCTTTGACATCGTTCATTTTCCAGTGCAAACACACAAACTGACATTCAATTCTTAATTGAAAAGTGGGTAACAAATGACAATTTGACATGTTTAATTGTTTTCAGCTCCAATTCATCGATGACAACCACGATCAGACGGATAAATAGTAATGTAATAAAATTTTGTCTCAACAGTGTGTTGTTCCTTTTAACGCCATCTGGACATTTCTGATGGTCATTGGCCCACATTCATCCTGACAATGTAATTACGAACAATATATTGTAAAAGTAAGATCATGTCCCCAGAGTGCTATTTCAATGGGAACCATATGTATCTGGTAATACTACTGTGGAGACGCCATGACTGTGATAAGTCTTGGAACATAAAGCTTGATAGTGTGTTTCAAATGGAATATATCACATTTGATTGACATCACAATATTTGTATATCCCAATTACCTTCAGAAATAGAGAACCGCCAATGTTGCATTTTATTAATGCTATCATTGGTCATCTTGTTCCATTGGTATTACGACAAAACATTCAGGGCAGTTTGAAAGTAAATCTGCATTGTGCCGATGTAATTATTTTCTTGAAGGTTGTAATTAAACATATCTCAAATATGTAGTTTGAATAAAAAACGGGAATACATCATTCAAATAACGAATTTAGAAGAGACTGTAAAGGGGTTAGTAGTGACAGACATATTCAAAAGTTGTAGAAAATTTTGTTCCTATTTCTTGATGATGCTTAACACTATGACCTCACTGGCACCAATATGATGCCAAATTGTAATCTTAAGATTCGTTCTTATGAAAGGTTATTTTTCTAATGATAAATATCAGATGACAACTAGTTAACATTATTCAGCAAAATCTCGATCAGACGGTTTCAATAGACATTGGCCCAAATGCATCAATGACAATCAAAGTTATCAATGTTATGGAGCATGAAACCTTTTCCCACGAGTGTTGTTCCATTAGACAACCAATGGTACCTGCTTATTATATTGTGGAGACATCATGTCGGTGTTAATCACTCAACGTAATTAACTAAATAGATAAATACATATAAATAATATATAGATTTCTCAATAATGTGTTTCTAATGAAATATATCCCATTTGCTTGACATTATATGTTTATTTCCAAATTTCCCTGGATCAGGAACAGAAAACTACCACATGTTGAATCTTAATTAATTCTATTATTGGCCATCTTGTACCATTGGTATAACTAACCTTATAAAGGTTCGGGGCATTTTGGTAGTAAATCTTCTAAGTGACAATGCCATCGGTACCTACTTTCTTGGAAGTTGTATTGCAAAGTTTACAAAACAGTATTTTGATAAAAAACGGAATAATTCCTGCAATCAGGACATCAGACGAAAGGCTTGTAATTGTATGTCAAAGTGGTTGTGATCACAGTTTGACAGTTAACTTAAAAAGTTTGTTCCAATTGCATCGAAATCAAATAAGTAATCATAATGTAATTATCACAAGGGAAATGCAAACATGAGCCACTCGAATGTTAGCATGAAACCATAACGATTGAGTATTGGTTATATCAGAGACATTGCACTATTACATGTTTCCAGGTTGCTGTGCAGCTCTGTACATTATGTATATACATACGTCCTGATGATAATTAGATGATAGCTATCTTTTCCTGACAAATTCTATGTTTATCTCATCGAGTGAAGAAGAAAGTTTATCTGTTTACTTCTTTGTCTCACGAGATAAGAAAAATATGGTATTTGTCAAGGAAAGTATTAAATTTAAGCACATTTACATTGAGTTGGTTCCAAAGAGAGTCAATCGCAATAATATGACGTCGTGAGCGTATCATTGCGCTAGAGCTTTGTTCCATGACGTCAGATCATTATTGTTAACACGTTTCATTGTTATTGTCACTAGTCACTTATTGTCACTTGAAAAGTTGAAAATAACCAAGGAAGCACTGGATCTAACCAGAAAAAAAGTTAAGTTAAACTATCTTTAATAGTTTCCAGAAACGGACCCTCTTCCCAAATTGTTTCCAAGGATACCAACACAAAAACCAATAATATCATAATTACAAAAGTAGCAAAAGCTTTGTGGGGGGATATGAAAAGGCAGGTAAAATCAGCATACAGTAAATGTAATAGATCTAATCAGTAACTATACAATATAGCACCGAGGGCTCCTGAGATATAAGATTTTCATGACACAGAGCCTCAACTATATTTTATTTACTATTGGTTGGAAGGCTACCGATTCATATGTATTAGAATAAAAGAGTTTTAGCTTTCAACATTTCTGAAGATATGAATAAATTTTGTCTTCCTGCCCAAATCAACTTTGGTCGCAACTCCTAAATCCTATAGCAAAAATGAATGCATTCAGAACTTGCATAAAAGAGCGACTGCAAGAGTTTAGATTAGACAAGGCAAGGCTAAGTTATTGGTTCAGACTTTTAGTATGACAATAACCTCAGAAGCAAGTGTTGAGAACTATACAATTTGCAAAACACTTGCACATTCCGTTTTTACATAACATCTTTATTGTCTAAATGGTAAAGATACAAAAACTTTATGGACAAAGAAAGCTGTATATTTTAAAAAAAGCACTAGACCAAAGAAACATTAATGTGTCATGATTTTGAAATAGAGGAAGAACTTTTTAAACATAAACTTTTAAAGAATGTCACCAAAACAAAGTCTTCCTCGTCTCAGGCTGTAATCAAATGTATTAAAATCGAAAAATGGAAGTAAAAAGTCAAATAATCTATTCTTACAGTAGACAAACACGTTTCTTAAGGGACTTCCCCCAATCAAGGTCACAATGCTGATGTCATAGATGGGAAGGCACTGAGTCTCTACTGGAAGTTACCATAATAGAACAACAAAAGCTGAAAAACTGTAAGTAAAATTATATCAATTACATGAGCGACACAAGCATGAAAATATTATAAGCTCATAATTTGTGCTAAATATTGAAGTAAAATCAGCAAGGAAGCAAAATGGCACATTTACTACAGAACATATGCCCCCAAAATGTCAATTATTCATTGATGAAACTTATTAGAACAAAACTTTGCTTGGTTTTTAACCTCTTTGTCAAGTTAGTTTTCTGACAGTTATACATGTGATCTCATTTAAATCAGATGAAACATGCAACTTGATCACAGCTCCATTAATGTGCTGGGGGAAATTTGTCCTCTAGTCCATCAGCTACTTGTATAACTCTGATCTAGCCTCTGTATCAAATTTGCCCAAATTTCCGGGTTTCCGGCAGATTGCACCAGCACTAGCGGCATAAAGTTACACAAGATATCTTCCTTATTTGAAGCCAATGAAAACACGTCTTGGATACCTATGTGCCTAACGGTCGTATAGTGAAATGAAAAACATCGTACCTTTAAGTTTATTTTACATTAACAGAGATAGGGAAATATTTAAAATCAAATATGGTGTTGTTTTTATACAGATAAAAACTGTTTTATAACTGTGTTAATCATTATTTGGTTTATGATAATTGCTTATGGAAATGGACCTAAAAACTAACTAGAAGGTAAACAGTGATGTTTTGTATCAGGGAGAGTTATATGCCCTGGATGATAAAGTTAATTGATAGAGTTTGCAGGATATGGAGGCGTTGCGAATGGCCACTTATGAAAAAACATTGATGGCATAACTCACTTTGATTACATCCAATCTCATCCTGTTTCTACCTTCCTTGTCCATGTATTTGGCTAATTGCAACAAAGCTAGATAGAAAATCATGACTGAGCTGTGTCTGTTTGGAAAGTATGAAGGCTGGCGTACGTCTCAAACAAACCAGAAATAAAACAATAGTTACAATCAACAAAATGATCAGCAGCAATGGGAAATAAAGGTATAAAAATGGCTCAACAGGATTCATTTTAGGTAATTCATTCATTCACAGACGCAGTTCTAAGTCAACTATAGATCTATTTAGCCTCTTCAAGTTGATGTTCGTGATACAAATGTTCGTCAAGCTGTCAGAAGTATCATTGACCTGGCATTGTTGACGGAAATATATCTACTAGGTTGGATAGATGTGTACAATGATTATTTCGGTGACACTCCTCCATTCTTTGCTAATATGAACAACAAAATCAGCTGCAGTTAAATCAAGATTATTTGAATCTGATAGACTAATCACTACACAAATATCTATTTTCGGAGAAGCCAATTTCCCTGTTATCAAAACCATAACTTGATAGCAATAACAACAGTCATGAAGTTCGTATGTTTATTATTTGATTTCACCCAATCTTCTTTGTTGACATATTTATGTATTTGTTTATAACATGCCCTTAAACATGCAATATTTTAAAGCAAGAAGTGGCCACGAAAGTATGGTTACCTGAGAAGTCACAATTAAGATTTATGGATTTGATTTAATCAAGCTTACATATGGGTTAAATTATATACTTATACGATTACAGAACATCTTACATGCAACTACTCACAGACTTGGATAACTTTTGCAACTTCATGACATGTGTTACCTTTCGAGAATAAAAGTAATAGAGATTTGCATATGGCCATGCAACGAAAATGAGAGAGGATAATAATAGCCAGCACCATCAGGATTACCTGCAAAGAAAGACAGTAACTGTTTGAACCTAATTCATAAGCATTTAGCTCATGGCATTCATTAACATGAGCAGAAGTCAAATATACATCTCTATAGCCTAATCAAGGTGAGGCTCGTGACAAAAATATTTATTAACATGAAATGGTGTTGACAATGACATGGCCTGATCATAACAGATCTTGAAGATTTGAATAAGGAAAGATTAATGTGTACAATGGTTTTACCAAACAATGTATGTGTCCATTGTTGTCAACATGACCAGATGACGCTTAACACAAGATTCTTAGGAATATTAATTAGTGCTTGCTGATCCACAAACAATGATGTAGGTTTATGTTATTTTGACTAAGCCAAACTCTTGAGCAATTTACAGTACGTGTCTGTGTTCATATAATGATATGCCTTTCGGCCCATTTGAATATTATTGCTTTGATTTTTGTTCATGAATGTATTCACAAATGATACATGTACTCATCTCATCGCTGATAACTGACATATGACATTGCTTAGGAGACTGAATAATTAGTGACCTTTTTCTACAGATGCTTGATCCGACTCGGTGACTTTACATCCGAAACACAGACCTTCTGTCTGCAAGTTCACCTTATTCTTGCATGACCTGCATATTCTAGTGCAAATATCTTACAATTTGGAATGTCTTTGAGATATCCTAGTATTGCAAAAATGAAGAGCATAATGTTAAAATTTCAAAATATAAGTAAAGATTAATTCTGCATTAACATATTCATATGATGTACCTAGCAGTTAACCAGAACAATGCATGTCCTCGAAGAGGGTTCTCAATTTGAAAAGACAATTTTTAATTGTGCTCCACAAAATCCATTATAACTTATCAACAGCCACTGGCCTAAGCTGTGTTTGTTCATTTGCACTTTTGTTTTCCCAGAGGGTCGTCATGGAATAGTTAGAATTTAAAAATCAGATCTTCAAAATTATGACCAAACCTGTCTTTTAAACCAGTGACCAAACGATCAAAAGTTTTGCTTTTAGGTTGTTTTTATACAAGAACAATTAGTGGTCCATTGCCAGTGCTCTTACATGTAGATTACTTGATTTGTGAAAGCCTGATTCCATGATATTTGCACTAGGATACACTAGATGGTGAACAAAATTAAAGTATGCAGCTGTAGATGTCCAAAAAAGAAAGACAATAATTGTTTGAACCCAATTCATAAGGAATAAGCTCATGGCATTCATTAACATGAGCAGAAGCTTAATATAGATCTCTCTAGCCAAATCAAAGTGAGGTTCTTGACACAAATATTTGCTAACATGAAATGGTGTTGGCAATGTCATGGCCTCATTATAACAGATTTTGTAGATATACATAGGAAATATGAATGTTAACAATGGTTGACAACACAATGTGTTTTTCAAATGTTATCAACTTGACCAGCTGATGCAGAACACAAGGTTCTTAGGTATATATTTTAGTGCTGGCTGATCCACAAATAACGATTTTGGTTTGTGTTATTTTCACTACCTGTGTATGTTCAGATAATGATATGCCTTTTGGCTTACTGTAAATTATGGCTGTAATTTGTGTTCATGAATGCATTCACAAATTATACATGTTTATAATGACTGATTCATCCATAAACGTATAAATGTAGTATGTCGTGGCTGTATGGGGTTTTTTTTCACATGGAATTTTCTCACAATGCTAAATAACAGTAATAAATTCAACATCTCATTATTATCTAATCTACTGTTTAAGAAAATCATAAGGAACTGAGGTTAATAATTTATTATATGCCAAGCGTTGAGAGACTGAGTTTTCTCAGTTCTAGTAAAATGTTCTCGCCACTGAGTGTGATATCACTTTTGCAAGTCAGTGAAAATAACACAGAGGGGATGACGTCATGCGTACAATGGTTTGACGTCACTTTTACAATCAACGCGACGTCAGCGTCGTCGCTAACTTACGATCAACAATGGACTGACTTCGCCAGAAAATTCTGAGTCAAGACCTTTTGGACATAGATTACCATATTTTCGCCCACAGAGGTATACAATAAACAGAATATCTTTTATTTTGAGTGTGATATCACTTATCTCTCATCTCGTGACGGGGTAAAGCCTATGTTATCACTCGTGACTGTGCCACTCGTGAAAATACTGGCTCTACCCCGTCACTCGATGAGAGATAAGTGATATTACACCCAAAACAAAATATATCCTCCACATAATCCATTTTGCAAATAATATTTATCACTATGTCTTACTAACCATCGTGGTTACTTTGGAACTCATCTGCCTGTCAAAGCTATCTTTTTGTTATTACGTGTATATATTGTGCAAATAACAATATGATGGACCTTATACAATAATTTCGAGCATTAAAAATTACCTGAAGGCAATATTTTTAAGTTGAGTGAGCAGACTGTTAATATGCTATATGCATTTGGTTTTTACCTCAAAACTTTCAAAAAATAAAAACATTTTCACCAATCTCATCGCTGATAACTGACATGTAACCTAATTATCATCTAAGTACTTCTTAGGAGCCTTATCAGTGATGACCTTTTGCTACAGATGCTTGATCCTAGTTCCAGTGACTTGACTTCAGACCTTCTGAAGACCTTTATTTCTGTCTGCAAGTTCACCTGCCTCCTCGCCTGAAGGGGAAGGTTAATCCCTCTGGTGGTTCCTGAAATGTCTGGATTCTAATGGCTCTGCTTCCAGTTACATAGTTTTAAATGGTTAAAAGAAAATGCTAGAGCTAGATGTCCAAATATATGAAAAGTGTATTCATTAATTCTATTTCAAGTTACAGAAGAGTGTTTACCGAAACCTCATATAGTGATATTTGAGTGACCAAGAGATAGTCAGCTATATTGTTATTGTTATTCTAATTTTATTATTTATCTTGATAGAAATCATTATTATCTGTGTAATATGTATTTATGTTTACGTTTTTTGTAGAAACTATAGTTTAGTTATGTACTATAGGCCTGTGGTCTTTTAGGTATGAATAAAGATTGTATAACTTATCATGAAACATTGTTCATTGATTTTCTCATAGTACCTACCTGGTACGAAATTGTCAAGACATGAAACAATGAATGTCAACATTAGTAATATATGAAATGATGTTAATGCAAACAACTGCTCCTATTAGCGCGCCTTTAAATGAAACATTTAGATTTGAACAATATATGTTCCCATTTTGTAGGTTATTACAACAGAATTTTGAATATAGGGCGTGTTTCTTTGTACCTTTGTTTTTCATTGTTATTCATTTGCATGTATTTCACATCAAGGTATTTATCACATTATGTAAATGATTCACTGCTGTTTTAATTCAATTTATTTGATGTATGTGTCATTTGATTAATAACTGTTTGTTCATTTTGTTGACAGGAATAATAACTTAAGCCCACGCTTAAGATAGCCACATGGGACGATTTTTGACCAACACTTTTATATCTATGAGGTACAATAATAAAATGTAAAATCATTAACATTTTAAACCTTAATTTCACACACACAGAAACACAACATACGATTGCTTCAAATAAAACACGCAAAATGAATAAACCCTAATGCCCTACTCCAGCTCATCCAGAAATACAGCAGGTAATCAAATAAGAACCTCCCCCAAGGCTAAAGTGTTACTCTGCATCATCTTTACTTGTCAGGCTCTAGTAGATTGAATCATGTCCTATAATAACTTACTCTATTAAATACTTCTACTTACATGAAGATTCATGCCAATAGCTAGAAGGCAAAAGCAACACATTTGAGTAACTATGTTAGATTGAATTCGGGGGCAACATCGAATGCTGGGAGACATCGAATGCCCTGAACAGCTTTCTCTGATAGGTTAAAATGTATCTGTCTGGTATGTACATCTCCATATGTCAGATTCTTCAATAAATCTCTCCACCAATTCCATTTCAATCATGGCATGTTACATTGATAAAGATATAAACGTCAAACCATGACTTGACATAGAGTTGAAGAAATGCTTCTAATGTCAGCAAAGGATGACCACTTAATTGCATAATGACAGAACTATGTATCCAGTCCGTTTATGCTGAACCAATTGCAAACTCGACATCCTCCATTTCTCAATACTGCAACAGATAGACCCACTACATTAATCTATCGGAACATATTAACCGTAACATCTGATCCATTAAATGAACAGAGATATTTGATGTTGCTCTTTCAGAACCAGCTAACTAGACTGCTAACGAGTTTATATAAGATGCTTCCATCATCAGGAACTGCTATGGGTCGTTAGTATAAGAAAACATTAGGAGACTGTCCTACACTCCGAAAACAATGGCAAATAGAATAAAGCTGTGTCATGAACCAACATTAATTTATTTCCAAAAGTAGTTTGCTCTGAGTTAGGATACATGTAGTTACAAAAGTTACATGTAAATAAGTTATTTTGCCTTGCATGCTACATGTATCTTGTCTCTTTATATATCCTTCTCTCTTACAGAATAAGGTTATACTCCTGGCAGGTGAATTCCATGAGTGTCCATTACATAATACATTGAATAGAAAAAAATTATGAAAATTGCCCATCCTCTTAAACATATTCTCATCTTTATCAAAGTGTCAAAGTTATGTTGACATCCTAAATGTAAGATTTAATAAACAATATTGTACTTATTTAATAAAAAGTGGGATCATTGATTTTGAACATGTGATTTCAATTTTTGTGAACAAATTCAAATGCTCATGCATTTACCATTCAAACACTATAAAACAAACCTGCCAATGATAGTGCTAGTGATGTCAGATACTGGTGTTGTGTTTGTTAACTCATATTTTGTGGAGTATTTTTTACATGAATTTGTAATAATTTTTTAATTAAAAGGGTTGGAACCTAAAGCCTCTTTTTCTTCAATTATATCAAAATAAAATACAATTTAATTATTGTATTACAATTGCTACATCATTGCATCACTTTGCTATATTGCTATATATGAAATGTCCTCACTAGCACCCCCTTAACGCCTAGTTACAATTAAAGATTCTTTTTCACAAAAGGTGAAACAAATAAATTTCACATATTTATAAATGTCTGTCTGTCATACCCATGAACCATGTGATTATTGTTAATTGTCATTATTGTATATTTTAACCTTTTTATATCCTGTTATGTATTCTGTATTACTACTGTGCTCAATTCATGACAATCCAAATTCCCTTCCAAGGGCAATAAAGATTTATCTTATCTTATCTTATCTTATCTTATTATATGAAAACTGGGTAACAAATGACAACTTAAAAATTTCAATTATAATCTGCCCCAATTCATCGATGACAACCACAATCAGAAGAATAAATAGTAATGTAATAAAATCTTGTCCCATGAGTGTTGTTCCATTTAACACAATCTGGACATTTCCGATGGTCATTGGCCCACATTCATCCTGACAATGTAATTATATTGCAAAAGTAAGATCATGTCCCCAGAGTGCTATTTCAATGGCAACCATATGTATCTGGTAATACTACTGTGGAGGCACCATGACTGTGTTTAGTCAGCAACTGGACTTATAGCTTAATACTGTGTTTCTAATGGAATATATCACATTTGATTGACATGACAATATTTTTATTTCCCAATTATCTTCAGAAATAGAGGACCGCCAATGTTGCATTTTATTAATGTTATCATTGGTCATCTTGTTCCATTGGTATCATGAATTTATAACAAAACGTTTAGGGCATTTTGATAGTAAATCTGCATTGTCGCGATGTAATTACTTTCTTGAAGGTTGTATCCATACCTTTGGACTATGAAGATTTAAAATATTAAGTTTTGAAAAATTCGCCAAGCCGGAAATGGTCTAAGCAGGAGCTTACTTTCCAAAGCAATTCAAAATGTACACTTGTTTAGAAGGAAATTGATTCTTGAAATTGAGAAACTATAATCACTTAATATTATTTATTCAGTTGAGCGTGTAAATTGCTTTGTAGTGCTAGGTGAATTTAAAAGTTGTTGACCACAGTAGCACCAATATTACCCCCAATTGTAACCATATGATTCTTTTGAAAAAGGTAAAAACATCCAATTTTACCATTTCAGTAACATCAATATCAGATAACAGCTGGGTAACTTGTAACTTGTAACATTGACAGTTCCTATTGACATTGGCCACAATTAGTCAATGACAATCCAAGTAAGAACAATGAATGTAATGGAGGATGAAAATCTTCTCCCTTGTGTGTTGTTCCAGTAATGGTACCTGTTAATCATATTGTGGAAACACCATGTCCTTGTTAATCACTCGGAGTCAGTAACTAAATAGGCAAATCAATATACATTACATATAAATGTCTTCATAATGTGTTTCTAAAAAAATATATCACATTTGCTTGACATTAAAATATGTCTATGTCCAAATTACCTTGCATCAGGAACAGAAAACCGCCACATGTTGTATCTTAATTAATTCTATTATTGGCCATCTTGTACCATTGGTATAACTAACCCTACAAAGGTTCAGGACATTTTGATAGTTAATCTGCTTGTGGCGAAGCCATTGGTTAATTTTATTGTAGTTTGTATTGCACAATTTACAAAAGTGTTGTTTTATAGAAATACGGAATAATTTCTGCAATCAGGACATCAGAAGAAAGGCTAAAAATACTGTAGTTAATTGTATGTCAAGTCGGTAATGGTCAGAGCGACAGCGTAATTTTAAGAGCAATTCAAAATGTACACTTCTTGAAGCTTGGACATTGATTCTTGTGAAATTGAGAAACCATAGTCATTAAATATTTATTCAGTTGATGCGTAAAGTTGACAGGTAACTCAAAAAGTTGTTTTAAAATGTTTGTTCCAATTACTTTGAAATCTTAAAAGTTATCATAATGTAATTATCACCAGGGAAATACAAACATGAGCCGTTCGAATGCTAGCATAAAACTATAACGATTGAGTACTAGTTATATCAGAGACATTGCATAAGGACTTAGCAAGTATTCAGGTTGCTGTGCAGCTCTGTACATTATGAATATTTAGGTGTCCTGATAATAATTAAATGATATCTATCTTTTCTTTACAAATACTATGTTTATCTCAAGTGAAGAATGAAGATTATCTTTCACTTCTCTCCTTCATGAGATGAGATAACCATAGTATTTGCCAAGGAAAAGCAAAATTGTTGTTCTTTTGACAAAATTAGCGCATGTACATTGATTCAGCTCCAAAGAGATCCAGTTGCCTAAGCAACAATATGACGTCATGAGGGTATCACTGCGACAAAGCTTTGTTCCATGACGTCAGGTCATTATTGTTAACGCCTTCCATTGTTATTGTTACTAGTGACCGATAACACGGTTTATTGTCAGTGATCTAGGTATTTTCATCTAGATGTTTAGCCGCCAATCAGCAAAAAAGCCATTACCAATTGGTAATTGGTGTTATGTTCATGGCAAAACCAAGCATATACAGGAGTTAAAATTATAAAATCATTTCATGAACACAGAAGGGTTGATGGAATGATTATCATAATAATTATCGGGACTGGTCTAACTGAATGTGGCATTAGTGTGATTTTGGAACTTTGATAGTAGTTTTAGTTACCAAAAATACCCTTAAATTACGCTTATATGTACATAATAAAAGACAATACCAAAATTGTGTATGTTCAATTTTGTAATGACAATATATCCAAATGTATTTTTTTAATTACAATTTACTGATACCAAATCGTCCAATATGAGAACTTCAAGTTCCTTTTAAATTGTGGCATTAGATCAGCCTTCATGTGAAAAAATGAAGTTTGTTTTTTTTAAATCACATTGTTATACAGTATTACAATATTACAGCATACATAGATATTATCATATCTCCAACTATATTCAGAGTTGTAATCCATTGATCATTCAGGCAAAAAAGGTTGACCATTTTTTTTTATGTAAGTGTTATTATTTTTGATAGCAATAATATTTTCTACATTGAATATGTCTTTCAAAATAACCAAATATCCTGTAAGTTTTGGAACTTGCTGTTTGATGCTACAGACATGGATATATTTTTTGGCTGATAAGATTATATGATTCAATATTCTATAATTATAGACTGTTCCAAACAAGATACTTTGTTATAGTGATTTTAGACTCTAAATGACTATAAACTTCAAGATCATTCCAAAAATATTGTAAAACTCTACATTCCCAGTAGACATGGCAAACACTCTCATTCTCATTGCAAAAACAACAGGACAAGTTGTCAGCAAGTTTCATTTTAAACAGTTCTTTTTTAGTATAAATAATACCATGCAAAAATTTGTATTGGAAATCAAGAAGTTTTACATCCTTTAAACCTGCTCTGTAACTCAAAAATATTCTATTCCAGTTGAGATTAACATCTGGAAAAGAAGTTTGCCATTTGAGACAAACTTTTGGAAATTCTTCACTAGAAATTAAAGTGTCATAAAACAATCTGGATCCCTTACATGATTTTAATAAATTTGAGTGATGACTGGGTATAAGTAAATCCACAATAGGGATATGGCCTGAGTCTCTAATGGTAAATTTCCAAGAATATGGTATAATATTCAAAACCTGTAAATAGTCCAAATAGGTGCCTCCTATGCCATAAGCTTCTTTCAAATTATCAAAAGATCTGAAACCAGTTTGATCACAAATGTCTTGAATAATTCCTTTACTTGCCCAATTTTTAATATAGAGAGTTGCGCTCTTGTAGTTATGGTTAAACCATAATGGTTGAGATAGAATTTCATAAATATTATCAGAATTCACATGGTGTTGTTTACAATAAATATTCCAAGCTTTCAAAACATCCTTCCAATATGGGTTTTCAATATTAATCAATTGATCAACATTTGCACCAAGTTTAAAAAAGGCGTCAAAAGGAATATTGCATGGGTTTTCAATGTGTATTTTTTTACAATAAGATCTCAAGTTTGATAATTTCAATGCATTACAGAAAGTAACAGTATCAACCATCCTTAGAACACCATCTTCATATTTCTTTTTCAAATTTAGCCTTTTGATTTTATCGGGTTTATCATTCCATATAAATTTGAAAAACATATTTTCCAGAAGAGCAACAAATTCTTTTGGGGGATTGGGCAACGTATAAAAAATATGTACTAGTTTTGACATGGCCAAGGTTTTAATTGCCGTTACTTTACCAATCAAAGTTAAATGTCTTTTCCTCCATTGAGCTAGCAGTTTATTTATTTCTTCTAGCTTTTTCTTTGTATTGATTACCCATAAGGAGTTCAGATCATTGTGGAATCTTATTCCCAGAACTTCAAAAAAAAAACTTTGCCATTCAATTTTTATATCTTGGCATAACTTTTCGGAACTATTCCTTCTTGATCCTATCCATATTGCTTTAGTCTTATCTATGTTTATCTTAAGTCCTGACATTTTGTAAAATGTATTTATTTCAACAATAGCAGCTCTTAAACTCCGTTCAGAACAATCAATAAATAATTCAGTGTCATCTGCATATTGATCTAATTTATACTCATTATCATCAATCACAATACCTTTTATATTTTCATTACTTCTAATCATACAGCCCAATATTTCAGCAACAAATATAAAGAGATAAGGTGATAAGGGATCCCCTTGCCTGCAACCACGTTCATTTGTAAAAGGGTCAGAGAGTTTTCCATGTTGAATAACACAGGATGTTGTCTCATAAGTCAAGATATTAATCCAACGAATGATTTCAGGGCCAAAACCAAATTTAGTTAAAACTAAATTCGAAAAATCTTTTGAAACTGTATCAAAAGCCTTTTCAAAGTCTATCAGAAGAAGTAATCCTGGTATGTTTCTTTTTTTGTTTTCAAAGATTATATATAATAATAATAGCTTTATTTCGTGAATTCAAGGCCATCTGGCCCAAAGTACATAGTTGTACATAATGTGCATGCGGATACAGGTTACGTGTTACAGTTCTTCTCCACGGATCTTAAAAACATTGAAAATATATTTGGCAACTGACATTTGAGTGACATAGTTTTTATCATTAAGGAGCATTTTAACACTTGTTAGATTCTTTAACTTAGATTGAATGATTGGTTGACAGTATTGACGTAGTTCATTTAAAATTGGACAGAAAAAAATAATATGAACTTCATCTTCAATGACTTTACAGAGTGAGCATTTGGTTTGTGAATCGTCATGTACAGAGTCTTTTCTTAATAACTGGACACCAAAGTTATTAAAACCACTTCTTAACATTAGCAATGCTTTTTTGTATTTTGAATGATAACCACTCCCAAGATAGGATTCCAAAGATATATCACATTTTACAGATAGATAAAAACATAATGAAGATTTAGTTTCTAATGCAGAGTGCCAATCTTGGACAGCACAGTCCATTACTCTTTGGCTAAATATTGTAACAAACAGCCTTTCATTGCCTACACCTTGTGCTATCCATACATGTCCAAATCCATATCTAAACAGAAGATTTTTAACAAATGTTGCCCAATTAGGATATTTTCGTTCTGATGTATCTCTCAACATTAAATAAGTTTGATAGGGATATCTATTTGGACGCATGTTAAGGATCCTTATCCAATATATCACACAGTTGCTGAAATATTTTACATACAATGGATTCCTTCCACATTCACCATATGCAATAGCGTTTGGAAAACTATAACTTACATTTAAAACAAATTTACAAAATTTTCGATGTACAATTTCAATTTGTTCTATGTTTTTAAAACCCCATATTTCACTACCATACAGAAGAATAGGTACAATCATGCGGTCAAATATTTCGAAAGCATTCTTTGGACAAATATCATATTTCCTAATTAAAGATTTAATAGGAAGAAGAGCTTTGTTTGCTTGTTGGCAAAGAACTGAACATGCTCGAGACCAAACAAGTTTTGGTGTGAACATAACACCCAAATATTTATATGCATTTACTATCTTCATCTCAAAACCATTATAATACCATCTTTCATGCTTTGATAAGGGACCTCCATTTCTAAAGACTATTATATTGGTCTTTTCTAAATTAACTTCCATTCCCCATTTAACGCAATATCGATGGAGAAAATCAAGTTGCTTCTGTAGCTTCAATGGGGAATCATTGACTAATACTAAATCATCAGCAAATAATAAAGCTAAAATGTTGTACATAGTTACTGACACAAACACACCATTATCAAATTCAAGTTGTAGACCTTCCACTAGTTCTTTTATAAATAAAGAGAACAGAATAGGACTTAAAGTGCAGCCTTGTCGCACACCGACAGAACAGTTGAAATAGTCAGAGAGTTTCTTACCACCATTGATAACAACTGCTGATTTAACATTATGATATAAACTTTCTAGAACTTTATAAAATTGTCCATGGATTCCATTATTAAGTAGTACATATAATAACTTTTTTCTGTTCACAAAATCAAAGGCCTTTTTAAAATCTACGAATGCACAGTAAAATCGGCTACCTTTACGGGTGATATATTTCTGAATCAAGGATTGTAAAATGAATATGTTATCAATTGTTGAATGATTTTTACGAAACCCCCCTTGGTATTCACCAACAATTTCAAAACTTTCGACATAATCTGTGAGTCTTTTGTTAAGAATAAATGTAAATAGTTTCCCCATGGTATTCAATAGCGAAATACCTCTATAGTTGTTAGGATCATTGCGGCTGCCTTTCTTATACAAAGGTACAATAATTGCTTCAGTCCAAGAATGGGGAAACTGACCAGTCTTTAAAATTTGTGAAAAGAGAGGGGCTAGATATTGTGAAATGTCCTTTTTAATAGATTTGAAAAATTCAGACGGTATACCGTCATTTCCAGGTGATTTGTTGTACTTAAGGTTATCTATGGAACTCATCACCTCTTCAATAGTAATATCATGCGACAAATCATTATTAATACAATCTTCACAATTATCAACGTTGTGACTATGAATAAAAGCATCAACATGGGCATCAAAAGTGTTTCCATTATCAATATTCTGAGGATTTAATAAGGTTTGAAAATATTCTTTCCATTCATTCATTGATATAGAAGTTTCACCTGAAGATTTTGAGGTATACTTCTTAACTATTTTCCAAAATGATTTAAAATCATTAGTATCTGAGATTTCGCTCATTCGTATTCCAATATTTTTATTGAATTCAGTTTTCTTTTGATGACATAGCTTCTTAAATGCATTTCTCGAATGTTTAAAGTTATCGAAATTATCTTTTGATGGATATACTCTCAATATATTTAGTTGATAATACTTTCTATATTTTGCGTTTTCGCATTCAGAATCAAACCATTCTGGTTGAACTGGAATAAATTGTTTATTAGAGACACGCATATTTTTGCCACAGTCAGATAATGTTTTAACTAGGAAATTCACTGCAGATTCAGTGTCAGTATGAACCAATTCTAGAAAATCATTTAGACCTGTTTGGGTTATTATTGATTTACACCCGTTTACAAAGATTATATCATATAGTAATCTTGTATTTTCACTAAGTGTTCTGCCTGGTATAAAGCCTGTTTGATTTGTATGTATTAATAGATCTAAAATCTTTTTAAGGCGGTTAGAAATACAAGCACTAACAATTTTATAAAAATGAAGTTGGCTAACTTTCAATATTTTCAAACTCGCAGTCAAACTCGATATGCAAATGACGTTATATCTTATATCCATTACGTCTCATATGACAAAAACGTGTAATGCAATTGGTTTACCAATCCAAGGTATGTTATTGTACAAATTAATATACATTACCATTGTTGTTTCATCGAAGTAATTCACCTTATAAATCCTGGAAACCAATGTCAATGCAATATGTTTTCAAACGGCTGTAATGTTGTATATCCAGTGATATGTGATCACATTAACACTTTTAGGCTTTTTGTATAGTAGAAAGTAGAACTGGTAAAAAATGTAAGCATAAACACCTCATCAACACGAAGTCCCATCTCGTGGAATAACCAAACTGATTCAAATCGCCTGTCATCTAGGGAATAAAAAAAGCTTCTGGGATACGAACATGTTCCTTTAGGGACTTTCAACATGGTCTGAATGCTGATGCTGTAGATGGTTAGTCACTACGACAATACTGTAAGTTACCATGGAATAAAAAAGCTAAATCCGTGTAGGTAAAGTCGTACTAATTTTTAAGAGACACTAGGATTTAAAGGGGCAGTAGCACGTTTTTAGGGGAATATAAGGTGATGTCAGGAAAATGAAAATTAATGGTTCCAATTGAAAGACAATGTGTTTAAACTAAATGGAGCAGTAATAATTCAAATATATAACGTAAAGTTTAGCCATGCGATTCCTTTTTATCACACAAAATGAATTTAAGGTGTTCACACAAAATTGCCGCCAATGGATTTTATGTGAATCTTCATACTTAGTCCCCTGACTATGGATAATTGACTTGTATAATGAAATTTTGTACACTGTCAAAATAATACATTTAGCATTAACTTACAATTATCAGTGAAAAATTAAAAATATAAAATTATCGAAAAACGTGCTACTGTCCCTTTAATGTTTGTTGGCTTTCAAGTGAAGTATTGAAGTATAATCAGCAAGCACAAAATGCAAGTGAAATGATACCACAAAACATATGTCCTCGGGTCGTCATTTTTCCTTTAATGAAACTTAATTTAATATGACCATGTTTAGCCGTGTACCTTATTTGTCAATTAAGTTTTCTGACTTTTATACATATGATATTATGTGAGTCAAATGAAAGAAATAAGCCTTTCCTCGACGTGTTCAGGATCTGACAACAGCTCCATAATGTGCCCTCCAGTCCATCAGATACAGGACTAGAAAGCCATCAATCTTAATAAATATATGTTTGTGATCATTCTCTCCCCACAGAGACAGATCAAGTCATGTTGATTTAGCCTCTGTTATAATACGCCGAAATCACTGGGCTCCGGCAGTTTCCCCTAGCGGGAAAAAATTTCATCACAATACATTCGAATTTCTTTATCAAATGACAAGGCTGCTCGCATGGAAAGGATGGCCTTTGCCTTGATTCAGTAGCCAAACTGATGCTTTTAGAACAGCGTCGCTGATTGCACAACTAACTTTGATTGCCTCCAATCAGGTTTCTCCCATTCTATCCCACAAATTAAACTCCGCGTAATAGAACAGAGGCTAAATCAACATGACTTGATCTGCCTCTGTGGGGAGAGAATGGTTTGTGATATGGAATGTTATGTTCTTCATAGGCTAGCATACGTTCCAAAACCAGAAATAAAACAATAGTTACAATTAATGTATTGATCAGCAGTAAGCAAACAATAATCGTGTAAAAAGGACATAGCAGGATTCGTATCATTCATTCACAGACCCAGAAGTCAAATATAGATATCTTCAGTCTCTTTAAGCTGAGATTCGTGATAACGATATATGTCAAGCTGTCAGAAATGTCATGAACCTGGTATCATTGACGGAAATATATCTATTAGGCTGGATAAATGTGTACAATGATTGTTTCGGTGACACGTCTCCATGCTTTACTAATATGAACAACAAAACCAGCTGATGGTTAAAGCAAGATTATTTAAATCTGATAGACCGATCACTACACACATAACCATTTTGGTTCAGGTTATTTTTAGAGGAGCCAATTCCTCAGATTTCATACCCTGCTTAAGTGCAGCTAATGAGTTGTCGTTCTGTAATATTATGCGGCTTCTGTTTCATCTATGGATGTACTTCTGCAGTTATTGGCATCCTATTTGGGGCCCTGTAACTTTCACAATAGAACATAGCAAATATCCATGCGACATCTTCTTTAATGCCAATCATGTTTATTGAATCTGTAACACATATGACACATAAATATATGTATAATAAGTCACCGTTTTAAAGGAGATTTTTAATTGTTTCAATAGATAATGAGTAATAGAATAATGATATTATTTAACTCTCAAATATTAAGAACAATCACTAATGTAAGTCCTGCATGAAACTATTTTTTCATTTTCTTGAGTTTAATATGTTTCATTGTGTATGTTGAATTATAACATCACCACATGGGAATGATTGATAGTTCTTTCCTTCTATGATGAAATATCATATGTAGTGTAGGTTAAAACGTTGTTGTAACGATGTATTACTTGAGTGTACTCCGCTCATTAACATTACATTTATTTCGTTTGCATACACATAAAACACGCATTTCACGCGCACATCGATCGTGCCTTAACTGGTTTTCAATCAGACAATTCCTTACCAGTAACCAACTCTTTTGAGTGAGTTCTAAAACCCAAAAAAATCTCCATCTTGAGCTGAAACTGACTATGTTTGTAAAAGTATCACATACAATCAATTTGATATAAATCATGTTTAGTGTTCCCAACTTAACCCGATATTCTGTCTGTGAAATGTATGTCAGTATCAAATTACTTAATGTGAGGCTGCGCGGATGTTGTTCATTTAACCACGAGTTGCACGGAATTCATGAATGTCATGTTGCAAAGCATCGAAAGTCATGCTTTTAAGGAGGTTGGGAAATATTGGAACTGTCTCCTGTTTCATTTAAGAATTGAATGTCAGTTTGTGTGTTTGCACTTCTGAACCCAGCGAGCTTGCGAGCGGAGTCACATGAGAGTTTGAATGTAGCTTTGACATTATTCATTTTCCAGCGCAAACACACAAACTGATATTCCATTGTTATAATTTCGCACCATATATATAATAATAATAATAATAACTAGGATTGACGCGTCAATACTTAGGTCTTCAAGATTCCTCTTTGACCTTCACACAGTGTTTGACCTTCACATGACTTTTTGTCTAAAAGGTAAACAGTAGCTAATACATTATCAAAATGACCAAATTCCACTTGACATTCAGTGTTAAAGACTTTTCAGAAAAATTCATCATGGTGGCCAATGTCAGCTATGACACCATTCTTCAGAGAATATTATTCCTAGTAGCAGAAAAAAATTTGGTTGAATTATCTCTCGCCGTTTTCGAGATACATGTGATTTAATGTTGTAATGTAAAGAAAACACGTGTGTGAAAATACAATCAATTAAAAGATATCTTTCTTAATAAAGAAACTGTGGAACCTTGAAATGTGCTAAAAATGAGGATTTTCACAAAATCGCAATATTCAAGGACCGGCCATGGACAAATACATTTTTATCACCACTTGTTGATATCATTTTCCGTCTACTCATTACATCTGCTTCACAAAACATCAAAGATAAAATTTCTATCTGTAACAGTTTTGAAACTAAAATTCTCAAAGTAAAATAACCATTGAAAAATGTTAAAATCACCGAAAAATGTAAATAATCTCTTTATGTCCACATATTTCCTTTAATATCAACTTTTATATAATAATGACCTGTAGTGAACTTGTTCATCTATCATTGTAGAACAGAATGCATCAAACAGATTTCCTTTTTGACATTTCCTTACAGAGTGGTGCCCCTTTGAACGTAACACGAAAATTGACACTTCAAAAAAATGTCGAACTCCAAGGGCAGATAACTCGAGTAACAGGTCAAAAATTAAAAATTCGCTGTATTCACGTTTTTACACACTCATTAAGCTTTCCAACGAGCTATGACACTGTTCTGTACGTATTGCAGTTAGTGAGGAGAAGATTTTCAAAGACGCGTACCGTCAGAACCACGAAATTTCAGAATTTTTTAAGTTTTTTTAAAATAGAAAAAAATCTTATTATACGGCCGAAAACCGCTATGGGTTTAATCGATGAGGAATGTTGTTGCCCACATTTTGGTGAAAGTTTTTTGAAATTATCTCCCATAGTTACCGAGAAATTGAGGTTTGAAGTTTTGACTTTAAGGGGAGATAACTCAAAAACAAAATCGAAATTCAAAAATCGGGCTCGACATTCCATAAATGATGTCATACTCTACAATCCCTGAAAGTTTCATGAAAATCGGCTTGTCAATAAGGTCAGAAATTACGACAGAAAAAACGTCCAAATAATAATAATAACTAGGATTGACGCGTCAATACTTAGGTCTTCAGATTCCTCTTTGACCTTCACATACTGTTTGACCTTCACATGACTTTTTGTCTAAGAGGTAAACAGTAGCTAATACATTATCAAAATGACCAAATTCCACTTGATATTCAGTGTTAAAGACTTTTCAGAAAAATTCATCATGGTCGCCAATGTCAGGTATGACACCATTTTTCAGAGAATATTATTCCTAGTAGCAGAAAAAAATTTGGTTAAATTATCTCTCACCGTTTTCGATATACATGTGATTTAACGTTGTAATGTTAAGAAAACACTGAAATTTGAAGATTTTTTTACCCCTACACCATGTTGGTCCTTCTAGTTCCTTAACTACCAACATTTTCATGATAAAGTGCAACATAGCCAAAGTTGTGCTTGGAATAGCGCATGTGAAACTACAATCAATTTAAAGATATCTTTCATAATAAAGAAACTGTGGACCTTAAAAAAATATGCCAAAAATGAGGATTTTCAAAAAATTTCAATATTCAAGGGCCAGTCATGGACAGAAAAAAAATTAATCATGACTTGTTGACATTTTTTTCTGTCTAATCATTACATCTGCTTCACAAAACATCAACGATAAAATGTCTATCTGTAACAGTTTTGAATCTAAAATTCTCAAAGTAAAATAACCCTAAAAATATGTTAAAATCACCGAAAAATTAAAAACAACTCTTTATGTCCACATATTTCCTTTAATATCAACTTTTATATAATAATGACCTGTAGTGAACTTGTTCACCTATCATTGTAGAACAGAATACATCAAACAGATTTCATTTTTGACATTTCCTTACAGAGTGGTGCCCCTTTGAACGTAACACGAAAAATGACACTTCAAAAAAATGTCGAACTCCAAGGGCAGATAACTCGAGTAACAGGTCAAAAATTAAAAATTCGCGGTATTCACGTTTATACACACTCATTAAGCTTTCTAACGAGCTATCACACTAGTCTGTATGTATTGCAGTTAGGGAGGAGAAGATTTTCAAAGACGCGTACCATCAGAACCGCGAAATTTCAGAAAATTTTAAGTTTTTCGAAAATAGAAAAAAATCTATTTATACGGCCGAAAACCGCTATGGGCTACATCGATGAGGAATGTTGTTGCCCACATTTTGGTGAAAGTTTTTTGAAATTATCTCCCTTAGTTACCGAGAAATCGAGGTTTGCAGTTTTTTCGTTTAAGGGGAGATAACTCAAAAACAAATTCGAAATTCAAAAATCGCCCATGTCATTCACTAATTTGGGTCAAACTCTACAATCCCTGAAAGTTTCATGAAAATCGGCTTGTCAATAAGGTCAGAAATCTTGACAGAAAAAACGTCCAAATAATAATAATAATAATAATAATAATCCGGATAATAACAATAGGTCTTTGACTTTCGTCTGAAGACCTAACTAGGATTGACGCGTCAATACTTAGGTCTTCAAGATTCCTCTTTGACCTTCACATACTGTTTGACCGTGACATGACTTTTTGTCTAAGAGGTAAACAGTAGCTAATACATTATCAAAATGACCAAATTCCACTTGACATTCAGTGTTAAAGACTTTTCAGAAAAATTCATCATGGTGGCCAATGTCAGCTATGACACCATTCTTCAGAGAATATTATTCCTAGTAGCAGAAAAAATTTTGGTTAAATTATCTCTCACCGTTTTCGAGATACATGTGATTTAACGTTGTAAAGTAAAGAAAACACTGAAATTTGAAGATTTTTTTACCCCTACTCCATGTTGGTCCTTCTATCTCCTTAACTATCAACATTTTTATGATAATGTACAAAATAGCTAAAGTTGTGCTTGGAATGGCGCATGTGAAAATACAATCAATTTAATGATAACGTTCTTAATAAAGAAACTGTGGAACTTTGAAATGTGCTAAAAATGAGGATTTTTCAAAAATCGCAATTTTCAAGGACCGGTCATGGACCGAAAAAAAAATGTCATGACTTGTTGATATTTTTTTCTGTCTACTCATTACCTCTGCTTCACAAAACACCAATGATAAAATTTCTATCTGTAACAGTTTTGAAACTAAAATTCTCAAAGTAAAACAACCCTCGAAAGATGTTAAAATCGCCGAAAAATGTAAAAAATCTCTTTATGTCCACATATTTCCTTCAATATCAACTTTTATATAATGATGACGTGTAGTAAACTTGTTCATCTATCATTGTAGAACAGAATGCATCAAACAGATTTCCTTTTTGACATTTCCTTACAGAGTGGTGCCCCTTCGAACGTAACACGAAAAATGACACTTCAAAAAAATGTCGAACTCCAAGGGCAGATAACTCGAGTAACAGGTCAAAAATTAAAAATTCGCTCTCTTAGCGTTTTTACACACACATTAAGCTTTCTAACGAGCTATCACACTAGTCTGTATGTATTGCAGTTAGTGAGGAGAAGATTTTCAAAGACGCGTACCGTCAGAACCGCGAAATTTCAGAAAATTGTAAGTTTTTCGAAAATAGAAAAAAATCTATTTATACGGCCGTGAACCGCTATGGGCTTAATGAATGGGGAATTTTGTTGCCCACATTTTGGTGAAAGTTTTATGAAATTATCACCCATAGTTATCGAGAAATTGAGGTTTGAAGTTTTCACTTCAAGGGGAGATAACTCAAAAGCAAAATCGAAATTCAAAAATCTGGCTCGTGCATTTCTATGTTAGGTGATACTCTACAATCCCTGAAAGTTTCATGAGAATCGGCTTGTCAATAAGGTCAGAAATGAAGACACAAAAAAACGTCCAAATAATAATAATAATAACTAGGATTGACGCGTCAATACTTAGGTCTTCAAGATTCCTCTTTGACCTTCACACAGTGTTTGACCTTCACATGACTTTTTGTCTAAGAGGTAAACAGTAACTAATACATTATCAAAATGATCAAATTCCACTTGATATTCAGTGTTAAAGACTTTTCAGAAAAATTCATCATGGTGGCCAATGTCAGCTATGACATCATTCTTCAGAGAATATTATTCCTAGAAGCAGAAATTTTTGTTGTTGAGTTATCTGTCACCGTTTTCAAGATACATGTGATTTAACGCTGTAAAGTAAAGTTGACTGTTTCAGACCCCTGTATAATGTAATGAAACCTAACACTTTAACTATTGATATTATACTGATAACTCAAAAAGTTTAACTAAAAGATGCAAACATAATACATGCTACAATATACCAGAGTAGGTCAAAAATGCGTAGTCTAGCAATCTAGCAACGGGGAGTTGGAAATGGCCCTTTGTAGCGTCAATCTCTCAAATGAAAGATATGGCCAAGACATATTCCAAGACCAAATTCATGTACATGCACGTACACGTACATGAAAGGTGTCCAAGTCAGATCAGAAGAGAGGCAGGAGGTCTAGCAATAAAGACCAGACCAGACCGACCCGACCGACCGACTAATTTAATCATAGAGGGTAGAGTCCTGATTTTGACTTATACATGGTAGCAGATTCCACTCAGCTGGGTGTGAACGTATTGATTGAATTAACTCTGTTTTAAAAATCCCTATCACCTCTGTGGAACTTTAAAATATACCTTTCCCTCCAACTCAATGTTTTTAACTTTGTGAAATTGTTGTTTTCTTGCAAACTATGCGATATGTCATGAAAATTAGACTTTTCTCACCTTTTTTTTTACAAATCCCTTATCTGTCACCGTTTTCGAGATACATGTGATTTAACGTTTTTGCCGTCTACTCATTACATCTGCTTCACAAAACATCAATGATAAAATTTCTATCTGTAACAGTTTTGAAACTAAAATTCTCAAAGTAAAATAACCCTCGAAAAATGTTAAAATCGCCGAAAAATGTAAAAAATCTCTTTATGTCCACATATTTCCTTTAATATCAACTTTTATATAATAATGACCTGTAGTGAACTTGTTCACCTATCATTGTAGAATAGAATACATCAAACAGATTTCATTTTTGACATTTCCTTACAGAGTGGTGCCCCTTTGAACGTAACACGAAAAATGACACTTAAAAAAAATGTCGAACTCCAAGGGCAGATAACTCGAGTAACAGGTCAAAAATTAAAAATTCGCTGTATTTACGTTTTTACACACTCATTAAGCTTTCCAACGAGCTATGACACTGGTCTGTATGTATTGCAGTTAGTGAGAAGAAGATTTTGAAAGACGCGTACTGTCAGAACCGCGAAATTTCAGAAAATGTTCAGTTTTTCGAAAATTGCAAAAAATCTATTTATACGGCCGAAAACCGCTATGGGCTTAATCGATGGGGAATGTTGTTGCCCACATTTTGGTGAAAGTTTTATGAAATTATCTCCCATAGTTACCGAGAAATTGAGGTTTGAAGTTTAGACTTTAAGGGGAGATAACTCAAAACCAAAATCGAAATTCAAAAATCTGGCTCGAGCATGTCTAAGTTAGGTCATAGTCTACAATCCCTGAAAGTTTCATGAAAATCAGCTCGTTAATAAGTTCAGAAATGCGGTAACAAAAAACGTCCAAATAATAATAATAATAATAATAATAATAATAATCCGGATAATAACAATAGGTCTTAAGACTTTGTCTTGAAGACCTAACTAGGATTGACGCGTCAATACTTAGGTCTTCAAGATTCCTCTTTGACCTTCACACAGTGTTTGACCTTCATATGACTTTTTGTCTAAGAGGTAAACAGTAGCTAATGCATTATCAAAATGACCAAATTCCACTTGATATTCAGTGTGAAAGACTTTTCAGAAAACTTCATCATGGTGGCCAATGTCAGCTATGACATCATTCTTCAGAGAATATTATTCCTAGAAGCAGAAACAAATTTGGTTGAATTATCTGTCACCGTTTTCGAAATATATGTGATTTAACGCTGTAATGTAAAGTTGACTGTTTCAGACCCCTGTATAATGTAATGAAACCTAACACTTTAACTATTGATATTTTACTGATCAGGTATATCAGAAACAATGTTGGCCTTGTTTATCCACATACAAAGATGTATGTTTTGTTTTGATAACTTTAATAGTAATGGAGCAATGAATTTTGGAACTTTATTGAAAACACTGAAATTTTAAGATTTTTAGACCCCTACTCCATGTTGGTCCTTCTAGCTCCTTAAATATCAACATTTTTATGATCAAGTACAAAATAGAAAACGTTGTGCTTGAAATAGCGCATGTGAAAATACAATCAATTTAAGGATATCTTTCTTAATAAAGAAACTGTGGAACTTTGAAATGTGCTAAAAATGAGGATTTTCCAAAAATGGCAATATTCAAGGACTAGTCATGGACCGAAAACAATTTATCATGACTTGTTGATAATTTTTTCCGTCTACTCATTACATCTGCTTTACAAAACATCAATGATAAAATTTCTATTTGTAATAGTTTTGAAACTAAAATTCTCAAAGTAAAATAACCCTCGAAAAATGTTAAAATCGCCGAAAAAGATAAAAAATCTGTTTATGTCCACATATTTCCTTAAATATCAACTTTTATATGATAATGACCTGTAGTGAACTTGTTCACCTATTATTGTAGAACAGAATGCATCAAACAGATATCATTTTTGACATTTCCTTACAGAGTGGTGCCCCTTTGAACGTAACACGAAAAATGACACTTCAAAAAAATGTCGAACTCCAAGGGCAGATAACTCGAGTTACAGGTCAAAAATTAAAAATTCGTTTCGATAACTTTTTTACACACTCAATAAGCTTTCCAACGAGCCATCACACTAGTCTGTATGTATTGCAGTTAGTGAGGAGAAGATTTTCAAAGACGCGTACCGTCAGAACCGCGAAATTTAAGAACATTTTCAGTTTTTCGAAAATAGCAAAAAATCTATTTATACGGCCGAAAACGGCTTATAATGCAGTCGATGGGGAATATTGTTGCCCACATTTGGTGAAAGTTTTATGAAATTATCTCCCTTAGTTACCGAGAAATTGAGGTTTGAAGTTTTTCCTTTAAAGGGAGGTAACTCAAAACCAAAATCGAAATTTAAAAATCTGGCTCGAGGATAATCTAAGTTGGGATACAGGCTACAATCCCTGAAAATTTCAAGAAATTCGGCTGAGTCGTTTAGGCTGTAGAGCGTTCACAAAATCGGTACAAATAATAAAAAATAATAATAATAATCTGGATAAAAACAATAGGTCTTCAGACATTCGTCTTGAAGACCTAACTAGGATTGACGCGTCAATACTTAGGTCTTCAGATTCCTCTTTGACCTTCACATACTGTTTGACCTTCACATGACTTTTTGTCTAAGAGGTAAACAGTAGCTAATACATTATCAAAATGACCAAATTCCACTTGATATTCAGTGTTAAAGACTTTTCAGAAAAATTCATCATGGTGGCCAATGTCAGCTATGACATCATTCTTCAGAGAATATTATTCCTAGTAGCAGAAAAAAATTTGGTTAAATTATCTCCCACCGTTTTCGAGATACATGTGATTTAACGTTGTAATGTAAAGAAAACACTGAAAATTATTTTACCCCTACTCCATGTTGGTCCTTCTATCTCCTTTACTATCAACATTTTTATGATAAAGTACAACATAGCAAAAGTTGTGCTTGGAATGGCGTATGAGAAAACACAATCAATTAAAAGATATCTTTATTAATAAAGAAACTGTGGAACCTTGAAATGTGCTAAAAATGAGGATTTTCCCAAAATCGCAATATTCAAGGACTGGTCATGGACAGAATTTTTTTTATCATCACTTGTTGATATTTTTTTCCATCTACTCATTACATCTGCTTCACAAAACATCAATGATAAAATTTCTATCTGTAACAGTTTTGAAACTAAAATTCTCATAGTAAAATAACCCTCGAAAGATGTTAAAATTGCCGAAAAATGTAAAAAATCTCTTTATGTCCACATATTTCCTTTAATATCAACTTTTATATAATAATAATCTGTAGTGAATTTGTTCAACAATCATTGTAGAACAGAATGCATCAAACAAATTTCTTATTCGACATTCCCTTACAGAGTTATGTCCCTTTGAATGTAACATGAAAAATGATGCTTTTAAAAAATGTCCATTTTCAAGGGCAGATAACTCACGTTCTAGATCAAAATTAAAAAAAACGGCTCGATACTTTCTTGGCAGTTCTTTTAGCTTTCATTTGAGCTATCAAAGACTGCTGTATGTCTTGCCGTTAATGAGAAGAAGATTTTCAAAGACGCGTACTGTCAAAATCGCGAAATTGCGCCAAAATTTAAGTTTTTTGAAAATAGCCAAAAATCTATTATTACGGCCGAAAATGGCTATGTGCTTATTTGATGGGGAATGTTGCTGCCCACATTTTGGTGAAAGTTTTGTGCGATTATCTTTCTTAGTTTTCGAGAAATTGAGGTATGAAGTTTCAACTTCAAAGGGAGATAACTCAAGCACACATTGAAATTCGAAATTCAAAAGCTTCGCAGAGCCAGTTCTCGTGATACTCTATCAGTCCTGAAAGTTTCATGAAAATCGATCGATTGGTTAGGTCAGAATCGCTGTCACAAAATCGTATAAATAATAATAATAATAAGAAAAACCCGGATAAGAACAATAGGTCTTTGACTTTCGTCTGAAGACCTAACTAGGATTGACGCGTCAATACTTAGGTCTTCAAGATTCCTCTTTGACCTTCACACAGTGTTTGACCTTCACATGACTTTTTGTCTAAGAGGTAAACAGTAACTAATACATTATCAAAATGATCAAATTCCACTTGATATTCAGTGTTAAAGACTTTTCAGAAAAATTCATCATGGTGGCCAATGTCAGCTATGACATCATTCTTCAGAGAATATTATTCCTAGAAGCAGAAATTTTTGTTGTTGAATTATCTGTCACCGTTTTCGAGATACATGTGATTTAACGCTGTAAAGTAAAGTTGACTGTTTCAGACCCCTGTATAATGTAATGAAACCTAACACTTTAACTATTGATATTATACTGATAACTCAAAAAGTTTAACTAAAAGATGCAAACATAATACATGCTACAATATACCAGAGTAGGTCAAAAATGCGTAGTCTAGCAATCAAGCAACGGGGAGTTGGAAATGGCCCTTTGTAGCGTCAATCTCTCAAATGAAAGATATGGCCAAGACATATTCCAAGACCAAATCCATGTACATGCACGTACACGTACATGAAAGGTGTCCAAGTCAGATCAGAAGAGAGGCAGGAGGTCTAGCAATAAAGACCAGACCAGACCGACCCGACCGACCGACTAATTTAATCATAGAGGGTAGAGTCCTGATTTTGACTTATACATGGTAGCAGATTCCACTCAGCTGGGTGTGAACGTATTGATTGAATTAACTCTGTTTTAAAAAGCCCTATCACCTCTGTGGAACTTTAAAATATACCTTTCCCTCCAGCTCAATGTTTTTAACTTTGTGAAATTGTTGTTTTCTTGCAAACTATGCGATATGTCATGAGAATTAGACTTTTCTCACTTTTTTTTTTCAAGGGCAGATAACTCGCGTTCTAGATCAAAATTCAAAAAAAAGGCTCGTTTCTTTCTTGGCAGTTCTTTTAGCTTTCATTTGAGCTATCAAACACTGCTGTATGTCTTGCCGTTAATGAGGAGATGATTTTCAAAGACGAGTACTGTCAAAATCGCGAAATTTCGCCAAAATTTCAGTTTTTTGAAAATAGCCAAAAATCTATTATTACGGCCGAAAACGGCTATGTGTGTTTGTGATGGGGAATGTTGATGCCCACATTTTGGTGAAAGTTTTATGAGATTATCTCCCATAGTTACCGAGAAATTGAGGTATGAAGTTTTTCCTTTAAGGGGAGATAACTCAAAACCAAAATGGAAATTCAAAAATCTGGTCGGTGCATTTCTATGTTAGGTGATACTCTACAATCCCTGAAAGTTTCATGAAAATCGGCTCGTCAATAAGGTCTGAAATGAAGACACAAAAATCGGTACAAATAATAATAATAACTAGGACTGCCGCGGCAGTACTTAGGTCTTCAAGATTCCTGTTTGACCTTCACATACTGTTTGACCTTCACATGGCTTTTTGTCTAAGAGGTAAACAGGTAATACATTATCAAAATTACCACGTTTCACTTGATATTCAACGTTTAAGCCTTTACAGAAAATTCAACATGGCTGCAAACATGAATCATCTCAGGTTATACAGTCTTGTTGCTGCCTGATGATAGATAAAACATTGCCTAGTGTTGTATTGCCAATGAACTACAGTTTTTCAATCATAACTGTATCATAATCATTCAAAACGAAAGTAGGATTGACCACATTTAAATGCTCCCAATTTCAATGTTAATGTTTAATCTAATTTTAATGAGATTTATCCAAGATTGTATGATCTTTTATCTTTCATTTGATATATAGAACAAGTATTTATCATGTGTCGTTGGTTTACAAGAGTTTTTCAAACATACCCACCAAAACACCCGTTTTCCAAAATGCAAAGTTTGACCCTTCCTCAGGACCGGAAATGACTGTTCGCGATCGATTTTATTCTTTTATCTTGAAGACCTTGCCAATGTCTAACTCTCATGCAAAAATCATTGAATTCTAAGGTCTGGTTTTTGAGTTATCTGCCCTTGAAGTTGGCGATTTTTCGATTTTGGTCAACTTTGAAAGGTCACAGCACAAAAAGTATTAACGTTAGCACCATTAAACTTAAAAACTTTTGTCAACAATACTCCAGCTACATTCAGTATGAATTTCAGCTCTGTAGTGCAAGTATCTTCAGAGGAGAAGATTGTCAAAGGCGGGTGGGGTCGGAAACGGTGAAAATTGCACCAAAAGCAAAATGGCGGCCAAAGCAAGTGACCTACGAATTTGTCCTGATTTCCTTTTTTTCATTATTTTTAATTGCGCTTGTTTTAAAAAAAAAATTAAGTCTGTAAGTCTATTTTGAAAAAAAAATCAATGTTAAATTTTCGATTTTGGATTCGAACTGGACCCTTAATGTACAAGTCGATTTTGCCCAAAAGCTTAGCATGTCGATTCCAGGTTAAGAGGTATCTGCATGTCAAGTTTGGGCGAATTTGGAGCAGCCGTTTGGTCAGAATCTTTGTCACAAAAAAAGTACAAATAATAACTAGGACTGCCGCGGCAGTACTTAGGTCTTCAAGATTCCTGTTTGACCTTCACATACTGTTTGACCTTCACATGGGTTTTTGTCTAAGAGGTAAACAGTAACTAATACATTATCAAAATTACCATATTTCACTTGATATTCAAAGTTTAAGCCTTTACAGAAAATTCAACATGGCTGCAAACATGAATCATCTCATGGTTATACTGTCTTGTTGCTGCCTGATGATAGATAAAACATTGCCTAGTGTTTTATTGCCAATGATCTACAGTTTTTCAATCATAAATGTATCATAATCATTCAAAACGAAAGTAGGATTGACCACATTTAAATGCTCCGAATTTCAATGTTAATGTTTAATCTTATTTTAATGAGATTTATCCAAGATTGCATGATCTTTTATCTTTCATTTGATATATAGAACAAGTATTTATCATGTGTCGTTGGTTTACAAGAATTTTTCAAACATACCCACCAAAACACCCGTTTTCCAAAATGCAAAGTTTGAGCCTTCCTCAGGACCGGAAATGACTGTTCGCGATCGATTTTATTCTTTTATCTTGAAGACCTTGCCAATGTCTAACTCTCATGCAAAAATCATTGAATTCTAAGGTCTGGTTTTTGAGTTATCTGCCCTTGATGTTGGCGATTTTTCGATTTTGGTCAACTTTGAAAGGTCACAGCACAAAAAGTATTAACGTTAGCACCATTAAACTTAAAAACTTTTGTCAACAATACTCCAGCTACATTCAGTATGAATTTCAGCTCTGTAGTGCAAGTATCTTCAGAGGAGAAGATTGTCAAAGGCGGGTGGGGTCGGAAACGGTGAAAATTGCACTAAAAGCAAAATGGCGGCCAAAACAAGTGACCTACGAATTTGTCCTGATTTCCTTTTTTTCATTATTTTTCATTGCGCTTGTTTTAAAAAAAAAATTAAGTCTGTAAGTGCATTTTGAAAAAAAAATCAATGTTAAATTTTCGATTTTGGATTCGAACTGGACCCTTAATGTACAAGTCGATTTTGCCCAAAAGCTTAGCATGTCGATTCCAGGTTAAGAGGTATCTGCATGTCAAGTTTGGGCGAATTTGGAGCAGCCGTTTGGTCAGAATCTTTGTCACAAAAAAAGTACAAATAATAATAATAATAATAGAAAAGAACTTGAAGAAATCGGATAAAAACAATAGGTCTTCACGACTTTGTCTTGAAGACCTAATAATAACTAGGATTGACGCGTCAATACTTAGGTCTTCAAGATTCCTCTTTGACCTTCACATACTGTTTGACCTTCACATAACTTTTTGTCTAAGAGGGCTTGTTTATCATCATACAAAGATGTATGTCGTGTTTTGATAACTCAAATAGTAATGGAGAAATGAATTTTGGAACTTTATTGAAAACACTGAAATTTGAAGATTTTTAGACCCCTACTCCATGTTGGTCATTCTAGCTCCTTAACTATCAACATTTTTATGATAAAGTACAACATAGCAAAAGTTGTGCTTGGACTGGCGCATGTGAAAATACAATCAATTTTATGATATCGTTCTTGATAAAGAAACTGTAGAACTTTGAAATGTGCTAAAAATTAGGAATTTCCAAATATCGCAATATTCAAGGACAGGTCATGGACAGAAAAAAATGTATCATGACTTGTTGATATTTTTTTTTGTCTACTCATTACATCTGCTTCACAAAACATCAATGATAAAATTTCTATCTGTAACAGTTTTAAAGTTAAAATTCTCAAAGTAAAATAACCCTCTAAAAATGTTAAAATCGCCGAAAAATGTAAAAAATATCTTTATGTCCACATATTTCCTTTAATATCAACTTTATATAATAATAATCTGTAGTGAATTTGTTCAACAATCATTGTAGAACAGAATGCATCAAACAGATTTCTTATTCGACATTCCCTTACAGAGTTATGTCCCTTTGAATGTAACATGAAAAATGATGCTTTTAAAAAATGTCCATTTTCAAGGGCAGATAACTCACGTTCTAGATCAAAATTCCAAAAAACGGCTCGATACTTTCTTGGCAGTTCTTTTAGCTTTCATTTGAGCTATCAAACACTGCTGTATGTCTTGCCGTTAATGAGAAGAAGATTTTCAAAGACGCGTACTGTCAAAATCGCGAAATTGCGCCAAAATTTCAGTTTTTTGAAAATAGCTAAAAATCTATTATTACGGCCGAAAATGGCTATGTGCTTATTTGATGGGGAATGTTGATGCCCACATTTTGGTGAAAGTTTTGTGCGATTATCATTCTTAGTTTTCGAGAAATTGAGGTATGAAATTTCAACTTCAAAGGGAGATAACTCAAGCACACATTGAAATTCGAAATTCAAAAGCTTCGCAGAGCCAGTTCTCGTTATACTCTATCATTCCTGAAAGTTTCATGAAAATCGACCGATTGGTTAGGTCAGAATCGCTGTCACAAAATCGTATAAATAATAATAATAACTAGGATTGACGCGTCAATACTTAGGTCTTCAGATTCCTCTTTGACCTTCACATACTGTTTGACCTTCACATGACTTTTTGTCTAAGAGGTAAACAGTAGCTAATACATTATCAAAATGACCAAATTCCACTTGTTATTCAGTGTTAAAGACTTTTCAGAAAAATTCATCATGGTGGCCAATGTCAGCTATGACATCATTCTTCAGAGAATATTATTTCTAGTAGCAGAAAAAAATTTGGTTAAATTATCTCCCACCATTTTCGAGATACATGTGATTTAACGTTGTAATGTAAAGAAAACACTGAAATTTGAAGACTTTTTTACCCCTACTCCATGTTGGTCCTTCTATCTCCTTAACTATCAAAATTTTTATGATAAAGAACAACATAGCAAAAGTTGTGCTTGGAATGGCGTATGAGAAAACACAATCAATTAAAAGATATCTTTATTAATAAAGAAACTGTGGAACCTTGAAATGTGCTAAAAATGAGTATTTTCCCAAAATCGCAATATTCAAGGACTGGTCATGGACAGAATTTTTTTTATCATCACTTGTTGATATTTTTTTCCGTCTACTCATTACACCTGCTTCACAAAACATCAATGATAAAATTTCTATCTGTAACAGTTTTGAAACTAAAATTCTCAAAGTAAAATAACCCTCGAAAGATGTTAAAATCGCCGAAAAATGTAAAAAATCTCTTTATCTCAACATATTTCCTTTAATATCAACTTTTATATGATAATAATCTGTAGTGAATTTGTTCAACAATCATTGTGGAACAGAATGCATCAAACAGATTTCTTATTTGACATTCTCTTACAGAGTAATGTCCCTTTGAACGTAACATGAAAAATGATGCTTTAAAAAAATGTCCATTTTCAAGGGCAGATAACTCACGTTCTCGATGAAAATTCCAAAAAACGGCTCGATACTTTCTTGGCAGTTCTTTTACCTTTCATTTGAGCTATCAAACACTGCTGTATGTCTTGCCGTTATTGAGAAGAAGATTTTCAAAGACGAACACTGTTAAAATCGGGAAATTGCACCAAAATTTCAGTTTTTTTAAAATAGCCAAAAATCTATTATTACGGCCGAAAACGGCTATGCGCTTATCTGATGGGGAATGTTGATGCCCACATTTTGGTGAAAGTTTTATGCGATTATCTTTCTTAGTTCTCGAGAAAATGAGGTATGAAGTTTCAAATTCAAAGGGAGATAACTCAAGAACAAATTGAAATTCGAAATTCAAAAGCTTGGCAGAGCCAGTTCAGGTGATACTCTATCAGCCCTGAAAGTTTCATGAAAATCCATTCATTGGTGAGCTCAGAATCTCTCTAACAAAATTCGTACAAATAATAAGAATAATAATAATAATAATAATAATAATAATAAAAATCCGGATAAGAACAATAGGTCTTTGACTTTCGTCTGAAGACCTAATAAGAAAAACCCGGATAAGAACAATAGGTCTTCAGACGTAGTCTTGAAGACCTAATAATAATAATCCGGATAATAACAATAGGTCTTCTAGACTTTGTCTTGAAGACCTAACTAGGATTGACGCGTCAATACTTAGGTCTTCAGATTCCTCTTTGACCTTCACATACTGTTTGACCTTCACATGACTTTTTGTCTAAGAGGTAAACAGTAGCTAATACATTATCAAAATGACCAAATTCCACTTGATATTCAGTGTGAAAGACTTTTCAGAAAAATTCATCATGGTGGCCAATGTCAGCTATGACATCATTCTTCAGAGAATATTATTCCTAGTAACAGAAAAAAATTTGGTTAAATTATCTCCCACCGTTTTCGAGATACATGTGATTTAACGTTGTAATGTAAAGAAAACACTGAAATTTGAAGATTTTTTTACCCCTACTCCATGTTGGTCCTTCTATCTCCTTAACTATCAAAATGTTTATGATAAAGTAAAACATAGCAAAAGTTGTGCTTGGAATGGCGTATGAGAAAACACAATCAATTAAAAGATATCTGTATTAATAAAGAAACTGTGGAACCTTGAAATGTGCTAAAAATGAGGATTTTCCCAAAATCGCAATATTCAAGGACTGGTCATGGACAGAATTTTGTTTATCATCACTTGTTGATATTTTTTTCCGTCTACTCATTACATCTGCTTCACAAAACATCAATGATAAAATTTCTATCTGTAACAGTTTTGAAACTAAAATTCTCAAAGTAAAATAACCCTCGAAAGATGTTAAAATCGCCGAAAAATTAAAATATCTCTTTATGTCCACATATTTCCTTTAATATCAACTTTTATATGATAATGATCTGTAGTGAACTTGTTCATGTATCATTGTAGAACAGAATAAATCAAACAGATTTCATTTTTGACATTTCCTGTCAGAGTTCTGTCCCTCTGAACGTAACACGAAAAATGACACTTCAAAAAAATGTCGAATTCCAAGGACAGATAACTCGAGTAACAGGTCAAAAATTAAAATTTCGCTCTCATAGCGTTTTAACACACTCATTAAGCTTTCTAACGAGCTATGACACTAGTCTGTATGTATTGCAGTTAGTGAGGAGAAGATTTTCAAAGACGCGTACCGTGAGAACCGCGAAATTTCAGAAAATTTTAAGTTTTTCGAAAATAGGAAAAAATCTAATTATACGGCCGAAAACCGCTATGGGCTTAATCGATGGGGAATGTTGTTGCCCACATTTTGGTGAAAGTATTTTGAATTTATCTCCCATAGTTACCGAGAAATCGATGTTTGAAGTGTTTTCGTTTAAGGGGAGATAATTCAAAAACAAATTCGAAATTCAAAAATCGCCCATGTCATTCCATAATTTGGGTCAAACTCTACAATCCCTGAAAGTTTCATGAAAATCGGCTCATCAATAAGGTCAGAAATGTTGACAGAAAAGACGTCCAAATAATAATAATAATAATCCGGATAATAACAATAGGTCTTTGACTTTCGTCTGAAGACCTAACTAGGATTGACGCGTCAATACTTAGGTCTTCAAGACTTCCTCTTTGACCTTCACACAGTGTTTGCCCTTCACATGACTTTTTATCTAAGAGGTCTTGTGCATCATCATACAAAGATGTATGTTTTGTTGTGATAACTCAAATGGTATTGGAGTAATGAATTTTGAAATTTGAAGATTTTTAGACCCCTACTCCATGTTGGTCCTTCTAGCTCCTTTACTATCAACATTTTTATGACAAAGTGCAACATAGCAAAAGTTGTGCTTGGAATGGCTCATGTGAAAATACAATCAATTTAATGATATCGTTCTTAGTAAAGAAACTGTGGAACTTTGAAATGTGCTAAAATTGAGGATTTTCAAAAAAATCGCAATATTTAAGAGCAGGTCATGGACAGAAATTTTTTAATCATGACTTGTTGAGATTTTTTTCTATCTACTCATTACATCTGCTTCACAAAACATCAATGATTACATTTCTATCTGTTACAGTTTTGAAACTAAAATTCTTAAAGTAAAATAACCCTCGAAAAAAGTTAAAATCACCAAAAAATGTAAAAAATCTCTTTATGTCCACATATATCCTTTAATATCAACTTTTATATAATAATGACCTGATGTGAACTTGTTCAACAATCATTGTAGAACAGAATGCATCACACAGATTTAATTTGTGACATTTACTAACCGAGTAGTGTCCCTTTGAACGTGTCGCATAAAAATTCTTTATTTCAAAAGATCATTTTTGAAAGTGCAGTAGTTTAAAAACCGCTACATATTGATACTTGATATGACCTATTTATGTGCAGCAGTATCTCAGCTTTCACATGAGCTATAGCATGCGTCTGTATGTACTACCGTTACCGAGGAGAAGATTTTCAAAGACGCGTACCGTCAAAACCGCGAAATTTCACCAAAATGTCAGTTTTTCGAAAATAGAAAAAAATCTATTTATACGGCCGAAAACCGCTATGAGTTTAATCGATGGGGAATGTTGTTGCCCACATTTTGGTGGAAGTTTTATGCAATTATCTCCCATAGTTACTGAGAAATCGAGGTTTGAAGTTTTTTCCTTTAAGGGGAGATAACTCAAAAACGAAATTAAAATTCAAAAATCGCCCGCGTTATTCCATAATTTGGGACTAAAGGTACAATCCCTGAAAATTTCATGAAATTCGGACCATCCGTTTGTGCTGTAGCTCTGACAGAAAATCGGTACAAATAATAAGAAGAAGAATAATAATAATCCGGATAATAACAATAGGTCTTCCAGACGTAGTCTTGAAGACCTAATAATCCGGATAATAACAATAGGTCTTTGACTTTCGTCTGAAGACCTAATAATAATAATACTGGATATTTATATAGCGCTATATATCCATTCACTGGTGAATGCTCATAGCACGTATGGGAAAGGCAACAAGGTTAAGCAAAAGCTTTTGAGGAAAGTAAGTTTTCAAATATGTCTTGAACGAGTCTAATATTGCACAAAATGTTATAGTTTCTGGGAGAGGATTCCACAGTGAGGCAGCAGAATAAGCAAAGGATCTCTGTCCATAGCTGACGAGCTTAACTTTTGGAACAACCAACAGGGCTTGTTGTTGAGATCTCAGTGATCTTGATGGTACATAATTGACTAACAGTTCTGATAGATAACTTGGGGCTTGATTGTGGATACATTTGTAAACTATGCACACAATTTTAAAGTCAATTCTGTAGTTAACTGGAAGCCAGTGGAGGGATTTGAGTATTGGACTGATATGTACATGTTTGGATTTAAGTGATACTATCCTTGCTGCACAGTTTTGGATCTTTTGAAGCCTGAAAAGCTGTTTCTTTGTCAGACCATATAAAAGATTGTTACAGTAGTCCAAGCGTGCAAAGATGAGGCACCGGACAAGAGTATGAGCTGCGTCAGCCGTTATTAACCTCCTTATGTTGCCGATTATCCGTAGATGGAAGTAACATATTCTACAGAGGTTGTCAATTTGTACATCAAGTGTTAGGTGTGAGTCCACATACACTCCTAGATCTTTCACACTATCTGAGAGCTGAATAGGAGACGATCCAATCAGTACATTCGCAACATCAATGTGTTTCACCTTCCTGTTAGTACCCAGAATATGGCATGGAACGGCGGAGTGATATGAATCCTGTCTTATCCTTAGACGGATTAACACCATGCCATGCGACAAGAAATAATCCTACTTTGGAAACAAATTGAATGTTTATCAAAATTGATCTATGTTCTGTATAGGAGCACATGCTGCACTAAGAAATGCTAAATGAAGCGCATGATAAAATTCCTTCGCGCAAGGAAATGAGATCAGAGTTATATGCTTTATTTATAACGTCGTGTCATGCTGTCTGCAAATGCAGGGATATTTTGGTCAAAATAGGTAAACAGCAGTGGTTTACATCATAGTATGTGGTTGTCTGTGTTACGCTACACATTACCCTAAATAGATCGTCAACATTGTCTAGCTTCTCGTTCCCTTCGTTCAGATCTATTTTGAATCATATGATTAACAAATGATTAAAGAAAAATATAAAACAAATGTTTTTCATATCGTAATATATTACTTGGTTAATATAGATATGATAAAAGTTACATTGGTAAAAGAATTGTGGAAAACATTTGATTTGATGTTGACGGATGATTAAAGTAGTTCCGGGGAATGTTCACTAGACTTGTGAGTTCATGAGAAATGAATCTATGAAACTTCTCTCATATGAGCATGCCCTTGAACAATCAGTGTTTGGGAATATGTGTAAACTTCAGACTGTGAAATTATTATTATTATTAAACTGTTATCAAAACCTTAGCTTCATATTGCGGATGTGTA
Organism: Steromphala cineraria; assembly: GCA_916613615.1. Taxonomy (NCBI): domain Eukaryota; kingdom Metazoa; phylum Mollusca; class Gastropoda; order Trochida; family Trochidae; genus Steromphala; species Steromphala cineraria. The sequence goes on along the minus strand of OU744722.1, from coordinate 50,520,799 downwards.
AAAGAAAGCAAGCTTATCTATTGCTTATGTATTGGTAATATAATTAGCTTATACGGACATATAACTTATTTTATGAAACTACACGCAAACGTCGATCAGTGTTTAAACTTGATGATATTCGTGATTAAAAAAGCAAGTTTCTCTTCAGTCCAGAAGAATCGACTTTACGGTGGTTGTTTTCTAAAGATGTATCAACGATTAATTTCAAAGAGGAATATCAAAGAACACATTGTCAACACAAAAAAGAAAAAACAACCATATACACTATACACATCACTTTATTGAGCTTCCAAGTAAATCAAACACATTTTACGAACCCGTGACAAGTAAAAAGATTTTAGATTGAAGTAAGCAACATCAAACGTTAACATCGATTGGATTTAAACACAAATGAATAAACCTAGCTGCCGAGATGGGCTTGCTAGTAAGATTAAATACATTTAATAAATAACAAACATAAATCTCAATGTTAGGTAACAGAATCATTTCAGAGACAAGATTGATGTTAATCACACATCGTTAATGTCGAAGACAAGGCATGTAATCCATTACATTTTGTAATCTTAAACGGATACAAAACATTTATTGTATTACATAATAGTATGAAAATCGTTTGATATTTTTATCCAAAGACGAAGTCTTCAATTGTAGTTTAAAGGGGCAGTAGCACGTTTTTAAGGGGAATATAAGCAATGGATTTATGTGACTCTTCATACTTTGTCCTCTGACTAAGGCTGATTGGCTTATGTAATGAGATTTTTGACACTATCAACATAATACATTATGCATTAACGTACAATTGTCAGTGAAAATTTTAAGATATAAAATTATCAAAAAACGTGCTACTGCCCCTTTAAAATAAAGCTTTTGCTTTATAATGATAGGCTATTTTCATAAGACACCAACAAATAGAACAAAACAAACATCAACACTGAAAAGATAGAAATTGAGCAAATTTCACACAATCGTTAATATAACACTGATAATGTCCGAACGATCTGGTAATAAGCATTCCGAAATTTTAACATCTGTAAAAATACTTTTAAGGCTTTCATCCAGGCCAAGATCATCAATTGGAAATATAGGTTATGAACTCTTTTAAATAGAATAGTGCTTTGATAAACACTCCATGCAACAATAGATACTTACGCAAGTAAATGCCACTTTGTTGTTTCTATTTTATAGAAATATCCAAACGATTTTGTTTTTGAAGCACCACACATGTCCATTGACAATCTGGAGAAAATAGACGATTCATTCTGATGATTTAATTTACTACATTGCTTGACTTAAAGGGACAGAAGCACGTTTTAAGCTAGAGCAACGTAAGGTGATATCAGGAACATTAATGAAAGACAATGTATTTAAAGTTAACGAAGGAATAATTAATCAAATATATAATGCAAAGTAAACCCATTCAATTCCCTTTTCTTAAACAAAATAAAGGTGTTCAAACAAAAATGGCCGCCACAGGACTTTTTGTGAATCTTTATTATTTGTTCTCTGAGTATGGATGATTGGTTTGTGTAATACGATTTTTGACACTATCAAATTAATACATTCAGCATTAACATACAATTATCAGATAAAAATTGAAAATATAAAATTTTCAAAAAGACGTGCTCCTGGCCCTTTAAAGTTCTCGTAATCAATAAGAAAAGCCTTACTACTTCATTGTGTGTGTTGTTTCGGTTCATGAGGCTCAATTGGAAATAAGGTTCAAAATTCGTTCAAAAATATGACAATGCTTGTATGTACAGATATGCTTACATCACATTTCGCCATGTCATATTTCACTTTGTAATGTGATAAAATCAACATTGTGCTTTTACAATTTTCAGGACCTTATAAAGATAAAATAAATGTATTGAATGAACATTCACAAACAATGATAAATGATAACATTTATCAATCATGCCTCGATAAGGCGTATTAAGACTTCCCACTCTTACTCCGCTGTGTCATTGAGTGGGGTTTGAATTCTCTTTGAACAACACATGTTATTCTTGTCAAATAGTCGAAGCAATTAATAAACATTCTTTCATTGGATAATGAAATCATTATAGATACATTAATTACAAATATGTATTACCAGGAAACCTCCTCAAACGTCATTTACGCAAAAATATCGTGATAAAAACCTCTCTTTAAATCGTCAGACAGTCAGCCATGAGTCAAGGTATAGTTGAGAATATTCGGAATGTTTACCGTGAAGATTATTGAGGATGGTCTTTACTTGATTCTTAGTACAAGTAGTTCCCTCTTTTTCTTCACACGTCTGTCGGCTCATTGGCACCGTAACTCCTGAACGTATCTATAGAAGTCTTGAGGCCTGTCTGTCCTGTAGCACTGTGGTTGGTCATAACCATCTCATTAACTGGGTACCCGGGTGGCCTCAAGTGGCAGCACAGGCAGCATCGACGTATGCAGAATGGTAACGATGTGACGATGGTTTTCCTTATAGCCTTTGACATCAACACATAGATGAAAGGGTTGAGACACGACTGAACGTATGGAAGGCAGTTTAACACAATCTGAAACATGGAACATTATCATATCAGTATTGGATCCTCTCAGATTTGTGTTTTTATAGAAATTTTAGACAAATGAAATTAGAAGCGAGTATTTATGTTATACCTTGTTAATATACAGATTAGACAGCGGTAGTGATGGTATGAAGACACAAGTGCCAAACATGATAGCATCTCTTAATGCGAATGTCAAAGATCTTTGAGAAACGTCGCCTACACCAGTCTGATTAAAATCGGCCTAGTTCCGAGGAATAAAAGTTTTAAAATATCAACTCTACCGAGAATCGAACTTGTAATTTTGATAGGTATCCTCTCCTCCAGTCCGACCGCAGCCCCGTAATTCACGTGTTCTGACATTAACTCAGCTTACCAATCACAAGCTGTCGGCAAAAGGCTTCGATATCTGTAGCTTAAGGCAAGTAACTGCTTTGCATGCTTTGAACATGATCATCGCTAGCGGTCTTATAAGCAAGACAATGTGATTAGTCCGCTAACGACTTGGTTTTAGCTGCGCTAAACTGGTAAGAGACATTCGAGGTACGGGGGTGCGATCAGACCTAGTGCAGAGTTTTTCATTTCTCCGTAGAATATTTTATTCCTCTGAACTAGGCCAATTTCAATCAGTCTGTCGCCTACACAGAAGAAGGATGTTGCATGTACATGAATATACTTGTCAGTCCTTCTCATACAGAAAGTATCATTATCATGAAAATAAATTTTCACAATATCACGAAATTCTTCTATCACAAGATATCACAAAAATATATTATCAAATATATATTACATACAAACTTTATATTGAAATCAATTATGATAATGAATAATGTGATAAATTTATTCACTAATAAAGTGCATAATATTTTTACATTTTGTTTGAAAACGGTATAAGGATCTATATACCGTAACGTCGTTATCGTAAAATAAAGAACTTCTTCATTCATAGAATTATTCACGTTCTTCTTATAGCATCAACTCCTCGAAGACTCAAACAACAAATTGTGAACTTACGTAAAGGTTAAATACATGATGGTGATAGAGAATAGACGAAAACGGTATAAGGATCTATACCGAAACGTCGTTATCGTAAAATAAAGAAGCAGCTCATCCATAGAATTACTCTCGTTTTCCTAAAACCATCAACTTGTAGAATGCCACTCAAACATCAACTTACGGAAAGGTAAAATACATGATGATGATAGAGAATAGACAACTCCATTTTCTTCATAACGTGCAGAACAAGCTTGGGTCCCCAACAAACCAGAAAGATGATAATGATAACAATCAACATTTTGATCACCTGCAAACAAAGAAAATAATCGTGTCAAACCCATACGAAGAGCATGACAGGCATTCCAAACCAAAAATGATTCTTCATTCTTTTCGGACTGAAGTTGTGACCAAGATATTTTGAGGCTTGTACATGTATGACGTCTAGAAAAGGTCATGAAGCTATTTTAAATTTATATAGCCTTGAAACATAAATGGAAGAAAAGATACACAAATACAACTTTTTGGTTTAAGATTTATATAGGCTCATTTGTTCAAACCGATTTTACACAAAATATGTATTATTTTTAGCTATTGAGTTGTCGTTTGCTTCATTCTGTAATGTAATATATTGGATTGTTTCATGATGATGAATATTGTAGATTGATATTAACTAGCGTTCAAAAGAAACATCGTCATCGTCGAAGAATAATCATTTTACCGGATAAAACATTTGAAAAACAATTATTTGATGTCCTATGAAAATGAATACAAAATTTCACTTTTTTAGGAACACATACTTTTGATTTTACGGCTGATCAGACACAAAAAAGGCATATGGGGCTAAATCGAAATTTCAAAAAAATTTTGGACAACAAGTCCGTCATTCAAGTTAAACATTGATAAACACTGACATTTAAGTTAGAGAAAGATGGTGTTGACATAAGGCACTCTATTTAACTTAAATTCGTTGACCCGTATTTACTATAGGACGTTTTAAAACATGCATAATGGTTTAATTTATCTCTGCTATCTCGCCTAGTTAAGGAGATTGTAAATTTTTTTTAAAGCGCATTTTTCGCAAGCACGAAAACAAAAGATTCAAAATGATAATTCATAATGAGCTCCCGGGGAATTTAAATACATGTAACTATTATTGAGCTGCATCAGTCATCCGTTTGTTAAGTTATCTTGCGATTTAGATGGTAGCGTTTCTTTCGGAAGTTGGTTAACATTGACTTGGCATCTAGATAATGCTATCTTTCATTTTTTCAAGTGGGAATATCCCATAGTGTCAATTAATTTCAACGAAAGATGTATGTTTTTGAAATTGATGTCTGGTGTCAATGAAACAAATAAATAGTTGTCAAAGCTTCAAATCACAGGTTTGAAATATTTGCCCATAATACCAAATCTAGGAAGTTTAATTGTATTTCTACTAAGTAGTTTATTTTCTCCATATTGATATCCTTAAGGGGCAGTAGCACGTGTTTTTGAAAGAAATTATTTTCAAACTTTCACTGACAATTGTACATTTATGCTAATTGTATTATTTTAAAAGTGTCAAAAAATAACACAAACCAATAATCCATAATCAGAGAACAAATCATAAAGATCCATTGGCGGTCATTAGTGTGTGAACATTTTTAATTCATTTGTGTAAGAAAGATTTATGACTGCTTTATTTAGTTTAAATACATTGTCTTTCAATTGGAACAATGTATTTTCATTTTCTGACATCACCTCATATTCCCCTTAAAAACGCGCTACTTCCCCTTTAATGCATCGGTTAAACGTGACAAATTCAACGGTCATACCTATTAGTAACCAAAGCCCTCTCAACATCGATAATTAAACTAATTTTATCCGATGAGATGTCCAATTATAAAATAATTATCAAAACACGCAGATATCGATTTATCTTCAAAGAATGTCGAATTAACCAGCCTCAGGAACATAATTGTCCTTGCATATAACTATCACTCCGCGCAGAGGTAGATAAAGTTGATCCAATCTCTGTTCCAATTAGACCAAATGCTTTGTTTCAAGAGTTTACCCTGGCGGAAAAGATCTGCACCACAAACCAGTTGATTTTGTTTCAGCACGTGACAACCCTTTTCGCATGGAAAGGGTGGTTCTTATCACAATGGCGTTGCAACGATTCAGTAGCCAAACTGATGATTTTAGGACAGCGTCACTGATTGCACAACTATCTTTGATTGCATCCAATCAGGTACTTCCATTCTTGCCCACAAACTCGACTAATTGGACCAGAGGCTAGATCAACATTTCATGTTTGGAGAGAATGATAACTAACTGAGTATCATATTTAAACACGTAATTTAGGCTACCTCTTGAATCATGATGATGATGACATAGTCAATTCATACATTTAGTCATAATGACTGTGAAATCCATTGTGTCTTGTCAAAATAGTGTTTGCAGTTTACAGTTTTTGTTGGCTATTGTGTTAATACCACCATAATTATCACTATACGGTCTTATCTATATTCTTGGATTTACAAATAACGGAAACGCTTGTGGCAAGTAGAATAATGTTGCATATTGTCGTTAAGTCATGATTACGTTACATGATTACGTCAGCATAATTTCAATGATTGATTCTATGTAAGTTATGTGAATTAAATTGACACATATTGTTTTAATTTGAGTGTTCGGTTCCTAAGAAGATACATCAAACAAGAAAAAACATCTGTTATCTCTTTACTGCTAACTGACAGGTGACCCGAATACGCCCTGAGTCATTTCAAGAAGACGTAATCCTTATTGACCTTTGCCAAGAGGTGCTTGATCTAAACTGGTTTGTCTCCAAAGACAGAAAACAGACACACAAGACCATTACTTGTGTATGAAGCTCACCTGACGTCTCGCTTGTAGTGCCTCCTCGCCTGGAGATGAGGGTCGGGCCCTCTGGTTGTTCCTGGAATAGTCCGGACTCTCATGGCTCTGCTTCCAGTTGCCGGAGTCCGTTCTACATTTGCTCTGCGATCTGGAATAGATATCATGACCTGATATACAACTGCGTTCCTTAAGTTTATTCACAAACCTGCGTGTGCTAGTGCAAATATGCCAAATATCTTTTAATTTGAGATGATTAAAACAGATTAGCGTTTCGAAATGAATAAGATAATGTTGAAATTACTGATTACGGGTTCCCTTTACTTAAACATATCCGAATGATATACATAACAATTAACATATTTAAGTGACCAGGGGTCAAAATTTCGGAAAGAATAATTAATGTTTCTCTACAAAATTCTTCATAAGTGATGGACAGCTTCAAAAGTCATAATTGTTACCTTACACTAAATCAATTTAACTGCATGTAATTACACTTTGATCACGAAGTCAATATCAAATATTTTCGAAATTTAAGAACCTCAACTCCAACATGTTGAGATGTGACTGATTACACAACCGTATCACAGTTACTTAAAAAAAACTTAGGAGTTGTAACGTAGTGTGCTTTTTAATGTACTTGATCTTTCGTCTTCGCACTCTGTCCATACTTATCAACAAATGCAGCAAAATAAGAATATCAGTAGATGTCACGACATGTAGTATGTAACAAAATTCATTGCATTTATTTTCGAAGTTTTAACATCTACGTTTTGTACATAAAATGTAATAGCATCATCATTTCAATTATTTATTTCAAAGCCTCAGAAAAATCCACATTAGAACTAAAATGAAAATGCTAATATTGAATTTAATAGCTCAAGCCTTAAACCAGATCAATGTATATCACAGGTAAAAGTTGACAAACAAAACAAGTCAAACTCCTGCAGAAAACCTCATGTCATATAATAAGTCTATCAAATACTACCAATCAAATTAGAATTTAGACCTATAGCGTGATTTCACATATTTTACCTACGAGGGCAGTCATGTCGGGTTCATAGTTTTTAATGCAAAAAGTCATTCATTGTGACGTCATGTAATAAACAATAATTTTATGTCACAGATTGCCTACGACGTTTTGTTCTATGCGTCGTTTTAAAAAATGAAGTTAGACATATTGTATGAGAAAATCAATAGATATGCCTACTTGTAAACATATTGACATTATAAACATTTTAAGAGTCATGACAGAGCAAATACTACTTCGTACATCTGCCTAGTTTAAAAAAAGATGTTTTAGCAAAACATTAATAGAAATCAAACAAATATATGTTAATGTTGTCATACATCACATTTACCTTAATTATAAACTCAATTTAAACAAACTGCGGTGTGTATTTTCTTTTGTCATGCGGTGTATGGCATAAACTCTCGTATAATATTCTCTTAGGAACAGTCTTTCGATATGAGACATCTAATGATCTTAACAGCTGAGCGCTTGAAATTTACTATTTACTCGTTACTGGAAAATTCCTATAAAGTACTTCTAAAGCAATGTCGTTCCTCAAAACATGGCATTTTATGAGATAAATGTCAATCTTCGTTAACGTAAAATTTGAGTTTGAGATATACCTTTGATAATGCGAAAATCGATGATCAATACAGTGAAAGTTGACAAGACCAGATGTATCCATTAGTGTTAATACTATAACATTTTGCATTTGTTTTGCATTTTTTATATGAAAGCTACCTTATTAGTTTACTCTATTAACCGTTGTAAAACCTGACATCCTCAACTTACATATTCTCTGTATTAAAGAGATACTACGATTCTTCAGAATAACAGTTATTTTACCAAACGAAAACAGACTTCTGATCCACCAAATGTATGGAAATATTTTCGTGTTGCTCTTTTAGCACCAGTTAATTAGTTCATATCGGATACACTCTTTATCACCTACAGCTGTGCTTGGCTAGTGTACAGAACAATAAGAGACTGTCCTCTATCCTGGTCAGTCATTCATTTCCAAACTACTTTGCTTCGAGATAGGAAATTGAAAATAGAGTTCTACAAATAGACTTTGGATTGACAATGTGATACATTGACCCTTCGACATAAGTCCAGAAAGAAGGAATTGGGACAAAGTAGAAAAAACGTAGAACACACAAATAGTTTCTGTAACGAGAATACAACATTGGGATATACAGACGAGCCTACAGAAATGTTTGCATAACTTGAACATTGTTATAGAGGCTGCTCAAAATGAAATATGACAGAGCAGGAATTTTGCTTACCAATTACAACTTTTGGATAAGATTGAACAAAGAGTTTCATAAAAGAAGAGTTAATTTAGGTTGAACTCTAACCTTATGACATTTTAATTACATTAAATATATCTATAACACGAAAGTCTTAGAAACTTTATTACAACGCTAAAATATGATACTTCAAAAATAACATTCGTTTCCCGCATAGGTTTTTAACTCATTTTCACCACGTAAATTTACGTATACAGAAGGCTTATTTTTCTTAATTTCTATCTTTAAATTTGTAATATCAATATCTTTCTTCTTTACCTAGGAAATAATTGTGTTACGTATCTTACTTCTGATTGACATATATGGGCTCCCCCACTGTTGAAGAAAATCTCATAATTACAAATCAGCATGGGTCACTTCTAGTTCGCTAACCGCGCTACTTACATGAGTGAATACTAAAGGAGAAAGGGATCAAGTAATGGGGAGAATGAAGCTACATCGGAAGTATAATAACCTACAAGGACAATAACATGGGAGTTCAATATTTCTATCCAATGCCCTTTCACGGGCGGATACAGAATTTACGATTGGGTTGGTCAAGGATGTCAAGAGTATGAACCAAGCGTAAGTCTGTAAGCATTCACTACATATAAGAGCCCTGACATATACACTTTATGTATTTATTTTATAATGAATGGCAAATTCAACTATCGACTTCAACAACATATTGAACTATCTTGGGTGGAGTACGCTTATTCTACTGTAAACATTAAAACATATGGAACTGTCGTACGTGGGAGGGGTACGCATCCCCACACCCCCGTCTTGATCTGCTTGGCGTTACGCTCTTTATGTGGCGACAGCAGGTGAAACTGATGCTGCACATAAGTATTCAAGTAGTTTTACCTGTATGGAGACGTCATGGTTTGAAGCTGCTGAGTGCTCATCCACAAGATGTAGATGACCTTGACATAGCAGAAGAGGAGTATGAGGGCAGGGACGATGAAGAGGAGGAGGAGCTGCCACACGCCGTAGATGAGACGTCCGGTGTCGTGCACGGAGTAGTCTGCACACATCACCACCACCACTGAGGAGGAGTTGTTGGTGTACTCTACGGACTCCGTGCCCTGGGGATACAAGAAAATAGAGGCTACCTTTTGTTCTGAGTGTGATATCACTTATGTCTCATCTCTTAATGAGGTAGAGCAAGTATTTTTAGGAGCGGCGCAGACACGAGTGAAAATATAGGCTTTACTCCGTCACGAGATGACGCATTAGTGATATCACACTCAAAACAAAAGATACTTTGTTTATTATATGCCTCTGTGGTCGAACATGACATTGTGTTAATTTACGCCCAGAAGTCCTACCATTCTTGTATAGGTACCTAGCAACGGCGATGACGTCACGTTGATTGTAAAAGTGACGTCATGCCATTGTCCACCTGACGCCATCTCCTCTGTGATATTTTCAATGACTTGAAAAAGTGATCTCAAACTCAGCGGCGAGAACACTTTTTCACTAAGAAAACTCAATCCCTAACCGCTTAGCATATATAAATACAGGAAAACTTATACTGTGGCGTACAGTATCAACGGTTGTTCAAGTACCTTCCTACATCGTGCACGGAGGAGACATGTACAAGAAATTGAGACTACAGAGTTATTACATGACTACTTACATTATTTATATAAATATTGATATAATATAACCCAAAGGTCCATCAAAATTGGAATAATAGCGGCATAATGGGTTTTTAGTCGATGCCTTATGAAGCGTATTAAAGTAGGTTTGTATACATATATCACGATTGGTTGTGAAACTGGCGAAGCAAAATTAATATACTAACTTCGCTCTATGGTTCTGATGGATCTTTATCATATTTACGATGTTCCTCTTGAAGTCCAATTCATCAAATTAAAAGTTAGGAGTTTCATATTGTTACTCTTTTTATTTAGCATATTGAAAGGTACTATTTTGTCTAAATCTTGTAAGTAACCATGTTAATGCAATAGCAGTATTAAATTTACAAGGGAAAATGAACGACATTTTACATAATTATCTAACACAATTGGATTCCAACAATGTTTTTATGAGATTTTGATACGATATGTTTATGCACAAAACAACTGACAAATGTCACAGGATTTGTAAATTTGAATTTTCTGGCATAGCTTTATATAAATATTCGATTCATTTGCATACAGTTTGGTTACGAAAACCCAATGGAATACCTTAGGTGACAGATGCAAAATCATCGAAACATTTAAACAGTTCTTTTATGAAAATGGGAGATTCGTGTTCGAATGCAGTTTCACCATATGGTTTTTACATTAACATTGAAATTCTCTTACATGGGTTTGCAAAATTCAACCAATTAATATTTTCTTATGAAATATTTGGTTCTAATATAAAAGTCCACGGGGTACATCCAATGTTACTGAAAACGGTAGTACTTTGATCATGTAACTAACATTGCTAGAATGATTTCTTTTAGTAAAAACTGAAACCTTTCATCACTACCGTTATAAAGCAACTAAACCTTTGATATTGACTTCCAATGAAATATTGTGTTACATGGTTATTGATTCGTTCTCGTTGGTTATGAATAAAAAATATTGAGTCATTAAAACACAGCTGAGATTTTTTTTCAAATTTTAATAACATGATTACATAACTGACAAGATTAGCTGGTATGAATGTTGAACATGAAAAGCGGAAATTCTAAAAGATATGCATTGTAAATGATTTATATAAACTCAATATGATCAACATAAATAAAAATGCAAATCGAAAATATTGAGTTAAATACCTTTTTGGCATGCAGGATACATAATTAATTTTTTTTATGTCTACATATAGTTATTGATGAAGGATCTGTTAGCAAAGTTGAGATAAGAAACTTATGTTAAAAACATTTTCTTTTTGCACTGTTATCATTTGGGATAACATTGTGTTGGAATATAAACCTTTTTGAAGGAGGCAAAAATCTTAATCGCAAGCTGAACGATTTTCAAGGTGAGAATAGGTAAAATCGAAATTTTTACCTTTAATTCATATTGTTGGCCTACATGTAAAGTGAATTTCTTGATTTTCTTTTATAAATGAACATATATATAAAACAATGTTACAGTCAAAGAAAAAGAGTTAAAATTTAAAACATCCAAGATCATTTGTAATATTTGTGTAAGAATCTTACCATTACAACGAAGGATGGCGTTGCCAGGAGAATGGCTGCCACCCATGTTAGAACCAGAGCGATCTTTGTATTCCGTGTGGTGCAAAACGACTTGGACGTCAAAGGGTGGGCTATCACAAAATACCTGAAATTAAAAATAATAATAATATTTTTGAATATTTAACACGACAGTTATTACACCATTTTCACCCAAAGTTTGTATTTATAATCGCAATCGCAATTTTGTTCCATGAGAACACGTCGAAGTTTTTGTGTATAAGAAAAACCCACGGCTGTTGTCTTAGTAATGGTTTTTTCTTCTTTGGGTTTAAATAGGTCACATTTTAAAACACAATATATGTATGAATGTACAACATTTTGACATAAATGAGATGTCGGTGTTCGGCTAATCATTTTTAACCTTTTACATTAAATTGTGATTATATTACAACACTCTGACCTCATGGGCATCTGTGCTCAATATTGCAAGCCTAAATATAAATAAATAAATGGGTTACCTAAAAGAGGGTAATATTGATAGAAACAATATTCCTTACTAGACTCCTTTGGGGGCAGAAATGTCCAATCCAACAAAATAAGAAATAATAACAAACACAAGCCTGGGAGGGAGAGTTTTTTTTATGACAACTGAACTGGTTATGAACGGTGAAATATTAACACAATTTATTCAGAATGGTTAATATAGAAAGACAGCTGGATGACAATAACAATTGGACCGGAGCTGAACACTTCCAATACAATTACAATGTAAATAAGAACAATGAATAATAGTATGAGATCGTGTGAAGATCGTGTCCCAAGAGTTTTGTTCAAATTAACACCATCTGGACTAGCTAATACAATTCTGGAGACATCATGACCATTGAAATGTGTGATGAACACACGCAGTCATAATAAGTCCCGCACACCTTAGGAATTATGTGCATAAGGAAATTGCAAGTAAGAGTTCCTGTAACACCTTTAGCTACGTGTCTGAGAAGTTTGCAAAACAACTGAACCTTCATATACATTGTAGGCAATATTTGACTACTGAAGAGTTGCTAAGAGAAATTGAAATGTTCCAAAGAGGCATGTGAATGTGTGTCATCAACATCACTAGAAACTATCTGAACTTAAGATACTGTTGCCTGACGACATGCTGGAGGTCCTCAACGATCAACAACACCACGTGGAGACCGTTTCCTTCTACTGCAACCTCTGCTTCACAATGTGAATGTTTGTCATCAACAGGGCAGGACACTATCTAAACTTATACTGTTGCCAGAGGACGTGATGGAGGTCCTCAAAGATCAAAGACCAGGTCACTACTGCAAGCTCTGTAACAACACCAGAAATGTCATCCAGATGTCTGTTCTCTGTTACACGCTGGTTGTAAACGTGTCCAACAAACTTTAAATACGTTGGACTTTACCCTTCCCTTTAAACTCCTGATCAATGTGGTTCACGGAGAGTCTAAAGTACGTTTAGACTTTACTGTTAGACGGACGAGTTTGGAGAAGACAGGGACGACATTTTGCAGATGGTATGGAGCAGTTTCAATCATGGCATTGGATGGACACAGCTGGACTGGTCTGCATAGTCTTTAGTATCATGTCTAGTAATCGTAACAGGAACGAGATTTGTGATGTCTATGTCAAACATTATGCTTTAGCTATCAGCAATAACTTTATCCTTGTTGTCGAAAATGCCCGTCATTATCAAGAAACAGTGGTTGAAAAGTACCTTTAAATTGAAACAACGAACCGATTAAGTGGCCCGCTCGTTCACGGATGTTAAGCCAATAGATCATAAAGTAACCATTAATAGACCGTGTGGTTCAACCAATCACCATCAGGAACTCAGAAGAGCACTCATGGAGGAATGGAACAATCTCTAACATCTGCATCGCCTCATTGACAGCACAAGAAGATAAAATCAGGCTGTCGTAAATATAAGGCTCACGTCGAGATTATTGACAATTTAACTTGATATTAGTCGAATTAATCATTTCTGTTATCTTCAGCGGCATGTGCAGCATGGTTTATCGGTCGTCTAGTCAGGTGTTTTGACAACAATTTTCTCTGAAAAGTGTCATCCATCTAAAGAACCTGATCTGTACATTCAGGACAATGAAAGATAGAAAACAAAACTCCGTAACAAACGTTGAGTAGTATATAACGTTTCTACTGAAATATATCAGAATTGATTAACGTCAATATATGCTAATAAACCAGGAATAGACAACGGCCCATATTGAACGGTAGTATATGCTTTCTCTTGTGACGTTTGGTCGCCCTTCGCATCGATAACATTGGAGAAAAAGTTCAGGGCGCTTATAAGTCTGTTTCGTTAAGATGCCATGGGTTACCGTTTATTTTTTCAAATCGAATGATTCTGCGCTCCGGACATCAGAGGAAAGGCTTCAAATCATGCGGTAAATTGTACGTCAACCTGGTAATGGCCAGAGTGACAGCTTAATTTCCTAAGCATTCTAAAACGTACTCTTGTTGAAAATAAGATTGATTCTTGTGAAATTGTGAAACTATCATTAAACATTTATTCAGTTTAGCGTGTAGGGGGGTTTGTAATGCCACGCAAATTCAAAAGTTGTTAAAAAGTTTGATACTCGATGGTATGATTGGTTTACAGCATTATGTTATTTATGAATGACATCGTCAATAAACAATTGTTGTTTTCTTAGATTCCCTTTTGCAGCTTATATCCATATATCAACTTTAGTGCAAACGAGAAAAAAGTTGTTTATTTGTTGTTTGATTGTATTAAGGCAGTTTAGTGCAGCTTTTCTTCTGAAATCGGCTTTTTAGGGCCTATAAGGTCAAGTGTATAGCTTTTTAATCTACGCTTTAACATACTGAATGGTTATTTTTAGTTGACCCTAATAATGATTAACAAATAAGACCTCTGCTAATTGTTTCTAAAACGTGTAAAAGCCCACCTTCCGTTATATTTTGCTTGTGTCTTGTCTATACTACATGTATGTTCTCATGAATGTGGCTTTAATTTCAATTTAGTTCTTTGGTGTGCATGTGGAAGTGTTGGTATTAATAAATAAATAGCATTTGCTTTGCATGGATCTGATTCGCTGAAGACCGTCAGAGCGATTCTGTTCATACCCGTGTAAACTTAATTTCGTGACGTCATAATACATATGACGTCATATCTAGCCACGCCCCCGTGGCGGACCGGTTTTCGCGAAAATAGTGCATCTCTTTTTGTTGTTAAATTGTGTATTTGGAGAAACAATATGTCTTCAAAACAATAAGTATATGCAGATTTATTTATAAGAATTGACTTCGAAATTTATAAAGTTTATGGAGGTATAAACTTAAAAACCACAGTGAAAACTTGGCACAGCTTGCACAGCGTTTTTAAGTTTATACCTCCATAAACTTTATAAATTTCGAAGTCAATTCTTAAATAAACAGCATAAATAGAGTAAGTCAAGGTTTTCTGTTACCTGTGAACCTATAGAGAAAAACTTGTTATAAGGACACATTGCTTTAAGCATATTTCAAAATGACATGGTTCAAGTTATGCAACTAGTAACAACCTAGTGCCTCAGGAAAGCTGCGTAGCTACATAGTTTACGCAAAACAAATTGAACGTAATCATATTAACAAATAGGAGGAGGGAAAACGAAGAATTTTTTGGTATGAAGGCAAAAATAATTACAAATCACTAAATAGCATATCTCTTGTTAAGTAATTCATCTAAGGCAGATGCCTCTCTGTTGTGTTTAAGGAATCAGAATGCGTAAGGACATCCACAAATGTCCAAGAGCGGAATGAAAAGATGCATGATATTGTCAGTCCGTAATCGCAAGTCATTCGCACAAGAGCACAGGAAGATGCATGGTTTTTTTTTACTACCATATATTAAAACTCCAGAGAATGGAAAGAATACCATATTACTGAAACAGAACGTACGATGTCGCTCAAAATATGGCAAACCAGTGACAAAATGTAATATCATTTTTTAAATGAAAAAAGAATTCCCAGTTTGTTAAATGAAATACAACACAATATAAGCTGAACTGTATGTACAAACTATTAGATATTCTAAAGGGGCAGTAGCACGTTTTTTGATAATTTCATATTTTACACTTTTCACTGATAATTGTATGTTATTGGTAGATGTATTATTTTGATAGTGTCAAAAATCTCATAACACAAACCATTCATCCACAGTCAGAAGACAAAAATTCAGTTTGTGTTAGAAAAAGGAATAGCAAGGTAAATTTTACATTATATATTTGAATTATTACTGCTTCATTTAGTTTATATATATTGTCTTTCAACTGGAACCATCAATTCTCATTTTCCTGACATCACCTTATATTCCCCCTAAAACGTGCTACTGCCTCTTTAAATGCATCCTTCCTCAAATTAGACTTTTAGATATTCAGAAATATTAAAACAACGCCCTGATGAAATATGATACAAATAAAACAAATCAGTCCTTTGGCAGAATATGCCTTATCAAAACTCGTTAAATGTGTATGCAAAAAACGTTTAGTGTGTGTCATTAACGTGTTTATAAGTCATGAGTGAAAAGGCAATTAACGTCCAAATAGAACCATTTATCTACATGAAATTCCGAGTCGACATAATGAAAGTGAAATGACCCGGAAATGTATTACCGGGAATGTGAGCTAGCACCGTGCAACCCAATCTGTGGTCTTTTTGTTATTTATAGGTAACCTTATCTTCCTTTCATGTGAGCAGTGGTCGATATACAGGTGTGAAGATCGATATTGCGGTAACTCGTGACCAAAACAACGGTATGACTTAGAGCAAACTAGGTCGAACTGCAATTATTTCGATGATATTGATACAATGATACTTTTCATGACTTAATAGAATAGATTTACGGATATGACCGTAGTACGGTCATGGTGCTTTTTATGGCACATGAATAGATTTTGCCTACCATACACATGATGTATTTAGATCTTTAAAGACTGACGTGTGTATCTAAATACTAATCATACATAGTATGAGACTAAAAGCCTGACCAATATTTATATCTCAAGATCAACAGTTTGTTTGAAACTAAACAGTCATTATCACACTATAAATTAGAGTTGAGCTACATTTCGTATTGAAAAATGAAAAATAAAATAATTAAAAATGTTTAATATATTCAACAAGCTTATCACAAATTATGGTAATGTTAACCTTATTATGATAAGATTAGGTCAAATGGAATAAAAAGGACATAGAGTTGAGAATTGCAAATAAAGTTATTCTTCCATTTCCATTGTGACTGACATATTGCTGACATCACTTTAATCCCTACTCGGTCCCTAAATAATCGTGAACTAATTTCTAGCATCATAATAAGCTTAAGGTTATTCGTGTTAATTGAATTCTGCCTTGACCACATTAAGTGTACATAAGACAAGAAGGATGTAGACTAACATTAAGTCACAGAAGTATTAAATATTGACAATATCTTAAAACAATTTATGTATCATAACAAAAGGAGCAAAGACGTTGCTTTAACCTAGAGCTGGGTGATCAAGGCTTGCTATACTTTTCTAGACTGGGTTGGTCTACAAATGAATATTGTTAACATAGCTACGGAAAAAGCTCACTAAGTAAGCGAAAGAGAATACACAACATACATAATCTAAACTGCTTAGTATGTGTACATAAAATGTGTCTTGGAGGAGTTAATCATTGTTTTGGTGCAAGTGAATAATTGCATAAGTTTGTTTGTGATAAAAGTGATTATAATTAAAACAGGCATTTGCAAAAAGCAAGGCAATTGATCATAAGACGTTCAAGAGTTTGCAATAATCATTGAACTAAAAAAATTGCATCCATATTTGCATATGATTCGGGAGAAGGACAAAATTACACGATCGTTTATCATGCCGATCACACTATCAATCAAATGATAAAAAACCGAAACGCATTCTTGAAATGGATTTGATTTGAATTAAGTCCGTTTTAAAGATGAACAACACGAACGCAGACAATTTGAATCCTTTACAAGTACACCAAACTGAAGTAGCACGTTGACAGTGCTTAGTCATTTAACGCTTATAAAGGTTGTTATTTGTGCTTCACGATTGGCTGTTCTTCTTGTTGTTTTACGACAACAAATAACACGTGATCGAGTCAACGTCAACGACGTAAATAGTTCCAAAACAGTAAGCATTTTCTCCCTAACCGGTAGATTAACTCATGTGACTGTTTTTACATTTGCAGGCATTGGTGTTGTATATTATGTTAGGCGTGTTATCGATTGGTAATTAGGGATTGTTAATGTAACCTTTGAGACATCTATTATGAACTAAGACAATCTCAGTGAGAAAAGGTCACACTAAGGCTTTGTGTAACAGTGCCCCTCAATCCATTGAAGAAATTAACCAAAAGAAATGTATTTCTAAACAGTCCATGAGGGACATTTAACTTTTGAACTAAGGGTCCTTAAAGGGGCAGTAGCACGTTTTTTGACAATTTTATATTTTCAATTTTTCACTGATAATTGTAAGTGAATGCTAAATGTATTCCTTTGATGGTGTCAAAAATCTAATTACACAAACCAATCATCCATAGTCTGAGATCAAATTATAAAGATTCACATAAAATCCATTGGCAGCCATTTTTGTGTGAACACCTTTAATTCATTTTGTGTAAGAAAAGGAATCTCATGGCTTAACTTTACATTATATATTTGATTTATTAATGCTTCATTTAGTTTAAATACATTGTCTTTGGATTGGAACCCTTTATTTTCATTTTTCTGACATCACCTTATATTTCCCGTAAAAACGTGCTACTGCCCCTTTAAGTGAGTTATGGTCACCTTAGGGCTCCTGTCATGTTTTACATTCAAGCACTCATTACAAACAACAACTACATTACTAGATACAAGAATTTACCTAATTAATCAGGTACCTGAAGCCTTATTTACTGTATGCATATCAATCCATTTAAATTACACATTATCATACAAGAAAACACTTTACTTACAATTGATAGATGATAAGGCGACAGACCGAAATGAGGTATAACTATTCTCAAACCTTACCAATATTTGTACCTAAACAGTAATTGTCAGCAAAACGAACAATAATAATTGTGGATATCATTACTCATGTTCTATAAAATCATCTTAAGACATTGTAAAATACAGGATGAAGCCCACATTCAAATGGTGGCTTTGCTACATATATGTATGCTACAATCAACCTTGTCTCATTGTAACATAGTTTATCAAGACCAACTAAATGTTGAGCACTTTCATATAGTTATTACAGTTTCAAAGCATTTAGCAGCATTAGCAGGAAGGACCTCTAAAATCGAGTTTCTATAATGTGAAATCACACCATTAAATATTCAACATCATGTTAGTGGTGACTGAACTCTGAAATATTTTGTTGAAATGTTTTATGAAATTCAACCATATTATGTCATTAAAAAATCAAATTCAGTCACCGAGTCTGCCTTACACAAGACAACACTCCTGCATTTGAAGGATTTACATAAACTTTTAAAGATAAAAACTGGAATTTGATGTTATTGTATAACAAATAGAACCCAGCGCCCCGCTGCTGGATGTAAACCAATTGGTACGGAAGCTGGGCGCCATTCAGCCTGGGCTCATTTCCCAGGGACTGTCCATTTGCTGTCTTCCGGTTGTGCGTGTCTCTTGTGGGTAGACGTTAACGTTCTCTTCATACAGATGTTGATGTTAGAAAAGTTTGGCTTTATCCAACCTGTCAACTTCTCGAAATTAGCCGTCAGCAAAACAGAACCACGGAGTCTTTCCGGCACCTAGTTTCACCACCCCGCGGTTTATACGATCTACCATAACTGGATCTTTGCAAATTATCTCTTCAATATTCACTTACATCTTTCGACGATCTTTCGATTCAGTCCAAATCTTATTTAAGCGAAATTCTTTAACATGAGTCTTGATCTAAGGGCGACCTTGTGAGTATATATTGATGCATCAGTTGGAAGCATATGAAAACATAGTTATAAATTTTATGAACATTATTTGTCCATCTCGATTGATTATCAACTCGAGTGATACCCCACTAGATTGATAAATGTTTTGAAATCGTTGTGATTCAAACTGACATGAAAGGTAATTTTTAAAATAAGTCATTATTATTCTTGAACCATTCCGACATATTGGAGCCACGAACCGTCAAACAAATCCAATTACCAAAATCAAATGTGACCATTTCTTGTTGCATGGATAACGAATTTCAAAACCATTTGTTTGAAAATTGATATATGTCAACAAATATTATTCACTTGCATTTAACATGTATTGCAAGAGAAAACTTGAAATTACGGTCTTTACAGCATGTCACCACGTTGTTGTCCAAATAATCAATAGAATGCTTAGATCGATGTTCATTTTCTGATATTATTTCATTTGCATAACACATTTTTGAAATGTTCAAATGGCATAAGAAACCGTGATAATAACGTTTATTGAACAAATGAACACGTTGCAAAATGTATATGATTTCACAAAAACAAGTTTTTACAATAATTTTTTCAAGCATTGTATGGTAACACAAAATCAGTATAAAACACAGAAAGTACATATTTACAAACCTACTCAGCGTTCAGACATGGAAGAAAGCTATTTGTATCGCCGTCTAGAATGCTTGCAAAACAAACGACTGTGGGAATGTCGCAGAGAAAAAGTGTGCATCGGTTAAAGCTAAAACACATGAATTCTAATTAAACCATACTTCATAAGCAACACATTTAACAACGATATACGGGATTCGAACATCAGACTTCTTCAAATGATTTTTTACAAACTTACCACTGCGTTTAATGTTTAATGTGAGATGCCAAAACAAACAGTGAAAATATATACATGTATCGCGAACACCACCTAACAGATAAATTATTAAATTGTTCTTGAACATTTAATAAAGCACGTTTTTATTGCATTAACAATAACACATTGGCAAGATAAATTTTACCCATTTTTTAGTTATATGCTAGTTTCTTTAACGTATAATCTGTGTACCCTTAAGGTTAATTACTGTCTTGGCTTTTAGGATTACGAAGTTATTAACTGCACAAACCTTTTAGCGAAAAAATTAATTGTGGACGCCAGCTACTCAACTCGTCAGGTTACACTCATCTTTAATGAAGGGATTTACTTGATTTACATTCAGTAACAAGGATAGAGAAGTAGCCTGGAAACTATTTATGAATTTCGAGATTTTGGTATAACTTGTCACAGTCAATCAATCAATCAATCTTTATTTCAGTACTGAGGAGGCCACAGGCCTATAGTACATTTCATATATACAAATTTCTTAACAACATTGCAGGGTAGATAAAAACAGCTACATTCTGAATTACAGTTTCATTCAAACAATTCAAAAGCAATGAAAACTTATCAATTGATGGGTGTACAAAATAGAATTCTTTAATAAAGTTTGTACGTATGCTATCATATGCTGGACATACAAGGAGAAAATGATATTCGTCTTCAACGACACCATACTTACAGCATTTACAGATTCTGTTTTGTCTTGGAATATTTGTAAATCTACCCTTTTCAATTAAGAGATCATGGGATGAGCAACGGAAACGAGCTTAAGATATTCTTCTTTTTTTTTTAATATTGACACATGATAAGTAACGTTCAGTGTAAATGTGCGTTTTAAAGATTGAGTAGTAATTACATTTTGACGATGTCGTAATTGTATCAAACCAGTTCTGTTGATAAATATCTTTTAACCTTTGCTCTAATGCATTAAGAAATAATGCCGAAAATTCAACATTTTGTTCCTACCATATGTGGTTGAATCCAGTTGAAAAAAGTAATTACTTTACATCCGATACCCAATTCCTTTTACCCTCTTTGTCATATAGTCACAGTCACGAACTTGGTATTGGTATGCTGTTGACGTCACAAGTACTTCTAAGCATAACTCTTCCGTTGTCAACAAGGTGTCGTGTTGTCGTGGAATATTGATGATGGTTGTCAACCATGATTTGGATGTTTGATAGAGTAGCCAATACCGCATTAATGAGAATTGTTGCTTGGACTGTTTTTGGTCTTTTCTTACGATACATCAATGGGGTACATTACAAGACTTATTTCAGCCTTTGTACGATGACTATATTGATCAGGAAGCTTATGACCAGTTGTCAAAACTTCAATGGTCATATGATACAACGGAAATAAATTGGAAATATAATGGCATATCTATTACTTACAATAGTTTGATTGAGTTGCTGTCTCGAATTCTTTGCCATAGGTTCATTACTAAATAACCTACTCAGACTTATAAACCACATAAATATAATCTATGGAGGAACGGTTACATGTGTTTATATAAATGGAACGCATGAAAACGACTATACATATTGACAATTGCAAAACAGTGGTTAAGAAAACGTAGAAATTCTCGAACGAACTTTAGTTGAAGCTACGTTGTTCGCACTGAAATCTTTTGCTTAATACTCGATCATTTCTTCTAAAAGATCGGGTGAAAATGAAATATATGACAGTTTTGATTATACTTTTGCAATGAAATGATATTCTTTTGGAAAAACGTTAAGAAAATAAGAAAAAAAAGTGCTGCTGCTCCTTTGAAATCTATTGATATTAACAACAAACGATAACAACCTTTTTATAATCAGTTAATTTAGCTATTGGTTGCTGCTATTGTACCGATAAACGAGCATTATCTTACATTACTCAGACGCTTTAAAAACGCATTGTTTTGAAAACTACCTTTGCTTTTTGTAAGCGTAATTACTGTGTCCGACTCTGTTTACGTGATGAAAGAAACAATAACAGTCCATTCCAATAAGTACTTGATGTAAACCTGTCAATCCCTTTAAAGAGATAGCCGTCAACCACATTGTAAGTTATTACTCTTCTAAGGGTTCTGGTCACGCAAGGTAAACCTTAACTAAATGCAAACGTTATTAATCAACTATATGATTGACAGTATGCATTAGCGATGGACAATGAAAGTAAAAGAGGGCCAGAATAACTAAATTAGAGACAGAACAAGTAGCAGAGAGACAGTGAAGATACAAAAGCAAACTGTAAGAGCATTCTGCCCCACAGAGACAGATCAAGTCATGTTGTATGAGCCTCTGTTCTAATTCGCCGAATTTGTGGTGTAGAAAGGGCGATGCCTGATTGGAGGCAATTACAATTAGTTGTGCAATCGGCGATGCTGTTCTAAAATCATCATTTTGGCTACTGAATCATGACAGAGCATTAAGATATGAGCCACCCATGCGAGAAGCGTTTTCATTTGCTAAACATTTCCGCCAGGGAAAACTGCCGAAACTCAAGGATTTAGTTTAATTAGAATAGAGGCTCAATCAAAATGACTTGGTCTGCCTCTGTGGGGACAAAATGACTTGAGAGGGACAGAAACATGAGTGCACATATAACAACTATAACATTGAAAGTGCAAGTGAAAGAGGGACTTTGCAAATAAATGAGGTACAAACAACTGTAGGAGGGACAGTGGGGAT
Organism: Steromphala cineraria; assembly: GCA_916613615.1. Lineage (NCBI taxonomy): Eukaryota > Metazoa > Mollusca > Gastropoda > Trochida > Trochidae > Steromphala > Steromphala cineraria. The sequence continues at coordinate 50,497,463 of OU744722.1, read as the reverse complement.
AAAAGAGTGACACTGCGTTTCAAAGAGGGACAAACAAGTGAAAGAGTTTTACGAGGGAATACTTTGGTAACCACAAATATGAGAGGTACCATCTTCTTTTTTATGTAGTGAAACTTTAACAGAATACTCTTGAATAAACTGGTTAAAATATGTGTCACATTGAGACGGGAATTCAGAATTTTTATAGGTTTGATATCCATTTTTGATTAGACCAAATAATGAGAAATCATTTTTCTTACTAAACACTACTCGCTTCCATGTTATTAGAAATTCAATTCTTCTTTACTATCAGTCTTGTTAAAACTGGCTGCAGCTTTAAACTTCTCTTCTCAATGGAATTATCTAAACTGAAAAGTATTTCTAGTTTCCCTGTAAAACCAATTGATGATGGAGGGTATTTAGTTAATAGGAAGTAGAAGACATCGCTACGTACGCGTTTGATTACTCGTTAGTAGAGTGATTAGTTATATCCGTATTTAAACGATTCTGTATCAGGGTACGTAGATATTAATCATGCATTCCATAACATTCAAATACCAAAGCCTTCATAAGATAACCTGACCCCTCTTGTCAAAGAAAATAGGACCCATGTTCAGTTAGTTTTGACACAAATATGAAGTATAATGCTAATGAATACTGATATTGATTAAAGATATTCTTTTGCAAATGATACCAATCTAATACTTCAAATAGTTTTTCAAGACTTTGCCGATTGATCATTTGACAGCTTTCAAGTAGAGGGAACAGACAAGGTTGATTGTTACACCACTTACTTTTGGAGCTATTGATTATCTAACCTCTCCCTGTTATGAAAGATTTTTTGTTACAAATGCTACTCTTGAAAACTTTGTTCGATAGCCGAGCACTTCTCTGTTCCAAAACAGTCGATATTACGTTTATAATATATCCCATTTTGTCTTTTTTATATCAATAACGCCGGGAGGAATGTAAACATGCAGTAATCGTTTCGCCTGTGGTTTTATAACCTATCTCTCAGGCTTCAAGAGGAGTCCACTAAGCCGTTTTACGACAACCTGAACATCGCGGATATTGCTTCTTGGAACGTGTTAGTATTCCTACCAGGGTCATTGTCTGTATGTGGCTACTGTCGATTACATGTAATGGCACTTGAATTGTATTAATTGCTTAAGGATTGATTCCCAATAATCAGATTATTGTCATATACTTTGGAAGCTTGTTTCACATGGGATTATTCTGTAATAATGTTTCCAGGAATCGATAAGAAAATCTTCACTGTTAGTAGGAAAATAGCAACTGGATAAGGTTGGCAGTGGATTTGTCTACATTATCGACCAACATGGTTTATACAGTAATGTGTTGTTGGCATTGATTGACAATGCGTCTTTTTCCCTCATTCCGCATATTTGGTTATATATATTTTGTGGTTAGAGGTATCTATAATCGATTAAGAATTATATATATGTTGAATTGTTGAAGACACACTCGCGTTTTGGTGGGAAATGATATTTTCAAATGTCCACCATAAAAGTATATGCAAATATTATTTTCTTCACAGAGAAACTTCATGTAACTTAAGCTGATTATCACAAGTCTTAGAGAGAAAGTGTCACGCATCGTGTGAAAACTACTTACGGTCCCTTTAAATTTAGGATCAACATCGTAAATTCCTCTTATACATCATCCTTCAAATGAGGGATTACGTGGTGGTTTATCTTGAACTAAAATTGTATGTTCGTTTTAAATCACAACATTAATTCAAATGGTTTTATTGCAATTTGTAACATTTGTTTTCAATTCGATAGATCCCGTTTTCTTTCAAACGTCCCTTTTAAATATAACAGTCAACTCAATGGAGGGTTCATCTCTCAAAGGGTGAAAATGGTGTTCAAAGACGTTCTTAGCTTCTTTACATTTGTATATCATTGGTACAGGACAGTTATTACACTAATGATCATAATTAAATGCAAATAATGATACTAATAAATAATACATCATACCGTCGAAGTTCACATGTATAAGGTTGTTGAATATATTTCATTTAAGTGTTAAATTGCTATTAAAAAATTTAAAAAAAATTATAACTTTCTTTTTTTTTTCATTGCATAGGAATGTGTCAACCTCTGTTGATTGTACGATGCATATTTCGAAATTATTTTTAACAAAATTGCATCCCTCATCATGGCTTCTTATGGTTTCTTTGAATGTGTCTATTTCATTTATGAAACTGCCCTTTTTTATATTTGAAATATACATTGTAGATTTTTTAGAATTTATACGTCCATCGAATTCTAAATCGAACATTTAGAATGAAACTGCCAAAAGATTTTCTTTTGTTTCCTTGTTTGTGTGAATTTTTTTTGAGGAAACTGGCATTCCTCTAAAATAAGGCAATGGCGTTTTTATTGTTGCCATTTATGCCATGATTATTAGGAAACTCCAATTCCATGGTTTTTCTAATTCATTTCTTTGTCTGTATCGAATGTTGCATATCCCTATGACAATAAATGACAGTAAATTATTCATAAATCCACTTCCATTCATAAATAAGCAAATAAAATGGATTTTTTATGGATCCCATTACCATAGTGTCTATTTTCCCTGCATGGGATCTGAGACGACTGACAGGTGAGGTAATGCTGATGAAACTGATCAATAATCAAATACAAAAATGTTGGTACTTATGCATATTACAAAACGTGATTATATTGTAAATAGGTGAATTCTCATGTCATGTTTAAACATTTATTTCGTTTACACATGCCCTATCAATCGGATATTAGAATATTCTACTCCACTGAGTCAGCATTGCTGTAGGACAATAGCTATTGTTGTACATGATGGTCATTGTATAGCGTTCAATAGCTAGGTTCTAGTACTTGATATATTTTGCATATTAAACAAAACTCGATTTGTCATGGGAAGCCATTTTCAGTTTATCATTTGCTTCCTAATCTCTGTATGTTTCTCATATGAGCTATTTGTTAGAATCAGATCTGAGCTTGTTAATTGTTTTTAGTATTTACTATTGTATAACGACATATAAAAATGTTATCATAGTCAGTTTACACCAATCATCCATTTTTCTTATTCAATGCATGACATAACAATTTCAAATGTCGACCAACTTGCGTTTAGGTAATAAAATACACCTGACCGTGATCGTGTCTTCCTCACGACAAGCTTCCTAATCTCATATAGTCAATGAGTTGTGTGTGAGTCGTTACTCGTTTGCCACATCTCGAATCGTGATATTTTTGCGAGACAAATAAAAATTGCTTGTGGCTAAAATTTTACTAGCCATATTATGTGCAGAGGGTAACACTATTCATATTTATTATTTGAGATCTTGAACTATCTTTCTTTTTTTACCAAATCATCTGCGGGGTATCAAACTTAATCATATTTGTTATTTCATATCTTAATTAAACACTTTTACCATTTTCGAACCGTGTTGATGTGCAGAGAATGACTTTCCGTGTTTGTTATTTTATATCTAAATCACAATCTCTTGCATTTTCACGTCAAGACTTTCTGCTCGAAACATGGTTGTGGTAATGAAGAAATATTCCCTGTCAGCTCAAAGAACTTCATAAACTTGGATCCAAGACTAATAACTCTATTTTATTACTCCTTTATGGAGATAATCCTACGGTCGATAATGAGGATATGCGCATGATGCTCTACTTTGTCCATTTGAATTCACTGCGCATATTCGTCAGTACAATCTCGCATGCAGATCTCCTCAGAGTTTCTCGTCAATGTTACAAGGGGGACAAATAAATTGAAAGACAAAATGCTCGATACAATAAATTTCATAGAAAATACGACTAGTTACTCTCTTATGTGTCATTAAAACGGACATTTAATGTGAAAGTGTTGTTTAAAATGTTTAATCTTAGAGTACATATTTGTGTTATTGCTCGTGTAACTTTAAGATTGCTATGGAGAACTTCGATAAAAACACTCGACTTTAAAATTTATTTTGTTTTATGTGGACTTTAATTCCAGATAAGCTTCCTCGTTTCCTCATAGTTGTGAATAAAAAAGCATGATAATGATGCCTTGCGAATGGAAAGATTGAGTAAGAGTGTAATTAAGAGTAACTCGATTTACAGACTTATCATCATCATAATCATTATCATTATCATTATCATTCATTATCATTCATTATCATTCATTATCATTATCATTCATTATCACTATCATTACCATTCATTGTCATTATCATTCAATATCATTCAATATCATTCATTATCATTCAATATCATTCATTATCATTATCATCATCATCATCATGATCAGCATTATCATTATCGTTATCGTTGTCGTTGTCGTTGTTAAAACAATTACCATTGTGGTGAATTATAAGCCACATGCACGCGTAGCGCCTGGTAGCAGCGCACAATTATTGATTTTCTGTGTCAGTTGTATCTTTCCGAAAGTAATGACACACTGATTTGCCTTAACATGGGAAAAAGGTTAATAAGCTAAATTGACGTGTTAGGCGTTTACCAAGTAAGAATGAATGTCTTGTTATCTAATTTCTAAATATACTCCTAGTTAATTTAATCTGATCTAACGGTTACTTCGTGACAAGCTTATAAGTTACATATCAGTTTAGGTAATATCTAAATGCTCATTCACGAATGCCTTGATTGAAATTCTGAGGGAAACTATATACACACGATGGACAGTGAGAGGCCGCGTTTGTCTTTCGGGTTCTTGTGATATTCTAGAGCGTAGGTAGATTTAATTCAATCCATGTTGATGAAGCAACGCTGTTGCGTTAAGATGGGACTATTTTAAGAATCTACTGCTCATTTACTGTACTGATAATGGGAATATATTACGGTTACTTCGTGACAGGCTGATAAATTTAGTAATCAGTTTAGGTAATATATAAATGCTCGTTCACGAATGTCTTAATATAAATTCTGAGGGACTGTATACACACGCAGAACAATCAAAGACAAATATATGTCGAACTTTCAAAATTCTTTGTGATAACACACATTAACCTAAGTCAATCCATGTTAATGAAGCCACACTATTGCGTTAAAATGGAATTTTTTCAAGAATCCACAGTGACTGCCCATTGACTGTACCGATCATGGGATATCAAATTTTGACTTGAACTTCATGATAACATATTCTGTAATTATACTTTAAGAATGATGATTAAAAAAATCAAACATATGTTTATAATACTGTTGGCTGGGCTACGTAAGGCTGACGGTTGAACAAATATAGTTTGCAAGTAAGAACCCTAATTTCTTCAGCTAACATGTAAAGCATTAAACGGAAAGGCATAACTTTGATAGCATGATCTATGCACGTGCAATGCTGGTTAATGTCTATCAGTCACATTGCAGTGCTTAAAATAATTGCCATGTATTTGCAAGGAAGAATCGATTTAAGAATTGCTTTACGGTTATGTCTTATATCCGACAAACGATCTTCGAAAATTGTATTTATTTTTAAGAATTGTAACTTAAACATTTTAAATGTATAATAATGACAATCTCAAGTCTTTAGTAAGCATTCATCGATTAAAATGGATTCTCAAGTACTGACTTAGGGGCAACAGTTACTACCCTACCTAGATCGCTGCTTTTAATTTTTTTTACGAAACGCTAATTCAGCTCACGTATTTTACAAGTATTAGATGACCATGTCTAAAAGTCTGAACGGACATTGAATGGATGTTTTTTCCTAATCCTTTAAACACATGTTCATTTCTTTGAGGTAATGCCTCTACATGTATGTTGATTGATTATTTTCAGGATTTAAGGCCATTGCTTCTTTCCTAGTGATCATTTATCATCGATGACTGGTGGAGATCGTTTAATATCAATTTGCGGATGTCGCCACCTGATTTCCAAGCTAAAAAGCTCAAAGTAGCAAGTTTGCCTGAGGAGCACTCTTCGTTAATGTAGTTACTGTTGGAACCCCGCTGTGTCAAGGCCTGATAAATAAGCTTAATTTGTACAAGAAGAACCGAGAACAGATATAATTAAAAGGAACGGAAAATATGTTAGGATTAGAACATAAGTGGCAGAATAAAAGTGATGCAATTATGAGATGTTCATCTTTGTTTTTGTCTGAGAAATTTGTGCAATCTTTGGAAAACAAGATATGTGTTTAATTTTGTGCAATTGAAGAAAAACATCAATCGTTTAGAACGTGGTGCTTTCGTTCACCGCCAAATCGGCAAAATACAAGTATTTAAAAGAACAAAGTTTTCTCTAAAAGATATTTTGCTTGATTACAAGTTTCTCAATAAAGCATGTTAAAGTTTAAACTTTTGTATATTTGTGTAGTGTTATCTTAATGAAAAAAAAGAAGACACAGTTAATTCAAGGATTCGTTTGAATGATGATAATATTATATTCGTTATCCCGAGGTTTAATTATCTTAAATTGCTTAAATATCAAGGTTACTTAAAAGCAAATTTCTTACCGTTCAATGCTTATAAGAATCAGGTTGAAAATCGTAGCAGTCGCAGAAACCATTTCAATGAAACCGGAAAACTTGCAGAGAAAAGTACTGAGTTCCCAATGACTCAAAAAATATTTAACGATTTCATAAGGCAGACACACGAACAGGAACAAAATATCTGCCCAAGCCATACTTAGAAGGCCAGGAAAAGTAACACATTGTCTTGTTCTCCCACAACAAAGGACACAGATTACAAGAGTGTTTCCTATGACTCCTAGTAGGAACACTATAGAGTATATGCTGACCATTGGGATAAAATGAGCCTCCCGAATCCATGGTTTCCGTAAGTCGTCCAAATCTCCTTGATAAGCAAAGGTAGCAAAATCGGATTGATATAATCCATTTGAAGTTGTCTGATCACTATCCAGTACCGTCATGATGCAAGAATGATATTCTACTCCAATCAACACCTCCCTAAGAAGTTGGAATAAATCGTAAACTTCTTAAACTCTGGTATTCCTCAGTTTGTCTAGTTTCACAAGACTAGAAAGAGAAACACCAAGTTAAATTATTTGAATCTCCGAAAAAGTCCTGTGATATGCTAGGCCAAGGCCCTGTCCCGAAGAACTGTAGAGAATGGTCAACTAACAGTTGTAGAGGTAATAGCAGCAATAGCAGGCTAGTCCGTCCACCGTAGCGCGCCTGCCTCTCGCGACTACACTAGGGACATGGAGCACAGACTGATCCGTGTGCTGCAAGACGGAGGACGACAGGACGCCTGTTGATCCGTGACATGGACGTGGGGGAAGACAGCTATTGACAACTGGCTGAATTTACCAATGTATCCACGTTCATATGACTCGGTTCCTGCTGTGAGAGGCTCGTCCCATTAGAGACGGGAAGGTTGTTACAGAGGCGTAGCGAACGACAATGAAATAAACATCAATTTTTATCGGATGTCCATAATGCGTTGTTAGAATCTATCAGAGGGTCTGATCCTACGGACAAAGACAAGGAAGTTTTGATACGCTTGTCTGGTATTTTCATTGACATGTCCGATCAGAATTGGAAATCGTTAAATGATGCAAAGTGATTGCTACTTAATATGTTTGTTATCACTTTCATATTCGTGATACTGACTGCGATTGAAGCATCGTGGTGTTGTTGAAGGCAAATTGTTTCAAACACGGCCTCCAAGATATTTATTGGCAGTTCAATATAACGCCTTTGAAGGTCGACTGAAGCTCTTAACTTTGTTACAGCGTTAAAGCCGAACTTTTCTCCTCCTTGGCAGTTTTGTTGTTAAAATAACGAGAGAATGGCGACCTGGATAACTAGATGATTAGAATAGATTGGCAGTTTAGTAACCGAGGTGCACACTGCTGTGGGGGATTTATATCCTGCTCGGGGATGTCAGTATTTCCTTATATCGATTAGGGCTATACGCAAGATGAATACCAATATCGTACAAAAGTGATCTTCATCACAGTCTGACATTGATTCATAAAATATCCCCCAACAAAGTAGATGATATTGATATAAAGTATTTCTTTAATTATAATTTTGTACTGACTATTTTAAAATTTTAAAAAGCATGAGTTAAGGGTACAAGACTTATGTCCCATATACCTTTAATGAAGCGATCCGCTACACAATTTTATAATGTATTACTCAAAGAAAATAGATATCCCTTTGATCTCTTTCTCCTTTTCTCTCTAATCTGTTCTCAATCTCTTTCTTATCTCTCAATCTCTCTTGTCTACTCACTCTCTCTCCCTCTCCTTCGCTTTCCAACTACCTATCTCTCTTTGAACATTAGGGTACAAACTAAATTTGTAAAAGTCAACACTTGTTATTGGAATCAAGAACAACCATTGGACTTGAGAACACATGCTCTTGAAATAGATGTTAATTATCACTTTAAAAAATAAAATTGCTGCAATTATCCTACAGGAATTCAAGCATGCTACTAATCATATTTTTCAAAAAGGGAACAAATCAATTTCCGTAGATGGTAATTACAAGCTCAGAGACGTTGACTCTTTACAGAAGGGAACTAGAAAGCAATTTGCAGTCGCCGAACAGCCCCTATTACAAGAAAACAAAGTAAAGGGATAAAAAGAGGTAAAAACGTGGCCTTTGCGTGAGAGAAAATAGTTATGCAGCCTTTGCAATCATAACTCATTTACGTTAATTTCAGATTAGTATTGTTTTTTTATATGGTTCACGGGTCAATAACACATAGACGCGAATATTGTCATGTGATTTATATAGTAGTATGTCAGTCACAAACGTATTCTCTTAATTCTAACCACTTCTGCGTGAACAATAGTGTTAATATATGGTTAATTCGTCTCTATCATTGTGGGTCAGTAACAACTCTCAGCGAATATGTTTAATTGATTTGTACATTTGAGACACGAACACGATCTCTTTATTCAAACCAAGCCGAAATATATATATATAATATTTAGTATAAAATTAATATAATATCATAAATATAATGGAATACCAGGCCCAGACGATGAAAAAAATACACGTAAAAACAGAGGAAGGAAAAACATACTTTCTATCAAATACTGATGTGTTTCATGAAACTTTATAGAGACAATTGTATATCAACACGAGATTTCGTTAAAGCCGTATCATTTCCCTTGAGTACTTCCAACTTATCATCCATAAAGATAGAATGAATATGGATAAAATGTATTGCATTATGTATTTACCACATGAATTCAACATAAGAACAATCAAATAAAGTAGTGGTCTGCTCTGAAAGTTGTCATGTGTAAGTAGGATTGAAGACGAATACTTAGGTCTTCAAGGCTTACATTTTGTTTCACGACCCTTACTTTGACCGTCAACGTCGTCTTAGTTTTTGCCTCTACTTTGATCTAAACATTGTTAAAACTGCCATGAACTTCATCCAAATAACTAAAATAACTTAATTTCAATAATCGTTCACCTATTAATTCTTTTCACTCGTATTTTTATTTGTATATCATACTTAGAATATCCGCTCTAAATTGAATTTAGACTACAGCTTGTATCTTCTACGGTTATTAAACCATCATTTTAAAAGATTAATACCTTTTCAGAAATGTTTTTTTGTATATTTTGATAAGATGTAATTTACAGAGGTGGACAAAGCCGTAAAAACTTTCATTTGTTTTGAAATAGCTGTAGCTCACAAATTGGTGAACAAAATGGCTACGTTTTTTTCACCATACAAATGATTTATTGCATAGGTCTGTATTTATTGTCGGCTAAAAGGAAAACATTGTAAAGTCACCAACCATCAAATCCGAGAAGAATAATAAAACCAATATATGGTTTGCATCGATGAATTATATTGTAACTTCTAATGTGGTGCATGTTTTATTACGTTTTCTTTCTTGGCTTTTAATCCAGCTCAAGATTAAGATATACCAAGGAAAAGAGTCAAAAGAAATCTCGACAAGATATCAAAGACAGAAATAAAGAGTTACGTACATGCTCGTTATACCCATGCCCTGACAAAAATATAACACATGTACCTTAATTTTTTATCTGTGTCCTTTATCATCATTGTCCAAATAGTATGTTAAGCTTTTAAAATGTGTTATTGATAAAAACAAATTCCATAAATATCATTTCCGTTTTATAATTCTTAAGGCTTGCAACTTCCTTCTCCAAGTAATTCTGATGGATTTAGAAAATTGCTTCTATTTTAAAATTTGAAAATTAAAGTACACATTTTTTTCTTGAAAGAATTGTGTTATTATTGCAAGGAACACAACGACATTCAGACATAATGGTCTAAACAGAAAATATCATGGTTTTATATATGAATGTCATGAACAATGAAGCCACACAATTAAAGGTAAGCACGCAGTTTGAAAACATTAGAATATCTTAGAAACTTCAGTTTTACAAAATAAAAAGGTCATAAGTGGTCCGCATTGCTCCGAATATCAACATCTGGAAAGCGAATTAATTAGATAATATAACTTTCTTTACACAGATTTTTCAAGGCAAGGTACTTATCACAAGGAGTTTTTGTGTAGACACGATTTGTCAATGACATTTCTTCCTGAGTCCAGCATGGAGAGAATGATCGGTTACCATTTGGTTTGTCGTTTTGAAATATTGCATAATTACCATTATAATTTATATATATCCTTGTAGTTTCTTCTTCTCCGTGTACAATGTATTTCATTTTTAAATGCTAAACGTCTATTCAAAATGTTACATTTTGCCGTACCTTACCATTCAAATTATAAATTTAGTTCTGTATCTGTTTGAGTGCAATTTCTAGAAAAATAATTTTTTCATTTTGACAATGTAAGGATGATTCTTTACATCATGTAATTAGCTAAAAGATTATGGTCATTATTGACACCCAGACAGTTTGATGTGTTGAATTCCTGTAGAATTTGAGTTGTCATCCTTGGTAAAACAAAACTTCATAAAGCAGTGATTGTTGTTATAGGCTGTTTAGATGCTGTCAAAGCACTTGAATAACCGAATTATCCGTGTAAAAAAACGATGACTTTTTGTTAAGAACCTAACCTAACGATTCTTTAATTGAAGGAAATGACGGCATAGTATTACTCTGCGTTGAATAGGTGAATCAGTTTGTAAAAATATTTTAAAATTGTGTAAACTACATCTTTATACATATGTCTTTGTTTTATTGTATTAAGAGGAAAGCATATCCCCCCAAAAAAAGTTACTTACAATTTGTTTTACAACATTAAAACAACGCTCAATGTTTTTATAATCAAATTAAGTTTCAAGTGCAATTTTGTCTTCTTTTGAATATATGTTTGTGGGTGGGTGTAGGGCCTTTTACTGAAATAAACTGAATGTACATGAGGAATATGTTGATGGATTGGACATGTGTTTCTATGGTAACCTGGAGAAGGAACTTCGGCGTCCTCAACTTTTGAAAGGAAACTTACTTTCAGTTAGTGTAAAGACCCATAATCATATCCGGGACATGTTAATAAAACTAAAGAATATGAATTCTGGACAAAAAAACATGTATATATGAGTACACATTCTACGCCTTGTATTCATGTACATTATTACCTCTTACACAACACAATAAAGACCTATGATTACAGCACAATTTATGTACAAACTCACATAATGAATTGAGATTAGATTCAAATTTAGTAGTAATATTCCTCCGCATGTGACTCAATAACCACTTTCCCGAGAACGTCTCACTACCCATGCTATTACCAAGCCCACGAAGCCTTCATTGTGTCTCGAAGTTCTCCAGAAAGACAGGAAGGCGCTATTTTGTCCATTGGCTTACCACAAACGTTAATTTCTTGCTTGAGTAAAGATGGGGATTATTTCTAGTGGAGTGTAGTTGGCCAGACAATGTCTACGTTAATGTGATTGAGTTGTTCGAGTGGGAATTTACCAAAGCTTCTGGTATATTATATTGCAACAAGAAACGATTTCAAAGAGGTAGAATATAGAATTGTGTCAGTTTTATCTTCTAGCCATCCCGAGCTTATCAAGGGTCTGTCCATTTACTTGAAAATAAAACTACAAATATAATGTATTGTAAATTTGACATTCGTCGCTTTTGAGCTGTATTTTCATGTGCTTTTTGCTATGAGGCCTTTTCACAAAAAAACGTGTCACTTTTCAAACTTGTCACATGTCACATAGAAGAAAGTGGTTTAAAAAACGTATTTAGAGTATCAAAATCCATATAGAGTGAGTGAGTAATTGTTTTGCGCTGCTTGGCCAATACTTCAGCTATTAGCGGCGTTATTACAAATAAAGCTGTTATGATTATGATTTGAGTGCGTCAAAAAGTCAACGTTTATGTACGAACAAACGGAACCATCACGTTGTTGAATTCTTATATTTATTCCACGAGTTGAAGTGAAAAAATCTTCTACGTATATATATACAAAACACAGCATGTCTTAACTGAACGTTTTTTGCATTTCGTTTTTGTTGTTTTATCAATAGAAAAAGTTCAAAGTTACTAGCCTGAAGACAGACTATGTGTTTACATCCATGAGATGCACTTCACATAGTCATCTCTGGCAGCTGTAAAAAAGCTGAAATTACCTAACATAACTTTTTCAGATATATAACACATTACATGAATTATTTCGCTTTAGCTAGCTACAAGCTGCATGACTTCGCTTGTGAATCACAAATGACAAACATGACAGAGACATCAGGAGTATTGCAGCAGTAATAACAGTAAAGATGAAATACAGAAAAAGACATCTATTAATTTTGTTACATAAGCTATGTTTTATACCTGATTGCATCATATCAATAGATCATATTTCCAATTCTACAGTGTTGTTTATTTTTTTATAAATTGTTTGATTTGAAAACAAATTAATACTTTTTTGCATTTGATCTTGTATCTTGATTTGGTAATACTAGCGCAAAGTAACACCTTGATGATAATTTGCAAAGGGAGTATACTATGAACTATAAACTACACTGACTTCCAAAAGAAACCTTGCACCATTTTGTAATGTTTCTGATTGAAGAATGAAAAACGATAGAAATTCAAAACAAAGTACCTCTTATTAATCAATCATTTGTTTAAACAACCAGCGAATCCAAATTAAAGGTGGGAAACCCAGTTGTGCACTTATTTGATCTGAAGTGGGCAGGGGTCAACATTTTTGTTGTTCAGACGTTCGTTGAAGTGATGTTTTCGCAATAATTTCGTTTAAGTACTAAAATATGCTACTTTAGTACCAGGTTTGAGCAGCCCTAGTGTTATAACTTCTTAATCTGCCATTAGTAACAAAAAAGGTCAAACGTCAAATTACGTCTTCTGTCAGCTGGTTCAACTTCACATTTCGTCTGCATCGAAGCTTTTCCATAAATGGGAATGTGTGGAGTCTTACAAGTCTTACTTGTCATATTGACACATTTATTATTCGTACAAATGGTAAACTAGCCTTAAGAGCGCAATAATCGCAATAAAATATTGTTATTGCATGCCAATCCTGACGTTATAACTTCGAATGAAATTGCCATGTGTCGATGTTTAGTGTCCAATAGCTATCAACTTAGCAGTCGATGAGCTCTGATTAGATCTGTCCAAGTTCATAAAGTGCACGAGAACATAACAACATGCCGACCTTTGATGTTTGCTATCTTTGACGTCACTTAGAGACCACGTTGGCGGTGGTCTAATGTCACAGATATCGGCTCTCATGCTGTGAAAAAAAACACTGTTTGTTTGTGTTTCAGGGTTGTCAGCAATCCTCACAACCTCTCTGTATAGCCGGATCAAGTTACCATTAGAAATGAAGGAACACTACCGATTCTTGAGAAAAAAGGGCTGTTTTTGATCTCCTTTATCAATTTTTAGAGGAGATTAGCGAAATTTTTGCTATACCGTTTACTGGTTTTAGGGGTTTTGTTTACTATTGGAGTGACAAACATTCATTATGGACAGTTATCAAACTTTTTCGTCACCTGACTAAGTTCCAGCGGAAACGTCACGTCATTATGACATTTTTGCCATTTCTGCAACAATGCATGAATATTGCTCAATTAAAGGTTTTAAACTTGAAAGTGTGGATTTCAACTACGTTATTGCCAACTTAAATGAAACTGTTAATATGAGATCGTTTGCGAAATTTTAGTTTTAAAATTGCAAAGTTTCAAATGAACATCCCAGGGACAATCCCATTGTGAAATTTTAGCGGGAACAATATTCAGTCATGCATCCTATTCTTTGTCAAATAGTTGAATCTAGAACAACTGAAATGTTACCCTCACTAACATATATTGAAGTGACTGTAAAATAATCATATATAAGTATTTACAGGCAAGTACTCTTGAATTTTGTTTCCACAAAAATACCCTGATAGGACCGTCCCTTTAATGCTGGTGTCGAAAAGAAAAAAATGATAATCAAACAAACTTCATCTTTTAAACTCTACAGCTTCTGAGTGCTAACTTTCTGACATCAAAACAGAAGACGAATCTCTACCGTTGCTAGTGTTTGGTGCCAATATGTAAGTTAGAAAGTATATTTTACGTTCAATGAACACATAATTATGTGTTCATGGTTCTTATAATTTAACGAATTAGCATATATAAACATAATTCAGAATATCAGCTTTGTAAGTTATTGAAGACCCATTATCAAACTGCAATATTTAAAAAAGTGGTGTTCATGGAGGTTTTAACACTATTTTGCGACTAACCATAAAAAGATCGGACCAAAATTCATTAAATAGGAGACATTTTACCAAAATGACAAAAACATAAGCAACGGCATGTTGACATGAAGGCGAATCAAGTGTGGCCATCTCATAATTTCTGGTACCTAAATATATACTAGAAAGCAATCTTTGTCGCGCACAACTACATTTTCTTTTCTTTTTCTCAGAGTCAGACATTAGTTGTCACCCAAGTTGATACCCATTGGTAACTAAATGCATTGTAAACCTTCACACGTAGCGATGATGTCACTGAAAGCGGGTTCGTTAAAAGCAATGGCACTTTTGCAGAGGGTACTGTACTTTTGACGTCGAATTAAGTAATTTATTGTTGATTTAAACATGTAAATATGATATCAATTTTTTACGGAGGGATGTATTTCTTTTCTCAAAAGCTAAATTGCACAACAAACCACATGCAAGTATGATTGACTCTCATCACATTGAAATATGAGTTATTTATGTTATGTCGAGTTTTGTAGATGAGATGGGATCAAGAAATCTAACTCACGTATTGTAACATTTCGCACAATAGTTCAGTCTGAGTAAACCTAGCCTCAATATCACCCTCAATATTACCGATTGTAGGTAGTTCGGATAAAAAAATCAAAATGAATGAAATAAAGTTTTTATACTTTTTCCTGATCAAAGAACAACTCATCAGAACGCAGCCAATTATTTTTACCGAAATTCAAAGGAGAAACGGACTTAATTGACCAAACACATGTGTAATGTTAGCTGTTGTTTACAGTCTTTCGACAGCAGATACGCCCCGCCCCAACACTGGTTGACCCTTATCTGCATATTCAAATATGTGTGTCAGAAGAAAATTGAGTAACGTACCCGGATGAAAGTAAGGAGAAAATAATCTTTAATATATTTCATCACAAAGCAATTAAATCATAGAGATCAGAAAAAAAACTGTGATTTCTACCTTTTAACACTAAATGCGTCATAAATGGCCTCAGTAGTTCAATGGTATTAAGTAAATGTAGGCAAATAAGGATTTTTACTAATGCCATACATTAAATTGGATCGGGAATACCAAATGCCACAAGCAAAGATTTTTAAAACATAATTGTCAATGAATATATAGCATTTAAAACAAATCTCGTTTGCATGAGATTGTTGATTTTGCTGCACTACGTTACAGATCTCAAAGGGGGTATTCGTCGGGATAAATTCCCTCTGATTATTTCCAGTCATACATGTATGTAAGCATCGTGTCCATTTTCCTTGGGCCGGAGAAACGATTTTCCAACTTTTTTTACAATATTAATAGAAAATCCTTATGATTTTTCGATAATTCAAAGAATAAGTTTGAGTAATTTGCATGTGTCCATTCCAACAGATAACAATGTCAATTCCAGTTATAATACTTCGGCCTTTAACGAAAAGATGAACTTTCTAATTTGCATATAAATTTCGACAATGTGAAAAACATCATCTTCAAGAATGCTTTTTATTTTTTTAATTTCAACCTTTATATTCTCTTGGTTTCAACATAGTTGTGGAATTTCATAATTTCGAAGAGAACACATAGAATATTAGATATTATAATAATGCCGTTGCTTCACATTGCTAAAATGAATGGCCCCTATCCCATAATAATCCTCCAAAAAAAGATTTGAACAAATATCAACGTTATCGCTAGGTTTCTATGCTGCTTGCAACTTATAACATATTGATCTACTACATCATTTGATGAAATAGATAATCCTATAGTTTGCCGTACTCTCTATCCAATGTGTCATGTAATATGGCGTGATCGCTTTGTTTACATACCACAAACCCGAGAGTCACGAGGTACTTCAGTTTTGATAAGGATTTAGATGTTTCAAAACATTAATGACCAATGCACACAAAGAATTTTCAGCCAGCGCACAGCGAAGCACATATGCACGTGTATGAGAGTATTGCATACCATTAGGTGACGTCATCAGGATCAAATGTCATATGACAATGGGAGATGCGCATAAGTACTCCGAACTACCTAACGATTGAGTCTAGATTGGTCTAGTAGAGGGTCGCGTCAGACAACGTATCGAATTGACCAATCAGAACTCATATTACCAAGCCACAATAGTCTGCCTTCGCACGTATAACCTTGGTGGGGTATGGTTCGCAAAACGGTTGGCTGACGCGACCCTCTACTAGACCTTTCTAGACTCAATATCGGATCGCAACAGGTAATATTGAGGCTGGGTTTAGTTAAACTGCGCATCAGTCTTTCATTGTCATCAACTCTAAGAAGTCTTCATTACATTTTAAGGCTTATCTGTACACAGAGCCCGAATGCTAAATTTTGTAAGGCCTCTTATAGCTTACTTCACAACATTTTATATTGAGAGATCATTACCTATATTTATTGTTAACCCAATATATTGTTTCCATTACATAATTATCTTCCATTTTGATAGATGTATGATAAATTGAGAGTTGTTTTGAGGCTTCATTCTTGCATCTTAGATTGATAGTGCTGTTGTTGATCATAACATTAGTTTAAATTTATCACAACTGCCTTGACGGCACATTTGTTTTATTGAAGTTAGTATTCAGAAACGACATTATAATGAAAAACATTCATTGACCCTAGGTTATTAGTTCAAAATTGGTTTCTTCATTTAATTGAGCACATCACATTATATTCTAAACAGACTTTGAAGTATACACATCCCTGAAACACAGTGTTGACTCAGTGGAATAAACGAATGAATTTTCTTCATAAAGGGCCTAACCTTATTTTGCTTCTGCAAACATTATCATTTTTAAAATTAATAAACTCGGTACCAATGACTAGATGTTGATATGCACTTCATATAATTCTAATGCATATCAATGAGAATTACAGGTTTTATAAAAGGATGCAAATAGGTTAATAGCAGAATAATTTGTCGATGTCAGTTTCTATTTTTAAAGTCAATGACATAACGTAAATATATGTGGTTACACGTGCACATTATTACATATAACGTAACACAGTAATTACCTCGGCTTCAAGATGTATTTGTGGCAATACCAAACATAATGAATTGCCATTAGAGCCAAATACGGCAGTAAAATTCTTCCACATGTAAATCAATTACTATTGCCCGCGAGCTCTTCTCTGAAACACACTATTACCCAGCCCAAGTTGCCTACATTGTGTCTCCAAGTCCTCAAGAGAGACAGGAAGGCGCTATCATATCAATTGGCTCACTACAAACGTTAAATTCTTGTTCGATTAAAGATTGGCAGTATTGCAGAAGAAATTATTTGTCCAGACAATGTCTAGATAAATCTTAAATGTTAAAGTGAGAATTTGCAAAATCTTTTGTCATGATTTAATCCACCAAAGTAACAACTTTCAAAGATCATTATTTCATAATCCAAAAATTTGTGAACACGCATTTAAAGGGTTTGTTTGCAATGTTTGTGTGGGTGTGAGTGTGTGTTTAAATAGTCATTTTATATACAAGGAGTAGAGCATTAATAGTGTCAAGATTTCGTCATGTACTTTTAATGTTTTGTACGAATTGAACTGGAATAACGTCAAATGTTTACAAATTATCTAAAAACAACAATTTGTTCAACGGAAAAGAGGTTTAGATGTAATGCCTAAAACAATCCACTGTTTTTGTGGGAATTGTTATAAATTCCAGTAAGATGAAACTATGTTTTTCTTCATATAAAAAGACATGTAATTACATGAACTTAAAGTTTGGATTTCAAGGCTTTAAACACTTCCGAACTATGAGGTGGAAACCTTTTCTTATACATTTCTAACTCTAATTCTATTTCCGGCTTGCAACTTTTCTGTCAGATGATTTTCTTGGAAATTTTTTAAGGAATATGCATTTCACAGAAACTAGAGCTGCTGTTACATTATTTATAGAAGTTATTATTGGCAAGTGCTATTTACACAACTTTAGCCCAACATAAGAATTTAAGACAATTGATACCCTCAAAAATATATTCATCGAATACAAAATTCTCATGAATGTAAAGGAACAATAATATAAGAAAGAATGATCTTTTAAATGATTATCATACATTGTGTCGAAATTAGGATTGTTGTATTTATTTAGGATCAATAATCTACTTGATATAAACCACTATAAATACTTAATCATAACCTTTATCATTATTTGATTGAGTCAATTACAATAGCTTCGAAACGAATATGTTATGTTTTGGCGAAATTAATTTGATTATTTAGGATCAGCAAATTGTTTTACAAGGTATTGGTCGTTTCTTAAAGCATAGTTGTTGCATTTTGATTGCAATACAAACTATTCTTTAGCAAATGTATCTAAATTGATGAATCATAAAAGATAAAAACGACCCTGTACCGGGAAAGTATCATCTGCAATATCAGGTATGACAGTAAATTGAATCTATTGATTTGTGGTAAAAGTCTTATTTATATTGTGTCCATGTCATAGCCATCCTGTGTTTTTCTAATTTACACTATTGTTTTAAGAAAAACAGGTCTTAAACCAAATTTTGGTAGAGAATACTGTTTTAGACTTTATGTTATTATCACATAATCATTTCACAAATCACTATGGGCATCTTACTTAGAATTACGATTTATTTTTGCAAATAATAGATTTTCACAAAGAATAGAACATAATGTAGCATAAAAAACTAAATTTGATTACGAGAGCCTTTTAATAGTAAGGAAGGGCATTACCGTTCAGTTCCATAATATATTATTTTCTCATTTGTGGACAGTCCATCTTGACATGACATTTATCTCATTTGTTGAAATCAATAAAGATAAGTTTTTGTAAATTGAAAGCCTGAAGAATTCGCTTTATAAGAAAAAACTCCATTTTTTAAACTTTTCACCTTTTTTTAACTTTGTGAGGTTTTACAATGTATGGTTTAAAATATAACAAAAACTAAAAGAAAAGTCCATGTATTTGTCCTTGGTAAAAAGAAGATTTATCAATGCCATAAGCATGTTAGAGTGTATGTATTTAAGTAAGCATAACGTGTCTTGTGGTGAGAATTTTCCTATTTTGCTCTCAGAAGATATTGTTATTAGGTTTATAGGTAAAGTACATCAATATCGTAACCAGAGGTGGATCATAGAAAGCTAATCCATATTTCTACCTATCATATTGAGGCAAATCTTCACAAGATGCATATTTGTGCTTCGGAGGCAAGTATCACTTTCACTGAGTTAAGAGCTACTCTGAAGTAAATCATTATACATGTACATCAAGTAGGTCTTATATCATGTACATTGTGCATGTTCAAATCTTACCTGTGTCATTTGTTATTGAAAACTATTCAAGGAACGTGGAACCATATAAGGGATATAGTCTATGTAGAGGATATTATATGAGTGTCCATGACATACATTTACATGTACTATGTTTACGACACAACTGCATAAATATTAGTATTTATCAAGCTTTTGTACTTTTTTTTACATTTGTAAACATAATGTCATTGGCACGAATATGACAGTCTGTTTAATACCACAGTCAGAAAATTAAAAAAATACCCCAAATCTTCTTTTCGTTCCCCGTAAAGCGCAATGTTATAACCATGACGTCAAAGATTTTTTCCAATGTGACGTCACAATGAAATTTTGATTTGTTGCCATAGGGCATCATATGAAAAATATGAAGCCAGATATGACTGCCTCGTAGGTAATTAAATCGTATACATGTACATGCCATGAATAACCATTACATACATTATGATTCATACTCTAGGCTCAAATATTTCATGACATATATACATCAATAATGGCATTTTTTTATTTTGGAGTAAGATAAAGATAATAATCACACAGATACTTCACATCTCATATTTCATCTAAATAAGTCTAATATGTAATAGCTAATCGTTGAATACAAAACTAGTAAAGGTATAAACTGTAAATAACTTTGTATCGATTCCATCTTTCTAATCAGTTCGTTTCTGAAATTCAAAACTTTCAAACGCATGATTTTACATAAGAAAAACATTTCATCACTGTTTAACAGAAACAGGAGCGATGCACTCTAATGGAAATATTCTGTTATGAGAATGAGCAACATTAATCAATCATCATCGATAATGTTACTGATTCATGACAGCAATATACAAGGTATTCCAATTCAGACAAACTGTATTGTTGCCCATTTTAGAGTCAGTTTTCACCGACTTTGAACATATATTTTCACAGACGATTGAATATCAGATGCACCGTAAACCAAGTTCATATAGCGTGCTGCATTTCTGTTCTGATTACTGTTCTAAAGAGGTCATGTCAAATGACCTTTCACTCTAACCAATTATCGTCTAGGCTACGAAACTGTCAGCTCGATTTAATTTTTAAGTGGGCTGTGATTAATTGAACTAATGAAAGATGAAGGTCACATAAAAGGACATGATCCTTCTGTGCAGTTTATAGATCGAGCTTTATGTTTGACCTAATATTGATAAAATTGCAGAATGAGGTACTTTGAAATATTCTAAGTAATGAAATAGTCGTTTCTTTTAAAATAGATATTTCAGGTTTGTGTAAAGAATAAGCCAGCGAGGCCTACATTCTGTCTCCGTATTCTCCAGAGAAACAGGAGGGCGCTATTTTGTTTACTGGCTTACTACAGACGTTGATTTCTAGCTTGATTAAACATCGGATTGATTTCTAGTGGAATGTTGTTGACCAAATGGTGTCATGGGTAATTTGATTGTGTATTCCTGTTGGAAGTACTTGTAACAACATATACTAAAGAAATGATTATCAAAGAGTTTGCCATGATAACATTTAAGTTCCCGAAACAGACTTTATAATCATATATCAAGTATAGAAATGCTATATAATAAGTATTCATGCCTATGATATTGGTACATCATAGTGGATAAACATATTCAAGCCCCAGTGGCTGGCACAGATTTTTGCCTGGCCGTGCAGTAAAGCATTACTCTACACTGCCAACTTGAGGATAACATCACTTGTGTGATATAATGACGGCTTATAAAATACATTTTATCCCCTTGCTTAATGACAATGCAGAAAACCTTACCATGCACAAATAGATTAATATGGTAATTAACACACTCGACTTTTCACTGGTTAAGCATGTTGGTATCTTACATACCGGGAATCCTCGTATTTAAGCCCAGGGCTTAATTTCGAATTTGACCCATTTCATCTGAGTAATATTTTTTCTTAAATTAAGCCCTGGGCTTAATTTCGAGAGGAAGGAAAATACAACAAAACGTTATTCTTTTCAGATTTTAATGGAATAAATCTTACTCCACGAACAAATTAAATCATTATTTCAACAAACCATATCTGTAGAACTCCTTTGAAATAAAAAACTTACTTTTAAAATAAATGTTCATGAAAATAAAAAACACTAAAGAACTCATCACTGAGCTTTTGCAACTGAATGTTCATGAAAGTGAACCACATGAAATACTCGTCACTGCATGAGTTTTCATCATCTGATCATATGTCAATCCTCACCACCATCTCCTGAACTGGAATCCTCGAAAGGGTCGTCACTGAGCTGGTCCTCGTCTGGTAGTACAAGACCAGAGTACGACTGAAGAACATCTCGCAGCCTGAAGTTCAGTTGCTCGAGAGGAACCCGTTCTCCCTTTTCAGCTATACCACACAACCTGAGTGAATTCTCGACAACCGTTGGGGAGATTGAAGCGACTGCAGTAGACACCATTTTCAGCACAACTTCGTACGATGGTATTTTCCGGTTGCCGGCGACAGTGAATTCTTTTTCACCATTTATCAACCAGTTCTGCCACTGTCTACGATTGGCAGCTTTGAACGGGGCGTTAACTCCGCCGGTTACATCCAGAGGTTGCAGGTAGGACGTGGTTTTGGGGGGGGATTAGCTTGGTGGACACATTCAAGGACTTGAGTGATTCAACGACGGCATCAGTGTAATGGTTTGTTGCTGTCCATAAGCAGAAGAGAGGGATCCGTTGCAAAGAAGCTGCCTCGAGCTCTATACACAGATTGAATCCAACTCAACATCAGTGCTTCGGTCATTGATCCACCTTTGGAAACAAATAGTTCCATATTTTTGGGGACTGTGCATTTTGGAACATTCAAAAGATTTTTTAAGATTACCATAACTTTGAGAATACGACCATCCATGCAGATGACCAAGACCACGGTAAATCTGTTCTTATCGAGTCCAATTGTGAGCCCATCAACGTTCTTCGATCCAACGAGGTCAAGGGTTATCTGTCCTGCCATATCAATAAAAAATGGAGTTTCGTCCATATTAAAAATTCTACTTTTCTCAAGTAGGGCAGTAAGTTGCTCAACGCCACGGAGGTCATCATAGCTAATCATTCTTTTGATCTTCATGCTGCGCTTGTCCTGTTGCCCATGGTGAGTTATCTTACGGGACGAGATGTCATGCCTTTTGCAGAACTTTAGGATCCACGTATCACTTAATTTCAGTGAATCGTTGCTGATCTTCATTTCATCCATTAGACTTAGCCCCTTCTCTCTGAGCGTCAGGTAATTAACGACGTGTTTCTCAGCTCGCTGCGTTTTAAACCAAATAAAGAAGGCTTCTTGAAGCTCAGGCTCCTGTGCTTTTCGACCAGGTTTGCTCATCCGTCGCTTATTTCGTTTTTCATCACTATTCACCATCTGCTCCTCTTCACTCGCCCATCTTCTGAGATTTTTCCTGTCGATGTTCAACTCTCTAGCCGCTTTGGCAATATTATTGTCAAAATCAATTTTAAGTTTTCTCACAGCTTGCATTTTCTGCGTGACCGTAAACGATTTTCTAGACGTCATAGTTTCTCTAAAAATCCACATCAACAACAGGCAAATTAGATTTAAGTTTTTTACCGTCTTTATGATCGCCAATAAAGATCAGAGCAGCTGGAATTTCAAGCCCCCCTTGGGTCAAATTAGATCTTGAGGCTTTATTTGTTAATAATTCCACCTGTATTGTACCGCCTCAGCGAATGAAAAAGTTACACAATTTGCTTTGTTCAATTGGAATATGTCCAACAATAACGTTCTTACTTACAACAGCAACTGCGTATCGATCAAAAGCATTCAAATTGTCACACTGGGCGTCTAAAATGTCATCAGAAATTGGAGACCAATGCGTTTTGTAGATGTGAAACCCTCTTACAACACTAACGGCAAGATGTAGACCAAGAGATTCCATCAAAAACATGTGTTGTGAACATTCGGAAGGGAGATCACTCTAAAATTAATTTTGAATTTAAGTCCATGGGCTAAATAACAGCAGCGCTTATATACGAGGATTTGTAATTGGTACAGTGCAGAATAACATTTAAACATTTCATAATTCCCACCCTCCCAATACATGTCAGTCCATCTGATATGAAAAATGTCTTTTCATCTTTATTTCTTTATATCTTTTTAACCATAACCGTCTTACTGAGAAGTTATTTTACATGTTTTGTGTAATGTATGTGGTTATGTCACTTAAATGAATGGCAATAATTGAAGAATATCCTCTTTGTCTTTATGGCCAATTTATATGATGTCTTTGGTGAACGATCTATCTATTCAAGTGAGTGAGGTATTGTTTTACGCCGCTTGGGCAATAAATCAGCCATTAGCGGCGTCATATATTTCAAAAAACAAGATCACCTTAACAGAACAATTGCATATTGTTGTATTCGTGTGTATGCGAACACAAGCTGTTTTTCACTCCAATTCAAGCAGTAGGCAAAATTACTGAAATAATTTTTTTTACGCTACTTAAAGGGGCAGTAGTATGTTAAGGGTAAATACAAGTCGATATCAAAATAAAAATGAAAGGTTCAAATTGAAAGACAATGTATTTATAATCAGTAGCAATCAGTCAAAATATAATGTAGTTTCTAACACAACATGAATTAAAGCTGTTCACACAAAAATGGCTATCGGTGGACTTTATATGAATCTTTATAATTTGTTGTCCGACTTTGGATGATTGGTCTGTGTAATAAGATTTTGACACCATCAAAAATAAATCATTTAGCATAAATGTACAATTAAATTTTCAAAAAACGTGCTACTTCCCCTTTAATTTCTAACATATCGTTAGCACCATGAATGCTGTACACCATCATGATTGGGGAAACCTCCATGTTCTGCTGTGCCAAAGGAGGAATAACAAACAGAGAAACCACATACAAATTGCATGTTACAGAGCGGGAAAAGCTCCAAAAAGGAGATTTTGCATATGCTTTTTACATTAAAGGTAACGTAGGTTTTATACTATTTAGATCTTTAGATCGAATGCCTGCATCGAAGACTTTGAAGCCTCTTGCGATTATGTAGTGAAGCTCGTAAACTATAGCGGCAGAAACTGCAAGAAAATTGCATACTTGAAAAACTGTAAAAAATATTTACAGGAATAAGTCTTGGTGGAAATATTAATCCATAACATAATCTTTGTAGACAACTGAATCCTACCAACAACTAAATTTTGTGTTTTGTTTAAGGAAAAATTACATGTCGTTCCTTATATCTTCTCTTCTCATCTTGAAAAGTGTTTATTTGGTTATGTCATACAAAGAGCAACACCACGATGTGAAACAATTCCGAGTAGTTAACGTTTGGATTGAAAGTAAGTAGTGACATATTTTCAATATTAGCGCATTTACAATTGTCACTTTTGCCTCATCACAATTCTTGTAGTTCGACTTCAAGAAGTTCTCTCATCCAAAAATCTTGATGTAACCAACCATCTGTTGGAAAGTCGACCGTTTTGGAAGGGAATGAAAAAGAAAACTCAAGAATGAAATCAGAAAATATGCCTCAGTCAATTTTGTTCAAAATGTTGCACTTTTTGAGCAACTAACCAGAAGGGATGATCAATTTCTACTCTATTAATGTGACACTGTATGATAAATTATGATTGCATTTAGTTCAATCAATTTCTCCCGATCCCATTCAAACAAATGCGTCATGAAAGCTTCAAAGATTCCTGCAGATCCGCAACGTGGATAGTTTGTCAACGTAAGACCTTTTTTAGTTGTCAATATGGAATCTTGTGAATGACAATTAATCTCACTAGCGGATCCAGGGGGGGGGTCCAGGGGGTCCTGACCCCCCCCTTTTCAACACCCGCCCCCTTTCAAATCCATGTATAAGGGGTCGTGGACCCCCCCCCCCCCCCACTGAGTGGAGAAAAATTATTTTGGGACCCCCCCCTTTCAAAAATCCTGGATCCGCCCTTGAATCTTAGGACAAATCAGCTGTAAATGGTTTATTAGTTCTTTTAATCTTGTTCTTACGTGTGTTTATTTAACAGTGTTGCAAAGGAAAACTTTAAATATCGTGTTCATCAAATGGCCTGTTGTACTAAAGTATGATAAAAGTATAACACCTAAATATGTATTTGGAATAGACTTATTCATGTAATACCCATACAGAGAGAAAGATGTCATTCAAAGGCCAATACTACAGAATGTTCAGGGGGAAACAAATCCTTGATCAGTTTGGTATAATCCTTTATAAATTTTGTATATATCAATTCACATTAATCAATTTTCTCTGTAAGAAAAGTAAGAGTTGGTGTCATGTAGTAAGATCTTATCATGTAATCATAATGTCATGTTAACAACACAGATAGAAGGTAATGTTCCAAACCTTGGGGTCAAGTTTATCAATTATCTGCATTGAGAAAGTCAATCGTTGAAGATTGAACGCTTATTCAATACTATAATATTGCACATCAATATATAAGTAAGTCTTCATCTGCAGATTTCTCTTGCCCGAGACATAATATGTCTTCATCAATAATATTCGTTATTGAAATTTTTTCAAGGAATGTCCAACATTATGAATAACAACGTCTATGCTTGTTCCAAATGAAATGTATCTTCGAGTGTCTACAGCATATTGTCTATTAAACCACACTCGTGATTCATCATACACACTCCTTCAGTATTCGATGCATCAATGTATCACAAAAAGGACACCAAAGAGAGTTTATGTGTTGAAGATTTATATCATTATGACATGCATTCTTCATTTTTAAATTACATAAAAGCAGGAATATCATTTGTGTCATGAGGGCTTATATTTTATGGAAAGTTTGTGAAGTTTGTGAAGAAACTTTAACCTTGGAAGATAATATCTCAGCTTGGTACTATATCTGGTGTTGTGTCACAGAGCATGCAGTGGAAGAACGCTCATATCATAGGTTGTTGGTGACTGATTGAGACATAACTGATGCATGCAGTCAAATGGTGTGTACAAAACAAAAACCTCAGATCAACGCTTGGCGCTGTGGCCTTTGGTAGGTAAAATAGTTACAATGGCACAATATTTTTCCATCTAGTTTATAACAATGCAAACCTAAGTGACATCTCAAAGTGACAACTTTCATATTGTTCGTTTCTAAAAAGAAAACTTGAAAGATTTATTTCTTGCAGGAACATGGAGCTGACCATTAAGATTAAAAATGTTTAACTGTAGATTTCTTCACTTGCATGATTTTCTTGTAATATGTTTATTAGATTATAAAAGTAATTTTCGTAGACTAGACAAATAGATTGACATTAGAGGCAAATACGACAATGAAATTCTTCTGCATGTGGACAATGACTTCTTCCTAGTGCTAATACCCATCCCACGGTGCCTACATCGTGTTTCCTAGTTCTCTAGAGAGACAGGAAGGCGCTATAGTATTCATTGACTTACCTCCAACGTTAGTATTTTGTTTGACTAAAGATTGGGAGTAGCTTGAATGGAATGTAGTATTATGGTATGTCGTATATGCCAGGGCATGTCTGGTTTGATTTTATTGAGTTGTTCTCTCGGGGTTTATGGAAAACATTGGTACAACATATCTTCAGTTTCCATTTACTTCAATATGCTTTGTAACGTGCATTTGATTGCGCTATATACCCTTTATACTCATATCACTGAAACAATGCGTTTACTTAAAGGGGCAGTAGCATTTATTTTGATAATTTTATATTTCAAAATTTTCAATGATAATTGTAAGTTAACGCTTAATGTATTATTGTGATAGTGAAATGAATCTCATTACACAAGCCAATCAGCCATAATCAGGGGACAAAGTGTGAAGATTCACATAAAATCCATTTGCGGCCATTTTTGTGAACGCCTTTAATTCATTTTCTGTAAGAAAAAGGAATCGCATGACTAAACTTTACATTATATATTTGAATTATTACTGCTCCATTTAGTTTAAATGCATTGTCTTTCAATTGGAACAATAAATGTTCATTTTCCTGACATCACCTCATATTCCCCCTAAAAACGTGCTACTGACCCTTAAAATTGTTTCTCATCACTGGAAACTTCACTTAAAACATTAGTTAGTAAAACGTCATCTGTACAGTAACAACAACGTTATTCAATGTGATTTACGCGTTGTTGTTTAGCAACAATGAAGGACACCATACTCAAATAGGTAAATTTCAAACAGAGACCAACACTTTTTGTACAATAGACACATTTGGTACGCAAAGATAAATTGATGCACTGTACCAAATGTTAGTGAATTTTGTTCTGCATTAAGAGCGAATTCCATCTGCAATCATGTCTGCAGAGTCCCAGAATAAGGAAAATTTTTATCTTTGTAAAACAAATTTAAAACTTTCTCTAAAATATCGCTAGTTTGCTATAGTTGACCTTTCCTGTGTTGTTCATGTCGTTATAGTCCAGTAATTTTATCAGAGTACCCACCACAAATTGCAACAGAAATGATTTCAACTGATTTACACTCTATGACTATCCCTTTATAACATATAGAAAATCTAGGAAAATCTAAGTGGTGGATCAAGGTCAAATGTGGCGTTCAAGGTCACAGGGGTCACGGGAACAGATTTCGTATCATATTTATTTATATTTTCCTCTTATATGTATCATGTTGCATATCAAATGAAAGCTAGTTCTTTTTCCTTTTCAAATATGTTACTTATAATAGTATACTACACAACATATTGTTATAAAATCCAAATATTTAATTTAGAACCCTGTTTTGACATTATTTTCAGGACGAAATCTGCTGATCTGTATGACCTCTTTCGCACATTAACCACTTCAACGTTGTCAGAACAAAAATCTTGTTCAATACCATCTAAATGTCACTTCATAAGAATATATCACCAACATACTTCTACAGGTTGATGTCACATGTTTTTCAATGTGAAATATTCAGGGAATGATTAGCTGAGGTTACAGATCCTTACCTGGAAGCATCATATCCCCTTCTCTTTCCAAATTCTGAGTATTGATAGCCAGATTATCATGTTTGAAAGAGTTAAATGTTAAAGCAGCATAAGTAAATTAAGAATTTTAAGAAAGCACTTTGTCTTTGTGAACACAAGGATTTAATGTTGCCGTCATAACTTTCATAAGTATTCTTAGAGCATGAAGTGTCCCCAGGTATCTTTGAATTGGTATTGGTTTATAATCATATATAATACAGGCTCTTGTTTGTATATTCAAAGAAATCTAGAGACATTTACATGAACCAATAAGTAAATCATGGGGAAGGTAACCAAACTTTTTTTCTAATTTTATTATTCATGTTTATCCAAAATGATGTATCAATATATTAAATCTATTCAGAGACACATCGTCCAATCCACAGGTTGAAGTAAGAAAAGTAAGAAAAACTGAAATTGATTTCCTACCACATGTACATGTTATCACCAGTGTATCTATGGGCTACATTTCTGCTACACATTTGCTGTTTGTAGGTGGGAGGAACGTTTGTACCTCAGGGATAATGAAATTTAGACATGCCCCCTCAAAAAAGGCCATGTTATCCCTAAAACCTTAATACGACTTTTTCCAATACCAGTTAGCATAAGAAATTCATATTTTGAGAATATCAGAATTGTTATGGAAGACCAAAGACTGTAGATTTCACATTAATAGAGTGTTGCATGGTGACAATGTAAGAGTTTTTGTTTGATTAAGACTAAATAGTAATGCTCATTAAATCATATTCTGGTTATCCAAATAAGGTCGTGGAGATGTCAAAGCAGTGCAGGGCTTTGATTAAGTGCACAATTTGCTTTCTATGCTTTAAAAGAGGTCCATTCCATGAAACTATACCACAGTAGTTAATGGTATTGTAACCAAATAAATCCTCTTGTAAAGCAAGTTTAGATCTGCAGTTAAGTACAGTCTCAAATAACCATTTGTTGATGCTCCTTACATTTTCATATTTGATAAATGAATCAGATCTTTTTGCTAAACATTTTAAACGTTTTAATCTTCCTTCTTCAAAGGTAAAAGTAAGGAATGCTAAAATTGTATGTAGATCTATATATTTGACAATTAAATACAATGTATTGTAAATTTATTAATTAACCCATGCAATACAAGCGACCCTATTTGCAAAGTTCTATTAACTGAACTGTAGTCTTCATTCTTTAGCTACAGAGTCAAATTACTCTGGGTTTTTTACAGTTGGAAGCACATGCTTCCTTCTTGTATCAATGAACAGTTCATTTAAAAAAAACTCCCTTTATCTTAAAAAGCATCAAACAGAATTAACATCTTTTATGAGAAGATACAATAAATAGCTGTTACCTGATATTTCCACTGAGTTCAAGAGTAGTTAAACAAACTTTTGTTAAACAGGTGTGTTTTAGTTGTACAGATGCAGCAATATCCATCTTCGTTTTTTTTTTAATATAACCATGTGCACAAATTATGAAATATGATGTATATAATATTTTTAGACCTTCCTAGTATTTGCTCTTAGGAAGTACATCTACAAAAATATTCAATTTGTAATGAATTGATTATCATCTTCTCAACATTAATCAAATAAGTACAATGTTTCCTGCATGTTCACATCCAATCCATACATTATCTGTTTTTAAAGCTCCTCTTGTCTTGTTTCATGCACTTTTATCACTTTTCTATTATGCAGAGAATATTAGATTGATTCACATTCAGGTATTGTCAGTTCAGTATATACAGCACTGATAGCACATACATCATTATATGTGCAATCACAATCATGACTTAGCAAAAGGCTAAATGACAAAACACATACTAAATGGCAACCAATTTGTTTATTCCCCCTTAAAATTTATCAGATCCTCTTTGCAATATTAGGAATGGCATATTCTAATGATCTTTAAGATTAGAATACACATTTAAGATATGAAACCTGGTACTTTCCCAAGATCATAACATCTATGATACAGTTTTACTGTTTGCTTCTATTCACATTTAAAAAAAGAAACAGCTCCTGCCATGGATATGTGTAATTCAATTTCTTAAGTCTGACATTCCTTTTGGAAAGCAAGGTTCGTACACGCCTGGATTTAAAAGCCCTAAACATTGGCGCATGGCCTTAAAAAGCCTTAAAACCCTGTTTAATACTTCGAAAGGCTAGAAAACCTTGAAAAAGCCGAAAAATTCACTAAAAAGTCAAAGTTTATTGCTGATGTCTGGTGCAACACAATTTGGAGTTATTTTTAGCTCATCAGGCCTGAAAGGCCAGATGGGCTTATGGCATGGCCTGTCGTCCGTCGTCCGGCCGTCGTCCGGCCTTCGTCCGTAAACTTTTGACACTTTCGACTTCTCCTCATAAACCATATACACTAGAGAGCTGAAATTGTGTGCACAGGTACCTTGGCATGTGGGGATTCTGTTTTGTAACTTTGGTGACCCTGTGACCCAAATTTAGGGCCACAGGGGCCACGCCCTTAAAACTTATTTTCATCTTCTTCTCCAGAAGCAGAAGCCCAAGAGAGCTGAAATGTTTATCTTTTTCTCCAGAAGCATAAGGCCTTGAAAGCTAAAACTTTGTGTACAGACTCCTTGACTAGTGAGGATTATAAATTGTAGCTTTGGTGGCCCTGTGGCCCCTAATAAGGGCCTAAGAGAGCATGCATGCCCTAAAAACCTATTTTCATATTCTTCTCCAGAAGCAGAAGGCCTAGAAAGCTGAAACTGTGTGTACAAACTCCTTATCTAGTGAGGATTATAAATTGTAGCTTTGGTTGCCCCATGGCCCCTACTAAGGGGGCACCACATTGGCCACACCCTATAGCGAAATCAAATGTAAAGCCTGATGAGCTACAGAGCCCATGGCTCTATTTTTCATTATGTTAATACATCCAAAAACCTTTGTGTGGTTTCGCTATTTCTGATTTGAGACTTAGTGCCAAGGTCAGTCGTGCTTGATCTCACTGGCTTGAATTAATGCACTAATATTTGCCATAAAGGCTTGAAAATGGCTTCTAAAAGCCTCAAATTTGGGTTGAAAGTTTGAATGAACCCTGAAAGGATAGGTAAAAAAGACATTATATTGTGACTGTTTTATAAATCTTTGAGAACAATGTATAGGCATATACTGCTATAAGTCTCTTACCGTAATCTGAATGTAAAGATAAAAACAAGGTTTAAAATCAAATATTTGGATTTTATAACAATATGTTGTGTAGTAGACTATTACAAGTAACATATTTAAAAAGGAAAAAGAACTAGCTTTCATTTGATATGCAACATGATACATATAAGAGGAAAATATAAATAAATATGATACGAAATCTGTTCCCGTGACCCCTGTGACCTTGAAAGGCACATTTGACCTTGATCCACCACTTAGATTTTCCTAGATTTTCTATATGTTATAAAGGGATAGTCATAGAGTGTAAATCAGTTGAAATCATTTCTGTTGCAATTTGTGGTGGGTTGACTGAATATTTTGCTAGAATAACTGGACTATTATGCATGTAATGTACAGGGACTGCAAGAACTGAAGGAGAAAGCTCTTTTTGCTTGTATGTTCAACTTGCAAAATGCCATTGCTTAATGGCTTTAACGTTCATCCATACCTAAGGGTGTTGTAAAAAAGGTTACTAACTTGCACACAAAACATTGTTTGATGTTTTAATCGTGCGTAAACTACCATGAGACCCTCATACTTCAGAAAGTAACTTCAAGTAGCCAAAGCAACAGCTCAAGTCTGGTATAGCTAATGATTTAGATCACACCACTGCTTTCCAATGCTTGGAAAATCTTTATTGAATTATGTACTGAACCAAACATGAGAAGAAAGGTGGAAAAGGCCCAAAAAAGTATTTAAAAAGTTTGAA
Organism: Steromphala cineraria; assembly: GCA_916613615.1. Taxonomy (NCBI): domain Eukaryota; kingdom Metazoa; phylum Mollusca; class Gastropoda; order Trochida; family Trochidae; genus Steromphala; species Steromphala cineraria. The sequence continues at coordinate 50,464,785 of OU744722.1, read as the reverse complement.
GAATGTTACAGAATATCACATAGTTTGAAGTTGAAGTTTTGCTAAGTTCCTTGAATTCCTATCAACACCTTAATATTCTCTAAAAAAGATGTTTCACATCCTCAATGCAATTTATTTTGTCATTATTCCATTAAAACAAATAAACCAGTCTTCAAAGTATCTGGTCTTGTAATCTTTAAAGGGATCAAAGAATTGGGTGACGGTTCAATACAATCAAAGGGGATTTTGTAGTTATTTCAAACCAAAATAGAGGGAATGTGTTTCAATACATTCAGAAAGCAACTCTTGATTTTGTTATGTGAAAGAGGAAGGAATCTTATGACAATGGTTTGATAGCAGTCCTTTAATGTTTGTTACCTTTTTAATTTAACGACAAGAATAAAAGTCTAATATCATACTGTCACCATTTGGAATTAAATCATTGTATTTTCAGTATGTGAACATTAAAAAATTTGCAAGTTCGTGTTACTGTCACAAGTCTTTAGATAATGATATATATCTAACCAAAACGAAAAGATGTGTTAATTGTTTTAATGAAATGTTATTAATCAAAGGAAGAAGCTCTGAAATGAATGTACAGTGTTCAGTTTTTCAAATTTCCTTTTTTAATTACACAAAAATGGCAGCCAGTGATTTTTACTTGATATCCGAGCACACTTACTTTCATTCATGAGTTGAGTTGCCTATGCCAAGAAAAGTATATGGCATTAACAAATATGAATTAGATATAGTTTGAAAACATTAATTTTGAAAAAAGTTATGCTACTGCCTCTATAAAGAGCGTTGCGACTGAGATATTTACTTTTTTGGAAAAAGGAATTCGAGATGATATTTCTCTGTTAACAACATACTGTAAAACACACATTAAGTGGCAAATAACAATGGCACTCCAATTTTGTCCAAACAACTAATATGGAACTCATGAAAATAAGAATACGATAATATCCATGTTAGCCTGTTAGAAAATTAACATTTTCGTTTCAAAATGTAAGTGGCCAAAGGAAACTAAACTTCATTCTCGTGAAAAAATCCTTCATAATCAATTTTTCATCTAAAGTTTTGATAATATGATATTCAGTTTATTAACGTATTCACGTAATTAAAAATACCCAAGGAGAACGCAACATCATAGGCAAACCATGACGTCATAGCATTGTTTATTACCTGACGTCACAATGAAAAAGTAATACGCTGCCCTAGGGTATCAAATGAAAAAACCTTAACAACAAAATTCCATCATTGGTTAGCATGACAGTAATTAGGCGCAATGCACTCTTATGGAAATATTCTGTAACAATAATGAGCAACATTAATCAATTATCATCGATATCACAGTCTGATTAAAATCGACCGTGCTCCGACGAATAAAATATAAAAAATATTGTCTCTATCGGGGCTCGAACCATTCGGGATATCCTCTCCGTCTCGGTCTGAATGCACCCACCTCTATCGCATGTTGCTATAACCAGTTTAGCGCAGACAAACCCAGTCCTAAGCTATCCAATCACATCCTCGTTTTTAAATAGCGTTTAGCGGCGGTTATGTATAACAAATGGTACACTGGAGTTACCTGTCCCTGATGGATACCGAAGCTTTGACTGCACTCCTTTCGATTGGCTAGATGAGCTTGTGTCAGAACATGCGGGCAATAGGGATGCCTTCAGACTGTGAATGAGAGGAAAGCCGAGCTGGGTGAGGTTCGAACCCTGCTAGAGATATGACTGATCATCACTGCAATAGAACATGATCCTCCAACGCAGGACAAGACAAGAATGGTAATTATGATCCAACCTATATAGATAACATTTTATAAAAGTGCTCTGAAATATTCTGAGCATTTAAAAATTTGTTTCTTTTAAAATAGATATTGAAAGTATGTGTTTTGAATAAGCCAACGAGGCCTACATTCTGCTTCCAAGTTTTCCAGAGAGACAGGAGGGCGCTATTTTGTTCAGTGGCTTACTACAAACATTAATTTCTAGCTTGATTAAACATTGGAGTGATTTCTAGTGGAATGATATTGACCAAATGGTCTTCCAGGCTAACTTGATTGTGTATTCCTGTTGGAAATCATCAAAGTCCTTGTAACAACATATCCTAAAGAAATGATTATCAAAGAGTTTGAAATGAAAACATCTAAGTTCACTAAAAAGACTTTGTTACCATATATCAAGTATAAAAATGATATATTAAGCTTTCTTTGTGGATACAAATATGTGAGCCCAAGAGAATGGCTGGTACAGGTCTTCACCTGGTCGGGCAGTAAATCATTCCTTTTGGAGGTCATCAATTGTTTGATATAACGATGTCTAATTAAAATTCATCTTAATTCCCTTGCTTAAATGACAGTACAGAAAACGTTACCAGAAACCTAACAAGTAGATCAATATAGCAACTAATACACTCCATTGTCCACTAGTAAAGCATTTGTTTATGTAATATAATTTGTTTCCTGCAGCATAACAATCAATTATTAATATAAAATATGCTTCATGAACAACGGTTCCCACCTTCCGAATACATTTGAGTCCATCTGATATGAGAAGAAATGTATTTGTATCACTTATTCTTTTTATCTTTGTAACCATAATCCTCTTACCATGTAGGTCTTTTACATTTGTGTGTGTGGAGTTGATGTGGTTACGTCACCTGAGGGAATTGAAAGAATTGAAGTTTGAAAACATTTGATAAAGTGTAGAATGACAATTAAACACTTTTATGAAATATATTTCACGAACAACGATTCCCACATTCCGAAAATATGTTAATGGATCGGTTGTGAAAAAGAAATGCCTTTGTATCACTGTTTTCTTTTCATCTTTGTAATAATAATCGTCTTACCGAGTAGTTATTGTACATTTTCTCTGTGTAATTGATGTTGTTGTGTTGAAGTTTGAAAATATTGGTTTCAATATTGTTCAATGTGCATGATGTCTTTAGCCAACTCTCTTTGAATATCTATTCAAGTGAGTGACTTATTGTTTTACGCCCCTTGGGCAATATTTCAGCCATTATCTTTCAAATAACGAGATCATAGGAGAAAGGTTCTCGCCTGAACAGAACAATTGCATATTATTGAATTCGTGTGTATGCAAACACCTGACGTTTTTCACTTCAATTCAAGCAAAAACACTGAAGTATCCTTTTAGGTTTATTCTAACCTATCGTTTGCACAATATTTTATATTCAACCATCAAGTTTGAATACTTAAATAAACTTCAAGTACTTACATAAGTTCAAAATAAGGAACAAAAAGGGGAACCCGCATTAAAAATTGCATGTCACGGAAAGGGAAAAACAAAAAAAGGGGATTTAGTACAGTTTTTTTACGTTTAAATGCATTGTAGGTCACACTGTAACCGTGGTAACGGGCTCTTCCAAGCGGCTGCTCAACATTGGCTTTTTTGATGAAATTAGAAGTATTTCATCATATAATAAATAGAATGTCTGTCAATTCTTGACAAATACCATGTTTATCTCATCTCTTGAGGTAGAAAAGTTAAATACTTTTTCTCCTGGCTGCGCCACTTGTGAAAATAAAAACTTTCTACCTCACTCGATGAGATAAACATGGTATTAGTCAAGAAAAGACAGATATCCTTTATGAATTGAAGATAAGTAGTGACATGTTAATATGTTCCACATGAGCACATGTACAGTTGTCACGTTTGCCTTACCACAATTCGTGCAGGTCGACTTTCAGAAAATTTATCTTTCGAAAATCTTGATGTAACAGACCGTCGTGTGGAAAGTCGGCAGTTTTGAAAGAGAATGAAAAAGGAAAATCAGGAATGAAATCTGAAAATACGCCTCAGTCAATCTTGTCCAAAATGGTGCACTTTTTGAGCAACTTCACAGAAGGGATGATCAATTTCTACTCTATTCATGTGACACTGTTTGGTACATTCTGATTGCATTTAGTTCAATCATTTTCTTTCGATCCAATTCAAATAAATTAGTCATGAAATCTCAAAGATTCCTGCAGATCCGCATCGCGGATATCTTGTCAACGTAAGACCTTTTTTGTTGTTAATATGGAATCTTGTGAATGACAATTAATTTAAGGACGAATAGGTTATAAAAGGTTTATGAGTTCTTTTAATCTTGTTCTTATTTGAGTTTTTTTAACAGTCTTCCAAAGGAAAACTGTTAATATCATGTTCCTTTAAATACCATGTTATATGACTTATTCATGTAATACCCATACAGAAAGACAGGTGTCATTCAGTATAAGGCTAAAGGTCAAAACTACGGAATGTTTAGGGTAACAAATCCTTGATCAGTTTTGTATATATCAATTCACACTTATCAATTCTCTATGTCAAAAAGTAGGAGGGAGTGTCATGTTTTAAGATCTTATTATGTTATCATAATGTCATTCTACCAACAAAATTAGAAGGTAATGTTCCAAACCTTGGGGTCACGTTTATCAATTATCTGCATTCAGAAAGTCAATCGTTGAAGATTGAACGCCTATTCAATACTATAGCAATGATACATATCAATATATAAGCAAGTCTTCCTCTGCGGATTTTTCCTGCCCCAGACATAATATGTCTTCATCAATTATATTCGTTATTGAAATGTTGTCAAGGAATGTCCAACATTATGAATAACAACGTCTATGCTTGTTCCAAATGGAATGTATCTTCGAGTGTCTACAGCATATTGTCTATTAAACCACACTCATGATTCATCATACACACTCCTTCATTATTCTTTACACGAATGTATCACAAAAAGGACACCAAAGAGAGTTTATGTGTTGAATATTGATATCATAATGACATGCATTCTTCATATTTAAATTACATTAAAGCAGGAATATCATTTGTGTCATGAGGGCTTATATTTTATGGAAAGTTTGTGAAGTTTGGGAAGAAACTTTAACCCCAGGCGAAAAGATCTCAGCTGGGTACTATATCTGGTGTTGTGTCGCAGAGCATGCAGTGGAAGAGACACAACTGATGCATGCAGTCAAATGGTGTGTACCAAACAGAAACCTCAGATCAACGCTTTGTGCTGTGGCCTTAGGTTAATACAAAAGTTTGATCTGGTGATTGTTTCCAAAGTGCAATATTTTGCCATCTAGTTTATAACAATGCAAACCCAAGTGACATCAAAGTAACAACTTTAAAATCTTTCGTTTGTAAAAAGAACACTTGAAAGATTTATTTCTTGCAGAAACATGAAGTTGAAAATTAAGATTGAAAATGTTCATCTCTTCAGTGGCATGTTTATCCTGTAATATGTATATTAGTTTATAAAAGTAATTTTCATAGACTAGAAACTAATCGATTGACATAAGAAGCAATACATATTAGTTTTTTAAAGTAATTTTTGTAGACTCGAACCTAATAGATTGACATTAGAGGCAAATTCGACAGTAATGCATGTTGACAATAACTTTTCCTCGTACTAATACACATCCCAAGGTGCCTACATTGTGTTCTCTAGAGAGACAGGAAGGCGCTATAATGTTCACTGACTTACCACAAAGTTTGTACCTTGCTTTGCTAAAGATAGGTAGAAGCTTGAATGGAATGTGGAATATGGTATGTCGTATATGTCAGAGGTTGCCTGGTTTGATGTAATTAAGTTTTTCTCAGGTTTTTTTATCCAATAAAGAAGTTGTTCACCCATAGAGTTACTCTTGTCTTCCTTATACCATCAACTTCTAGAATGCCACTCAAACAGCTTTTCTCAAGGGGTTATTGAAAATCATTGTTACAACATATACTTATCAAAAGTATGTTTGTCAAAAGATGTCAGTTTCCAGTTACTTTGATATGCTTTGTAAAGTGCATTTGATTGCATTATATACCTTTTTTACTCATATCACTGAAAAATGCGTTTATTAAAAATGTTTCTCTTCACTGGAAGAAAATGAGTTTACCCTTAACTTCAAAGTTAGAAAATGCCATCTGTACAGTAACAACAACATTATTCAATGTAATAATATTAAGCGTTGTTGTTAAGCAGCAATTAAGGTCACGATACTGAAATAGGTAAATTTTGAATGGCGAGATCAACACTTTTTGTACAATAGACATATTTGGTAGGTAGATAAATTGATGTACTCAACTGCAAATGTGTGTGAAACTTTTTTCTGCATCAAGAACGAACATCGTCTTCAATCAATTCTGTAGTGTCCTAGAATAACGAAAATTAGTATCTTTGTAAAACAAATTTAACACTTTCTAGAAGAAATCGTTCATTCGTACCTAATGGTGTTGTAAACGAAGGTTACTAACTTGCACACAAAACATTGTTTGATGTTTTAATCGTGCATAAACTACCATGAGACCCTTATACTTCAGAAAGTCACTTCAAGGGGCCAAAGCAACAGCTCAAGTCTGGTATAGCTAATGATTTAGATCACACCACTGCTTTCCCATGCTTAGAAAATCTTTATTGGATTATGTACTGTACCAAACATGACAAGAAACGTTGAAAAGGCAAAAAAAACACGGTATTTTTAAAAGTTTAAAGAATGTTATAGAATATCATATACTTTGAAATATCTTTGTTGAAGTTTTGCTAAGTTCCTTGAATTCCTATCAACACCTCAATATTCTTTGAAGAAGATGTTTCACATCCTCAATGCAATTTATTTTGTCATTATTCCATTTGAACAAATAAACCAGTCTTCAAAGTATCTGGTCTTGTAATCTTTAAAGGAATCAAAGAATTGTGTGACGGTTCAATACAATCAAAGGGGATATGGTAGTTATTTCAAACCAAAATAGAGGGAATAAAAACAGTCATTTGCTTCAACACATTCAGAAAAGCAGCTCTTGATTTTGTTATGTGAAAGAGGAAGGAATCTTATGACAATGGTTTGATAGCAGACTGTTAATGTTTGTTACCGTTTTAATCTAACGACAAGAGTAAAAGTCTAATATTATACTATCACCAATTAAATCATTGTATTTTCAGTATGTGAACATCAAAAAATGTTCGTGTTCCTGTAAGAAGTCTTTACATAATGATGTAAATCTAACAAAAATGAAAAGATGTTTTACCATTTGTTAATGAAATGTTATTAATCAAAGGAAGAAGCTCTGCAATGAATGTATGATGTTCAGTTTTTCAAATTTCCTTTTTTAAATTAAGAAAAGGTGTTCACACAAAAATGGACGCCAGTGATTTTTACTTGATATCTGATCATTTCTGCTTCGATTACTCACAATCACTCATTCATGAGTTGAGTTTTCCATGCCCTCAAAAGTATATGGCATAAACTAATATGAATTAGATAAAGTTTGAAAACATTAATTTTGAAATAAAATCATGCTACTGCCTCTTTAAACCGTTGCGACTGAGATATTTACTTTTTTGGAAAAGGGAATTCGAGCGGATATTTCTCTGTTAACAACATACGGTAAAACACATTTTTAATGACAAATAACAATGGCACTCCAATTTGGTCCAAACAATTAATATGGAACTCATGAAAATACGAATACTATAATATCCATGTTAGCCTGTTAGAAAATGAACGTTTTCGTTTTAAAATGTAAGTGGCCAAAGGGAGCTAAACTTCATTCTCGTGAAAAAAATCCTTCATAATAAATTTTTAATCTAAAATTTTGATAACATGGCATTCAGTTTATTAACGTATTCACGCAATTAAATATACCCAAAGACTACTTATAGTTCCCTATAGAACGCAACGTCATAGGCAAACCATTACGTCATTGGATTGTTTATTACCTGACGTCAGAATGAAAAAGTAGTACCTTGCCCTAGGGTATCAAATGAAAAAAACTTTACAACAAAATTCCATCATTGTTTAGCATGACAGTAATTAGGAGCAATGCACTCTAGTGGAAATTTTCTGTTACAATAATGAGCAACATTAATCAATTATCATCGATATCATAACTGATCATCACTGCAATAGGACATGATCCTTCAACGCAGGACAAGACAAGAAGGGTTATTATGATTGAACTTATATAGATAACATTTCATAAAAAGTGCTCTGAAATATTCTGAGCATTTAAAAATTCGTTTCTTTTGTAATAGATATTTAAGGTATGTGTTATGAATAAGCCAACGAGGCCTACATTCTGTCTTCGAGTTTTCCAGAGAGACAGTAGGGCGCTATTGTGTTCGGTGACTTACTACAAACGTTGATTTCTAGCTTGATTAAACATCGGAATGATTACTAGTTGAATGTTGTTGAGCAAAAGTGTCAATGGCTAATTTGACTGTTTATTTCTGTTGGAATTCATCAAAGTCCTTGTAACAACATATCCTAAAGAAATGATTATCAAAGAGTTTGAAATGATAACATCTTAGTTCACTAAAAAGACTTTGTAACTATATATCAAGTATCAAGTATAAAAATGATAAATTAAGTTTTCATTGTGGCCAAAGAAAAATGGCTGGTACAGGTCTTCACCTGATTGGGCAGTAAAGCATTCCTTTTGGAGGTCATCAATTGTTTGATATTACGATGTCTAATGAAAATTCATCTTAATTCCCTTGCTTAAATGGCAGTACAGAAAACGTTACCAGAAACTGCACAAGTCGATCAATATAGCAACTAAAACACTCCACTGTCCACTAGTAAAGCATTTGGTTATTTAAATATAATTTGATTTCCTGCAGCATAACAATCAATTATTGATATAAAATATGCTTCATGAACAACGGTTCCCACCTTCCGAATACATTTGAGTTCATCTGATATGAAAAGAAATGTATTTGTATCACTTATTCTTTTTATCTTTGTAACCATAATCATCTTACCATGTAGTTCTTTTACATTTGTGTGTGTGAAATTGATGTGGTTATGTCACTTGAAGGAATTGAAAGAATTGAAGTTTGAAAACATTTGATAAAGTGTAGACTGACAATTAAACACTCTTATGAAATATGTTTCACGAACAACGATTCCCACATTCCGAAAAGATTTAAATGCATCTGTTGTGAAAAAGAAATGCCTTTGTATCACTATTTTCTTTTTATCTTTTTAATCATAATCGTCTTACGGAGTAGTTATTTTACATTTTCCCTCTGTAATTGATGTTGTTGTGTCACTTAAAGGAATTGCAAGAATTGAAGTTTGAACATATTGTTTTCTCTATGTTCAATTTGCATGATGTCTTTGGCCAACGCTCTTGGCATATCTGTTCTAGTGAGTGAGTTATTTTTTTTACGCAGCTTGGGCATTATTTCACCCATTAACGTCATACCTTTCAAATAACGAGATCATGAAGAAAGGTTCTCGCCTGAACAGAACAATAGCATATTATTGTAATCGTGTGTATGCCAACAACTGACGTTTTTCACTTCAATTCAAGCAAAAACACTTAAATATCCTTTTAGGTTTATTCAAACCTATCGTTTGCACATTGTTTTATATTCCACCATCACGTTTGAATACTTGTATAAACTTCAAGTATTTTCATAAGTTCAAAATAAGAAACAAAAGGGGAACCCGCATGAAAATTGCATGTCACGGAAAGGGAAAAACAAAAAAGGCGATTTAATACAGGTATTTTAGGTTTAGATTATTTATATCTTTAGATCCCATGTCTGCATCGAAGACTATGAAGCCTTCATGCGATTATTTAATGAAGCTTACAAACTATACAGGCAGAAACTGCAAGCTAATTACATTTTTGAAAAAAAAGAACTGTAAAAAGATTTACAGCAATAGGACTCAGTTGAACTGTTAATCCTGAACATCAGTTTTGTAGACAATTGAATCCTATCAAATAACTAAAGTTTTCAGTTACTGTTTTACTTTCAGATTATAATTACTTGTCTCTACATATATCTGGTCTTGTCATCTTGAAAATGTCGATCTGGTTATGTCATGCACAGAGCAACACAATTGTGAAACAATTTCCTTGTAGTAAATTGTCGGATTGAAGATAAGTAGTGACATATTTTCAATATGTGCACATGTACAGTTTCATGTTTGCCTCACCATAATTCGTGTAGGCCTACTTTTAGAAAAAAATTCTTTCGAAATCGTGATGTAACAGACCGCCGTGTGGAAAGTCGGCAGTTTTGGAAGAGAATGAAAAAGGAAAATCAGGAATGAAATCATAAAATACGCCTCCATCAATCTTGTCCAAAATGGTGTACTTTTTGAGCAACTTTACAGAAGGGATGATCAATTTCTACTCAATTTATGTGACACTGTATGGCACATTCTGATTGGATATAGTTCAATCATTTTCTTTCGATCCCATTCAAATAAATGAGTCATGAAAGCTTCAAAGATTCCTTCAGATCTGAAACGTGAATATCTTGTCAACGTAAGACAAATCTTTTTTTGCTATTATGGAATCTTGTGAATGAGAATTAATCTAAGGTCAAATCAGTTATAAAAGGTTTATGAGTTCTTTTAATCTTGATCTTTTTTGAGTTTTTTTAACAGTGTTGCGAACAAAAACTTTTGATATCATGTTCATCAAATAGCATGTTATACGGAAGTATAATGAAATTATAACCCATATATTTGTATTTGGAATAAACTTTTGTATGTCATACCCATACAGACAGACAGATGTCATTCAGTATATGACCAAAGGCCAAAACTAAAGAATGTTCATGGGTAAGAAATCCTTGATCAAGTTTGTATATATCAATGAAGTAAGATCTTATTATGTTATCATAATGTCATGCTAACAACAAAGTTAGAAAGAAATGTTCCAAACCTTGGGGTCACGTTTTTCAATTATCTGTATTCAGAAAGTCAATCGTTGATTCAATACTATAGAAATGATACATATCAATATATAAGCAACTCTTCCTATGCGGATGTTTCATGCCCCAGACATCATATGTCTTCATCAATTATCTTCCTTTTTGAAATTTTGTCAAGGAATGTCCAACAATATGAATAACAACGTCTGTGCTTGTTCCATATGAAATGTATCTTCGATTGTCTAAAGCATATTCTCTAATAAACAAAACTTGTGATTCATCATACACACTCCTTCATTATTCTTTACACGAATGTATCACAAAAAGGACACCAAAGTGAGTTTATGTGTTGAATATTGATATCATAATGACATGCATTCTTCATTTTTAAATTACATAAAACCAGGAATAATATTTGTGTCAGAGGGCTTATTCTTTGTTACAAATGTATGTACAGTATTGAAAGGAGATTTAAATCAACGAATTGTTTTGCTATGGTTTTTGAAACTTTTGCAGTATGATAACTTAGTTTACTTTCAGTGTGTCCTGCACTGTCAATATGAGTAATACATAACCTGAAAGTATATAAGAAGATGACCAGTAATATTTTGGACGTCTAAGGCTTAGCTTGAGAAGTTTGTGAAGTTTGTGAAGAAACTTTAACCCCAATTGTGGTGCGAAGATAAAATTTCAGCTTGGTACTATATCTGGTGTTGTGTCGCAGAGCATGTAGTAGAAGGGGGGTCATATCATAGGTTGTTGGTGACCGATTGAGACATAACTCTGGCATGCAGTCAAATGGTGTGTACCAAACAGAAACCTCAGATCGACGCTTTGCGCTGTATCCTTTGGTCGATAAAATAGTTTTATCTGGTGATTGTTTCAAAATGGTACAATATTTTGCCATCTATTTGACAACAATGCAAACCCAAATGACATCCAAGTGACAACTTTCAGATCTTTGGTTTGTAGAAAGAAAACAAACTTGAAAGATTTATTTCTTGCAGGAACATGACAATTAAGATTGAACATGTTTAACTGTAGATTTCTTCACTTGCATGTTTATCTTGTAATATGTTTATTAAAAATATTTTTAAAAAACTAGATTCAGACATGATCGATTGGCATTAGAGGCAAATTCGACAATAAAATTCTTCTGCTTGTGGACAATGACTTCTTCCTCGTGCTAATACGCATCCAGGATGCTTACATTGTGTATCCAAGTTCTCTAGAGAGACAGGAGGGCGCTATGGCATTCATTGACTTTCCTTAAGCGTTGCTTGGCTGAAGATGGGGAGTAGTTTGACTGGAATGTAGTATGTGGTATATGCCAGGGGTTGTCTGGTTTGAATTTATTGAGATGTTCTCTAGGGGTTTATGAAAATCATTGTTACAACATATTGTTAACAAAAGTATGATTGTCAGAAGCTATCAATATGCTTTGTAAAGTGCATTTGATTGCGTTATAAACCTTTTATACTCAAGGAAACGATGTCAACAAATACGTACTGTACTGCAAATGTGTGTGAATCAAGAACGAATATCGTCTGCAATCAAGTCTGTAGTGTCCCAGAATTAGGAAAATTAGTATCTTTGTAAAACAAATTAAAACTTTCTCTAAAATATTGCTAGTTTGCTATAGGTTAACTTTTCTGTGAAGTTAATGTCGTTATGCATGTAATATAAAGGGACTGCAAGAACTGAAGGAGAAAGCTCTTTTTGTGTGTATGTTTAAATTGCAAAATGCCATTGCTCAATGGCTTTAACTTTCATCCGTACCTAAGGGTGTTGTAAAAAAGTTACTAACTTGCACATACAACATTGTTTTATGTTTTAATCGTGCGTAAACTACCATGAGACCCTCATACTTCAGAAAGTCACTTCAAGCAGCCAAAGCAACAGCTCAAGTCTGGTATAGCTAATGATTTAGATCACACCACTGCTTTCCAATGCTTAGAAAATCTTTATTGAATTATGTACTGAACCAACCATGAGAAGAAGGTTGGAAAGGCAAGAAAAAAATGTATTTAAAAAGTTTAAAGACTGTTACAGAATATCACATAGTTTGAAATATCTTTGTTAAAGTTTTGCTAAGTTCCTTGAATTCCTATCAACGCCTCAATATTCTTTGGAGAAGATGTTTCACATCCTCAATGCAATTTATTTTGTCATTGTTTCATTAGAACAAATAAACCAGTCTTCAAAGTATCTGGTCCTGTAATCCTGAAAGGGATCAATGAATTGCGTGACGGTTAAAAACAATTAAGGGGATTTTGTAGTTATTTCAAACCAATATAGAGGGAATAAAGCAGAAAAGCAGCTCTTGTTTTTTTATGTGAAAGAGAAAGGAATCTTATGACAATGGTTTGATAACAGACCAAAGATGTTTGTTACTTTTCCAAATTTAACGACAAGAATAAAAGTCTCCTGATACCATTTGGAACTAAATCATGGTATTTTCAGCACGTGAACATTTTTGTCTTGAATCATTTACAGTATAGACATACCACACTAAAATGTACAGTCTGTATTTGACACTGTGCCCATTATCTCCACAATGACAAATTGATTGCAGGCTCATTATCATGATTTTCTTATAACTTTTCCATGCACAAATTGAATCGTCCCTTAAATACATGACATTGTATTCAACACCTTTATTTGTCAACTAAGCTGGTGATTAATTAGACAATGGCTTTTAATCATATATTCGTTGTTATTTTATCAAAGTTATTCATGCACATACATTGTTTAGACTTGTCCCAAAAAGAGCAATTACGTATCGTAGTGTTACTAACGCCTTTGGTAAACAGCTATTCATTTAATCAATCTTTAAACTGCATTATGACATATGAAAAAATGCCTTCATAATGCAGAAATAAAAGAATATCTCTTTTGCACAGCCATTTAAAGGGGTAATGGCGCGTTCTTTTGGAAACTTATTGTTTTCAAAATTTTCGCAATTAATATCGATTGCATATGTTTTATCTTCTTAGGGCCACACATATCAGTACTCAAACTAATATCACTATATTATAAGGTAGTTCGGATAGAAAATTCAAAATGAATGAAATATAGTTTTTGTACTTTTTCCTGATCAAAGGACATCTCATCAGAACACAGCCAAATATTTTCACCGAAATTCAAAGGGGAAATGGACTTAATTGACCAAAACATTCGTATTGTTAGCTGTTGTTTACAGTCTTTCGACAGCAGATACGCCCCGCCCCAACACTGGTTGACCCTTATCTGCATATTCAAATATGTGTGTCAGAAGAGAAATAAGTAACGTACCCGGATGAATGAAGGGGCCAGTCATTTCAATCAAAGAGAAAATATTCTTTGTAACATTTCATCACAAATCAATTAAATAAAGATCAGAAGATAAGTAAAAACTATGAGTTCTACCTTTTAACACTTAATGCGTCGTAAATGTCCTCAGTAGTTCAATGATATGAAGGGAGGTGGTGAGGTGATCTGGGGTTTATCGCCGCTTTCAAGAATATTTCACTTATATCGCGGCTGCTAGTATTATTGCAGGGAGAAAGCCCGCAACACCATTGTGGCTATGCATTGCGGTGAAACCTGCGAGCATCGGCTTGAACTAGCAACCATGGGTGGTACTGCGCTAAAATTCAGTGAAGCATTGCACCCAAACCTGACTGCGTGTAGAACAGTTCTCTACTGCAGACAAAGTTGCCGAGCCCCTGGCCGGATTCGAACCACGGACCTCTTGATCCGAAGCCGAACGCGCTAACCACTGCGCTATCCCGCCCCCAATGTTATGAAGTAAATGTAGGCAAATAAGAATTTTTACTGATGCCATACATTAAATTGAATCGGGAATACCAAATGCCACAAGCAAAGAATACTAAGACATAATTGTCAGTGAATATATAGCATTAAAAACAAATCTCGTTTGCATGAGATTGTTAATTTTGCTGCACTACGTTACACATCTCAAAGGGGGTACACGTGGGCATAAATTCCCTCTGATTATTTCTAGTCATAAATGTATGAAAGCATCGTGTCCATTTTCATGGGGCCGGAGAAACGTATTTCCAACTTAGCTTACATTATTAATAAAAATACTTATAATTCTTCGAAAATTCAAAGGATAAGTTTGAGTAATTTGCATATGTCCATTCCAACAGATATCAATGTCGTATCGAGTTATTATATTTCGGCCTTTAACGAAAATATGAACTTTCTAATTTGCATATCAATTTCAACAATGTGAAAAAACATCATCTTCAAGAATGATTTTTATTTTCTTAATTTCACCTTTTATATTCTCATGGTTTCAACATAGTTGTGAAAACAAGATTATTCATAATTTTGAAGAGGATACATAGAATATTAGAAATTAGAATAATGTTATTGCTTCACATAGCTGAAATGAATGGTCCCTATCCCATAATATTCCTCCACAAAAGATTAGAACAAATATCAACATTGTCGCTAGGTTTACATACTGCTTACTAGTAATAACATATTGATCTACTACATCATTTTATAAAATAGATAACCCTATATTTTGGCGTACTCTCTATCCAATGTGTCATGTTATATGGCGTGCTCGCTTTGTTTACATACCATAGACCCGAGAGTCACGAGGTACTTCAGTTATGATAATGATTTAGATGGTTTAAAACCTTTATGACCAATGCACACAAAAAATATTCAGCCAGCGCACGGCGAAGCACATAAACACGTGTAGGAGAGTATTGTATATCATTAGGTGACGTCATCAGGATCAAATTTATATGACAATGGGAGATGCGCATAAGTACTCCGAACTACCTAATATTATTAGTTCAAAGCACAACTAATGTAAGGAGGAGCGTGCTAGTCAATTGTGATGTCTTTATAAGATTTACCTTTTTTCGTTTCTAGAGAGCTCGCCTATTATTATCTGCATTACTAATTAATAACTAAGAAATATCAACATGTTATCAATAAAAGAGTACTGAGTGATTATAACATAATATCCCATATCCGCTTAGCTACACATTTCTCATTAACCTCCCACGTAGCTATCTCTTTAATTTATTACTATTTATCTTTTAGTACTTAGTATATGTAACATCGATTTCATTAAAGTGTCTCTTCTAGCCTCTTTGTGGTTTGTACATCGTTTTATCTTTATATATGCGAAATTGTTTGGGTTTATTGTTTTGTGTTGTTTTGGGTGTATGAGATGGGACAAACAAAAACAAATTCTCTGTATATATTCTCCCGTCCGCTCGTTACCATATGTGTATACATGTGTATACAGAGTGTGAGCAGATTACGACTGGATATGGTAAATAAGTACCCAAAACAACTTTATCCGAAACATTATCAAATCAAATCACTTTATTCAGAATTGAAGGCCATATGGCCAAGAATACAACAGATGTTGAAACATTACACCATTCAATTTTAAATAATCGGTGTATCAACTTTAAATTCGTCAAAAAAGTAACCATTACAAACAGAATAGTACTAATATAAAGCACTGAGAATGTCGGTATTATATCACATATTTTCTATATACAAATTAGGCAGTTATTCTTTCGGTTAATTAAAGACCGATATATAATAACTGTTTGGCCATTGGTTGCTGATTGAATGAACATACCAGATGACTTAAACCTGCTTTTTATTCAACTTTTTTTTGTATTACAGCACATCATGACAAATCATTCAAGTCAGCAAAGTACAATTGACAATATATAATGCACAGTACAGTTGATTAGTGGTCGTCATTGAAACAAGTTGTGACAGCTGGACCAGAATGTTACAAATGTATTATAGTTACAATTTGAATAGGCTATAGTTTTCGTTATGTTGTAGTAGTTTGCTAACTCTCTCTGGATATGCGTAACAGATAAAGTACCTTTTTTGATTTAGCATTTGAAATTTGAATCTTTTATGAGTAGACATATTGCATTTAATGGATCATTCCTTTTGGAAGAGAAAAAGAAGAGAACATTTTGTTTAGTGAATTCAATATTTATTTCCGACTTAAACCTGCTTTTTCGAAACATCTAGACATTATAACACTAATCGGTAAGAACTGTAAGTGTGATAATACTAATACGTAGAACCGAGGGACTGGAGTTTACCAGTCTTTTGAGATCTGTAAACTGCGTGCTGTAAAACGGCAAAATAATGATTTTATAGCAATTAGATTGGGCTTGAATTACAACTATTCATTGACAATGGTTTTGCCAACTATAATTCTGATTCAGTTTTCTTAAATAAACTTATACATATCCATACACTGAAAAACACATTTATCTATTCGTTTAATCTCTATTATTTAAATCCGAACAAAATGGTTAAAATTTGTGTAAATGTATTTCAATGGGTTAGATTTGTGTCTGTGTCGTCAATAATACTCGTTATCTTGTAAATGACCAGTGGTCAACAAAAAGGCCAAAGTCAAATTTCTAGACAACTCGCCTGGAATGATATGCATTACATATTAATTATTAAGAAATATCAACATGTTATCAATAAAAGAGTACTGAGTGATTATAACATAATATCCCATATCCGCTTAACTTCACATTCTCATTAACCTTCCACGTAGCTATCTCTTTAATTTGTTACTATTTATCTTTTAGTACTTAGTCTATGTTCACCGATTTTAATGTAGTGTCTCTTATAGCCTCATGTTGGCTTGTAAATGTATTTCAATGGGTTAGATTTTTGGTAATATTCTTAAGTTTGTATCAAAATGGTTCTTTAAATCCACAACACATCTGTGTCAACTATAATGCTCGTTATCTTGTAAATGACCAGTGGTCAACAAGAAGGCCAAAGTCAAATTAAAGACTAGTTTAAATAGAAATAGCGAAGCGGATGTCTTGAGGCGCTAATGTGACATTTGACTACGACAAGTCGTTATCTTCTTCACTTTACCTTTCTATCGCTATGGGCACTTCCCTTGCTAAAGGCGGGGTCATTGACAATTCTCTGTATCAAAATACTAATTACGCCTTAACAAAGATATGAATGCATCCATGGTGATGATAAACATCAACAATACGGTACTAATTGACTACATAGCGTTAGTCATTTCATCTCATATTGTGGCATGCATCAATTGCATCCCAAGCTGAATTCTAAATACGAAGCATTAGAATTCCCATCCTTAGATTTTGAATGATCGACAAAAATGTTTTTTGTCTCGATTAGCAACTTGTTGTTGAAAAGTTAATATCAGACGAAGGCTTCACTCATTATCAATGTGTATTGCCAGCTTTGTGACAAATAAAAAGACGCTACGCTCCTTTCGTATTTGTCATTGCTTGTTTTCCATTAATTATTTTCGTTGCGCGTTTGTCATTTAGTTTTTGGTTTCGCTTTAACAAATGAGCTGATATTAATTCCTAACGCATCACTCAGCTTACCAACACGTGCCAAACATAGCAAATATAATTGTAGTTTTCGTTATCAGTTGCTGCCTGTTGTCAGATTGTATTATCAATCATCATTATCATCACCATCATAATCATTTTTATCTTCATCATCATCATCATCATCATTATCTTCATCATCATCATCATGACCATCATGATCATCATCATCATCATCATTATCTTCATCATGTTTATCATCATTATCTTCATCATGCTCATCATCATGATCATGATCATCACCATCACCATCACCATCACCATCACCATCATCATGATCATGATCATGATCATGATCACCATCACCATCACTATCATCATCAATCATCATTATCTTCATCATGATCATCATCATCATCATCATCATTATAACATATTTATAAAGCGCTGTTTTCCATGTAGATCATGTTCAAAGCGCACATAGAAGGAGTATGAAACAGTCACAGTTGGAAAGCCTCTCTATTCATTTGTAACGTTTGGCATATTTGAAAATGAAACATGAAGTGATCATTTAATCAACATATGATATTTTATGTTTGAATAATGTTCATTGGAAAAGTTTCGTGAAGGTAAACGTCCATTTTGAAAATGAACTAAACAAATATTAAAAAATGCTTTAGAAAATAATAATGGGTATTTATTAGGCGCATATTTCCATCCACTAGTGCACGTTAAAGGCGCTACCAACATTAATACCCTGGTCTAACCTAAGCTGACATATTTGACGCTATAGGTCACCCGAACACAACTCTTTACTAGGTACCCATTTACTGATGGGTAAGCAGAGGCACATTTTGAATAAAGTCTCTTGCTCAAGGTGACACCACAAGTTTCTCGACTTGTGTCTCAGTGTGGGACAGGGAATCGACCCTTCAAACTTTCAGTTAATTCAGCAATGAGCGGGTAACCAACCCATCCAATGAGCCGCACCCGTTATTGCTGAACTATAGTGACAGCAGTCGCCTGAGCAAAACATAGGACAACGTGCCAGAAACAAGCTTCTCTACCCCTCAATGAATATAAGGACATAATTACGATTGAAGTTTTAACCCATCCAAGATACGGCAATATGTTATCTTCAGCGAAAAATTAATCATCCGGAATAAGATTTTAAGGCAATAATATATTAATTTTTGACTGCATTTCAGTCGCAAACCTTCCACTCTTCAGCACTCTAACCGCCACTTGCACATTTCACTCCACTGAATACTGAGCAACACTGGTGATGAGGTTGTTTATCCAAGGACGGACATGTGATCAACTACTTGTGTAATTGCGTATGACATCTACCGGCTTCAGTAAACAGACGGATCTATAAATAATATATAAAATATGTTCGGATTTAGTAGCGCAAATGGATAGAGGGTACTTATATTTGCTTGTCTTTAAGAATTTTGTTTTCATTTTTTTAACTTTTTGTAAAAATCCCCATCTCCAACAACCCTTTCAACAGAAATAATTAAAGCGGCCAAGAATAATTAATTCAAAACTTATTTTAACGGAATGTCAATTTCGCGTACATGTTAAATATAACAATCTTAAAACATCCACTCCAGTTCAGCCCTGTATGTTTTACCAGCTACATCGGAAATAATTCCAAAGGCGCTTTCAGATAATGTTCGAAGCTTGTAATGAAAACGCAAGGTCACAACCTGCATCGACGATTCAATAACAACCCTAACAAAAGATGACCTGTGGCCTGTTTACATTTGTCAGGAAAATATCATCTGGCTTCATTTAGGCTTCGATCTCGTTAATGAAAACGCCCAGTGTCGCAGAGGCTTCCTCACGGTGTGTTCAACAACATGAAACGCTCGTTCAATGCTACCTAGTGCGCTTAGTGTTGCACGGTCTCCCTTGGAATTATTTATCGTCATTTCTAGCTTGATATTCCAGTCACCTACTTAATATCATTAGACGTGTTGTAACTCGCTTTGTCGTTTATCCTTTGGATTATGTAGGATAATGTCAATCTAAGGTAGTACCAATTTCTTTTATAGGGGGAGTAGCACGTCTTTTCACTGATAACTGTACGTTAATGCTAAACTTATTTTTTTGATAATGTCAAAAATCTCATTTAGCAGAACAATCATCCATAGTCAGAGAAAAAATTATAAAGATTCACATGAAAGTCCATTGGCGGCCCATTTGGTGTGAACCCCTTTAATTCATTTTGTGTAAGAAAACAAATCGCATGGCTGATATTAACATTATATATTTAATTTATCACTGCTTCTATGGTTTAAATACATTTCCTTTCAATCTGAAACACCTATTTTCATTTTCAAATATATTCCCTCTAAAACGTGCTACTGTCTCTTTAAGGCAGCCCATGCGCATGGTCAACAGATGTTAAGTTCATGATTTAGGTTGAAGTTGTTTTGTAACATCCTGACTATTGTCCACCTGAAACATGTGTTTAACAATACAATCATATGCAAATACATACTGAATAAGATAAATAATCATTGAAATAATTCACTTCTAGGCTGCGATCAGCTTGGGCAGGTATCCCAAAGCCACGACTAGGGTTAAAAGTAGGGACCAGGGGGTCAATTGTAACACGGGGCAATTGTAACTGGGGCGATTACAAGAAGCTTACGTTCAAGCAGAGTCTAACTTATATAGAATTGTTCCCCTTGCTTCCCTCCTCTGCTCTTGTTTAGCGTTAGGGTGTTGATCAATAGCTTCCCCAACGGTAGATAACAAAACAAAAAGTAGATTTTTGCACTTGAAAGTATTCTTTATTCACTATTAATAAGAAATTGTTTTTGTGTGTATTGCGCTACAAAATACTGAATTGATTTATCCATTTGTTACCTTGAGCTGTACTGCCATATCACAATGCAGACGTTTATTTGAAACCTTAAACAACAAGAAACCTCATAATTTTTCCCATGTTAATTGGTAAATATGTACAGAAAACATTGTCAACTTCAAAAGACAACAAAAAACGTTTTCATCGGTCCTCTAATAACAAAGATATCGCCCTTCAAAGTGCGAAAATTTTAGGCTTCTCAATTTGACAGTCTGAAAAGGGATTCTACCGGGTGAACGATATTGCCTTTACTGCGCATGCGAGAAGGGCGATGTGATGTGGCAGGTTATGATATGCTGAGAGAAGTTTTACAGATTGTGTATTATTACATCATATACAGAACGGAAATGGGCCTAATCAATGTAAATATAACAGGCAATGGTGGTAAATAAACAGAATAGACATCTTTTAGCACGATTTAGAAGCTTCATCTGTCCGGCAATAAAACAGAGTAGTAATTAAACAGTTATGGCACATCGTAACTGATTATGTAATTACAGGCCTAGGGAGTCGCGCTTGGGATATTTCACACTCTTTGACAATGTTGTTACAAGAATTAGGGGATGTTGTTTTAGAGATCAAGCATGTCTGCCCATCTATGACACGCCCAGTTGTCAAAGCACTAGTCATCCATTGGTCAACAATAAGACGAACTAGATCCAATCAAAAATTAAACATTTAGAATTTATCATATGCATTGTTTCTGTCTTAAGATGAACACATACAGTACATATGATATGGAGTATTTTGCGTTTACAGTGACTTCAATAAGGTAGGCTTTGGTCACATGATATGTAAACTAAACTTTGTGCATTCAAACTTATATGTATACATATTTGTTATTTCAGGCAGTTGTTTGCGTTAGAAGTTTACAAATATTTAAAATTTAAAATAACATTATCTCAAACAAAGCTGATGAGTTGTCTCTTTGTAAACTAACATTGTTTCTTTATTTGATTGAGAAACGCTCAAGACATGATGAAACATGGTGTCAAAAGGTGTATATCCTGAATATCCTTGTATTGCGAACTTAATACAATTTCATGACATGATGCCTCAATGACTCTCTTTCCGAATATTTCGTAGTGTGTATATAGCAAAACCTCATTCAGATTATATAAAATTACTTCAGGATTATTCATAAGTTCCTTAAAATATTTCACTAACTTGTTTAATTTGTCTTCAATTTTATCTGGCCACTCATCACAAAATGTAAACTTAGAACTACTAAATTCAAAACATAACTATACCGTAATATCTAAGAGATTTTCAAAACATGATTGAATATTAAGATTTTGCCTTGATGAAATATCCTAATGTTTATACCATTAATGAAGATATAACCTTAGCATTTAATTGCTTTGTTGTATGTTTACGAAAATCGTTGTTTCAATACTGTCACTGTATATGATATGTGTACTGATCTGTCCATGTTTACGTTACGTCACTATTTTGTTTCTTTTTTAAAAATAGATATGCGAAACATAGTTCTATGACAGGGCTATGACATACCATGTAGTCTCATTGATGAATTGACTTTAGATCCCTCTGTAGAAGCCGTGATTAAGCTATCAACAGTCAAAAAGATTCAACCAAAATTAGTAAATGTCTTCATTATATGTCTCACTAACTAACCATCATACTGGAAAGTTGTTTTCTTTGTTTGTATAGTAATTATACGCCAAGTAAGTAAGTGACCGCTTGACTCAATACTGTAAACAATAGCAATAGCCTGACCAGTTTGGCGAGAAAGGGCGATGTGATATGGCAGGTTATGATTGGCTGAGAGAAGTTTTACAGACTGAAAATATTATGTTTGTTTTCAAAGTCATTAAATGACTATTTTGCGCATGTTTTTGAACAAAAAAAATATCGATGTTATCTCAAGATATCTTTATGTATCCATTTATGCATTGTGTACCCCCTCGGGGTTACATGTTGTTTAAGTGCTTTACTCGTGACGTGTCATGAAACACAACAACCCCCAATTGGGAAATAGTTTGTAGATAGAGAAAGCCTGAAACTAAATAAGTGAATTTCAGACGGTTTCACCATGTCTGAATAGAAAATTCGGTTAATGAATTTCCACAGAATGATTATTACCAAGCAAGAGTTAAAATTCGAAAATTGAAAAAAACATAAAACTCACTATAATAAAAAAGTTAACAACAGACTTTTCAATTAAATGGCAATTATTGTTACCTCAGTTGATGAAGATAGTTATTGAACAGTCTAAAATTTAATTCACTTTGGGGAAACGTACTTTAAAATGTACCCTACGTGTTACAAATGGCCCGCCCTACTGTTACAATTGTCTCAACGTTGAGGTCAATTGTAACACTTTGGGTACCCTTTTTCAAATGATCATAACTTAATTACTAAGTAAAAGAACCCAAATCATACTTTGATAAAAGGCAGAGATGGCAATCAACATTTTAGTAACGTTATATTCATTACCCGAGATACAAGCAGCAAATTAGGACAACTTAAGTAAAAGTGTTACAATTGACTCCGCCCTCCCTTACAATTACTGGTATAATATTTCAGTCTAAGTAAACCTAGACTCAATATTATCCGTTTCACTTCTATACTGAGGAGTGAAACGGATAATTTTGAGTCTAGGTTTACTAAGACTGTATAATATTTGCAACAGACATAGGTGAGGAAGTTGCGAACCCCTCCCCAAGAGAGTTCACAATATGGTTAATATCATTATCTCCCACAAAACACACAGAATATGTATTGAGCCATGAAATGTTCATCTAGCCTCTGCTCCACTTAGACGAGTTTATGAGATAGAATTGAAAATATCAGATTGGGGTTATAGCAAAAGCGGCACTAGGGCAAAATGGCACCAATTTTTGGCTGGCGAAAACGGCACCGCTATAATCTGCGGAAATGGCACAATATATAAACAAAACAATGAATAAAAACAAAAACTACAAAATAAATTTGATATTGTTTTATTTTTATAATAATTTTATTTATGCCATTTTGTTGTTGACTTTTAACATTGTCACTTGGATGTAATCAAAATAATAAGTTGTGCAATCAGTGACGCTGTCCTAAAATCATCTTTTTGGCTACTGAATTAATACAACGGCATTGTGATTTGAAGCACCCTATCATTGCGAGAATTCAGATGGTTTGTGGTGCAAATTATGCCGCCAAAAGTAATAGCCGGATAGCACGGATTTTTTATAACTCAAACAGATTTGATCAACATTCTATAACTTGATATACCTCTTTGGTGAGAACATGAATATAGCTAGAAAACCATTAAAGGAGCCTTCTTAAGTCTAGACAATGTTAGCAAGTCTAGAAATTAAGAATTGTTAAGGGCTATTTTTTTATTTTAATATCAAATATTCAAAATTAAAATTTTAGTGAAAAAAAACTTTTTTCACGGAATATATGTTAGTCTAGAAAACCCTGTATCCGCCTATATATTTGCATCAGTGTACCAAACTATGATCTTTTCTAATGATTGAGACTTCCTCGACTTGACAGTAGAAACACTTGGGAATTGCAGCGAGCGATCTTTGAGCGATTGGTTTGACACCCTCCCTGAACTCACAGTTGTTTTCGCCTAACAGACTGATAAGGAAAGGGGTCATGAATTACCTCCCTTTGATCGCTTACGCTACTTTGATGAAATTGATATGAAAGTCGCATGGGCCTAATGAAAGTCAGCCTGTCCACTTCCCCCATTTCCTTTATATCGACACGACAAGCCTAGAACGTGGTGACAATTGTGATCGATCGGTCAATTTGATTTGATCATCAGTAGAGAAACGTATACATGGTCAGGCTATAAAGACTAATACGTTATGATGCTGTGGTTTAATTCACTGGTTCGTGACAATCTGGGTCAATACTAGACTTACATCAAGTCTCAGAAGTATTTTTTTCAATATTGACAACAGTTTTAAACAATACATGTACAATAATAAAAAAGGAGCCCAGAAGAGGCTTAACTTAAGAACTGAGTGATCTTGATTTACATCTAGTCTCAGAAGTATTTTTTTCAATATTGACAACATTTTTAAACAATACATGTACAATAATAAAAAAGGAGCCCAGAAGAGGCTTAACTTGAGAACTGAGTGATCTTGATTTACATCTAGTCTCAGAAGTATTTTTTTCAATTCTGACAATATTTTTAAACAATACATGTACTGTAATAAAAAAGGAGCCCAAAAGAGGCTTTAACTTCAGAACTGAGTGATCTTGATTTACATCTAAACTCACGAGCAAAAGAAAGTATATATATATACTCAGTTGTATTTATCATATGTAAAATTTTCAAAGTCAGATATCTCGAGTTTTTGACGTCGTTTTCCAAAAATGACTTGTTTGGAAAATTAGTCCAAAACATTAAATAAATAAAAGAATACCTCTACGCGGTTTTTTAAATTTAAAAAAAAAAATTAAAAATTCAATATTAAAATTTCCCTAAATTTATTTTGACAATACACAACTTTTCATCGACATATAACACATACTCTGTGTGAAAATCAATAAATGTTCATCGTCATGCACACATTTACAACATTTTGAACATGGTAGGGGTCATGTTGGTGTAAATTTCATTTCTTACCCTAGTCTACTTTAAATGATGACATTTAAGTGAAAATATAAAACAGTCACCAATAAAGCCATTCAAACTACAGCCGAAAGGTGTTATTGTCTGCTTCCATAATCAAATGCATCTTATTTCTTTAAAATATTGAATTAATGGAAAACAAGTGAGTGTTATACTTTCTTTTGCTCGTTAGTTTAGTTTAAGAAGTATTTTTTCAATACTGACAATATTTTTAAACAATACATGTACTATAACAAAAATGAGCCTAGAAGAGGCTTTAACTCAAGAGCTGAGTGATCTTGATTTACATCTAGTCTCAGAAGTATTTTTTCAATATTGACAATATTTTGTTAACAATACATGTACTATAATAAAAAAGGAGCCCAAAAGAGGCTTTAACTTCAGAACTGAGTGATCTTGATTTACATCTAGTCTCAGAAGTATTTTTTCAATATTGACAATATTTTTTAACAATACATGTATTATAACAAAATGGAGCGAAGAATATGCTTTAACTTCAGATCTAGACTTGTTATACTTTTCTAGACTTGGTTGAATTTCAATTGAATATTTTTGCTCCAGGCTCTGGATGACAGCTAGACTAACCCCAAGTTACTTAATAGCAATTGCAAAGTCATTTTATTAAGGAACTTAACTAACAAATTGTAGTCAATCTTGGCTCCCTCTGGATGTTATCTTATTCCTTATAATTAGACTCTTTAATTGTTCGGTTTCCTTTGTTCGCTGCTCTGCCTTGCTGTATGCCTTGCTGTACATAACACTTCACATTGTAGAAGTCGTGTGAAAGAAGACTTTTTAAGAGTATATAGTGTACTTGAAATGACATGCACGTCTAGATTTGATGATGGTGGTTGAATGGAATACTCATTCAACTGTAACCACGCGCAACGTTTGAAATATAAACTTTGAACTTCAAAAAGTATCAGTAATTATAATGAATGATCTGAACGTATTATCGAAATTAAAAATCAACATATACATAAACTTATAAATATACTTTGGATATGTTATTATTGGACAACGTTTAGGTGTGTTTTGTTTAATTGATTCTTTAAAACTAAAACGATATGAGATTTTCACTGAACTCATATATTCCCATTACAAAACTAAAATAATCTGATCTTTGTCTTAACTGAGTAACAGTAAAAGATTCAAGTATATAAGATAACAAGAAGGCAAAATGAAGAATATATTACTTGTGTTACTATCAAACTGTTAATGATTAGGTTAAAGACTCATCATATAGAAGGCCATATATCTTTATAAATATCTACAATTTGAAGGCAAAACGGGCGAGTTGGTAAGCTGCTGGCCTGTAAGGTTATTGTCCGCAAGACATTAGACAATAAAGTACATTGAATTGTACTAATTTAGATTATGAGATCTCAAATATATGTCATTATTACATTTGTTCACTACCATAAATGACATGTATGTCTTATATATACAGGTCTTTTTAAATAAATGTGCGCACAAGAAAGCCAAAGAAATCTCATTTTTAGGAAATAACCTTTTATCATTAAATCTCTTCGTGCCGAAGCCAAAGGTTACTTGCATATTGTCGCTTCGTTAGATCTGTCAGTATCACGCATCTCCCAGAGGGGACCGAGAAGGCTGGGCTCGCGATGAGGTCGCGGTTCAAAGGTCATTGGATATGCTTGATTTGGAGCTCTGAATACGCCACGCGGATGGCTTGAACAATGGTAACACTATCAATAAATGATAATTTGGGTCACATACATGTATATGTCCTTCGATATTTTCAACAATTGTCATTCGGGAAAACTGTGACAAATATGTAAATGACTGATTTAAAAGTGGGCTAACTTTATATAATTCTTAAAGACGAGAATAAAAAAACAACCAAACAAACAATGACATACTTAACATTTTGATACAGATTTTCAATATAATCATAAAGCACGTCTATCGAATACAATCAACTGTACTGAAATTACATGAACTCACATGACTTCTTCTTCTTTTTTAAATAGACTTATATTCAGTCTCTGAAAAATAACAATTCTCAAAAAAAATGTTTTATTAAATATAAGAAAGGAGCCTCGGAGAATTGGATATTTCACTGTTTTTATAGATGTTTTGTTACGTCAAAATAATATTAACTACAGTCTGTGTGTAAGACTACAAAGCGGTGTATGCTGTTTGTATGAATCAAACCACGCGAGGCATATGTGTTTACAACGTCGTCATTCCCAAACAACAAATATATTTGTTTCCTTGATAATGTAGCCGAGTAGTTTCCATTCGATTCTATCGTGTAGCTGTTGTATGCTCGGTTTTAGCATAACATGACCTGTGCAGCGTGTCTAGGCAGTATCCAGTCAACAACATGGTTTAATATTTTCAAAGGGAGGTAACTCGTGCACATAAACTATTCGAAAGCAAACAATGCAATCTATCGAATTATGACGCTAATTATTATCGTCATTTATAATATATTAAAACACAAAAATCTAATATTTGTATTGCAATATCATATATGCCACTGCCAGCTTACTTATTGTTGCATTTAGATTTCACATAATCCCCAAGCTATTTTAAGATAAATCGAGCAATTCAATCTAATGTATCACAATACTTCAACATAAAGAAGAAATATATTTGAAATGTTAATGTATATAATTTCATAAAATAAAAAACATTATGGACTTTCACTGCAAGTCAAACTAATTTACGAGAAATGGTGGTTGAATTAATGTTTTCATTTTATATGAATCGAAAACACTCTTTGTGAAAATCTCCCCTGTGCACGCGTTGACCTATAATGGCGTATCGCAGTACATTATACTGAAATTGGAACAACACAGAGGAGCTTACAATGGCCCCTGCGAGAAAGTGACACGCAAATTCTTGAAGTGTTCCATATTTTTCGTTCGGTGATGTTTTTCCAAAATATTTTATTTTCAATATAATAATCAGATCGACAACTTCGGGTGCATGTCATTTGACAAAAGAAATGTTGATATGCTAAAAAGTACAATTTCCATTTTATTAAGTAATCTTCTCAGAAGGGAGTTATTCGAAAGCAGTCTCTCGGATGAGGTATGTCCCAAAACTTCTAGAAGCCAAAACTTATAATCATAGGTATAATGGAACGGATTTGGTTACAGAGGTTATGTTGATTACCTTTTCGGGGTTCACAATCCAGCAGCAGGAAGAGTGAAACATAAAATCGAGATAAATGAGCTTGTGAATATTTAACTAGTAAAGATTAAAACACATTTTTGAAAAAAAAAAACGATTCAAGAGCCACTTTATCGAGCCTTATATCAGTGTATAAAATAGATGTGAAACCTAGCCTGTCCTGAAAATTAATTGGTCAATTCGTAAGGGGAAAATAAAGAAAAAAAATTGAAAAGTTACCAGTCCTGACCAAAAAGTAGCCAGTCAAGGACTGGCGGACGGGCTATATTTTTAAAACTGCTTATATACAAACTCATATGTTAATAGTGTCATTTACAGTTGGTTGATAAATACACATTGCTGCTTAATGGTATCATTTAGAGCTTATCGGCTTTGAACAGTTACAATATGTATAAGTAAGGTCGCGATAATGATCGAAAATCAGACAGGGACGCGCATCAATAAGTCAAACCCTCATTTTTAAAACTTATATTATGAAGCAGTCAGTAAGAAGATGTTGTGTTTGATAGGACATAATACTACATGTAGTATCAATGTGAATTTGACATGTTATTTAGACTTCTGTGCATATTAAAGTTTTTAAATTTTAACGAGATGCAATTCGTACAGACAATTCAATGTAAACTGATACTTAAAAATCACTTCTATCCGATGCCGTGAGGAAATGGATCCCCTCGAATAAAAGGAAGACTGAAACCTTTTTTTCTAAATAGTCTATTCAACAAACAGCTAAAACAAATTATAGATACCTCGGATTTCGATCGTGTCAGATTTTTCATAGAATGTTCCCACTGTTTCCACCGTTCTGTCCATCCACATTATATCTGTTCATGTGGTTATTTTAACAAAGATCCCGGACATTTTCGTTTGAAAACAAATACAGAGATATTATTAGACATAATATATAATCACTTGATGATAATTGAGTCGCTTGATTGGTGTCACAAAGCTGTTTTATCGTTTGTTATTGAGAGATGTCTATTTGTAAGTAGCGCTTGTTGACCTTTTTCACATTTCAACATTTATGGTGAAATATATATGTTTTAACCTAGCGGAAAACCAGTACTTGTCATATTTTTCTTTTGGAGATGAAGAATCGCGTTGTTTTGGATTGATATCACCACAGTGGCATTAACAAGACTCGTATCAAAGATATTTGTGAAATATTTAACAGTTTTAACGCTTTGTGCGTGTTTAACTCTTTTAATTTGACTTACTGTCTCATGGTTTTTTTTGTCTAAAACATGCACGCTTAGTCTGTCATCCAGACCTTGACGCAAAAATATTCAATTGACGATCAACCAAGTCTACTTAAATGTAGCAAGCCTAGACACCTCAACTTTAGGTTAAATAATCTTCTGGGTTCTATTTCGTTATAATACATGAATTTTTTTTTAAATTGTCAATATTGAACAAAAATACTTCTGAGACTAAATGTTAGTCCAATGTACTCTGTGCGACCCTTAAATAAAATAATAATGCTCTAATATTTTATCCTATATTTTTCATTTTTATGCTTCTTCTTCTGCTTCTTCACAGTTGCCGAAATGAGAAATAAACTTCTGTTCTGTTCTGTTCTGTTGTTCTGTTCTGTTCTGTTCTAACGAGAGGCAGACAGCAGGGCTGACCTGCAGACAAAGGAAATCGGACAAAGCGACTAAGGATGAGATAATATCCACGGGGAGCCAAGTTCGATTACAATTTGTTACTTAAGTTCCTCAATAAAATGACATTGAAATTGCTAGAGAGCAACTTGGGGCGGGGGTAGCTGTCATCCAGACCCTAGAGCAAATATGTTCAATTGACGACCAGCCCAGTCTAGCAAAGTATAGCAAGTCTAGATTGCTCAGCTCTTAAAGCATCTTCCGGGTTCATTTGTGTTGTAACACATGAATTGTTTGGAAATATTATCAACATTGGAAAAAAAAGACTTCGAAGATTGGTCTAGTTTGGGTATAGACTTGCCCCAAAGAGAAGAAAGTACCAAAAAGTGCTAGTGCTATCTATATCTACATCATTACTGTATGAAGTGTCAAAAATATCATATTTAGTTCCATGTGTTTTGCGAATTGTTGACCAAGTTAAATATTAGACAATTAATATTTCATTTGGACAGACCTTTTCAAATTCAAACAACTAATGTCAATTAATGATACCAAAAAATTGAAAAAACTGTCGAAATTTATAAAGATCCTGATTCACATTGCTTGTACAACAACTGTGACTATGAATGTTTTAATCAATGCTTATACCCATCTTCAGTCTCTTGTTATTCGCTTAATGAAAATTTCCTCTGTTCATCTTGGAAAGTATTAATTTATCTTTGTTATATATTTTTATGCTCATGTACCAGCGTTGGTGGCTTTTTTGAGAAATAAATAAATTTGAGAAGTCCGTGACTTGTTGAAGTTTGAAACAGATTAAAGCCTAATTCCCCGATTGTTCCCCAGTTGGTCATGGCCCAGTGAACCTAGACGCTGAACAATAGATGTTGGATAAGTGAGGTGTCCCCAAATGACCACCCCTTTTGTTCAGCCAAGCAAGTATTTACACTAACACTAAGTAACCGATAGACATGCTATTTTGTCTTATATCTAAGCGTGGTTCTGGCGGAGTTGGTGTATTTGTAAGGAACTCTATTCTTGAAAAGTTTTCATGTAAAATAGTTGAAAGTTCCGTCGATGATATTGTCTGGTTAGAGTTTGAATCTTGCCTTGATGCTAACTGTTGTGTGTATATCGCTGTGTGTTATCTCCCACCAAATGGTTCTTCACGTAAAGTGGACCCAGAAGAATTTTTTAACACCCTACTTGATCAAGTTTGTGAATATCAATCGAAAGGTATTGTCCAAATATGTGGAGATTTCAATGCGAGAACGGGTGATCGGGATGATTTTGTTCAAGGAGTGGACTCAGTGACAACACGTGACGTCATAGACAACACAGTTAACCTTCACGGCGAGCTCCTTATAGACTTTCTGGTGGACACAAACTTCTGCATGTTGAACGGGCGATATGGAACAGGGAACAACTTCACCTACATCAGTCCACAGGGACGTTCCGTTGTGGATTACGTGTTAGTACCCCACGAGCAAATCAAATTGTACTCAGACTTTCAAGTGTTGCCAATATCGTCAGTGATAGATCGATACAACGCTGATGTGCCGTGCTCTCTTCCAGACCATTCTATTCTCCGGTATACTCTTGACCTGTCTGGATTTGTGACGTTATACCATGATGATGTCACCCCAGTTATATCTGACTCGACAAACAGTACCAAACGGTATAGTTGTAAAAATATACCAACAGATTTCCTTAACGACGACACATCTGTGACTCTTATCCGTCAAGCAATAGACAGAATCCAGCAGTCACTTGATGATACTAGTGAAGTCGACCTCGTGTACGAGAACTTCATCCAGCTTATACATAACGAGATGGAAGATAAGTTACCTTCTCTTAAGAAGAAATCCGGACCAAAACCTAAGAAATCCTTCAGAAAGCCCTACTGGTGTAACGAACTTCAAAAGCAGTGGGATGTGACGTCACGTTGTGAGCTTGAGTGGCTACGCAGTAAAGCCTGTGCGAATGTGAAGGCTAGGCTGAAACAGACTTACTGTGAAGAAAGGAAAAGGTTTGATCGTTTGAACAGAAAATTAAAGCGGCGACATCAAAAACAAAAACAATATAATCTATTGGATAAACTGAACCAAGCAGATACGGACTTCTGGAAAATAATAGGCAATATTGGCATCGTGAATGAAAGGAAACAGAAAGTGCCGATGGAAGTGAAGCTTGAGGACGGTACTGTTATTAGTGACGTGGAATCCGTGCTGAACAAATGGGAAAATGACTTTAAGAGACTGTATTCTGGGCTAGACGGAGAGAACGATTCTAACCGTACCAGCCCTGACATCGAGCGTGAGATTGAACAGTTAGCCAGTGGTAGTGCTGCGCAGCACGAGCAAAGCGTTCTCAACTCACCGATCTCACGTGAAGAGGTGCGCAGAGCTGTACTACGGGCGAAGAACGGTAAGGCTGAGGGTGTGGATAGTATCAACGCCGAGGTACTTAAAAACGAAGCCTGTATTGAGATATTATACAATCTCTTCGCCAAATGCTTTGACAGCGGTATCACTCCAAGTTTATGGAAACAGTCGATTATTAACCCTATAGTGAAAAGTGACACTGATATACGTTCACCTTGTACTTACAGAGGGATTTCCCTTATACCTGTTCCCTGTAAGATCTATTGTGATATTCTCAATCAACGTGTCTCATCTTGGCTGGATTCAAGCAATATTCTATCGGACTCTCAAAACGGATTTCGGACAAATCGAAGTTGTTTCGATCATATTTATACCTTATATACACTACTGAAAGCTAGAATGAATTGTAAGCAATCGACTTATACTTGTTTTATAGACATAAAAAAAGCGTTTGACAATGTGGATAGGAACTGCCTATGGTCGAAATTGCTCCGAGCGGGAATTAACGGGAAGATGTTTTCTACCATACAGTCCTTGTACCAGAACACATCCAGTGCAGTACGAGTCAACGACCATATGACGTCATTTTTTCAAGTGTCTACAGGGGTGCGTCAAGGCTGTACACTGTCCCCCACTCTGTTCTGCCTCTACATCAACGACCTGGCGGAAGAGATTGCAAACCTGAACGACGGTATATCTGTAGATGAACTCTATGTATCCATATTGCTATATGCAGACGATATAGTTCTCCTAGCCCCGAGTGAAGACAAACTACAGAACATGCTTGATGTGGTGACACGCTGGTGTACAAGATGGCGACTGAGTATCAACCCTGAGAAGACTAAAATCATACATTTCAGGGGGGTGAACACTGATAAATCGAATTACCAGTTCCAGTGTTGCAACATGAACTTATCATACAGTGAGACTTATAAGTACTTAGGATTATGGTTCGAGGAACACTTGGATATCAAGTTTACAGTGAAGGAGATTGCTAAAAGTGCGAGTCGTGCGCTGTCACTCCTGATCACCAAATATAGGCAATGTGGAGATATGGCTTATGATGTATTCACGAAGCTTTATGAGTCAACAGTGCAGCCAATCTTACTCTACTGTGCACCAATCTGGGGACTTTATGGACATCGCGAAATCAAGAATATTCAAAACAGAGCAAGTCGATTCTTCTTAGGTGTACCTCGTAATACGTCTAACTGTGCTGTACAGGGAGAACTCGGATGGAAGACATGCCTCACTAAACAGCGGATTGAAAGTTTTCGTGCTTTTATCAAGTTGAATAATATGACTGATAATAGGCTTCCTAATAAGGTCTTTCAGTGGTCAATCAGGCGAAAGGGTTCGTATGCTTTTAATGTGATAAAGTTGAGTAAACAGCTTAAGTTATATGACATTCTGGTGGCGCCAAACTCCCCCATTAACAGAAAACTATCAGACATCAAACAACGCCTGTGCAGATTGGATGAGGAAAGCTGGTTCTCGGAACTTTGGAATGATGAAGGCAAGGCTAACGGAAACAAGTTAAGAACTTACAGGCTGTTTAAAAAAGATTGCAGACCAGAACTTTACGTTAGAAATATTATGTCCAGAAATAGGCGTAGCAACCTCACTAAGTTACGTTGTGGTGTTTTACCCCTTCACATAGAAACAGGGCGCTATTGCAAACCCCCCACACCCCTTACTCATAGATTTTGCCCCTTCTGTGATGCCGTCGAATCTGAAGCGCATTTTCTTTTTAATTGTGATTTTTACCATGATCTTACATGTATTTTTATGGATAGTTTTAACATCAGTTTTAATGAAAGTGATTATACCAAATTTAATGTAATTATGAATTCAACTGATATTAAGGCTTTTAAACTTTTAGCTGATTCTATTAATGATATGTTTCGCAGAAGGCAATTATATTCTTAATTTTATTTATTTATGCAGTATTTTACTATGGATATTAATTTACTTATTATATATGTTGTATAATATTATATTTTATAGTTTAAATTGTAATAGTGTCTCATAAGCCAATGATATGGCTGGGTGATATGTTATATTTTATGTTTTTACAAATGTCATTTTACTTGTAACATATCATGTGACACTTTAATAAAATATTTCTGTCTGTCTGTCTGTCTGTCTTATTAGTTGCTTTGGGAAGTTGTTGACCAGGGTTTTAAATCAAAGACTTATCAATTGGGCCGAGGATCATAATACTATATCGGATGCTCAGTTTGGTTTTCGTCCTAATTTTAGCACAGTTGATGCTATCTTTGCGCTTCATTCAGTGATTAATCGTACTCTGAATAATAATAAACGCTTATATTGTGCATTTGTGGATTTTAAACGTGCTTTTGATTCAATAGATAGGTGTAAATTGTGGTATAAGCTGGCCAAATTAGGCGTTAAAGGAAAGTTATTTTCGGTTATTCATTCATTGTATCTTAATGTTAGATCATGTGTGAGGATCGGTGGTCTTGATAGTCAGTTTTTCAAGAATAATCTGGGTCTAATGCAAGGGGAGGTCTTGTCTCCAATTTTGATGAATCTTTCTTGGCGGATAATTGTATACCCTTACAGTTTAAATCTCTGAATTTATTCTTGCTTATGTAGGCTGATGATCTCGTTATTTTTTCTGAGTCTGTTGATGGGTTGCAAACACAGTTAAATTCGCTGTCGGCTTATTCAAATCGCTGGGAACTTGAAGTTAATATTGCTAAAACAAAGATAATGGTTTTCAGAAAAGGTGGTAGAGTTAAACTTTCAGAACACTGGTATTATAATGGTAGTAGTATAGAAGTTGTTGATACCTTTACATATTTAGGGCTAGTTTTCAGTTATAATAATCGATTCTCTAAGGCACAGTTGCCGTTGTCGGATCAAGGTAGGAAGGCGCTTTTTTCTATTTATAATAATATTAGGTCGCTGTCCCAAAATCCTGAATCTCTTTTATTTGTTTTTGATTGTTATGTTGGTAGTATATTATCTTATGCGTCTGAGATTTGGGGGTATAATAAAGGTTTAAATATTGAAAGGCTTCAATTGGATTTTTGTAAAAGGTTGTTAGGGGTTAAAAAGGCGACATGTAATTCGATGGTTTATGCAGAATTGGGTCGATATCCGTTATTATTCAAAAGACAATATAATATGATTAAATATTGGTGTAAGCTTCTTGCGTCTGATAATATTATTTTACGGGGTTGTTATGAGTGCTTGTATGAGGAGGTGGAAACCCGTGGTATTCAAAATTGGGCGTATCAGGTTAAATGTATATTGTCAAATATTGGTTTCAGTGCAATATATTCGAAGCAGGAAATACAAAAGGATTTTCTTCCAGTTATAAAACGAAGAATTAATGATCAGGCCATCCAGTTAATTTTCAGCCAATTATCGTATTCATCAAAATGTTATTTTTATAATAATATCATTCATCAATGTTCGCTTCAATATTACTTATGTAAATCAATTCCATA
The DNA here is from genome assembly GCA_916613615.1 of Steromphala cineraria. Taxonomy (NCBI): domain Eukaryota; kingdom Metazoa; phylum Mollusca; class Gastropoda; order Trochida; family Trochidae; genus Steromphala; species Steromphala cineraria. Next base: position 50,428,649 of record OU744722.1, on the reverse strand, counting down.
TCTTTACAGGAAATATTTATCCAAATTTCGACTAAGCTCCCATAACTTGATGATAGAAACGGGAAGATATAATAAACTTGATCGTTTCGATCGTAAATGTCCAATGTGCAAAGATGACATTGAAGATGAATTGCATTTCATATTTAAATGTCCATCGTATCTTAATTATAGAAAACTGTATATAAAGCCATACTATTACAAATGTCCATCAGTAATGAAACTTATCCAACTTTTTAGTGCAAACAATACAAAAATATTATGTAACTTAGGTAAATATTTATACAAGGCAAGTATGTTGAGAAATAACTTAATTAACACAAATTAATGTATTTTGTACATCCTCCTTCATTATAAGTTATTTACTATCAACCTATTGTCACTATGTTCCAATTATACAACCTGTACCAATACCGTTATTATTATGTACCAATTATCTGTAAAGATAAAGGTAATAAAAGAATCTGAATCTGAATCTGTATCACTTTATACAGTGTAATTCATTTGTCAAAATGAGATTTGAAGAAATGGTTTGTTCAGACTAAACATGTGCCCTTGCTGTGCAGACAAAATCTCACCTGTGGATAATACTCTGACTGGCAAAGAAAATGTGACCTATACAGATTTGAAAGAAAGACATGCCAACTCATCAATTCTATGTCAACGAAATGAGAATGATACCATCACTTATTTGAATACATGTTCACGCAATAACCAAGTAAGCGAGGCGCTATATTGAATTATTTTGAAATAATTAATGTATTATAACAAATCGAGCCTAGAATATTCGTTAACTTCTCAGAGCTGAGTGATCTAGACTTGGTGTACTTTTGTAGACTCGGCTGGTCGTTAATTGAATATTTTTGCTCTAAGGTCTGGGTGAGAGAGTAGTGCCAAATTTCCAAACAGTAACAAATCGTATTAATACGGGTCGTATCAATCTCAACGAAAGTTGCAAAATCAACTTGTCAATGATAAATATCGTGCTTTATATCAACCAAAACGTCAAGTATCAACACGAATATTGCACAAAAAAATTATAACTCGCCTCCCTGTCTAAATCTATAAATGTTATGAGCTTTGTACCGGTTTTTGAAACTACTCATTGTCGCTGACACAACCTTCTAGATTATATGGTGTCATCTCGCGTCAACCTTGCCCTATACATTTATACTATGTTTGAAACTTTTTCACTTCGGTGAAATAATGACAAAAGTATTTTTAGCTGGTTTTACAGTTTTGTTTTGTTGTTATTTTGGGATCCATCATAATGTACTGTGTATTTTTCGTTCAATAACTTTCGATAACGATATAATTTAGATGTGTCAATTAATGAGTAACTCTTGATATATTCTGTTACTCTTGAACATTTCTGTCAATTGAAAAGACGCTTTAAGATGCTTATCCCTCTTTTATGAAGAAGAAGAAGAAAAATATTTTATTTAAGTGTCTCACAGCGTACATATACTTGAGACTAGATATTATAAACGGAAAATATACCAACAATGGCCTGAGACACTAATACACATTGATATAGCTAAAGGCACATTGAGCGCTGAAATGGTTAATATATATCACAAATATCAAAAAAAAATTTAAACTAAAGAGAGCAACATAATATTGCTTTTAAGAAATTATGTGTTTCTGTGTCTAAGCATAGCGCCTGTTGTAGCAGCATGTGGTTGGGAGAGTTGGGGTGACTGCAATAGAAATATGGCTTGATCTGTTGGAGAAAGATTTATAAACTGAGTGTGAATAGCTTGCGCTTTAAACCATAACGGGGACCTGATATCTGAGTAAAGCTGACAAGAAGTTGGAACGTGTAACTCATCTACTATTTCGGAAGAATTACAGTATTTACGTTTACGTTGATTAAATGATTTTTAATGTTTATAATCCTTCTCAGTCGACTAAAAATACTTTCAAGACTGATATATTATCACGCATGAGATGCCTTCAAAATTCGTGTATTAATAGCAAGATGAAACAATTCTTTATTCTAAGTATGAATGTTTAAATCATCATTGGTTCACATTCCCAGAATTCCCCGTGCGGCTGCCATGCCACGCGCAACATGCACGAAATGTGTACGTTTCAAAACTGCCAGGCACGTTTCACCGGGACAATTCGTTTTGCAATTTCATTTTATTAAATTGATAATCGCAAGGACAACCAATGTGAATTTAAAAGCAATCGAAAATTATAGATACAAAAAGGTAATATATGAAGTCAAATAAAAAAGGTAATACTTTACTTTTAAAAGTTTTGCAAGCGAATACTAATCCAAAAAAGAGCATAAACAATGAATGATCAATTTCGTTTACTATAAAAGTTTTAATCAAAATGCACCTTTTATCTAAACACAAATCGGCAATCCCCATGGCAAAAATTTCACAATGTGAATTAAATTGAGATCTTTCCCTGGCATTGTATATGGTTCTGTTGTTACATGTCATTATTTTGTTATTTTCTAATTATCATTTTCAAGACACCCTACATGAAAACTTCTCATGATTGGACCCTATTTAAGGCATGTGTTGACCAACTCTAGTGTATTGCTAACGCAGTACATATACTAAAATTGGAACGATACAGAGAAGATTAGCATGGCCCCTGCGCAAGGATGACACGCAAATTCGTGAAGCGTTCCATATTTTTTTCTAAAAAATAAATAAATAATAAATAAATAGACATGTGTAGTGATAAACTCTCCATTGGAAAAATCTCTTAACTTCTTATATTATTTTCATACAAAAACTTTACATAATATATCTACGATCTATTCAATGATAATTACACTCATATCACACTTTGTTTTGCTATTTTACAATTACACATTTCAACAACACTTTCTCTTACAACGTATGTAGTTCGTTTTAGGACACTGTCGGTTTTTATTTCTGTAACATTTTAACTGAAAACATCTCATGTAATAGCAGTTATGCATCGGTTGTCAGATAACTGTTCATCACATTGTTAGCAGATTAACTTTCTTTTCTGTCATCCCGTCTGTCGTGTTTTCATAACGGTGATTAATTAGTTATCTCTCTATTAGTGGTACTGTAGTCAAATCAGTTCACCCCTATGTAAATGAATGTCCATGTGAAACATACGGCATGAAGGGGATACCCTCATCAGCTTTGCGCAGTGGCGGTACCATAGCCAATGAGGTTCATCCGAGGCGTGGTTATTGCTAGTTGAAAACTAATCCCAATACCCCGCGCTGACGCCCTTCATTGGGCGGCATGCGCAATTTTTGTTAGCTCCTACGGGGGCCTCATATACAAATAAAAAATCAGAACAATCTATCAGTTACTTCATCATCTTTCCTGATGAAAATTACATTTCATCAACCCACTTACTATCTTTGTACAAAAAGGAAGTACTATACTATTTAATCTAATTTTAATACAATCGATAGATCATGATTGTTTTTTTTAAATGAGGGAACAGTGAGATTCATATATGATACACTCATTTTGTAATACCCTTAAACTCCCGCCGCACAACAGACCGAATAGAGTTATCCTCTCTTGACAGCCACAGCAGGCAACGTCCTGAAAACGTTTATACGAGCTGCTCGCGCATCGTACCGAGTATGGACGCCGTGTGTACGTTTCCTAGATCTTTCCCGCTATTTTAATCAAAATGCACCTTTTATCTAAACACAAATCGGCAATCCCCATGGCAAAAATTTCACAATGTGAATTAAATTGAGATCTTTCCCTGGCATTGTATATGGTTCTGTTGTTACATGTCATTATTTTGTTATTTTCTAATTATCATTTTCAAGACACCCTACATGAAAACTTCTCATGATTGGACCCTATTTAAGGCATGTGTTGACCAACTCTAGTGTATTGCTAACGCAGTACATATACTAAAATTGGAACGATACAGAGAAGATTAGCATGGCCCCTGCGCAAGGATGACACGCAAATTCGTGAAGCGTTCCATATTTTTTTCTAAAAAATAAATAAATAATAAATAAATAGACATGTGTAGTGATAAACTCTCCATTGGAAAAATCTCTTAACTTCTTATATTATTTTCATACAAAAACTTTACATAATATATCTACGATCTATTCAATGATAATTACACTCATATCACACTTTGTTTTGCTATTTTACAATTACACATTTCAACAACACTTTCTCTTACAACGTATGTAGTTCGTTTTAGGACACTGTCGGTTTTTATTTCTGTAACATTTTAACTGAAAACATCTCATGTAATAGCAGTTATGCATCGGTTGTCAGATAACTGTTCATCACATTGTTAGCAGATTAACTTTCTTTTCTGTCATCCCGTCTGTCGTGTTTTCATAACGGTGATTAATTAGTTATCTCTCTATTAGTGGTACTGTAGTCAAATCAGTTCACCCCTATGTAAATGAATGTCCATGTGAAACATACGGCATGAAGGGGATACCCTCATCAGCTTTGCGCAGTGGCGGTACCATAGCCAATGAGGTTCATCCGAGGCGTGGTTATTGCTAGTTGAAAACTAATCCCAATACCCCGCGCTGACGCCCTTCATTGGGCGGCATGCGCAATTTTTGTTAGCTCCTACGGGGGCCTCATATACAAATAAAAAATCAGAACAATCTATCAGTTACTTCATCATCTTTCCTGATGAAAATTACATTTCATCAACCCACTTACTATCTTTGTACAAAAAGGAAGTACTATACTATTTAATCTAATTTTAATACAATCGATAGATCATGATTGTTTTTTTTAAATGAGGGAACAGTGAGATTCATATATGATACACTCATTTTGTAATACCCTTAAACTCCCGCCGCACAACAGACCGAATAGAGTTATCCTCTCTTGACAGCCACAGCAGGCAACGTCCTGAAAACGTTTATACGAGCTGCTCGCGCATCGTACCGAGTATGGACGCCGTGTGTACGTTTCCTAGATCTTTCCCGCTATTTTAATCAAAATGCACCTTTTATCTAAACACAAATCGGCAATCCCCATGGCAAAAATTTCACAATGTGAATTAAATTGAGATCTTTCCCTGGCATTGTATATGGTTCTGTTGTTACATGTCATTATTTTGTTATTTTCTAATTATCATTTTCAAGACACCCTACATGAAAACTTCTCATGATTGGACCCTATTTAAGGCATGTGTTGACCAACTCTAGTGTATTGCTAACGCAGTACATATACTAAAATTGGAACGATACAGAGAAGATTAGCATGGCCCCTGCGCAAGGATGACACGCAAATTCGTGAAGCGTTCCATATTTTTTTCTAAAAAATAAATAAATAATAAATAAATAGACATGTGTAGTGATAAACTCTCCATTGGAAAAATCTCTTAACTTCTTATATTATTTTCATACAAAAACTTTACATAATATATCTACGATCTATTCAATGATAATTACACTCATATCACACTTTGTTTTGCTATTTTACAATTACACATTTCAACAACACTTTCTCTTACAACGTATGTAGTTCGTTTTAGGACACTGTCGGTTTTTATTTCTGTAACATTTTAACTGAAAACATCTCATGTAATAGCAGTTATGCATCGGTTGTCAGATAACTGTTCATCACATTGTTAGCAGATTAACTTTCTTTTCTGTCATCCCGTCTGTCGTGTTTTCATAACGGTGATTAATTAGTTATCTCTCTATTAGTGGTACTGTAGTCAAATCAGTTCACCCCTATGTAAATGAATGTCCATGTGAAACATACGGCATGAAGGGGATACCCTCATCAGCTTTGCGCAGTGGCGGTACCATAGCCAATGAGGTTCATCCGAGGCGTGGTTATTGCTAGTTGAAAACTAATCCCAATACCCCGCGCTGACGCCCTTCATTGGGCGGCATGCGCAATTTTTGTTAGCTCCTACGGGGGCCTCATATACAAATAAAAAATCAGAACAATCTATCAGTTACTTCATCATCTTTCCTGATGAAAATTACATTTCATCAACCCACTTACTATCTTTGTACAAAAAGGAAGTACTATACTATTTAATCTAATTTTAATACAATCGATAGATCATGATTGTTTTTTTTAAATGAGGGAACAGTGAGATTCATATATGATACACTCATTTTGTAATACCCTTAAACTCCCGCCGCACAACAGACCGAATAGAGTTATCCTCTCTTGACAGCCACAGCAGGCAACGTCCTGAAAACGTTTATACGAGCTGCTCGCGCATCGTACCGAGTATGGACGCCGTGTGTACGTTTCCTAGATCTTTCCCGCTATTTTAATCAAAATGCACCTTTTATCTAAACACAAATCGGCAATCCCCATGGCAAAAATTTCACAATGTGAATTAAATTGAGATCTTTCCCTGGCATTGTATATGGTTCTGTTGTTACATGTCATTATTTTGTTATTTTCTAATTATCATTTTCAAGACACCCTACATGAAAACTTCTCATGATTGGACCCTATTTAAGGCATGTGTTGACCAACTCTAGTGTATTGCTAACGCAGTACATATACTAAAATTGGAACGATACAGAGAAGATTAGCATGGCCCCTGCGCAAGGATGACACGCAAATTCGTGAAGCGTTCCATATTTTTTTCTAAAAAATAAATAAATAATAAATAAATAGACATGTGTAGTGATAAACTCTCCATTGGAAAAATCTCTTAACTTCTTATATTATTTTCATACAAAAACTTTACATAATATATCTACGATCTATTCAATGATAATTACACTCATATCACACTTTGTTTTGCTATTTTACAATTACACATTTCAACAACACTTTCTCTTACAACGTATGTAGTTCGTTTTAGGACACTGTCGGTTTTTATTTCTGTAACATTTTAACTGAAAACATCTCATGTAATAGCAGTTATGCATCGGTTGTCAGATAACTGTTCATCACATTGTTAGCAGATTAACTTTCTTTTCTGTCATCCCGTCTGTCGTGTTTTCATAACGGTGATTAATTAGTTATCTCTCTATTAGTGGTACTGTAGTCAAATCAGTTCACCCCTATGTAAATGAATGTCCATGTGAAACATACGGCATGAAGGGGATACCCTCATCAGCTTTGCGCAGTGGCGGTACCATAGCCAATGAGGTTCATCCGAGGCGTGGTTATTGCTAGTTGAAAACTAATCCCAATACCCCGCGCTGACGCCCTTCATTGGGCGGCATGCGCAATTTTTGTTAGCTCCTACGGGGGCCTCATATACAAATAAAAAATCAGAACAATCTATCAGTTACTTCATCATCTTTCCTGATGAAAATTACATTTCATCAACCCACTTACTATCTTTGTACAAAAAGGAAGTACTATACTATTTAATCTAATTTTAATACAATCGATAGATCATGATTGTTTTTTTTAAATGAGGGAACAGTGAGATTCATATATGATACACTCATTTTGTAATACCCTTAAACTCCCGCCGCACAACAGACCGAATAGAGTTATCCTCTCTTGACAGCCACAGCAGGCAACGTCCTGAAAACGTTTATACGAGCTGCTCGCGCATCGTACCGAGTATGGACGCCGTGTGTACGTTTCCTAGATCTTTCCCGCTATTTTAATCAAAATGCACCTTTTATCTAAACACAAATCGGCAATCCCCATGGCAAAAATTTCACAATGTGAATTAAATTGAGATCTTTCCCTGGCATTGTATATGGTTCTGTTGTTACATGTCATTATTTTGTTATTTTCTAATTATCATTTTCAAGACACCCTACATGAAAACTTCTCATGATTGGACCCTATTTAAGGCATGTGTTGACCAACTCTAGTGTATTGCTAACGCAGTACATATACTAAAATTGGAACGATACAGAGAAGATTAGCATGGCCCCTGCGCAAGGATGACACGCAAATTCGTGAAGCGTTCCATATTTTTTTCTAAAAAATAAATAAATAATAAATAAATAGACATGTGTAGTGATAAACTCTCCATTGGAAAAATCTCTTAACTTCTTATATTATTTTCATACAAAAACTTTACATAATATATCTACGATCTATTCAATGATAATTACACTCATATCACACTTTGTTTTGCTATTTTACAATTACACATTTCAACAACACTTTCTCTTACAACGTATGTAGTTCGTTTTAGGACACTGTCGGTTTTTATTTCTGTAACATTTTAACTGAAAACATCTCATGTAATAGCAGTTATGCATCGGTTGTCAGATAACTGTTCATCACATTGTTAGCAGATTAACTTTCTTTTCTGTCATCCCGTCTGTCGTGTTTTCATAACGGTGATTAATTAGTTATCTCTCTATTAGTGGTACTGTAGTCAAATCAGTTCACCCCTATGTAAATGAATGTCCATGTGAAACATACGGCATGAAGGGGATACCCTCATCAGCTTTGCGCAGTGGCGGTACCATAGCCAATGAGGTTCATCCGAGGCGTGGTTATTGCTAGTTGAAAACTAATCCCAATACCCCGCGCTGACGCCCTTCATTGGGCGGCATGCGCAATTTTTGTTAGCTCCTACGGGGGCCTCATATACAAATAAAAAATCAGAACAATCTATCAGTTACTTCATCATCTTTCCTGATGAAAATTACATTTCATCAACCCACTTACTATCTTTGTACAAAAAGGAAGTACTATACTATTTAATCTAATTTTAATACAATCGATAGATCATGATTGTTTTTTTTAAATGAGGGAACAGTGAGATTCATATATGATACACTCATTTTGTAATACCCTTAAACTCCCGCCGCACAACAGACCGAATAGAGTTATCCTCTCTTGACAGCCACAGCAGGCAACGTCCTGAAAACGTTTATACGAGCTGCTCGCGCATCGTACCGAGTATGGACGCCGTGTGTACGTTTCCTAGATCTTTCCCGCTATTTTAATCAAAATGCACCTTTTATCTAAACACAAATCGGCAATCCCCATGGCAAAAATTTCACAATGTGAATTAAATTGAGATCTTTCCCTGGCATTGTATATGGTTCTGTTGTTACATGTCATTATTTTGTTATTTTCTAATTATCATTTTCAAGACACCCTACATGAAAACTTCTCATGATTGGACCCTATTTAAGGCATGTGTTGACCAACTCTAGTGTATTGCTAACGCAGTACATATACTAAAATTGGAACGATACAGAGAAGATTAGCATGGCCCCTGCGCAAGGATGACACGCAAATTCGTGAAGCGTTCCATATTTTTTTCTAAAAAATAAATAAATAATAAATAAATAGACATGTGTAGTGATAAACTCTCCATTGGAAAAATCTCTTAACTTCTTATATTATTTTCATACAAAAACTTTACATAATATATCTACGATCTATTCAATGATAATTACACTCATATCACACTTTGTTTTGCTATTTTACAATTACACATTTCAACAACACTTTCTCTTACAACGTATGTAGTTCGTTTTAGGACACTGTCGGTTTTTATTTCTGTAACATTTTAACTGAAAACATCTCATGTAATAGCAGTTATGCATCGGTTGTCAGATAACTGTTCATCACATTGTTAGCAGATTAACTTTCTTTTCTGTCATCCCGTCTGTCGTGTTTTCATAACGGTGATTAATTAGTTATCTCTCTATTAGTGGTACTGTAGTCAAATCAGTTCACCCCTATGTAAATGAATGTCCATGTGAAACATACGGCATGAAGGGGATACCCTCATCAGCTTTGCGCAGTGGCGGTACCATAGCCAATGAGGTTCATCCGAGGCGTGGTTATTGCTAGTTGAAAACTAATCCCAATACCCCGCGCTGACGCCCTTCATTGGGCGGCATGCGCAATTTTTGTTAGCTCCTACGGGGGCCTCATATACAAATAAAAAATCAGAACAATCTATCAGTTACTTCATCATCTTTCCTGATGAAAATTACATTTCATCAACCCACTTACTATCTTTGTACAAAAAGGAAGTACTATACTATTTAATCTAATTTTAATACAATCGATAGATCATGATTGTTTTTTTTAAATGAGGGAACAGTGAGATTCATATATGATACACTCATTTTGTAATACCCTTAAACTCCCGCCGCACAACAGACCGAATAGAGTTATCCTCTCTTGACAGCCACAGCAGGCAACGTCCTGAAAACGTTTATACGAGCTGCTCGCGCATCGTACCGAGTATGGACGCCGTGTGTACGTTTCCTAGATCTTTCCCGCTATTTTAATCAAAATGCACCTTTTATCTAAACACAAATCGGCAATCCCCATGGCAAAAATTTCACAATGTGAATTAAATTGAGATCTTTCCCTGGCATTGTATATGGTTCTGTTGTTACATGTCATTATTTTGTTATTTTCTAATTATCATTTTCAAGACACCCTACATGAAAACTTCTCATGATTGGACCCTATTTAAGGCATGTGTTGACCAACTCTAGTGTATTGCTAACGCAGTACATATACTAAAATTGGAACGATACAGAGAAGATTAGCATGGCCCCTGCGCAAGGATGACACGCAAATTCGTGAAGCGTTCCATATTTTTTTCTAAAAAATAAATAAATAATAAATAAATAGACATGTGTAGTGATAAACTCTCCATTGGAAAAATCTCTTAACTTCTTATATTATTTTCATACAAAAACTTTACATAATATATCTACGATCTATTCAATGATAATTACACTCATATCACACTTTGTTTTGCTATTTTACAATTACACATTTCAACAACACTTTCTCTTACAACGTATGTAGTTCGTTTTAGGACACTGTCGGTTTTTATTTCTGTAACATTTTAACTGAAAACATCTCATGTAATAGCAGTTATGCATCGGTTGTCAGATAACTGTTCATCACATTGTTAGCAGATTAACTTTCTTTTCTGTCATCCCGTCTGTCGTGTTTTCATAACGGTGATTAATTAGTTATCTCTCTATTAGTGGTACTGTAGTCAAATCAGTTCACCCCTATGTAAATGAATGTCCATGTGAAACATACGGCATGAAGGGGATACCCTCATCAGCTTTGCGCAGTGGCGGTACCATAGCCAATGAGGTTCATCCGAGGCGTGGTTATTGCTAGTTGAAAACTAATCCCAATACCCCGCGCTGACGCCCTTCATTGGGCGGCATGCGCAATTTTTGTTAGCTCCTACGGGGGCCTCATATACAAATAAAAAATCAGAACAATCTATCAGTTACTTCATCATCTTTCCTGATGAAAATTACATTTCATCAACCCACTTACTATCTTTGTACAAAAAGGAAGTACTATACTATTTAATCTAATTTTAATACAATCGATAGATCATGATTGTTTTTTTTAAATGAGGGAACAGTGAGATTCATATATGATACACTCATTTTGTAATACCCTTAAACTCCCGCCGCACAACAGACCGAATAGAGTTATCCTCTCTTGACAGCCACAGCAGGCAACGTCCTGAAAACGTTTATACGAGCTGCTCGCGCATCGTACCGAGTATGGACGCCGTGTGTACGTTTCCTAGATCTTTCCCGCTATTTTAATCAAAATGCACCTTTTATCTAAACACAAATCGGCAATCCCCATGGCAAAAATTTCACAATGTGAATTAAATTGAGATCTTTCCCTGGCATTGTATATGGTTCTGTTGTTACATGTCATTATTTTGTTATTTTCTAATTATCATTTTCAAGACACCCTACATGAAAACTTCTCATGATTGGACCCTATTTAAGGCATGTGTTGACCAACTCTAGTGTATTGCTAACGCAGTACATATACTAAAATTGGAACGATACAGAGAAGATTAGCATGGCCCCTGCGCAAGGATGACACGCAAATTCGTGAAGCGTTCCATATTTTTTTCTAAAAAATAAATAAATAATAAATAAATAGACATGTGTAGTGATAAACTCTCCATTGGAAAAATCTCTTAACTTCTTATATTATTTTCATACAAAAACTTTACATAATATATCTACGATCTATTCAATGATAATTACACTCATATCACACTTTGTTTTGCTATTTTACAATTACACATTTCAACAACACTTTCTCTTACAACGTATGTAGTTCGTTTTAGGACACTGTCGGTTTTTATTTCTGTAACATTTTAACTGAAAACATCTCATGTAATAGCAGTTATGCATCGGTTGTCAGATAACTGTTCATCACATTGTTAGCAGATTAACTTTCTTTTCTGTCATCCCGTCTGTCGTGTTTTCATAACGGTGATTAATTAGTTATCTCTCTATTAGTGGTACTGTAGTCAAATCAGTTCACCCCTATGTAAATGAATGTCCATGTGAAACATACGGCATGAAGGGGATACCCTCATCAGCTTTGCGCAGTGGCGGTACCATAGCCAATGAGGTTCATCCGAGGCGTGGTTATTGCTAGTTGAAAACTAATCCCAATACCCCGCGCTGACGCCCTTCATTGGGCGGCATGCGCAATTTTTGTTAGCTCCTACGGGGGCCTCATATACAAATAAAAAATCAGAACAATCTATCAGTTACTTCATCATCTTTCCTGATGAAAATTACATTTCATCAACCCACTTACTATCTTTGTACAAAAAGGAAGTACTATACTATTTAATCTAATTTTAATACAATCGATAGATCATGATTGTTTTTTTTAAATGAGGGAACAGTGAGATTCATATATGATACACTCATTTTGTAATACCCTTAAACTCCCGCCGCACAACAGACCGAATAGAGTTATCCTCTCTTGACAGCCACAGCAGGCAACGTCCTGAAAACGTTTATACGAGCTGCTCGCGCATCGTACCGAGTATGGACGCCGTGTGTACGTTTCCTAGATCTTTCCCGCTATTTTAATCAAAATGCACCTTTTATCTAAACACAAATCGGCAATCCCCATGGCAAAAATTTCACAATGTGAATTAAATTGAGATCTTTCCCTGGCATTGTATATGGTTCTGTTGTTACATGTCATTATTTTGTTATTTTCTAATTATCATTTTCAAGACACCCTACATGAAAACTTCTCATGATTGGACCCTATTTAAGGCATGTGTTGACCAACTCTAGTGTATTGCTAACGCAGTACATATACTAAAATTGGAACGATACAGAGAAGATTAGCATGGCCCCTGCGCAAGGATGACACGCAAATTCGTGAAGCGTTCCATATTTTTTTCTAAAAAATAAATAAATAATAAATAAATAGACATGTGTAGTGATAAACTCTCCATTGGAAAAATCTCTTAACTTCTTATATTATTTTCATACAAAAACTTTACATAATATATCTACGATCTATTCAATGATAATTACACTCATATCACACTTTGTTTTGCTATTTTACAATTACACATTTCAACAACACTTTCTCTTACAACGTATGTAGTTCGTTTTAGGACACTGTCGGTTTTTATTTCTGTAACATTTTAACTGAAAACATCTCATGTAATAGCAGTTATGCATCGGTTGTCAGATAACTGTTCATCACATTGTTAGCAGATTAACTTTCTTTTCTGTCATCCCGTCTGTCGTGTTTTCATAACGGTGATTAATTAGTTATCTCTCTATTAGTGGTACTGTAGTCAAATCAGTTCACCCCTATGTAAATGAATGTCCATGTGAAACATACGGCATGAAGGGGATACCCTCATCAGCTTTGCGCAGTGGCGGTACCATAGCCAATGAGGTTCATCCGAGGCGTGGTTATTGCTAGTTGAAAACTAATCCCAATACCCCGCGCTGACGCCCTTCATTGGGCGGCATGCGCAATTTTTGTTAGCTCCTACGGGGGCCTCATATACAAATAAAAAATCAGAACAATCTATCAGTTACTTCATCATCTTTCCTGATGAAAATTACATTTCATCAACCCACTTACTATCTTTGTACAAAAAGGAAGTACTATACTATTTAATCTAATTTTAATACAATCGATAGATCATGATTGTTTTTTTTAAATGAGGGAACAGTGAGATTCATATATGATACACTCATTTTGTAATACCCTTAAACTCCCGCCGCACAACAGACCGAATAGAGTTATCCTCTCTTGACAGCCACAGCAGGCAACGTCCTGAAAACGTTTATACGAGCTGCTCGCGCATCGTACCGAGTATGGACGCCGTGTGTACGTTTCCTAGATCTTTCCCGCTATTTTAATCAAAATGCACCTTTTATCTAAACACAAATCGGCAATCCCCATGGCAAAAATTTCACAATGTGAATTAAATTGAGATCTTTCCCTGGCATTGTATATGGTTCTGTTGTTACATGTCATTATTTTGTTATTTTCTAATTATCATTTTCAAGACACCCTACATGAAAACTTCTCATGATTGGACCCTATTTAAGGCATGTGTTGACCAACTCTAGTGTATTGCTAACGCAGTACATATACTAAAATTGGAACGATACAGAGAAGATTAGCATGGCCCCTGCGCAAGGATGACACGCAAATTCGTGAAGCGTTCCATATTTTTTTCTAAAAAATAAATAAATAATAAATAAATAGACATGTGTAGTGATAAACTCTCCATTGGAAAAATCTCTTAACTTCTTATATTATTTTCATACAAAAACTTTACATAATATATCTACGATCTATTCAATGATAATTACACTCATATCACACTTTGTTTTGCTATTTTACAATTACACATTTCAACAACACTTTCTCTTACAACGTATGTAGTTCGTTTTAGGACACTGTCGGTTTTTATTTCTGTAACATTTTAACTGAAAACATCTCATGTAATAGCAGTTATGCATCGGTTGTCAGATAACTGTTCATCACATTGTTAGCAGATTAACTTTCTTTTCTGTCATCCCGTCTGTCGTGTTTTCATAACGGTGATTAATTAGTTATCTCTCTATTAGTGGTACTGTAGTCAAATCAGTTCACCCCTATGTAAATGAATGTCCATGTGAAACATACGGCATGAAGGGGATACCCTCATCAGCTTTGCGCAGTGGCGGTACCATAGCCAATGAGGTTCATCCGAGGCGTGGTTATTGCTAGTTGAAAACTAATCCCAATACCCCGCGCTGACGCCCTTCATTGGGCGGCATGCGCAATTTTTGTTAGCTCCTACGGGGGCCTCATATACAAATAAAAAATCAGAACAATCTATCAGTTACTTCATCATCTTTCCTGATGAAAATTACATTTCGTCAACCCACTTACTATCTTTGTACAAAAAGGAAGTACTATACTATTTAATCTAATTTTAATACAATCGATAGATCATGATTGTTTTTTTTAAATGAGGGAACAGTGAGATTCATATATGATACACTCATTTTGTAATACCCTTAAACTCCCGCCGCACAACAGACCGAATAGAGTTATCCTCTCTTGACAGCCACAGCAGGCAACGTCCTGAAAACGTTTATACGAGCTGCTCGCGCATCGTACCGAGTATGGACGCCGTGTGTACGTTTCCTAGATCTTTCCCGCTATTTTAATCAAAATGCACCTTTTATCTAAACACAAATCGGCAATCCCCATGGCAAAAATTTCACAATGTGAATTAAATTGAGATCTTTCCCTGGCATTGTATATGGTTCTGTTGTTACATGTCATTATTTTGTTATTTTCTAATTATCATTTTCAAGACACCCTACATGAAAACTTCTCATGATTGGACCCTATTTAAGGCATGTGTTGACCAACTCTAGTGTATTGCTAACGCAGTACATATACTAAAATTGGAACGATACAGAGAAGATTAGCATGGCCCCTGCGCAAGGATGACACGCAAATTCGTGAAGCGTTCCATATTTTTTTCTAAAAAATAAATAAATAATAAATAAATAGACATGTGTAGTGATAAACTCTCCATTGGAAAAATCTCTTAACTTCTTATATTATTTTCATACAAAAACTTTACATAATATATCTACGATCTATTCAATGATAATTACACTCATATCACACTTTGTTTTGCTATTTTACAATTACACATTTCAACAACACTTTCTCTTACAACGTATGTAGTTCGTTTTAGGACACTGTCGGTTTTTATTTCTGTAACATTTTAACTGAAAACATCTCATGTAATAGCAGTTATGCATCGGTTGTCAGATAACTGTTCATCACATTGTTAGCAGATTAACTTTCTTTTCTGTCATCCCGTCTGTCGTGTTTTCATAACGGTGATTAATTAGTTATCTCTCTATTAGTGGTACTGTAGTCAAATCAGTTCACCCCTATGTAAATGAATGTCCATGTGAAACATACGGCATGAAGGGGATACCCTCATCAGCTTTGCGCAGTGGCGGTACCATAGCCAATGAGGTTCATCCGAGGCGTGGTTATTGCTAGTTGAAAACTAATCCCAATACCCCGCGCTGACGCCCTTCATTGGGCGGCATGCGCAATTTTTGTTAGCTCCTACGGGGGCCTCATATACAAATAAAAAATCAGAACAATCTATCAGTTACTTCATCATCTTTCCTGATGAAAATTACATTTCATCAACCCACTTACTATCTTTGTACAAAAAGGAAGTACTATACTATTTAATCTAATTTTAATACAATCGATAGATCATGATTGTTTTTTTTAAATGAGGGAACAGTGAGATTCATATATGATACACTCATTTTGTAATACCCTTAAACTCCCGCCGCACAACAGACCGAATAGAGTTATCCTCTCTTGACAGCCACAGCAGGCAACGTCCTGAAAACGTTTATACGAGCTGCTCGCGCATCGTACCGAGTATGGACGCCGTGTGTACGTTTCCTAGATCTTTCCCGCTATTTTAATCAAAATGCACCTTTTATCTAAACACAAATCGGCAATCCCCATGGCAAAAATTTCACAATGTGAATTAAATTGAGATCTTTCCCTGGCATTGTATATGGTTCTGTTGTTACATGTCATTATTTTGTTATTTTCTAATTATCATTTTCAAGACACCCTACATGAAAACTTCTCATGATTGGACCCTATTTAAGGCATGTGTTGACCAACTCTAGTGTATTGCTAACGCAGTACATATACTAAAATTGGAACGATACAGAGAAGATTAGCATGGCCCCTGCGCAAGGATGACACGCAAATTCGTGAAGCGTTCCATATTTTTTTCTAAAAAATAAATAAATAATAAATAAATAGACATGTGTAGTGATAAACTCTCCATTGGAAAAATCTCTTAACTTCTTATATTATTTTCATACAAAAACTTTACATAATATATCTACGATCTATTCAATGATAATTACACTCATATCACACTTTGTTTTGCTATTTTACAATTACACATTTCAACAACACTTTCTCTTACAACGTATGTAGTTCGTTTTAGGACACTGTCGGTTTTTATTTCTGTAACATTTTAACTGAAAACATCTCATGTAATAGCAGTTATGCATCGGTTGTCAGATAACTGTTCATCACATTGTTAGCAGATTAACTTTCTTTTCTGTCATCCCGTCTGTCGTGTTTTCATAACGGTGATTAATTAGTTATCTCTCTATTAGTGGTACTGTAGTCAAATCAGTTCACCCCTATGTAAATGAATGTCCATGTGAAACATACGGCATGAAGGGGATACCCTCATCAGCTTTGCGCAGTGGCGGTACCATAGCCAATGAGGTTCATCCGAGGCGTGGTTATTGCTAGTTGAAAACTAATCCCAATACCCCGCGCTGACGCCCTTCATTGGGCGGCATGCGCAATTTTTGTTAGCTCCTACGGGGGCCTCATATACAAATAAAAAATCAGAACAATCTATCAGTTACTTCATCATCTTTCCTGATGAAAATTACATTTCATCAACCCACTTACTATCTTTGTACAAAAAGGAAGTACTATACTATTTAATCTAATTTTAATACAATCGATAGATCATGATTGTTTTTTTTAAATGAGGGAACAGTGAGATTCATATATGATACACTCATTTTGTAATACCCTTAAACTCCCGCCGCACAACAGACCGAATAGAGTTATCCTCTCTTGACAGCCACAGCAGGCAACGTCCTGAAAACGTTTATACGAGCTGCTCGCGCATCGTACCGAGTATGGACGCCGTGTGTACGTTTCCTAGATCTTTCCCGCTATTTTAATCAAAATGCACCTTTTATCTAAACACAAATCGGCAATCCCCATGGCAAAAATTTCACAATGTGAATTAAATTGAGATCTTTCCCTGGCATTGTATATGGTTCTGTTGTTACATGTCATTATTTTGTTATTTTCTAATTATCATTTTCAAGACACCCTACATGAAAACTTCTCATGATTGGACCCTATTTAAGGCATGTGTTGACCAACTCTAGTGTATTGCTAACGCAGTACATATACTAAAATTGGAACGATACAGAGAAGATTAGCATGGCCCCTGCGCAAGGATGACACGCAAATTCGTGAAGCGTTCCATATTTTTTTCTAAAAAATAAATAAATAATAAATAAATAGACATGTGTAGTGATAAACTCTCCATTGGAAAAATCTCTTAACTTCTTATATTATTTTCATACAAAAACTTTACATAATATATCTACGATCTATTCAATGATAATTACACTCATATCACACTTTGTTTTGCTATTTTACAATTACACATTTCAACAACACTTTCTCTTACAACGTATGTAGTTCGTTTTAGGACACTGTCGGTTTTTATTTCTGTAACATTTTAACTGAAAACATCTCATGTAATAGCAGTTATGCATCGGTTGTCAGATAACTGTTCATCACATTGTTAGCAGATTAACTTTCTTTTCTGTCATCCCGTCTGTCGTGTTTTCATAACGGTGATTAATTAGTTATCTCTCTATTAGTGGTACTGTAGTCAAATCAGTTCACCCCTATGTAAATGAATGTCCATGTGAAACATACGGCATGAAGGGGATACCCTCATCAGCTTTGCGCAGTGGCGGTACCATAGCCAATGAGGTTCATCCGAGGCGTGGTTATTGCTAGTTGAAAACTAATCCCAATACCCCGCGCTGACGCCCTTCATTGGGCGGCATGCGCAATTTTTGTTAGCTCCTACGGGGGCCTCATATACAAATAAAAAATCAGAACAATCTATCAGTTACTTCATCATCTTTCCTGATGAAAATTACATTTCATCAACCCACTTACTATCTTTGTACAAAAAGGAAGTACTATACTATTTAATCTAATTTTAATACAATCGATAGATCATGATTGTTTTTTTTAAATGAGGGAACAGTGAGATTCATATATGATACACTCATTTTGTAATACCCTTAAACTCCCGCCGCACAACAGACCGAATAGAGTTATCCTCTCTTGACAGCCACAGCAGGCAACGTCCTGAAAACGTTTATACGAGCTGCTCGCGCATCGTACCGAGTATGGACGCCGTGTGTACGTTTCCTAGATCTTTCCCGCTATTTTAATCAAAATGCACCTTTTATCTAAACACAAATCGGCAATCCCCATGGCAAAAATTTCACAATGTGAATTAAATTGAGATCTTTCCCTGGCATTGTATATGGTTCTGTTGTTACATGTCATTATTTTGTTATTTTCTAATTATCATTTTCAAGACACCCTACATGAAAACTTCTCATGATTGGACCCTATTTAAGGCATGTGTTGACCAACTCTAGTGTATTGCTAACGCAGTACATATACTAAAATTGGAACGATACAGAGAAGATTAGCATGGCCCCTGCGCAAGGATGACACGCAAATTCGTGAAGCGTTCCATATTTTTTTCTAAAAAATAAATAAATAATAAATAAATAGACATGTGTAGTGATAAACTCTCCATTGGAAAAATCTCTTAACTTCTTATATTATTTTCATACAAAAACTTTACATAATATATCTACGATCTATTCAATGATAATTACACTCATATCACACTTTGTTTTGCTATTTTACAATTACACATTTCAACAACACTTTCTCTTACAACGTATGTAGTTCGTTTTAGGACACTGTCGGTTTTTATTTCTGCAACATTTTAACTGAAAACATCTCATGTAATAGCAGTTATGCATCGGTTGTCAGATAACTGTTCATCACATTGTTAGCAGATTAACTTTCTTTTCTGTCATCCCGTCTGTCGTGTTTTCATAACGGTGATTAATTAGTTATCTCTCTATTAGTGGTACTGTAGTCAAATCAGTTCACCCCTATGTAAATGAATGTCCATGTGAAACATACGGCATGAAGGGGATACCCTCATCAGCTTTGCGCAGTGGCGGTACCATAGCCAATGAGGTTCATCCGAGGCGTGGTTATTGCTAGTTGAAAACTAATCCCAATACCCCGCGCTGACGCCCTTCATTGGGCGGCATGCGCAATTTTTGTTAGCTCCTACGGGGGCCTCATATACAAATAAAAAATCAGAACAATCTATCAGTTACTTCATCATCTTTCCTGATGAAAATTACATTTCATCAACCCACTTACTATCTTTGTACAAAAAGGAAGTACTATACTATTTAATCTAATTTTAATACAATCGATAGATCATGATTGTTTTTTTTAAATGAGGGAACAGTGAGATTCATATATGATACACTCATTTTGTAATACCCTTAAACTCCCGCCGCACAACAGACCGAATAGAGTTATCCTCTCTTGACAGCCACAGCAGGCAACGTCCTGAAAACGTTTATACGAGCTGCTCGCGCATCGTACCGAGTATGGACGCCGTGTGTACGTTTCCTAGATCTTTCCCGCTATTTTAATCAAAATGCACCTTTTATCTAAACACAAATCGGCAATCCCCATGGCAAAAATTTCACAATGTGAATTAAATTGAGATCTTTCCCTGGCATTGTATATGGTTCTGTTGTTACATGTCATTATTTTGTTATTTTCTAATTATCATTTTCAAGACACCCTACATGAAAACTTCTCATGATTGGACCCTATTTAAGGCATGTGTTGACCAACTCTAGTGTATTGCTAACGCAGTACATATACTAAAATTGGAACGATACAGAGAAGATTAGCATGGCCCCTGCGCAAGGATGACACGCAAATTCGTGAAGCGTTCCATATTTTTTTCTAAAAAATAAATAAATAATAAATAAATAGACATGTGTAGTGATAAACTCTCCATTGGAAAAATCTCTTAACTTCTTATATTATTTTCATACAAAAACTTTACATAATATATCTACGATCTATTCAATGATAATTACACTCATATCACACTTTGTTTTGCTATTTTACAATTACACATTTCAACAACACTTTCTCTTACAACGTATGTAGTTCGTTTTAGGACACTGTCGGTTTTTATTTCTGTAACATTTTAACTGAAAACATCTCATGTAATAGCAGTTATGCATCGGTTGTCAGATAACTGTTCATCACATTGTTAGCAGATTAACTTTCTTTTCTGTCATCCCGTCTGTCGTGTTTTCATAACGGTGATTAATTAGTTATCTCTCTATTAGTGGTACTGTAGTCAAATCAGTTCACCCCTATGTAAATGAATGTCCATGTGAAACATACGGCATGAAGGGGATACCCTCATCAGCTTTGCGCAGTGGCGGTACCATAGCCAATGAGGTTCATCCGAGGCGTGGTTATTGCTAGTTGAAAACTAATCCCAATACCCCGCGCTGACGCCCTTCATTGGGCGGCATGCGCAATTTTTGTTAGCTCCTACGGGGGCCTCATATACAAATAAAAAATCAGAACAATCTATCAGTTACTTCATCATCTTTCCTGATGAAAATTACATTTCATCAACCCACTTACTATCTTTGTACAAAAAGGAAGTACTATACTATTTAATCTAATTTTAATACAATCGATAGATCATGATTGTTTTTTTTAAATGAGGGAACAGTGAGATTCATATATGATACACTCATTTTGTAATACCCTTAAACTCCCGCCGCACAACAGACCGAATAGAGTTATCCTCTCTTGACAGCCACAGCAGGCAACGTCCTGAAAACGTTTATACGAGCTGCTCGCGCATCGTACCGAGTATGGACGCCGTGTGTACGTTTCCTAGATCTTTCCCGCTATTTTAATCAAAATGCACCTTTTATCTAAACACAAATCGGCAATCCCCATGGCAAAAATTTCACAATGTGAATTAAATTGAGATCTTTCCCTGGCATTGTATATGGTTCTGTTGTTACATGTCATTATTTTGTTATTTTCTAATTATCATTTTCAAGACACCCTACATGAAAACTTCTCATGATTGGACCCTATTTAAGGCATGTGTTGACCAACTCTAGTGTATTGCTAACGCAGTACATATACTAAAATTGGAACGATACAGAGAAGATTAGCATGGCCCCTGCGCAAGGATGACACGCAAATTCGTGAAGCGTTCCATATTTTTTTCTAAAAAATAAATAAATAATAAATAAATAGACATGTGTAGTGATAAACTCTCCATTGGAAAAATCTCTTAACTTCTTATATTATTTTCATACAAAAACTTTACATAATATATCTACGATCTATTCAATGATAATTACACTCATATCACACTTTGTTTTGCTATTTTACAATTACACATTTCAACAACACTTTCTCTTACAACGTATGTAGTTCGTTTTAGGACACTGTCGGTTTTTATTTCTGTAACATTTTAACTGAAAACATCTCATGTAATAGCAGTTATGCATCGGTTGTCAGATAACTGTTCATCACATTGTTAGCAGATTAACTTTCTTTTCTGTCATCCCGTCTGTCGTGTTTTCATAACGGTGATTAATTAGTTATCTCTCTATTAGTGGTACTGTAGTCAAATCAGTTCACCCCTATGTAAATGAATGTCCATGTGAAACATACGGCATGAAGGGGATACCCTCATCAGCTTTGCGCAGTGGCGGTACCATAGCCAATGAGGTTCATCCGAGGCGTGGTTATTGCTAGTTGAAAACTAATCCCAATACCCCGCGCTGACGCCCTTCATTGGGCGGCATGCGCAATTTTTGTTAGCTCCTACGGGGGCCTCATATACAAATAAAAAATCAGAACAATCTATCAGTTACTTCATCATCTTTCCTGATGAAAATTACATTTCATCAACCCACTTACTATCTTTGTACAAAAAGGAAGTACTATACTATTTAATCTAATTTTAATACAATCGATAGATCATGATTGTTTTTTTTAAATGAGGGAACAGTGAGATTCATATATGATACACTCATTTTGTAATACCCTTAAACTCCCGCCGCACAACAGACCGAATAGAGTTATCCTCTCTTGACAGCCACAGCAGGCAACGTCCTGAAAACGTTTATACGAGCTGCTCGCGCATCGTACCGAGTATGGACGCCGTGTGTACGTTTCCTAGATCTTTCCCGCTATTTTAATCAAAATGCACCTTTTATCTAAACACAAATCGGCAATCCCCATGGCAAAAATTTCACAATGTGAATTAAATTGAGATCTTTCCCTGGCATTGTATATGGTTCTGTTGTTACATGTCATTATTTTGTTATTTTCTAATTATCATTTTCAAGACACCCTACATGAAAACTTCTCATGATTGGACCCTATTTAAGGCATGTGTTGACCAACTCTAGTGTATTGCTAACGCAGTACATATACTAAAATTGGAACGATACAGAGAAGATTAGCATGGCCCCTGCGCAAGGATGACACGCAAATTCGTGAAGCGTTCCATATTTTTTTCTAAAAAATAAATAAATAATAAATAAATAGACATGTGTAGTGATAAACTCTCCATTGGAAAAATCTCTTAACTTCTTATATTATTTTCATACAAAAACTTTACATAATATATCTACGATCTATTCAATGATAATTACACTCATATCACACTTTGTTTTGCTATTTTACAATTACACATTTCAACAACACTTTCTCTTACAACGTATGTAGTTCGTTTTAGGACACTGTCGGTTTTTATTTCTGTAACATTTTAACTGAAAACATCTCATGTAATAGCAGTTATGCATCGGTTGTCAGATAACTGTTCATCACATTGTTAGCAGATTAACTTTCTTTTCTGTCATCCCGTCTGTCGTGTTTTCATAACGGTGATTAATTAGTTATCTCTCTATTAGTGGTACTGTAGTCAAATCAGTTCACCCCTATGTAAATGAATGTCCATGTGAAACATACGGCATGAAGGGGATACCCTCATCAGCTTTGCGCAGTGGCGGTACCATAGCCAATGAGGTTCATCCGAGGCGTGGTTATTGCTAGTTGAAAACTAATCCCAATACCCCGCGCTGACGCCCTTCATTGGGCGGCATGCGCAATTTTTGTTAGCTCCTACGGGGGCCTCATATACAAATAAAAAATCAGAACAATCTATCAGTTACTTCATCATCTTTCCTGATGAAAATTACATTTCATCAACCCACTTACTATCTTTGTACAAAAAGGAAGTACTATACTATTTAATCTAATTTTAATACAATCGATAGATCATGATTGTTTTTTTTAAATGAGGGAACAGTGAGATTCATATATGATACACTCATTTTGTAATACCCTTAAACTCCCGCCGCACAACAGACCGAATAGAGTTATCCTCTCTTGACAGCCACAGCAGGCAACGTCCTGAAAACGTTTATACGAGCTGCTCGCGCATCGTACCGAGTATGGACGCCGTGTGTACGTTTCCTAGATCTTTCCCGCTATTTTAATCAAAATGCACCTTTTATCTAAACACAAATCGGCAATCCCCATGGCAAAAATTTCACAATGTGAATTAAATTGAGATCTTTCCCTGGCATTGTATATGGTTCTGTTGTTACATGTCATTATTTTGTTATTTTCTAATTATCATTTTCAAGACACCCTACATGAAAACTTCTCATGATTGGACCCTATTTAAGGCATGTGTTGACCAACTCTAGTGTATTGCTAACGCAGTACATATACTAAAATTGGAACGATACAGAGAAGATTAGCATGGCCCCTGCGCAAGGATGACACGCAAATTCGTGAAGCGTTCCATATTTTTTTCTAAAAAATAAATAAATAATAAATAAATAGACATGTGTAGTGATAAACTCTCCATTGGAAAAATCTCTTAACTTCTTATATTATTTTCATACAAAAACTTTACATAATATATCTACGATCTATTCAATGATAATTACACTCATATCACACTTTGTTTTGCTATTTTACAATTACACATTTCAACAACACTTTCTCTTACAACGTATGTAGTTCGTTTTAGGACACTGTCGGTTTTTATTTCTGTAACATTTTAACTGAAAACATCTCATGTAATAGCAGTTATGCATCGGTTGTCAGATAACTGTTCATCACATTGTTAGCAGATTAACTTTCTTTTCTGTCATCCCGTCTGTCGTGTTTTCATAACGGTGATTAATTAGTTATCTCTCTATTAGTGGTACTGTAGTCAAATCAGTTCACCCCTATGTAAATGAATGTCCATGTGAAACATACGGCATGAAGGGGATACCCTCATCAGCTTTGCGCAGTGGCGGTACCATAGCCAATGAGGTTCATCCGAGGCGTGGTTATTGCTAGTTGAAAACTAATCCCAATACCCCGCGCTGACGCCCTTCATTGGGCGGCATGCGCAATTTTTGTTAGCTCCTACGGGGGCCTCATATACAAATAAAAAATCAGAACAATCTATCAGTTACTTCATCATCTTTCCTGATGAAAATTACATTTCATCAACCCACTTACTATCTTTGTACAAAAAGGAAGTACTATACTATTTAATCTAATTTTAATACAATCGATAGATCATGATTGTTTTTTTTAAATGAGGGAACAGTGAGATTCATATATGATACACTCATTTTGTAATACCCTTAAACTCCCGCCGCACAACAGACCGAATAGAGTTATCCTCTCTTGACAGCCACAGCAGGCAACGTCCTGAAAACGTTTATACGAGCTGCTCGCGCATCGTACCGAGTATGGACGCCGTGTGTACGTTTCCTAGATCTTTCCCGCTATTTTAATCAAAATGCACCTTTTATCTAAACACAAATCGGCAATCCCCATGGCAAAAATTTCACAATGTGAATTAAATTGAGATCTTTCCCTGGCATTGTATATGGTTCTGTTGTTACATGTCATTATTTTGTTATTTTCTAATTATCATTTTCAAGACACCCTACATGAAAACTTCTCATGATTGGACCCTATTTAAGGCATGTGTTGACCAACTCTAGAGTATTGCTAACGCAGTACATATACTAAAATTGGAACGATACAGAGAAGATTAGCATGGCCCCTGCGCAAGGATGACACGCAAATTCGTGAAGCGTTCCATATTTTTTTCTAAAAAATAAATAAATAATAAATAAATAGACATGTGTAGTGATAAACTCTCCATTGGAAAAATCTCTTAACTTCTTATATTATTTTCATACAAAAACTTTACATAATATATCTACGATCTATTCAATGATAATTACACTCATATCACACTTTGTTTTGCTATTTTACAATTACACATTTCAACAACACTTTCTCTTACAACGTATGTAGTTCGTTTTAGGACACTGTCGGTTTTTATTTCTGTAACATTTTAACTGAAAACATCTCATGTAATAGCAGTTATGCATCGGTTGTCAGATAACTGTTCATCACATTGTTAGCAGATTAACTTTCTTTTCTGTCATCCCGTCTGTCGTGTTTTCATAACGGTGATTAATTAGTTATCTCTCTATTAGTGGTACTGTAGTCAAATCAGTTCACCCCTATGTAAATGAATGTCCATGTGAAACATACGGCATGAAGGGGATACCCTCATCAGCTTTGCGCAGTGGCGGTACCATAGCCAATGAGGTTCATCCGAGGCGTGGTTATTGCTAGTTGAAAACTAATCCCAATACCCCGCGCTGACGCCCTTCATTGGGCGGCATGCGCAATTTTTGTTAGCTCCTACGGGGGCCTCATATACAAATAAAAAATCAGAACAATCTATCAGTTACTTCATCATCTTTCCTGATGAAAATTACATTTCATCAACCCACTTACTATCTTTGTACAAAAAGGAAGTACTATACTATTTAATCTAATTTTAATACAATCGATAGATCATGATTGTTTTTTTTAAATGAGGGAACAGTGAGATTCATATATGATACACTCATTTTGTAATACCCTTAAACTCCCGCCGCACAACAGACCGAATAGAGTTATCCTCTCTTGACAGCCACAGCAGGCAACGTCCTGAAAACGTTTATACGAGCTGCTCGCGCATCGTACCGAGTATGGACGCCGTGTGTACGTTTCCTAGATCTTTCCCGCTATTTTAATCAAAATGCACCTTTTATCTAAACACAAATCGGCAATCCCCATGGCAAAAATTTCACAATGTGAATTAAATTGAGATCTTTCCCTGGCATTGTATATGGTTCTGTTGTTACATGTCATTATTTTGTTATTTTCTAATTATCATTTTCAAGACACCCTACATGAAAACTTCTCATGATTGGACCCTATTTAAGGCATGTGTTGACCAACTCTAGTGTATTGCTAACGCAGTACATATACTAAAATTGGAACGATACAGAGAAGATTAGCATGGCCCCTGCGCAAGGATGACACGCAAATTCGTGAAGCGTTCCATATTTTTTTCTAAAAAATAAATAAATAATAAATAAATAGACATGTGTAGTGATAAACTCTCCATTGGAAAAATCTCTTAACTTCTTATATTATTTTCATACAAAAACTTTACATAATATATCTACGATCTATTCAATGATAATTACACTCATATCACACTTTGTTTTGCTTTTTTACAATTACACATTTCAACAACACTTTCTCTTACAACGTATGTAGTTCGTTTTAGGACACTGTCGGTTTTTATTTCTGTAACATTTTAACTGAAAACATCTCATGTAATAGCAGTTATGCATCGGTTGTCAGATAACTGTTCATCACATTGTTAGCAGATTAACTTTCTTTTCTGTCATCCCGTCTGTCGTGTTTTCATAACGGTGATTAATTAGTTATCTCTCTATTAGTGGTACTGTAGTCAAATCAGTTCACCCCTATGTAAATGAATGTCCATGTGAAACATACGGCATGAAGGGGATACCCTCATCAGCTTTGCGCAGTGGCGGTACCATAGCCAATGAGGTTCATCCGAGGCGTGGTTATTGCTAGTTGAAAACTAATCCCAATACCCCGCGCTGACGCCCTTCATTGGGCGGCATGCGCAATTTTTGTTAGCTCCTACGGGGGCCTCATATACAAATAAAAAATCAGAACAATCTATCAGTTACTTCATCATCTTTCCTGATGAAAATTACATTTCATCAACCCACTTACTATCTTTGTACAAAAAGGAAGTACTATACTATTTAATCTAATTTTAATACAATCGATAGATCATGATTGTTTTTTTTAAATGAGGGAACAGTGAGATTCATATATGATACACTCATTTTGTAATACCCTTAAACTCCCGCCGCACAACAGACCGAATAGAGTTATCCTCTCTTGACAGCCACAGCAGGCAACGTCCTGAAAACGTTTATACGAGCTGCTCGCGCATCGTACCGAGTATGGACGCCGTGTGTACGTTTCCTAGATCTTTCCCGCTATTTTAATCAAAATGCACCTTTTATCTAAACACAAATCGGCAATCCCCATGGCAAAAATTTCACAATGTGAATTAAATTGAGATCTTTCCCTGGCATTGTATATGGTTCTGTTGTTACATGTCATTATTTTGTTATTTTCTAATTATCATTTTCAAGACACCCTACATGAAAACTTCTCATGATTGGACCCTATTTAAGGCATGTGTTGACCAACTCTAGTGTATTGCTAACGCAGTACATATACTAAAATTGGAACGATACAGAGAAGATTAGCATGGCCCCTGCGCAAGGATGACACGCAAATTCGTGAAGCGTTCCATATTTTTTTCTAAAAAATAAATAAATAATAAATAAATAGACATCTGTAGTGATAAACTCTCCATTGGAAAAATCTCTTAACTTCTTATATTATTTTCATACAAAAACTTTACATAATATATCTACGATCTATTCAATGATAATTACACTCATATCACACTTTGTTTTGCTATTTTACAATTACACATTTCAACAACACTTTCTCTTACAACGTATGTAGTTCGTTTTAGGACACTGTCGGTTTTTATTTCTGTAACATTTTAACTGAAAACATCTCATGTAATAGCAGTTATGCATCGGTTGTCAGATAACTGTTCATCACATTGTTAGCAGATTAACTTTCTTTTCTGTCATCCCGTCTGTCGTGTTTTCATAACGGTGATTAATTAGTTATCTCTCTATTAGTGGTACTGTAGTCAAATCAGTTCACCCCTATGTAAATGAATGTCCATGTGAAACATACGGCATGAAGGGGATACCCTCATCAGCTTTGCGCAGTGGCGGTACCATAGCCAATGAGGTTCATCCGAGGCGTGGTTATTGCTAGTTGAAAACTAATCCCAATACCCCGCGCTGACGCCCTTCATTGGGCGGCATGCGCAATTTTTGTTAGCTCCTACGGGGGCCTCATATACAAATAAAAAATCAGAACAATCTATCAGTTACTTCATCATCTTTCCTGATGAAAATTACATTTCATCAACCCACTTACTATCTTTGTACAAAAAGGAAGTACTATACTATTTAATCTAATTTTAATACAATCGATAGATCATGATTGTTTTTTTTAAATGAGGGAACAGTGAGATTCATATATGATACACTCATTTTGTAATACCCTTAAACTCCCGCCGCACAACAGACCGAATAGAGTTATCCTCTCTTGACAGCCACAGCAGGCAACGTCCTGAAAACGTTTATACGAGCTGCTCGCGCATCGTACCGAGTATGGACGCCGTGTGTACGTTTCCTAGATCTTTCCCGCTATTTTAATCAAAATGCACCTTTTATCTAAACACAAATCGGCAATCCCCATGGCAAAAATTTCACAATGTGAATTAAATTGAGATCTTTCCCTGGCATTGTATATGGTTCTGTTGTTACATGTCATTATTTTGTTATTTTCTAATTATCATTTTCAAGACACCCTACATGAAAACTTCTCATGATTGGACCCTATTTAAGGCATGTGTTGACCAACTCTAGTGTATTGCTAACGCAGTACATATACTAAAATTGGAACGATACAGAGAAGATTAGCATGGCCCCTGCGCAAGGATGACACGCAAATTCGTGAAGCGTTCCATATTTTTTTCTAAAAAATAAATAAATAATAAATAAATAGACATGTGTAGTGATAAACTCTCCATTGGAAAAATCTCTTAACTTCTTATATTATTTTCATACAAAAACTTTACATAATATATCTACGATCTATTCAATGATAATTACACTCATATCACACTTTGTTTTGCTATTTTACAATTACACATTTCAACAACACTTTCTCTTACAACGTATGTAGTTCGTTTTAGGACACTGTCGGTTTTTATTTCTGTAACATTTTAACTGAAAACATCTCATGTAATAGCAGTTATGCATCGGTTGTCAGATAACTGTTCATCACATTGTTAGCAGATTAACTTTCTTTTCTGTCATCCCGTCTGTCGTGTTTTCATAACGGTGATTAATTAGTTATCTCTCTATTAGTGGTACTGTAGTCAAATCAGTTCACCCCTATGTAAATGAATGTCCATGTGAAACATACGGCATGAAGGGGATACCCTCATCAGCTTTGCGCAGTGGCGGTACCATAGCCAATGAGGTTCATCCGAGGCGTGGTTATTGCTAGTTGAAAACTAATCCCAATACCCCGCGCTGACGCCCTTCATTGGGCGGCATGCGCAATTTTTGTTAGCTCCTACGGGGGCCTCATATACAAATAAAAAATCAGAACAATCTATCAGTTACTTCATCATCTTTCCTGATGAAAATTACATTTCATCAACCCACTTACTATCTTTGTACAAAAAGGAAGTACTATACTATTTAATCTAATTTTAATACAATCGATAGATCATGATTGTTTTTTTTAAATGAGGGAACAGTGAGATTCATATATGATACACTCATTTTGTAATACCCTTAAACTCCCGCCGCACAACAGACCGAATAGAGTTATCCTCTCTTGACAGCCACAGCAGGCAACGTCCTGAAAACGTTTATACGAGCTGCTCGCGCATCGTACCGAGTATGGACGCCGTGTGTACGTTTCCTAGATCTTTCCCGCTATTTTAATCAAAATGCACCTTTTATCTAAACACAAATCGGCAATCCCCATGGCAAAAATTTCACAATGTGAATTAAATTGAGATCTTTCCCTGGCATTGTATATGGTTCTGTTGTTACATGTCATTATTTTGTTATTTTCTAATTATCATTTTCAAGACACCCTACATGAAAACTTCTCATGATTGGACCCTATTTAAGGCATGTGTTGACCAACTCTAGTGTATTGCTAACGCAGTACATATACTAAAATTGGAACGATACAGAGAAGATTAGCATGGCCCCTGCGCAAGGATGACACGCAA
Organism: Steromphala cineraria; assembly: GCA_916613615.1. Classification (NCBI taxonomy): domain Eukaryota; kingdom Metazoa; phylum Mollusca; class Gastropoda; order Trochida; family Trochidae; genus Steromphala; species Steromphala cineraria. Next base: position 50,397,308 of record OU744722.1, on the reverse strand, counting down.
ATTCGTGAAGCGTTCCATATTTTTTTCTAAAAAATAAATAAATAATAAATAAATAGACATGTGTAGTGATAAACTCTCCATTGGAAAAATCTCTTAACTTCTTATATTATTTTCATACAAAAACTTTACATAATATATCTACGATCTATTCAATGATAATTACACTCATATCACACTTTGTTTTGCTATTTTACAATTACACATTTCAACAACACTTTCTCTTACAACGTATGTAGTTCGTTTTAGGACACTGTCGGTTTTTATTTCTGTAACATTTTCACTGAAAACATCTCATGTAATAGCAGTTATGCATCGGTTGTCAGATAACTGTTCATCACATTGTTAGCAGATTAACTTTCTTTTCTGTCATCCCGTCTGTCGTGTTTTCATAACGGTGATTAATTAGTTATCTCTCTATTAGTGGTACTGTAGTCAAATCAGTTCACCCCTATGTAAATGAATGTCCATGTGAAACATACGGCATGAAGGGGATACCCTCATCAGCTTTGCGCAGTGGCGGTACCATAGCCAATGAGGTTCATCCGAGGCGTGGTTATTGCTAGTTGAAAACTAATCCCCATACCCCGCGCTGACGCCCTTCATTGGGCGGCATGCGCAATTTTTGTTAGCTCCTACGGGGGCCTCATATACAAATAAAAAATCAGAACAATCTATCAGTTACTTCATCATCTTTCCTGATGAAAATTACATTTCATCAACCCACTTACTATCTTTGTACAAAAAGGAAGTACTATACTATTTAATCTAATTTTAATACAATCGATAGATCATGATTGTTTTTTTTAAATGAGGGAACAGTGAGATTCATATATGATACACTCATTTTGTAATACCCTTAAACTCCCGCCGCACAACAGACCGAATAGAGTTATCCTCTCTTGACAGCCACAGCAGGCAACGTCCTGAAAACGTTTATACGAGCTGCTCGCGCATCGTACCGAGTATGGACGCCGTGTGTACGTTTCCTAGATCTTTCCCGCTATTTTAATCAAAATGCACCTTTTATCTAAACACAAATCGGCAATCCCCATGGCAAAAATTTCACAATGTGAATTAAATTGAGATCTTTCCCTGGCATTGTATATGGTTCTGTTGTTACATGTCATTATTTTGTTATTTTCTAATTATCATTTTCAAGACACCCTACATGAAAACTTCTCATGATTGGACCCTATTTAAGGCATGTGTTGACCAACTCTAGTGTATTGCTAACGCAGTACATATACTAAAATTGGAACGATACAGAGAAGATTAGCATGGCCCCTGCGCAAGGATGACACGCAAATTCGTGAAGCGTTCCATATTTTTTTCTAAAAAATAAATAAATAATAAATAAATAGACATGTGTAGTGATAAACTCTCCATTGGAAAAATCTCTTAACTTCTTATATTATTTTCATACAAAAACTTTACATAATATATCTACGATCTATTCAATGATAATTACACTCATATCACACTTTGTTTTGCTATTTTACAATTACACATTTCAACAACACTTTCTCTTACAACGTATGTAGTTCGTTTTAGGACACTGTCGGTTTTTATTTCTGTAACATTTTAACTGAAAACATCTCATGTAATAGCAGTTATGCATCGGTTGTCAGATAACTGTTCATCACATTGTTAGCAGATTAACTTTCTTTTCTGTCATCCCGTCTGTCGTGTTTTCATAACGGTGATTAATTAGTTATCTCTCTATTAGTGGTACTGTAGTCAAATCAGTTCACCCCTATGTAAATGAATGTCCATGTGAAACATACGGCATGAAGGGGATACCCTCATCAGCTTTGCGCAGTGGCGGTACCATAGCCAATGAGGTTCATCCGAGGCGTGGTTATTGCTAGTTGAAAACTAATCCCAATACCCCGCGCTGACGCCCTTCATTGGGCGGCATGCGCAATTTTTGTTAGCTCCTACGGGGGCCTCATATACAAATAAAAAATCAGAACAATCTATCAGTTACTTCATCATCTTTCCTGATGAAAATTACATTTCATCAACCCACTTACTATCTTTGTACAAAAAGGAAGTACTATACTATTTAATCTAATTTTAATACAATCGATAGATCATGATTGTTTTTTTTAAATGAGGGAACAGTGAGATTCATATATGATACACTCATTTTGTAATACCCTTAAACTCCCGCCGCACAACAGACCGAATAGAGTTATCCTCTCTTGACAGCCACAGCAGGCAACGTCCTGAAAACGTTTATACGAGCTGCTCGCGCATCGTACCGAGTATGGACGCCGTGTGTACGTTTCCTAGATCTTTCCCGCTATTTTAATCAAAATGCACCTTTTATCTAAACACAAATCGGCAATCCCCATGGCAAAAATTTCACAATGTGAATTAAATTGAGATCTTTCCCTGGCATTGTATATGGTTCTGTTGTTACATGTCATTATTTTGTTATTTTCTAATTATCATTTTCAAGACACCCTACATGAAAACTTCTCATGATTGGACCCTATTTAAGGCATGTGTTGACCAACTCTAGTGTATTGCTAACGCAGTACATATACTAAAATTGGAACGATACAGAGAAGATTAGCATGGCCCCTGCGCAAGGATGACACGCAAATTCGTGAAGCGTTCCATATTTTTTTCTAAAAAATAAATAAATAATAAATAAATAGACATGTGTAGTGATAAACTCTCCATTGGAAAAATCTCTTAACTTCTTATATTATTTTCATACAAAAACTTTACATAATATATCTACGATCTATTCAATGATAATTACACTCATATCACACTTTGTTTTGCTATTTTACAATTACACATTTCAACAACACTTTCTCTTACAACGTATGTAGTTCGTTTTAGGACACTGTCGGTTTTTATTTCTGTAACATTTTAACTGAAAACATCTCATGTAATAGCAGTTATGCATCGGTTGTCAGATAACTGTTCATCACATTGTTAGCAGATTAACTTTCTTTTCTGTCATCCCGTCTGTCGTGTTTTCATAACGGTGATTAATTAGTTATCTCTCTATTAGTGGTACTGTAGTCAAATCAGTTCACCCCTATGTAAATGAATGTCCATGTGAAACATACGGCATGAAGGGGATACCCTCATCAGCTTTGCGCAGTGGCGGTACCATAGCCAATGAGGTTCATCCGAGGCGTGGTTATTGCTAGTTGAAAACTAATCCCAATACCCCGCGCTGACGCCCTTCATTGGGCGGCATGCGCAATTTTTGTTAGCTCCTACGGGGGCCTCATATACAAATAAAAAATCAGAACAATCTATCAGTTACTTCATCATCTTTCCTGATGAAAATTACATTTCATCAACCCACTTACTATCTTTGTACAAAAAGGAAGTACTATACTATTTAATCTAATTTTAATACAATCGATAGATCATGATTGTTTTTTTTAAATGAGGGAACAGTGAGATTCATATATGATACACTCATTTTGTAATACCCTTAAACTCCCGCCGCACAACAGACCGAATAGAGTTATCCTCTCTTGACAGCCACAGCAGGCAACGTCCTGAAAACGTTTATACGAGCTGCTCGCGCATCGTACCGAGTATGGACGCCGTGTGTACGTTTCCTAGATCTTTCCCGCTATTTTAATCAAAATGCACCTTTTATCTAAACACAAATCGGCAATCCCCATGGCAAAAATTTCACAATGTGAATTAAATTGAGATCTTTCCCTGGCATTGTATATGGTTCTGTTGTTACATGTCATTATTTTGTTATTTTCTAATTATCATTTTCAAGACACCCTACATGAAAACTTCTCATGATTGGACCCTATTTAAGGCATGTGTTGACCAACTCTAGTGTATTGCTAACGCAGTACATATACTAAAATTGGAACGATACAGAGAAGATTAGCATGGCCCCTGCGCAAGGATGACACGCAAATTCGTGAAGCGTTCCATATTTTTTTCTAAAAAATAAATAAATAATAAATAAATAGACATGTGTAGTGATAAACTCTCCATTGGAAAAATCTCTTAACTTCTTATATTATTTTCATACAAAAACTTTACATAATATATCTACGATCTATTCAATGATAATTACACTCATATCACACTTTGTTTTGCTATTTTACAATTACACATTTCAACAACACTTTCTCTTACAACGTATGTAGTTCGTTTTAGGACACTGTCGGTTTTTATTTCTGTAACATTTTAACTGAAAACATCTCATGTAATAGCAGTTATGCATCGGTTGTCAGATAACTGTTCATCACATTGTTAGCAGATTAACTTTCTTTTCTGTCATCCCGTCTGTCGTGTTTTCATAACGGTGATTAATTAGTTATCTCTCTATTAGTGGTACTGTAGTCAAATCAGTTCACCCCTATGTAAATGAATGTCCATGTGAAACATACGGCATGAAGGGGATACCCTCATCAGCTTTGCGCAGTGGCGGTACCATAGCCAATGAGGTTCATCCGAGGCGTGGTTATTGCTAGTTGAAAACTAATCCCAATACCCCGCGCTGACGCCCTTCATTGGGCGGCATGCGCAATTTTTGTTAGCTCCTACGGGGGCCTCATATACAAATAAAAAATCAGAACAATCTATCAGTTACTTCATCATCTTTCCTGATGAAAATTACATTTCATCAACCCACTTACTATCTTTGTACAAAAAGGAAGTACTATACTATTTAATCTAATTTTAATACAATCGATAGATCATGATTGTTTTTTTTAAATGAGGGAACAGTGAGATTCATATATGATACACTCATTTTGTAATACCCTTAAACTCCCGCCGCACAACAGACCGAATAGAGTTATCCTCTCTTGACAGCCACAGCAGGCAACGTCCTGAAAACGTTTATACGAGCTGCTCGCGCATCGTACCGAGTATGGACGCCGTGTGTACGTTTCCTAGATCTTTCCCGCTATTTTAATCAAAATGCACCTTTTATCTAAACACAAATCGGCAATCCCCATGGCAAAAATTTCACAATGTGAATTAAATTGAGATCTTTCCCTGGCATTGTATATGGTTCTGTTGTTACATGTCATTATTTTGTTATTTTCTAATTATCATTTTCAAGACACCCTACATGAAAACTTCTCATGATTGGACCCTATTTAAGGCATGTGTTGACCAACTCTAGTGTATTGCTAACGCAGTACATATACTAAAATTGGAACGATACAGAGAAGATTAGCATGGCCCCTGCGCAAGGATGACACGCAAATTCGTGAAGCGTTCCATATTTTTTTCTAAAAAATAAATAAATAATAAATAAATAGACATGTGTAGTGATAAACTCTCCATTGGAAAAATCTCTTAACTTCTTATATTATTTTCATACAAAAACTTTACATAATATATCTACGATCTATTCAATGATAATTACACTCATATCACACTTTGTTTTGCTATTTTACAATTACACATTTCAACAACACTTTCTCTTACAACGTATGTAGTTCGTTTTAGGACACTGTCGGTTTTTATTTCTGTAACATTTTAACTGAAAACATCTCATGTAATAGCAGTTATGCATCGGTTGTCAGATAACTGTTCATCACATTGTTAGCAGATTAACTTTCTTTTCTGTCATCCCGTCTGTCGTGTTTTCATAACGGTGATTAATTAGTTATCTCTCTATTAGTGGTACTGTAGTCAAATCAGTTCACCCCTATGTAAATGAATGTCCATGTGAAACATACGGCATGAAGGGGATACCCTCATCAGCTTTGCGCAGTGGCGGTACCATAGCCAATGAGGTTCATCCGAGGCGTGGTTATTGCTAGTTGAAAACTAATCCCAATACCCCGCGCTGACGCCCTTCATTGGGCGGCATGCGCAATTTTTGTTAGCTCCTACGGGGGCCTCATATACAAATAAAAAATCAGAACAATCTATCAGTTACTTCATCATCTTTCCTGATGAAAATTACATTTCATCAACCCACTTACTATCTTTGTACAAAAAGGAAGTACTATACTATTTAATCTAATTTTAATACAATCGATAGATCATGATTGTTTTTTTTAAATGAGGGAACAGTGAGATTCATATATGATACACTCATTTTGTAATACCCTTAAACTCCCGCCGCACAACAGACCGAATAGAGTTATCCTCTCTTGACAGCCACAGCAGGCAACGTCCTGAAAACGTTTATACGAGCTGCTCGCGCATCGTACCGAGTATGGACGCCGTGTGTACGTTTCCTAGATCTTTCCCGCTATTTTAATCAAAATGCACCTTTTATCTAAACACAAATCGGCAATCCCCATGGCAAAAATTTCACAATGTGAATTAAATTGAGATCTTTCCCTGGCATTGTATATGGTTCTGTTGTTACATGTCATTATTTTGTTATTTTCTAATTATCATTTTCAAGACACCCTACATGAAAACTTCTCATGATTGGACCCTATTTAAGGCATGTGTTGACCAACTCTAGTGTATTGCTAACGCAGTACATATACTAAAATTGGAACGATACAGAGAAGATTAGCATGGCCCCTGCGCAAGGATGACACGCAAATTCGTGAAGCGTTCCATATTTTTTTCTAAAAAATAAATAAATAATAAATAAATAGACATGTGTAGTGATAAACTCTCCATTGGAAAAATCTCTTAACTTCTTATATTATTTTCATACAAAAACTTTACATAATATATCTACGATCTATTCAATGATAATTACACTCATATCACACTTTGTTTTGCTATTTTACAATTACACATTTCAACAACACTTTCTCTTACAACGTATGTAGTTCGTTTTAGGACACTGTCGGTTTTTATTTCTGTAACATTTTAACTGAAAACATCTCATGTAATAGCAGTTATGCATCGGTTGTCAGATAACTGTTCATCACATTGTTAGCAGATTAACTTTCTTTTCTGTCATCCCGTCTGTCGTGTTTTCATAACGGTGATTAATTAGTTATCTCTCTATTAGTGGTACTGTAGTCAAATCAGTTCACCCCTATGTAAATGAATGTCCATGTGAAACATACGGCATGAAGGGGATACCCTCATCAGCTTTGCGCAGTGGCGGTACCATAGCCAATGAGGTTCATCCGAGGCGTGGTTATTGCTAGTTGAAAACTAATCCCAATACCCCGCGCTGACGCCCTTCATTGGGCGGCATGCGCAATTTTTGTTAGCTCCTACGGGGGCCTCATATACAAATAAAAAATCAGAACAATCTATCAGTTACTTCATCATCTTTCCTGATGAAAATTACATTTCATCAACCCACTTACTATCTTTGTACAAAAAGGAAGTACTATACTATTTAATCTAATTTTAATACAATCGATAGATCATGATTGTTTTTTTTAAATGAGGGAACAGTGAGATTCATATATGATACACTCATTTTGTAATACCCTTAAACTCCCGCCGCACAACAGACCGAATAGAGTTATCCTCTCTTGACAGCCACAGCAGGCAACGTCCTGAAAACGTTTATACGAGCTGCTCGCGCATCGTACCGAGTATGGACGCCGTGTGTACGTTTCCTAGATCTTTCCCGCTATTTTAATCAAAATGCACCTTTTATCTAAACACAAATCGGCAATCCCCATGGCAAAAATTTCACAATGTGAATTAAATTGAGATCTTTCCCTGGCATTGTATATGGTTCTGTTGTTACATGTCATTATTTTGTTATTTTCTAATTATCATTTTCAAGACACCCTACATGAAAACTTCTCATGATTGGACCCTATTTAAGGCATGTGTTGACCAACTCTAGTGTATTGCTAACGCAGTACATATACTAAAATTGGAACGATACAGAGAAGATTAGCATGGCCCCTGCGCAAGGATGACACGCAAATTCGTGAAGCGTTCCATATTTTTTTCTAAAAAATAAATAAATAATAAATAAATAGACATGTGTAGTGATAAACTCTCCATTGGAAAAATCTCTTAACTTCTTATATTATTTTCATACAAAAACTTTACATAATATATCTACGATCTATTCAATGATAATTACACTCATATCACACTTTGTTTTGCTATTTTACAATTACACATTTCAACAACACTTTCTCTTACAACGTATGTAGTTCGTTTTAGGACACTGTCGGTTTTTATTTCTGTAACATTTTAACTGAAAACATCTCATGTAATAGCAGTTATGCATCGGTTGTCAGATAACTGTTCATCACATTGTTAGCAGATTAACTTTCTTTTCTGTCATCCCGTCTGTCGTGTTTTCATAACGGTGATTAATTAGTTATCTCTCTATTAGTGGTACTGTAGTCAAATCAGTTCACCCCTATGTAAATGAATGTCCATGTGAAACATACGGCATGAAGGGGATACCCTCATCAGCTTTGCGCAGTGGCGGTACCATAGCCAATGAGGTTCATCCGAGGCGTGGTTATTGCTAGTTGAAAACTAATCCCAATACCCCGCGCTGACGCCCTTCATTGGGCGGCATGCGCAATTTTTGTTAGCTCCTACGGGGGCCTCATATACAAATAAAAAATCAGAACAATCTATCAGTTACTTCATCATCTTTCCTGATGAAAATTACATTTCATCAACCCACTTACTATCTTTGTACAAAAAGGAAGTACTATACTATTTAATCTAATTTTAATACAATCGATAGATCATGATTGTTTTTTTTAAATGAGGGAACAGTGAGATTCATATATGATACACTCATTTTGTAATACCCTTAAACTCCCGCCGCACAACAGACCGAATAGAGTTATCCTCTCTTGACAGCCACAGCAGGCAACGTCCTGAAAACGTTTATACGAGCTGCTCGCGCATCGTACCGAGTATGGACGCCGTGTGTACGTTTCCTAGATCTTTCCCGCTATTTTAATCAAAATGCACCTTTTATCTAAACACAAATCGGCAATCCCCATGGCAAAAATTTCACAATGTGAATTAAATTGAGATCTTTCCCTGGCATTGTATATGGTTCTGTTGTTACATGTCATTATTTTGTTATTTTCTAATTATCATTTTCAAGACACCCTACATGAAAACTTCTCATGATTGGACCCTATTTAAGGCATGTGTTGACCAACTCTAGTGTATTGCTAACGCAGTACATATACTAAAATTGGAACGATACAGAGAAGATTAGCATGGCCCCTGCGCAAGGATGACACGCAAATTCGTGAAGCGTTCCATATTTTTTTCTAAAAAATAAATAAATAATAAATAAATAGACATGTGTAGTGATAAACTCTCCATTGGAAAAATCTCTTAACTTCTTATATTATTTTCATACAAAAACTTTACATAATATATCTACGATCTATTCAATGATAATTACACTCATATCACACTTTGTTTTGCTATTTTACAATTACACATTTCAACAACACTTTCTCTTACAACGTATGTAGTTCGTTTCAGGACACTGTCGGTTTTTATTTCTGTAACATTTTAACTGAAAACATCTCATGTAATAGCAGTTATGCATCGGTTGTCAGATAACTGTTCATCACATTGTTAGCAGATTAACTTTCTTTTCTGTCATCCCGTCTGTCGTGTTTTCATAACGGTGATTAATTAGTTATCTCTCTATTAGTGGTACTGTAGTCAAATCAGTTCACCCCTATGTAAATGAATGTCCATGTGAAACATACGGCATGAAGGGGATACCCTCATCAGCTTTGCGCAGTGGCGGTACCATAGCCAATGAGGTTCATCCGAGGCGTGGTTATTGCTAGTTGAAAACTAATCCCAATACCCCGCGCTGACGCCCTTCATTGGGCGGCATGCGCAATTTTTGTTAGCTCCTACGGGGGCCTCATATACAAATAAAAAATCAGAACAATCTATCAGTTACTTCATCATCTTTCCTGATGAAAATTACATTTCATCAACCCACTTACTATCTTTGTACAAAAAGGAAGTACTATACTATTTAATCTAATTTTAATACAATCGATAGATCATGATTGTTTTTTTTAAATGAGGGAACAGTGAGATTCATATATGATACACTCATTTTGTAATACCCTTAAACTCCCGCCGCACAACAGACCGAATAGAGTTATCCTCTCTTGACAGCCACAGCAGGCAACGTCCTGAAAACGTTTATACGAGCTGCTCGCGCATCGTACCGAGTATGGACGCCGTGTGTACGTTTCCTAGATCTTTCCCGCTATTTTAATCAAAATGCACCTTTTATCTAAACACAAATCGGCAATCCCCATGGCAAAAATTTCACAATGTGAATTAAATTGAGATCTTTCCCTGGCATTGTATATGGTTCTGTTGTTACATGTCATTATTTTGTTATTTTCTAATTATCATTTTCAAGACACCCTACATGAAAACTTCTCATGATTGGACCCTATTTAAGGCATGTGTTGACCAACTCTAGTGTATTGCTAACGCAGTACATATACTAAAATTGGAACGATACAGAGAAGATTAGCATGGCCCCTGCGCAAGGATGACACGCAAATTCGTGAAGCGTTCCATATTTTTTTCTAAAAAATAAATAAATAATAAATAAATAGACATGTGTAGTGATAAACTCTCCATTGGAAAAATCTCTTAACTTCTTATATTATTTTCATACAAAAACTTTACATAATATATCTACGATCTATTCAATGATAATTACACTCATATCACACTTTGTTTTGCTATTTTACAATTACACATTTCAACAACACTTTCTCTTACAACGTATGTAGTTCGTTTTAGGACACTGTCGGTTTTTATTTCTGTAACATTTTAACTGAAAACATCTCATGTAATAGCAGTTATGCATCGGTTGTCAGATAACTGTTCATCACATTGTTAGCAGATTAACTTTCTTTTCTGTCATCCCGTCTGTCGTGTTTTCATAACGGTGATTAATTAGTTATCTCTCTATTAGTGGTACTGTAGTCAAATCAGTTCACCCCTATGTAAATGAATGTCCATGTGAAACATACGGCATGAAGGGGATACCCTCATCAGCTTTGCGCAGTGGCGGTACCATAGCCAATGAGGTTCATCCGAGGCGTGGTTATTGCTAGTTGAAAACTAATCCCAATACCCCGCGCTGACGCCCTTCATTGGGCGGCATGCGCAATTTTTGTTAGCTCCTACGGGGGCCTCATATACAAATAAAAAATCAGAACAATCTATCAGTTACTTCATCATCTTTCCTGATGAAAATTACATTTCATCAACCCACTTACTATCTTTGTACAAAAAGGAAGTACTATACTATTTAATCTAATTTTAATACAATCGATAGATCATGATTGTTTTTTTTAAATGAGGGAACAGTGAGATTCATATATGATACACTCATTTTGTAATACCCTTAAACTCCCGCCGCACAACAGACCGAATAGAGTTATCCTCTCTTGACAGCCACAGCAGGCAACGTCCTGAAAACGTTTATACGAGCTGCTCGCGCATCGTACCGAGTATGGACGCCGTGTGTACGTTTCCTAGATCTTTCCCGCTATTTTAATCAAAATGCACCTTTTATCTAAACACAAATCGGCAATCCCCATGGCAAAAATTTCACAATGTGAATTAAATTGAGATCTTTCCCTGGCATTGTATATGGTTCTGTTGTTACATGTCATTATTTTGTTATTTTCTAATTATCATTTTCAAGACACCCTACATGAAAACTTCTCATGATTGGACCCTATTTAAGGCATGTGTTGACCAACTCTAGTGTATTGCTAACGCAGTACATATACTAAAATTGGAACGATACAGAGAAGATTAGCATGGCCCCTGCGCAAGGATGACACGCAAATTCGTGAAGCGTTCCATATTTTTTTCTAAAAAATAAATAAATAATAAATAAATAGACATGTGTAGTGATAAACTCTCCATTGGAAAAATCTCTTAACTTCTTATATTATTTTCATACAAAAACTTTACATAATATATCTACGATCTATTCAATGATAATTACACTCATATCACACTTTGTTTTGCTATTTTACAATTACACATTTCAACAACACTTTCTCTTACAACGTATGTAGTTCGTTTTAGGACACTGTCGGTTTTTATTTCTGTAACATTTTAACTGAAAACATCTCATGTAATAGCAGTTATGCATCGGTTGTCAGATAACTGTTCATCACATTGTTAGCAGATTAACTTTCTTTTCTGTCATCCCGTCTGCCGTGTTTTCATAACGGTGATTAATTAGTTATCTCTCTATTAGTGGTACTGTAGTCAAATCAGTTCACCCCTATGTAAATGAATGTCCATGTGAAACATACGGCATGAAGGGGATACCCTCATCAGCTTTGCGCAGTGGCGGTACCATAGCCAATGAGGTTCATCCGAGGCGTGGTTATTGCTAGTTGAAAACTAATCCCAATACCCCGCGCTGACGCCCTTCATTGGGCGGCATGCGCAATTTTTGTTAGCTCCTACGGGGGCCTCATATACAAATAAAAAATCAGAACAATCTATCAGTTACTTCATCATCTTTCCTGATGAAAATTACATTTCATCAACCCACTTACTATCTTTGTACAAAAAGGAAGTACTATACTATTTAATCTAATTTTAATACAATCGATAGATCATGATTGTTTTTTTTAAATGAGGGAACAGTGAGATTCATATATGATACACTCATTTTGTAATACCCTTAAACTCCCGCCGCACAACAGACCGAATAGAGTTATCCTCTCTTGACAGCCACAGCAGGCAACGTCCTGAAAACGTTTATACGAGCTGCTCGCGCATCGTACCGAGTATGGACGCCGTGTGTACGTTTCCTAGATCTTTCCCGCTATTTTAATCAAAATGCACCTTTTATCTAAACACAAATCGGCAATCCCCATGGCAAAAATTTCACAATGTGAATTAAATTGAGATCTTTCCCTGGCATTGTATATGGTTCTGTTGTTACATGTCATTATTTTGTTATTTTCTAATTATCATTTTCAAGACACCCTACATGAAAACTTCTCATGATTGGACCCTATTTAAGGCATGTGTTGACCAACTCTAGTGTATTGCTAACGCAGTACATATACTAAAATTGGAACGATACAGAGAAGATTAGCATGGCCCCTGCGCAAGGATGACACGCAAATTCGTGAAGCGTTCCATATTTTTTTCTAAAAAATAAATAAATAATAAATAAATAGACATGTGTAGTGATAAACTCTCCATTGGAAAAATCTCTTAACTTCTTATATTATTTTCATACAAAAACTTTACATAATATATCTACGATCTATTCAATGATAATTACACTCATATCACACTTTGTTTTGCTATTTTACAATTACACATTTCAACAACACTTTCTCTTACAACGTATGTAGTTCGTTTTAGGACACTGTCGGTTTTTATTTCTGTAACATTTTAACTGAAAACATCTCATGTAATAGCAGTTATGCATCGGTTGTCAGATAACTGTTCATCACATTGTTAGCAGATTAACTTTCTTTTCTGTCATCCCGTCTGTCGTGTTTTCATAACGGTGATTAATTAGTTATCTCTCTATTAGTGGTACTGTAGTCAAATCAGTTCACCCCTATGTAAATGAATGTCCATGTGAAACATACGGCATGAAGGGGATACCCTCATCAGCTTTGCGCAGTGGCGGTACCATAGCCAATGAGGTTCATCCGAGGCGTGGTTATTGCTAGTTGAAAACTAATCCCAATACCCCGCGCTGACGCCCTTCATTGGGCGGCATGCGCAATTTTTGTTAGCTCCTACGGGGGCCTCATATACAAATAAAAAATCAGAACAATCTATCAGTTACTTCATCATCTTTCCTGATGAAAATTACATTTCATCAACCCACTTACTATCTTTGTACAAAAAGGAAGTACTATACTATTTAATCTAATTTTAATACAATCGATAGATCATGATTGTTTTTTTTAAATGAGGGAACAGTGAGATTCATATATGATACACTCATTTTGTAATACCCTTAAACTCCCGCCGCACAACAGACCGAATAGAGTTATCCTCTCTTGACAGCCACAGCAGGCAACGTCCTGAAAACGTTTATACGAGCTGCTCGCGCATCGTACCGAGTATGGACGCCGTGTGTACGTTTCCTAGATCTTTCCCGCTATTTTAATCAAAATGCACCTTTTATCTAAACACAAATCGGCAATCCCCATGGCAAAAATTTCACAATGTGAATTAAATTGAGATCTTTCCCTGGCATTGTATATGGTTCTGTTGTTACATGTCATTATTTTGTTATTTTCTAATTATCATTTTCAAGACACCCTACATGAAAACTTCTCATGATTGGACCCTATTTAAGGCATGTGTTGACCAACTCTAGTGTATTGCTAACGCAGTACATATACTAAAATTGGAACGATACAGAGAAGATTAGCATGGCCCCTGCGCAAGGATGACACGCAAATTCGTGAAGCGTTCCATATTTTTTTCTAAAAAATAAATAAATAATAAATAAATAGACATGTGTAGTGATAAACTCTCCATTGGAAAAATCTCTTAACTTCTTATATTATTTTCATACAAAAACTTTACATAATATATCTACGATCTATTCAATGATAATTACACTCATATCACACTTTGTTTTGCTATTTTACAATTACACATTTCAACAACACTTTCTCTTACAACGTATGTAGTTCGTTTTAGGACACTGTCGGTTTTTATTTCTGTAACATTTTAACTGAAAACATCTCATGTAATAGCAGTTATGCATCGGTTGTCAGATAACTGTTCATCACATTGTTAGCAGATTAACTTTCTTTTCTGTCATCCCGTCTGTCGTGTTTTCATAACGGTGATTAATTAGTTATCTCTCTATTAGTGGTACTGTAGTCAAATCAGTTCACCCCTATGTAAATGAATGTCCATGTGAAACATACGGCATGAAGGGGATACCCTCATCAGCTTTGCGCAGTGGCGGTACCATAGCCAATGAGGTTCATCCGAGGCGTGGTTATTGCTAGTTGAAAACTAATCCCAATACCCCGCGCTGACGCCCTTCATTGGGCGGCATGCGCAATTTTTGTTAGCTCCTACGGGGGCCTCATATACAAATAAAAAATCAGAACAATCTATCAGTTACTTCATCATCTTTCCTGATGAAAATTACATTTCATCAACCCACTTACTATCTTTGTACAAAAAGGAAGTACTATACTATTTAATCTAATTTTAATACAATCGATAGATCATGATTGTTTTTTTTAAATGAGGGAACAGTGAGATTCATATATGATACACTCATTTTGTAATACCCTTAAACTCCCGCCGCACAACAGACCGAATAGAGTTATCCTCTCTTGACAGCCACAGCAGGCAACGTCCTGAAAACGTTTATACGAGCTGCTCGCGCATCGTACCGAGTATTGACGCCGTGTGTACGTTTCCTAGATCTTTCCCGCTATTTTAATCAAAATGCA
This sequence comes from Steromphala cineraria, assembly GCA_916613615.1. Lineage (NCBI taxonomy): Eukaryota > Metazoa > Mollusca > Gastropoda > Trochida > Trochidae > Steromphala > Steromphala cineraria. The sequence continues at coordinate 50,381,934 of OU744722.1, read as the reverse complement.
CCTTTTATCTAAACACAAATCGGCAATCCCCATGGCAAAAATTTCACAATGTGAATTAAATTGAGATCTTTCCCTGGCATTGTATATGGTTCTGTTGTTACATGTCATTATTTTGTTATTTTCTAATTATCATTTTCAAGACACCCTACATGAAAACTTCTCATGATTGGACCCTATTTAAGGCATGTGTTGACCAACTCTAGTGTATTGCTAACGCAGTACATATACTAAAATTGGAACGATACAGAGAAGATTAGCATGGCCCCTGCGCAAGGATGACACGCAAATTCGTGAAGCGTTCCATATTTTTTTCTAAAAAATAAATAAATAATAAATAAATAGACATGTGTAGTGATAAACTCTCCATTGGAAAAATCTCTTAACTTCTTATATTATTTTCATACAAAAACTTTACATAATATATCTACGATCTATTCAATGATAATTACACTCATATCACACTTTGTTTTGCTATTTTACAATTACACATTTCAACAACACTTTCTCTTACAACGTATGTAGTTCGTTTTAGGACACTGTCGGTTTTTATTTCTGTAACATTTTAACTGAAAACATCTCATGTAATAGCAGTTATGCATCGGTTGTCAGATAACTGTTCATCACATTGTTAGCAGATTAACTTTCTTTTCTGTCATCCCGTCTGTCGTGTTTTCATAACGGTGATTAATTAGTTATCTCTCTATTAGTGGTACTGTAGTCAAATCAGTTCACCCCTATGTAAATGAATGTCCATGTGAAACATACGGCATGAAGGGGATACCCTCATCAGCTTTGCGCAGTGGCGGTACCATAGCCAATGAGGTTCATCCGAGGCGTGGTTATTGCTAGTTGAAAACTAATCCCAATACCCCGCGCTGACGCCCTTCATTGGGCGGCATGCGCAATTTTTGTTAGCTCCTACGGGGGCCTCATATACAAATAAAAAATCAGAACAATCTATCAGTTACTTCATCATCTTTCCTGATGAAAATTACATTTCATCAACCCACTTACTATCTTTGTACAAAAAGGAAGTACTATACTATTTAATCTAATTTTAATACAATCGATAGATCATGATTGTTTTTTTTAAATGAGGGAACAGTGAGATTCATATATGATACACTCATTTTGTAATACCCTTAAACTCCCGCCGCACAACAGACCGAATAGAGTTATCCTCTCTTGACAGCCACAGCAGGCAACGTCCTGAAAACGTTTATACGAGCTGCTCGCGCATCGTACCGAGTATGGACGCCGTGTGTACGTTTCCTAGATCTTTCCCGCTATTTTAATCAAAATGCACCTTTTATCTAAACACAAATCGGCAATCCCCATGGCAAAAATTTCACAATGTGAATTAAATTGAGATCTTTCCCTGGCATTGTATATGGTTCTGTTGTTACATGTCATTATTTTGTTATTTTCTAATTATCATTTTCAAGACACCCTACATGAAAACTTCTCATGATTGGACCCTATTTAAGGCATGTGTTGACCAACTCTAGTGTATTGCTAACGCAGTACATATACTAAAATTGGAACGATACAGAGAAGATTAGCATGGCCCCTGCGCAAGGATGACACGCAAATTCGTGAAGCGTTCCATATTTTTTTCTAAAAAATAAATAAATAATAAATAAATAGACATGTGTAGTGATAAACTCTCCATTGGAAAAATCTCTTAACTTCTTATATTATTTTCATACAAAAACTTTACATAATATATCTACGATCTATTCAATGATAATTACACTCATATCACACTTTGTTTTGCTATTTTACAATTACACATTTCAACAACACTTTCTCTTACAACGTATGTAGTTCGTTTTAGGACACTGTCGGTTTTTATTTCTGTAACATTTTAACTGAAAACATCTCATGTAATAGCAGTTATGCATCGGTTGTCAGATAACTGTTCATCACATTGTTAGCAGATTAACTTTCTTTTCTGTCATCCCGTCTGTCGTGTTTTCATAACGGTGATTAATTAGTTATCTCTCTATTAGTGGTACTGTAGTCAAATCAGTTCACCCCTATGTAAATGAATGTCCATGTGAAACATACGGCATGAAGGGGATACCCTCATCAGCTTTGCGCAGTGGCGGTACCATAGCCAATGAGGTTCATCCGAGGCGTGGTTATTGCTAGTTGAAAACTAATCCCAATACCCCGCGCTGACGCCCTTCATTGGGCGGCATGCGCAATTTTTGTTAGCTCCTACGGGGGCCTCATATACAAATAAAAAATCAGAACAATCTATCAGTTACTTCATCATCTTTCCTGATGAAAATTACATTTCATCAACCCACTTACTATCTTTGTACAAAAAGGAAGTACTATACTATTTAATCTAATTTTAATACAATCGATAGATCATGATTGTTTTTTTTAAATGAGGGAACAGTGAGATTCATATATGATACACTCATTTTGTAATACCCTTAAACTCCCGCCGCACAACAGACCGAATAGAGTTATCCTCTCTTGACAGCCACAGCAGGCAACGTCCTGAAAACGTTTATACGAGCTGCTCGCGCATCGTACCGAGTATGGACGCCGTGTGTACGTTTCCTAGATCTTTCCCGCTATTTTAATCAAAATGCACCTTTTATCTAAACACAAATCGGCAATCCCCATGGCAAAAATTTCACAATGTGAATTAAATTGAGATCTTTCCCTGGCATTGTATATGGTTCTGTTGTTACATGTCATTATTTTGTTATTTTCTAATTATCATTTTCAAGACACCCTACATGAAAACTTCTCATGATTGGACCCTATTTAAGGCATGTGTTGACCAACTCTAGTGTATTGCTAACGCAGTACATATACTAAAATTGGAACGATACAGAGAAGATTAGCATGGCCCCTGCGCAAGGATGACACGCAAATTCGTGAAGCGTTCCATATTTTTTTCTAAAAAATAAATAAATAATAAATAAATAGACATGTGTAGTGATAAACTCTCCATTGGAAAAATCTCTTAACTTCTTATATTATTTTCATACAAAAACTTTACATAATATATCTACGATCTATTCAATGATAATTACACTCATATCACACTTTGTTTTGCTATTTTACAATTACACATTTCAACAACACTTTCTCTTACAACGTATGTAGTTCGTTTTAGGACACTGTCGGTTTTTATTTCTGTAACATTTTAACTGAAAACATCTCATGTAATAGCAGTTATGCATCGGTTGTCAGATAACTGTTCATCACATTGTTAGCAGATTAACTTTCTTTTCTGTCATCCCGTCTGTCGTGTTTTCATAACGGTGATTAATTAGTTATCTCTCTATTAGTGGTACTGTAGTCAAATCAGTTCACCCCTATGTAAATGAATGTCCATGTGAAACATACGGCATGAAGGGGATACCCTCATCAGCTTTGCGCAGTGGCGGTACCATAGCCAATGAGGTTCATCCGAGGCGTGGTTATTGCTAGTTGAAAACTAATCCCAATACCCCGCGCTGACGCCCTTCATTGGGCGGCATGCGCAATTTTTGTTAGCTCCTACGGGGGCCTCATATACAAATAAAAAATCAGAACAATCTATCAGTTACTTCATCATCTTTCCTGATGAAAATTACATTTCATCAACCCACTTACTATCTTTGTACAAAAAGGAAGTACTATACTATTTAATCTAATTTTAATACAATCGATAGATCATGATTGTTTTTTTTAAATGAGGGAACAGTGAGATTCATATATGATACACTCATTTTGTAATACCCTTAAACTCCCGCCGCACAACAGACCGAATAGAGTTATCCTCTCTTGACAGCCACAGCAGGCAACGTCCTGAAAACGTTTATACGAGCTGCTCGCGCATCGTACCGAGTATGGACGCCGTGTGTACGTTTCCTAGATCTTTCCCGCTATTTTAATCAAAATGCACCTTTTATCTAAACACAAATCGGCAATCCCCATGGCAAAAATTTCACAATGTGAATTAAATTGAGATCTTTCCCTGGCATTGTATATGGTTCTGTTGTTACATGTCATTATTTTGTTATTTTCTAATTATCATTTTCAAGACACCCTACATGAAAACTTCTCATGATTGGACCCTATTTAAGGCATGTGTTGACCAACTCTAGTGTATTGCTAACGCAGTACATATACTAAAATTGGAACGATACAGAGAAGATTAGCATGGCCCCTGCGCAAGGATGACACGCAAATTCGTGAAGCGTTCCATATTTTTTTCTAAAAAATAAATAAATAATAAATAAATAGACATGTGTAGTGATAAACTCTCCATTGGAAAAATCTCTTAACTTCTTATATTATTTTCATACAAAAACTTTACATAATATATCTACGATCTATTCAATGATAATTACACTCATATCACACTTTGTTTTGCTATTTTACAATTACACATTTCAACAACACTTTCTCTTACAACGTATGTAGTTCGTTTTAGGACACTGTCGGTTTTTATTTCTGTAACATTTTAACTGAAAACATCTCATGTAATAGCAGTTATGCATCGGTTGTCAGATAACTGTTCATCACATTGTTAGCAGATTAACTTTCTTTTCTGTCATCCCGTCTGTCGTGTTTTCATAACGGTGATTAATTAGTTATCTCTCTATTAGTGGTACTGTAGTCAAATCAGTTCACCCCTATGTAAATGAATGTCCATGTGAAACATACGGCATGAAGGGGATACCCTCATCAGCTTTGCGCAGTGGCGGTACCATAGCCAATGAGGTTCATCCGAGGCGTGGTTATTGCTAGTTGAAAACTAATCCCAATACCCCGCGCTGACGCCCTTCATTGGGCGGCATGCGCAATTTTTGTTAGCTCCTACGGGGGCCTCATATACAAATAAAAAATCAGAACAATCTATCAGTTACTTCATCATCTTTCCTGATGAAAATTACATTTCATCAACCCACTTACTATCTTTGTACAAAAAGGAAGTACTATACTATTTAATCTAATTTTAATACAATCGATAGATCATGATTGTTTTTTTTAAATGAGGGAACAGTGAGATTCATATATGATACACTCATTTTGTAATACCCTTAAACTCCCGCCGCACAACAGACCGAATAGAGTTATCCTCTCTTGACAGCCACAGCAGGCAACGTCCTGAAAACGTTTATACGAGCTGCTCGCGCATCGTACCGAGTATGGACGCCGTGTGTACGTGTGGCAGAGTGTAATATAATGTATTTTATATGTTTTAAATTGTAAATATCAATGTACTAATGTTTCATTTAATTTCAGGTATTATAATTGTAGCAGCCCAGAGTATTAGTTTAGAGCTTGTACATTGCAAGCCTGTAATCATGTATCTTGCTGTCCCTCTATTGTTCTCTACTCTGGCCTCCTAGCCACCTCAGCTTTCTATCCTTTGTTCTCTATTGTTAGGTAAGCTTACTTCTCACTTTGCATGCTCTCAGAATCTATAAAGGTAACCTACACTATTAACTCTGTGCACTGCATTACTTCACTTGAAGATCACGATAACACTACAGAAGACACTTTGACAGAAGACTGACTCTCCTATCTTCTAGAGTTCTTAATTCTATCAGACACAGGTTAGTTCAATAATTAGCATTCCCATATAATCATAATTATCTTATAGGCAATATTCATTATCTATACATAAGCTATCATATCATTAGGAAATAGGGCTAGACTATTGTGTGTATGATTGTATGAATGTATTTTATTGTAGTTTATGCATTGCTAAATGCTAAGGCTATTATCAATTATCTATCTGCGGCACATGTAACTATTGTGTCAGTTATATATCATTTTATACACATCAAGTAATAATGATGTGAAGGTTTTAACTTATGTATTACACAAAGGTGTAATGTTATATTTTATCATATTTGTATATATCATAAATGCACAGGTAAGTGCAGCAATATCTTTTAGTATGGCATAAATGCTAAATTATGTGCATAACTATATGATAGTGTAACTTCTATCATATGAGTAATCATAGGGTTATCATATTATTTATTATCTATAGGCTAGGGTACTTACTATTCTATGATTAGTCTTTGCCAGTATTTTATTCCCTATTTATATATATTTCTGGTATACATTTCTATAAGTAGAAATGTGGTTATCATTACCCAATCATTTTAGTTTACCTTTCTTGTATATATTATTGGAATAGTACATGTAACTATGTGCTATGGCATGTTATTCTAAATACTCTTTATGCAGTATTGCATTAAGGTATTCTTGTATATATTTTACTGATATTGTATATCAGTTGGTTTTTATCATCAAAGGTATATTTATTAATCAAGCATATGTATTGTGGCAATGCTTATGTAACTGGTAATCTCATTACTATACTATTAATAATTATAGGCATTTGGTAGGTTAAACTTAGTTACTTATGGTTAGTTTATTATAATTCTAGGACTGCAATGATGGCCTAGACTGGTATTCCTTCATCTTCCATAGACTCACCTGAGTACCATATACTTGGTAGGTAATGGTTATATTAATCAAATTTACTTATCCATGTATCATATCTATGTATTACTTCCATTATCATCATGTGTAGTTATCATGTTGATGTATGTTAAGTAATGTACTATATTTATATCATATCATGCATAGTATTTCATATTATGTTGTAATGCATATGATGTTTTGTATTGAAAGAAATATATATATTCTAGTATAATATATTGTGTAAACATGCATTGGTGTATTTCATGAATATGCATTTATATAATGTGATGTGTGTAATATATCAAATCTATGTAATCCTGCAATGATGTTTTATGAATCAAGTGTTTTATCATTATTCAAATGTACTTATTATTTTATGTATTGTTGCAGGGTGAACAAACACACACTTTGATTATTGTGTTGTTACATGTCGTCATACATGTCTTTGGAATAAAAGTCACCGAACCACGCCAAGCAGACTTGGTTATCTTTATTAACCCTACACCTGCTACAAAATGGAGCCCCCAGTGAGGAGTGACTGATCGAACAGAGGAGTGACACCAGACGGCCATCATCACCTAAGACGTCAACAACTCTCAGTGATCCGGATTAAAGAATGTGACCCTGAACTGACTGTGAACTGTGTTGAGTACCATCCAAACCATACTGACATTATTTTTTTCTGAGCTCATAACTATATAACCATGGTTAAGTAATACTTAGGTAGTTGCCGGCTTTAGTTTAATTTAGTTTAATTTAATTTGTTAACTTTGTCATTGATCATGTAATAACTTTAGTTAAGTATAAGTTACTAACTTTAGTTAAGATTAGTTAATTAGTATCATTGTTTCATCATCTACTAAATGCCATAACATGCCATAGTTAGGTATTTTACACATATTAGCATTCCATAAGCCTACCCTTATCATAGCATTACTATTTTTTTCAATATAGCACAAGTATGTAGCTTTTTGGTGTGAGTTGCGTGAGTGAGTGTTGAGTGTGATTGAGTTTAACTAGGTAATACCATAAACTTTACATAATATGTAGGGATAGGTATAACCTGTGTTTTCTTTCATCTGCTCTGTTGACACACGGACGGTGACTGATTGACAAATATATTTACACCATGCAATGCACCATGCCACCATAATGTTGCCCTAATATTTCTTCATTTTCCAGGTTTAAGTTTCTAGCACTAATATTCCTTAATTCATAATCATATTTCCTTTGTCCTTTCTCTACTCTTCATTCTAAATATTTCCATTTGTATTATTTCATGTGTACAGTATTATTATTACCATGTAAAACCTAATTTTGCTTTCAATTTCAGGTTTTGTTAGTTATATAACTTTGCCATACATTCATTTTCATTTTGCTTGTATGTTTAATTCAAATAATGTGGCTAATCACTCTCTTCATTTCAGGGTAGTTAGTGTTATTTTGTTGTATAAATTACATGTATTTATCAAACTAATCATATCTTTGTTTCAGATTGTCTAATCATGTAAATCAATTTCAGCCTGTGCTTATTCACTTTAGAGAGACGCTATTCCCTCTCTGGATTGGATTATACCTCTATTGGACTATACTCACACTGGATAACTCTCTTGTCGGATTATATATGTGTTTGTGCTCACTGGATATGTGAATATGTGATCAGTGTTTGTGATTGTGCTCATTCATATACGGATCTTTACCTACTTGTGTGTTCTGTGATTGTGTTCTCTGACCTACACCATGGAATTCACGGATGAGGAAGTGCGCAATATGTTGTCAGTGTTCAGGAGACAGAGAGAGAGACCGAGTGCAAACTCACCTGAGGATTTTGAGGCGTGGCTCAACCACTACACCATGGACCATTTCTCAGAGGATCAGACTCGGCCTAAGGACACTAAAGTGAGGATAGTGACTAGAGACTCTATGAGACTTGAGGACACTCAGCCTAGCACAGTCGTGTACCAGCACTCTCCCAGGATACCTTCGTTTAGTGGGAACAGACAAGGCAAGGATACCCCTTACGATGTCTGGAAGTACCATGTAGAGGCTATACTGGATTCAACTTCTTATACTCAGGACACTAAGGAGCAAGCTATTCGGGACTCGCTCAAGGGAGAAGCAGCCAGGATCGCCGTCAACATGAGGCCTGGAAGTGACATCAGCACACTTCTGAGGAAGATGAGGATCGTGTTTGGCCTAGCTGAGAGGAAGGAGACAAGGATGGCACAGTTCTACAGCGCCAAGCAGCGAGATGATGAGGACGTGTCTCAGTGGGGATGTAGACTGGAGGAACTGCTAGCCCATGCCATACAGGACAGCCCACAGATGTGCCATGACACAGAGGAGATGCTCAGGAGCATGCTCTGGACAGGACTCAGACCAGCCCTCAAGAATATCTCCGGCCACAAGTTCGACGCCATCCAGGACTTCGATGGACTCATGGAAGCTCTGAGAGAGATTGAGAATGACCAGATGGACCAGGCAACAGCAAAAGCCAAGACCCAAGCTACGGCCAAGATGACCACCACACAAGAACCAGAGTGGAAAAAGGAGATGTCTGAAGTCAAGGCCATGATAACCAAGTTGACGACAGAGATGTCCAACATGAAGATGTCAGCAAGTGCCTCTCAGCCACCAAGACAACCTCTTCAAGGAGCTGTACCCTGGAACACAGACCAAGGATATCAAGGACATGATCAAGGTCAAGGTCAAGGCCGAGGATACCAAGGACAAGGGTATGGACAGGGACAAGGTCGAGGACAAGCTTTCCAACCACAGTGGAATGACCAAGCTCACTACGGACATGGATATGACGAGGGAGCATATGCCATGGGACCCACATGCTGGAGATGTGGACAAGTTGGACACATGCGATACTCTTGCACAGTGCGCCTGGATCATTCAAGGAGAGGCAAGGCTTTAAACTCCAGGAGACCTATGGGAAGGGGCCATTCATAGGTCAACATCATCAGCGCCCCCAAGGCAAGAGACAGATCCCAGACGGATTAGTTGGATCATCCAATGAGGTCAAGGTCAACATTGAAGGAGTTCAGACAACAGCCTTACTAGATACAGGAGCAACGGTATCAGTGATCTCTCAGTCCTTTTATGACCAGCATCTATTCCACATTGCCATCGAACCACTGGAGGATATGCTTCACATCGAATGTGCAGGAGGAGAGTCCTTACCATACTCAGGATACATTGTCGCGCACATGGAAACTTACGGGATTGCCAAGTCTCAAGGAACACCATGTATATTTCTTGTTTCTCCGGACACCCACTACAACTCTAAAGTGCCAGTTCTGATTGGAACCAACATCTTGGAACATCTACTAGATGGATGCAAGAACAGTCACGGAACAAGGTTCTTACAGAAGGCAGCTCTTCATACGCCATGGTACCTCTCATTCCGCACAATGGTTATCAGGGAAAAGGAACTCTTACGAAACAAGGGAAAGGTTGGACTTGTCAAGTGTTGCGAGACAAGCAATGTCATCATACCAGCCAACAGTCAAGTGATCATCAAGGGACAAGTCATCCAGCCAATCAACTTTCCCAGAGCATGTGCCTATCTACAGCCAACAAGTTATGCCACCATACACCAGGATTTGGATATTGCCCCTACCATCATGGAATTTGATTGGGAAAATCCAGGATTAGTGGACGTCCATCTCTCCAACGTTACGACACAGACCATAGTTGTAAATCCCAAGGCCATTGTATGTGAACTGCAACCTGTCTTATTCCAAAGAATGTGTCCACAGCCCACTGAAGATGAAAAGAACCTCCTAGAACAAGTTGACATTAATCAGGATCATCTTACTCAGGAGGAACTCGAACATGGAGTCAAGGTCATACTCAAGTTCAAGGATATCTTTTCAAAAGGCGATGAGGACTTGGGCCACAGCAGTGCAGTGAAGCACAGGATAGATCTCACCAGTGACATACCATTCAAGCAACGGCATCGTCGAATACCTCCGTCCATGCTTGATGAAGTACATAGTCATCTTCGACAACTACTGTCAGCTGGGATCATTCGTCCTTCACACAGTCCCTGGTCATCAAACGTTGTCCTTGTACGCAAGCGAGATGGGAAACTGCGCATGTGTGTGGATTATCGCGCGCTCAACAACCAGACGTTAAAGGACAACTATGCGCTCCCCAGGATTGACGAACTACTGGATTATCTCGGCGGGATGAAGTATTTCTCTGTGTTAGACATGAAGTCAGGCTATCACCAGGTAGAACTCCTAGAGGAACATAAAGAACGGACAGCCTTCACAGTTGGACCACTAGGATTCTGGGAATTTAACCGCATGCCATTTGGATTGTGTAACGCTCCTGCCACGTATCAACGTCTCATGGAACAGTGTCTCGCTGGCTTGCACCTGAAAGTATGTCTTATCTACTTGGATGATGTCATCATTTTCTCCAGGACATATGAGGAACATCTAGAACGACTAGAGCTTGTTCTCCAACGCCTCAGGGAATCAGGACTAAAGTTAGCGCCTAAAAAGTGCAAGTTCTTCAAGAACCGAGTGAGATACGTTGGATATATAGTTTCCGAGGATGGAATCGAGGCAGATCCCGATAAAGTGGAAAAGATTTCTGACTGGCCTACTCCCAAAACACCAGAAGAAGTAAGGAAATTCTTAGGCTTCGCAGGTTACTACCGGAAGTTCGTCAAGGATTTTTCCAAGATAGCTCGACCTCTCAGTGACCTTATGCCCAAGAGCAACAAGAGATCTAAAATCAAGCACAAAGTAGAGTGGACATGGGGACCTGCACAGGAATCTGCATTCCAGAAGATCAAGGAACACCTTACTTCACCACCTGTACTAGGATATGTGGATTACTCCCAGCCTTTCGAGCTCCACACGGATGCAAGTACACATGGACTAGGCGCTGTACTCTATCAGTACCAGGAAGGACAACCCCAGGTTATAGCCTACGCCAGTCGAGGACTCAGCAAGTCTGAAAAGAATTACTCTGCGCACAAATTGGAATTCCTATGTTTGAAATGGGCAGTAACAGAAAAATTCCATGATTACCTCTATGGACATCAATTCAATGTGCTCACGGATAATAACCCTCTTACCTATGTACTCACCACTGCCAAACTGGATGCAACGGGACACAGATGGCTAGCTGCCTTATCAACTTATGATTTCACTATATCATACAGGCCTGGAAAGTCAAACACAGATGCAGACACTCTATCAAGACTGCCAGAGACAAGGGAGGAATCACCAAGTCATTTGTCATCGGAATCAATCACAGCCATCTGCAATATGGTATCTGTACCCAGTTTATTGGAAACAGTGTCAGCAACAACAGACATGGTAGAGGATGAGGAACTTGACATCACTGAGGATAAGTGTGAAATCAATGCCCGTGATTGGAGGAAAGCCCAAGCTAAAGATCCAGCGTTGGAATCCATAATCTCACATCTAAGGAATGGAACTAGACCACACCTCATTAATTACAGTTCAGATCCAGAGATGACAGGCCTAGTGAAGAACTTCTCGTCACTGAAGCTGCAAAGAGGAGTCCTTTACAGAATGACCACAGTGGATGGGGAAAGTACAGAACAACTTGTGCTGCCAACAAGATGTCGCCAATCTGTTCTCAGATGTCTCCACGACCATGTAGGCCATCCAGGACGTGACAGGACTCACTCTTTGATTCGAGACAGATTCTTCTGGCCAGGAATGTCACGAGACATAGAAGCCCATGTCAAGAACTGTGAAAGATGTATCAAGAGAAAGACCTCAACAGCGACAAGAGCACCACTAGTCAGTATCAAGACCACTCAACCACTGGAATTAGTATGCATGGACTTTCTCACTCTAGAACCATCAAAGGGAGGACAACAGCATATTCTCGTAGTAACGGATCACTTTACTCGATATGCCCAAGCATACCCTACGAAGAATATGACTGCAAAGACCACAGCAGATGTGTTTTTCAAGAACTTCGTAGTGCATTATGGACTCCCAAAGAGAATACACTCTGACCAAGGTGCAAATTTTGAAGGAAACCTCATGAAGGAAATCTGCAATATCACAGGGATGACTAAGTCGAGGACCACTCCTTATCATCCCATGGGAAATGGAATCACCGAAAGATTTAACCGGACACTTCTAGACATGCTCGGGACACTTGAGGCAAATGAGAAGAAGGATTGGAAGGCACATGTCGGTCCACTTGTACATGCGTACAACTCTACTAAACATGAAACTACAGGATTTTCACCTTTCTATCTCATGTACGGCAGACACCCAAGACTTCCAGTGGATTTAGCTTTTGGACTGGATATAGAACCAACTAAGTCAAGAACTATCCTGGAATACACCAAGTCACTGAAAGAACGCCTCAAACATGCCTATGATCTTGCATCAGAAACAGCCAGGAAATCACAAGCAAGACAAAAGCGAACCTATGACCACAAAGCAAGAGCTGCCACACTGGAACCTGGGGACAGAGTACTTGTCAAGATTGTCGCCTTCGACGGGAAGCACAAGATTGCCAACAAGTGGGAAGAGGACATCTACACTGTGCTAAGACAACCTAACCCAGCGATTCCAGTGTACTGTGTGAGAAAAGAATCAGAAGAAGGGAAAGTCAGGACACTACATAGGAACTTACTACTTCCTATAGGATTTCTTCCTGCTTCCGAACCTTCAGTTCCGAAACCACGTCCCAGGAAAACCAGAGCTCCAGCACCACCAACTCCAATGGATTTGACAGAAGATGCTGAGAGCCAGGAACCTGAAGATGAGGACAGATGGATTCCTGTCACGGACCCAGGACCTCCAGCTTCAGATGCTGACACATCTGATAGGCCAGCTGGAGAAGAAGAGGCTGAAGTTGAGACTGATGCTGACCTGGAGGAAGTGATAGAAGCTGCTGAAGAAGAGGATGGTCTTACAGAGGATGATGCTGTTCCTGCTCAAGAGCCTGAGCAGGATGAAGACATCAGTGTAGAGGAGGAGGAGGGGGGTGCTGTTGGAGGGCAGGACGTGTCGATTCCTTCACCTGCAAGGATGGAGGACAGACAAGGAGCCGTGCCATTGCCAAGAAGATCAGCACGAGAGAGGACCAAACCTAAGTGGCAGACTACCGGAGACTATGCCATGGCAGCTCATGGGGAGCCGGATTGGAAGATGCGGGCTGAGTACCTCAGCTCATTACTTTCATCTGGAGTTGTTGCGGGCATCAGCAACAAGGCCACAGAAGCACTTGTGGATCTCGTCACCGGCAAGAAAACATGACGAGGACGTCATTTTGTCGGACGGGGTAAGTGTGTGGCAGAGTGTAATAAAATGTATTTTATATGTTTTAAATTGTAAATATCAATGTACTAATGTTTCATTTAATTTCAGGTATTATAATTGTAGCAGCCCAGAGTATTAGTTTAGAGCTTGTACATTGCAAGCCTGTAATCATGTATCTTGCTGTCCCTCTATTGTTCTCTACTCTGGCCTCCTAGCCACCTCAGCTTTCTATCCTTTGTTCTCTATTGTTAGGTAAGCTTACTTCTCACTTTGCATGCTCTCAGAATCTATAAAGGTAACCTACACTATTAACTCTGTGCACTGCATTACTTCACTTGAAGATCACGATAACACTACAGAAGACACTTTGACAGAAGACTGACTCTCCTATCTTCTAGAGTTCTTAATTCTATCAGACACAGGTTAGTTCAATAATTAGCATTCCCATATAATCATAATTATCTTATAGGCAATATTCATTATCTATACATAAGCTATCATATCATTAGGAAATAGGGCTAGACTATTGTGTGTATGATTGTATGAATGTATTTTATTGTAGTTTATGCATTGCTAAATGCTAAGGCTATTATCAATTATCTATCTGCGGCACATGTAACTATTGTGTCAGTTATATATCATTTTATACACATCAAGTAATAATGATGTGAAGGTTTTAACTTATGTATTACACAAAGGTGTAATGTTATATTTTATCATATTTGTATATATCATAAATGCACAGGTAAGTGCAGCAATATCTTTTAGTATGGCATAAATGCTAAATTATGTGCATAACTATATGATAGTGTAACTTCTATCATATGAGTAATCATAGGGTTATCATATTATTTATTATCTATAGGCTAGGGTACTTACTATTCTATGATTAGTCTTTGCCAGTATTTTATTCCCTATTTATATATATTTCTGGTATACATTTCTATAAGTAGAAATGTGGTTATCATTACCCAATCATTTTAGTTTACCTTTCTTGTATATATTATTGGAATAGTACATGTAACTATGTGCTATGGCATGTTATTCTAAATACTCTTTATGCAGTATTGCATTAAGGTATTCTTGTATATATTTTACTGATATTGTATATCAGTTGGTTTTTATCATCAAAGGTATATTTATTAATCAAGCATATGTATTGTGGCAATGCTTATGTAACTGGTAATCTCATTACTATACTATTAATAATTATAGGCATTTGGTAGGTTAAACTTAGTTACTTATGGTTAGTTTATTATAATTCTAGGACTGCAATGATGGCCTAGACTGGTATTCCTTCATCTTCCATAGACTCACCTGAGTACCATATACTTGGTAGGTAATGGTTATATTAATCAAATTTACTTATCCATGTATCATATCTATGTATTACTTCCATTATCATCATGTGTAGTTATCATGTTGATGTATGTTAAGTAATGTACTATATTTATATCATATCATGCATAGTATTTCATATTATGTTGTAATGCATATGATGTTTTGTATTGAAAGAAATATATATATTCTAGTATAATATATTGTGTAAACATGCATTGGTGTATTTCATGAATATGCATTTATATAATGTGATGTGTGTAATATATCAAATCTATGTAATCCTGCAATGATGTTTTATGAATCAAGTGTTTTATCATTATTCAAATGTACTTATTATTTTATGTATTGTTGCAGGGTGAACAAACACACACTTTGATTATTGTGTTGTTACATGTCGTCATACATGTCTTTGGAATAAAAGTCACCGAACCACGCCAAGCAGACTTGGTTATCTTTATTAACCCTACACCTGCTACATACGTTTCCTAGATCTTTCCCGCTATTTTAATCAAAATGCACCTTTTATCTAAACACAAATCGGCAATCCCCATGGCAAAAATTTCACAATGTGAATTAAATTGAGATCTTTCCCTGGCATTGTATATGGTTCTGTTGTTACATGTCATTATTTTGTTATTTTCTAATTATCATTTTCAAGACACCCTACATGAAAACTTCTCATGATTGGACCCTATTTAAGGCATGTGTTGACCAACTCTAGTGTATTGCTAACGCAGTACATATACTAAAATTGGAACGATACAGAGAAGATTAGCATGGCCCCTGCGCAAGGATGACACGCAAATTCGTGAAGCGTTCCATATTTTTTTCTAAAAAATAAATAAATAATAAATAAATAGACATGTGTAGTGATAAACTCTCCATTGGAAAAATCTCTTAACTTCTTATATTATTTTCATACAAAAACTTTACATAATATATCTACGATCTATTCAATGATAATTACACTCATATCACACTTTGTTTTGCTATTTTACAATTACACATTTCAACAACACTTTCTCTTACAACGTATGTAGTTCGTTTTAGGACACTGTCGGTTTTTATTTCTGTAACATTTTAACTGAAAACATCTCATGTAATAGCAGTTATGCATCGGTTGTCAGATAACTGTTCATCACATTGTTAGCAGATTAACTTTCTTTTCTGTCATCCCGTCTGTCGTGTTTTCATAACGGTGATTAATTAGTTATCTCTCTATTAGTGGTACTGTAGTCAAATCAGTTCACCCCTATGTAAATGAATGTCCATGTGAAACATACGGCATGAAGGGGATACCCTCATCAGCTTTGCGCAGTGGCGGTACCATAGCCAATGAGGTTCATCCGAGGCGTGGTTATTGCTAGTTGAAAACTAATCCCAATACCCCGCGCTGACGCCCTTCATTGGGCGGCATGCGCAATTTTTGTTAGCTCCTACGGGGGCCTCATATACAAATAAAAAATCAGAACAATCTATCAGTTACTTCATCATCTTTCCTGATGAAAATTACATTTCATCAACCCACTTACTATCTTTGTACAAAAAGGAAGTACTATACTATTTAATCTAATTTTAATACAATCGATAGATCATGATTGTTTTTTTTAAATGAGGGAACAGTGAGATTCATATATGATACACTCATTTTGTAATACCCTTAAACTCCCGCCGCACAACAGACCGAATAGAGTTATCCTCTCTTGACAGCCACAGCAGGCAACGTCCTGAAAACGTTTATACGAGCTGCTCGCGCATCGTACCGAGTATGGACGCCGTGTGTACGTTTCCTAGATCTTTCCCGCTATTTTAATCAAAATGCACCTTTTATCTAAACACAAATCGGCAATCCCCATGGCAAAAATTTCACAATGTGAATTAAATTGAGATCTTTCCCTGGCATTGTATATGGTTCTGTTGTTACATGTCATTATTTTGTTATTTTCTAATTATCATTTTCAAGACACCCTACATGAAAACTTCTCATGATTGGACCCTATTTAAGGCATGTGTTGACCAACTCTAGTGTATTGCTAACGCAGTACATATACTAAAATTGGAACGATACAGAGAAGATTAGCATGGCCCCTGCGCAAGGATGACACGCAAATTCGTGAAGCGTTCCATATTTTTTTCTAAAAAATAAATAAATAATAAATAAATAGACATGTGTAGTGATAAACTCTCCATTGGAAAAATCTCTTAACTTCTTATATTATTTTCATACAAAAACTTTACATAATATATCTACGATCTATTCAATGATAATTACACTCATATCACACTTTGTTTTGCTATTTTACAATTACACATTTCAACAACACTTTCTCTTACAACGTATGTAGTTCGTTTTAGGACACTGTCGGTTTTTATTTCTGTAACATTTTAACTGAAAACATCTCATGTAATAGCAGTTATGCATCGGTTGTCAGATAACTGTTCATCACATTGTTAGCAGATTAACTTTCTTTTCTGTCATCCCGTCTGTCGTGTTTTCATAACGGTGATTAATTAGTTATCTCTCTATTAGTGGTACTGTAGTCAAATCAGTTCACCCCTATGTAAATGAATGTCCATGTGAAACATACGGCATGAAGGGGATACCCTCATCAGCTTTGCGCAGTGGCGGTACCATAGCCAATGAGGTTCATCCGAGGCGTGGTTATTGCTAGTTGAAAACTAATCCCAATACCCCGCGCTGACGCCCTTCATTGGGCGGCATGCGCAATTTTTGTTAGCTCCTACGGGGGCCTCATATACAAATAAAAAATCAGAACAATCTATCAGTTACTTCATCATCTTTCCTGATGAAAATTACATTTCATCAACCCACTTACTATCTTTGTACAAAAAGGAAGTACTATACTATTTAATCTAATTTTAATACAATCGATAGATCATGATTGTTTTTTTTAAATGAGGGAACAGTGAGATTCATATATGATACACTCATTTTGTAATACCCTTAAACTCCCGCCGCACAACAGACCGAATAGAGTTATCCTCTCTTGACAGCCACAGCAGGCAACGTCCTGAAAACGTTTATACGAGCTGCTCGCGCATCGTACCGAGTATGGACGCCGTGTGTACGTTTCCTAGATCTTTCCCGCTATTTTAATCAAAATGCACCTTTTATCTAAACACAAATCGGCAATCCCCATGGCAAAAATTTCACAATGTGAATTAAATTGAGATCTTTCCCTGGCATTGTATATGGTTCTGTTGTTACATGTCATTATTTTGTTATTTTCTAATTATCATTTTCAAGACACCCTACATGAAAACTTCTCATGATTGGACCCTATTTAAGGCATGTGTTGACCAACTCTAGTGTATTGCTAACGCAGTACATATACTAAAATTGGAACGATACAGAGAAGATTAGCATGGCCCCTGCGCAAGGATGACACGCAAATTCGTGAAGCGTTCCATATTTTTTTCTAAAAAATAAATAAATAATAAATAAATAGACATGTGTAGTGATAAACTCTCCATTGGAAAAATCTCTTAACTTCTTATATTATTTTCATACAAAAACTTTACATAATATATCTACGATCTATTCAATGATAATTACACTCATATCACACTTTGTTTTGCTATTTTACAATTACACATTTCAACAACACTTTCTCTTACAACGTATGTAGTTCGTTTTAGGACACTGTCGGTTTTTATTTCTGTAACATTTTCACTGAAAACATCTCATGTAATAGCAGTTATGCATCGGTTGTCAGATAACTGTTCATCACATTGTTAGCAGATTAACTTTCTTTTCTGTCATCCCGTCTGTCGTGTTTTCATAACGGTGATTAATTAGTTATCTCTCTATTAGTGGTACTGTAGTCAAATCAGTTCACCCCTATGTAAATGAATGTCCATGTGAAACATACGGCATGAAGGGGATACCCTCATCAGCTTTGCGCAGTGGCGGTACCATAGCCAATGAGGTTCATCCGAGGCGTGGTTATTGCTAGTTGAAAACTAATCCCAATACCCCGCGCTGACGCCCTTCATTGGGCGGCATGCGCAATTTTTGTTAGCTCCTACGGGGGCCTCATATACAAATAAAAAATCAGAACAATCTATCAGTTACTTCATCATCTTTCCTGATGAAAATTACATTTCATCAACCCACTTACTATCTTTGTACAAAAAGGAAGTACTATACTATTTAATCTAATTTTAATACAATCGATAGATCATGATTGTTTTTTTTAAATGAGGGAACAGTGAGATTCATATATGATACACTCATTTTGTAATACCCTTAAACTCCCGCCGCACAACAGACCGAATAGAGTTATCCTCTCTTGACAGCCACAGCAGGCAACGTCCTGAAAACGTTTATACGAGCTGCTCGCGCATCGTACCGAGTATGGACGCCGTGTGTACGTTTCCTAGATCTTTCCCGCTATTTTAATCAAAATGCACCTTTTATCTAAACACAAATCGGCAATCCCCATGGCAAAAATTTCACAATGTGAATTAAATTGAGATCTTTCCCTGGCATTGTATATGGTTATGTTGTTACATGTCATTATTTTGTTATTTTCTAATTATCATTTTCAAGACACCCTACATGAAAACTTCTCATGATTGGACCCTATTTAAGGCATGTGTTGACCAACTCTAGTGTATTGCTAACGCAGTACATATACTAAAATTGGAACGATACAGAGAAGATTAGCATGGCCCCTGCGCAAGGATGACACGCAAATTCGTGAAGCGTTCCATATTTTTTTCTAAAAAATAAATAAATAATAAATAAATAGACATGTGTAGTGATAAACTCTCCATTGGAAAAATCTCTTAACTTCTTATATTATTTTCATACAAAAACTTTACATAATATATCTACGATCTATTCAATGATAATTACACTCATATCACACTTTGTTTTGCTATTTTACAATTACACATTTCAACAACACTTTCTCTTACAACGTATGTAGTTCGTTTTAGGACACTGTCGGTTTTTATTTCTGTAACATTTTAACTGAAAACATCTCATGTAATAGCAGTTATGCATCGGTTGTCAGATAACTGTTCATCACATTGTTAGCAGATTAACTTTCTTTTCTGTCATCCCGTCTGTCGTGTTTTCATAACGGTGATTAATTAGTTATCTCTCTATTAGTGGTACTGTAGTCAAATCAGTTCACCCCTATGTAAATGAATGTCCATGTGAAACATACGGCATGAAGGGGATACCCTCATCAGCTTTGCGCAGTGGCGGTACCATAGCCAATGAGGTTCATCCGAGGCGTGGTTATTGCTAGTTGAAAACTAATCCCAATACCCCGCGCTGACGCCCTTCATTGGGCGGCATGCGCAATTTTTGTTAGCTCCTACGGGGGCCTCATATACAAATAAAAAATCAGAACAATCTATCAGTTACTTCATCATCTTTCCTGATGAAAATTACATTTCATCAACCCACTTACTATCTTTGTACAAAAAGGAAGTACTATACTATTTAATCTAATTTTAATACAATCGATAGATCATGATTGTTTTTTTTAAATGAGGGAACAGTGAGATTCATATATGATACACTCATTTTGTAATACCCTTAAACTCCCGCCGCACAACAGACCGAATAGAGTTATCCTCTCTTGACAGCCACAGCAGGCAACGTCCTGAAAACGTTTATACGAGCTGCTCGCGCATCGTACCGAGTATGGACGCCGTGTGTACGTTTCCTAGATCTTTCCCGCTATTTTAATCAAAATGCACCTTTTATCTAAACACAAATCGGCAATCCCCATGGCAAAAATTTCACAATGTGAATTAAATTGAGATCTTTCCCTGGCATTGTATATGGTTCTGTTGTTACATGTCATTATTTTGTTATTTTCTAATTATCATTTTCAAGACACCCTACATGAAAACTTCTCATGATTGGACCCTATTTAAGGCATGTGTTGACCAACTCTAGTGTATTGCTAACGCAGTACATATACTAAAATTGGAACGATACAGAGAAGATTAGCATGGCCCCTGCGCAAGGATGACACGCAAATTCGTGAAGCGTTCCATATTTTTTTCTAAAAAATAAATAAATAATAAATAAATAGACATGTGTAGTGATAAACTCTCCATTGGAAAAATCTCTTAACTTCTTATATTATTTTCATACAAAAACTTTACATAATATATCTACGATCTATTCAATGATAATTACACTCATATCACACTTTGTTTTGCTATTTTACAATTACACATTTCAACAACACTTTCTCTTACAACGTATGTAGTTCGTTTTAGGACACTGTCGGTTTTTATTTCTGTAACATTTTAACTGAAAACATCTCATGTAATAGCAGTTATGCATCGGTTGTCAGATAACTGTTCATCACATTGTTAGCAGATTAACTTTCTTTTCTGTCATCCCGTCTGTCGTGTTTTCATAACGGTGATTAATTAGTTATCTCTCTATTAGTGGTACTGTAGTCAAATCAGTTCACCCCTATGTAAATGAATGTCCATGTGAAACATACGGCATGAAGGGGATACCCTCATCAGCTTTGCGCAGTGGCGGTACCATAGCCAATGAGGTTCATCCGAGGCGTGGTTATTGCTAGTTGAAAACTAATCCCAATACCCCGCGCTGACGCCCTTCATTGGGCGGCATGCGCAATTTTTGTTAGCTCCTACGGGGGCCTCATATACAAATAAAAAATCAGAACAATCTATCAGTTACTTCATCATCTTTCCTGATGAAAATTACATTTCATCAACCCACTTACTATCTTTGTACAAAAAGGAAGTACTATACTATTTAATCTAATTTTAATACAATCGATAGATCATGACTGTTTTTTTTAAATGAGGGAACAGTGAGATTCATATATGATACACTCATTTTGTAATACCCTTAAACTCCCGCCGCACAACAGACCGAATAGAGTTATCCTCTCTTGACAGCCACAGCAGGCAACGTCCTGAAAACGTTTATACGAGCTGCTCGCGCATCGTACCGAGTATGGACGCCGTGTGTACGTTTCCTAGATCTTTCCCGCTATTTTAATCAAAATGCACCTTTTATCTAAACACAAATCGGCAATCCCCATGGCAAAAATTTCACAATGTGAATTAAATTGAGATCTTTCCCTGGCATTGTATATGGTTCTGTTGTTACATGTCATTATTTTGTTATTTTCTAATTATCATTTTCAAGACACCCTACATGAAAACTTCTCATGATTGGACCCTATTTAAGGCATGTGTTGACCAACTCTAGTGTATTGCTAACGCAGTACATATACTAAAATTGGAACGATACAGAGAAGATTAGCATGGCCCCTGCGCAAGGATGACACGCAAATTCGTGAAGCGTTCCATATTTTTTTCTAAAAAATAAATAAATAATAAATAAATAGACATGTGTAGTGATAAACTCTCCATAAGAAAAATCTCTTAACTTCTTATATTATTTTCATACAAAAACTTTACATAATATATCTACGATCTATTCAATGATAATTACACTCATATCACACTTTGTTTTGCTATTTTACAATTACACATTTCAACAACACTTTCTCTTACAACGTATGTAGTTCGTTTTAGGACACTGTCGGTTTTTATTTCTGTAACATTTTAACTGAAAACATCTCATGTAATAGCAGTTATGCATCGGTTGTCAGATAACTGTTCATCACATTGTTAGCAGATTAACTTTCTTTTCTGTCATCCCGTCTGTCGTGTTTTCATAACGGTGATTAATTAGTTATCTCTCTATTAGTGGTACTGTAGTCAAATCAGTTCACCCCTATGTAAATGAATGTCCATGTGAAACATACGGCATGAAGGGGATACCCTCATCAGCTTTGCGCAGTGGCGGTACCATAGCCAATGAGGTTCATCCGAGGCGTGGTTATTGCTAGTTGAAAACTAATCCCAATACCCCGCGCTGACGCCCTTCATTGGGCGGCATGCGCAATTTTTGTTAGCTCCTACGGGGGCCTCATATACAAATAAAAAATCAGAACAATCTATCAGTTACTTCATCATCTTTCCTGATGAAAATTACATTTCATCAACCCACTTACTATCTTTGTACAAAAAGGAAGTACTATACTATTTAATCTAATTTTAATACAATCGATAGATCATGATTGTTTTTTTTAAATGAGGGAACAGTGAGATTCATATATGATACACTCATTTTGTAATACCCTTAAACTCCCGCCGCACAACAGACCGAATAGAGTTATCCTCTCTTGACAGCCACAGCAGGCAACGTCCTGAAAACGTTTATACGAGCTGCTCGCGCATCGTACCGAGTATGGACGCCGTGTGTACGTTTCCTAGATCTTTCCCGCTATTTTAATCAAAATGCACCTTTTATCTAAACACAAATCGGCAATCCCCATGGCAAAAATTTCACAATGTGAATTAAATTGAGATCTTTCCCTGGCATTGTATATGGTTCTGTTGTTACATGTCATTATTTTGTTATTTTCTAATTATCATTTTCAAGACACCCTACATGAAAACTTCTCATGATTGGACCCTATTTAAGGCATGTGTTGACCAACTCTAGTGTATTGCTAACGCAGTACATATACTAAAATTGGAACGATACAGAGAAGATTAGCATGGCCCCTGCGCAAGGATGACACGCAAATTCGTGAAGCGTTCCATATTTTTTTCTAAAAAATAAATAAATAATAAATAAATAGACATGTGTAGTGATAAACTCTCCATTGGAAAAATCTCTTAACTTCTTATATTATTTTCATACAAAAACTTTACATAATATATCTACGATCTATTCAATGATAATTACACTCATATCACACTTTGTTTTGCTATTTTACAATTACACATTTCAACAACACTTTCTCTTACAACGTATGTAGTTCGTTTTAGGACACTGTCGGTTTTTATTTCTGTAACATTTTAACTGAAAACATCTCATGTAATAGCAGTTATGCATCGGTTGTCAGATAACTGTTCATCACATTGTTAGCAGATTAACTTTCTTTTCTGTCATCCCGTCTGTCGTGTTTTCATAACGGTGATTAATTAGTTATCTCTCTATTAGTGGTACTGTAGTCAAATCAGTTCACCCCTATGTAAATGAATGTCCATGTGAAACATACGGCATGAAGGGGATACCCTCATCAGCTTTGCGCAGTGGCGGTACCATAGCCAATGAGGTTCATCCGAGGCGTGGTTATTGCTAGTTGAAAACTAATCCCAATACCCCGCGCTGACGCCCTTCATTGGGCGGCATGCGCAATTTTTGTTAGCTCCTACGGGGGCCTCATATACAAATAAAAAATCAGAACAATCTATCAGTTACTTCATCATCTTTCCTGATGAAAATTACATTTCATCAACCCACTTACTATCTTTGTACAAAAAGGAAGTACTATACTATTTAATCTAATTTTAATACAATCGATAGATCATGATTGTTTTTTTTAAATGAGGGAACAGTGAGATTCATATATGATACACTCATTTTGTAATACCCTTAAACTCCCGCCGCACAACAGACCGAATAGAGTTATCCTCTCTTGACAGCCACAGCAGGCAACGTCCTGAAAACGTTTATACGAGCTGCTCGCGCATCGTACCGAGTATGGACGCCGTGTGTACGTTTCCTAGATCTTTCCCGCTATTTTAATCAAAATGCACCTTTTATCTAAACACAAATCGGCAATCCCCATGGCAAAAATTTCACAATGTGAATTAAATTGAGATCTTTCCCTGGCATTGTATATGGTTCTGTTGTTACATGTCATTATTTTGTTATTTTCTAATTATCATTTTCAAGACACCCTACATGAAAACTTCTCATGATTGGACCCTATTTAAGGCATGTGTTGACCAACTCTAGTGTATTGCTAACGCAGTACATATACTAAAATTGGAACGATACAGAGAAGATTAGCATGGCCCCTGCGCAAGGATGACACGCAAATTCGTGAAGCGTTCCATATTTTTTTCTAAAAAATAAATAAATAATAAATAAATAGACATGTGTAGTGATAAACTCTCCATTGGAAAAATCTCTTAACTTCTTATATTATTTTCATACAAAAACTTTACATAATATATCTACGATCTATTCAATGATAATTACACTCATATCACACTTTGTTTTGCTATTTTACAATTACACATTTCAACAACACTTTCTCTTACAACGTATGTAGTTCGTTTTAGGACACTGTCGGTTTTTATTTCTGTAACATTTTAACTGAAAACATCTCATGTAATAGCAGTTATGCATCGGTTGTCAGATAACTGTTCATCACATTGTTAGCAGATTAACTTTCTTTTCTGTCATCCCGTCTGTCGTGTTTTCATAACGGTGATTAATTAGTTATCTCTCTATTAGTGGTACTGTAGTCAAATCAGTTCACCCCTATGTAAATGAATGTCCATGTGAAACATACGGCATGAAGGGGATACCCTCATCAGCTTTGCGCAGTGGCGGTACCATAGCCAATGAGGTTCATCCGAGGCGTGGTTATTGCTAGTTGAAAACTAATCCCAATACCCCGCGCTGACGCCCTTCATTGGGCGGCATGCGCAATTTTTGTTAGCTCCTACGGGGGCCTCATATACAAATAAAAAATCAGAACAATCTATCAGTTACTTCATCATCTTTCCTGATGAAAATTACATTTCATCAACCCACTTACTATCTTTGTACAAAAAGGAAGTACTATACTATTTAATCTAATTTTAATACAATCGATAGATCATGATTGTTTTTTTTAAATGAGGGAACAGTGAGATTCATATATGATACACTCATTTTGTAATACCCTTAAACTCCCGCCGCACAACAGACCGAATAGAGTTATCCTCTCTTGACAGCCACAGCAGGCAACGTCCTGAAAACGTTTATACGAGCTGCTCGCGCATCGTACCGAGTATGGACGCCGTGTGTACGTTTCCTAGATCTTTCCCGCTATTTTAATCAAAATGCACCTTTTATCTAAACACAAATCGGCAATCCCCATGGCAAAAATTTCACAATGTGAATTAAATTGAGATCTTTCCCTGGCATTGTATATGGTTCTGTTGTTACATGTCATTATTTTGTTATTTTCTAATTATCATTTTCAA
The DNA here is from genome assembly GCA_916613615.1 of Steromphala cineraria. Classification (NCBI taxonomy): domain Eukaryota; kingdom Metazoa; phylum Mollusca; class Gastropoda; order Trochida; family Trochidae; genus Steromphala; species Steromphala cineraria. Next base: position 50,355,757 of record OU744722.1, on the reverse strand, counting down.
GACACCCTACATGAAAACTTCTCATGATTGGACCCTATTTAAGGCATGTGTTGACCAACTCTAGTGTATTGCTAACGCAGTACATATACTAAAATTGGAACGATACAGAGAAGATTAGCATGGCCCCTGCGCAAGGATGACACGCAAATTCGTGAAGCGTTCCATATTTTTTTCTAAAAAATAAATAAATAATAAATAAATAGACATGTGTAGTGATAAACTCTCCATTGGAAAAATCTCTTAACTTCTTATATTATTTTCATACAAAAACTTTACATAATATATCTACGATCTATTCAATGATAATTACACTCATATCACACTTTGTTTTGCTATTTTACAATTACACATTTCAACAACACTTTCTCTTACAACGTATGTAGTTCGTTTTAGGACACTGTCGGTTTTTATTTCTGTAACATTTTAACTGAAAACATCTCATGTAATAGCAGTTATGCATCGGTTGTCAGATAACTGTTCATCACATTGTTAGCAGATTAACTTTCTTTTCTGTCATCCCGTCTGTCGTGTTTTCATAACGGTGATTAATTAGTTATCTCTCTATTAGTGGTACTGTAGTCAAATCAGTTCACCCCTATGTAAATGAATGTCCATGTGAAACATACGGCATGAAGGGGATACCCTCATCAGCTTTGCGCAGTGGCGGTACCATAGCCAATGAGGTTCATCCGAGGCGTGGTTATTGCTAGTTGAAAACTAATCCCAATACCCCGCGCTGACGCCCTTCATTGGGCGGCATGCGCAATTTTTGTTAGCTCCTACGGGGGCCTCATATACAAATAAAAAATCAGAACAATCTATCAGTTACTTCATCATCTTTCCTGATGAAAATTACATTTCATCAACCCACTTACTATCTTTGTACAAAAAGGAAGTACTATACTATTTAATCTAATTTTAATACAATCGATAGATCATGATTGTTTTTTTTAAATGAGGGAACAGTGAGATTCATATATGATACACTCATTTTGTAATACCCTTAAACTCCCGCCGCACAACAGACCGAATAGAGTTATCCTCTCTTGACAGCCACAGCAGGCAACGTCCTGAAAACGTTTATACGAGCTGCTCGCGCATCGTACCGAGTATGGACGCCGTGTGTACGTTTCCTAGATCTTTCCCGCTATTTTAATCAAAATGCACCTTTTATCTAAACACAAATCGGCAATCCCCATGGCAAAAATTTCACAATGTGAATTAAATTGAGATCTTTCCCTGGCATTGTATATGGTTCTGTTGTTACATGTCATTATTTTGTTATTTTCTAATTATCATTTTCAAGACACCCTACATGAAAACTTCTCATGATTGGACCCTATTTAAGGCATGTGTTGACCAACTCTAGTGTATTGCTAACGCAGTACATATACTAAAATTGGAACGATACAGAGAAGATTAGCATGGCCCCTGCGCAAGGATGACACGCAAATTCGTGAAGCGTTCCATATTTTTTTCTAAAAAATAAATAAATAATAAATAAATAGACATGTGTAGTGATAAACTCTCCATTGGAAAAATCTCTTAACTTCTTATATTATTTTCATACAAAAACTTTACATAATATATCTACGATCTATTCAATGATAATTACACTCATATCACACTTTGTTTTGCTATTTTACAATTACACATTTCAACAACACTTTCTCTTACAACGTATGTAGTTCGTTTTAGGACACTGTCGGTTTTTATTTCTGTAACATTTTAACTGAAAACATCTCATGTAATAGCAGTTATGCATCGGTTGTCAGATAACTGTTCATCACATTGTTAGCAGATTAACTTTCTTTTCTGTCATCCCGTCTGTCGTGTTTTCATAACGGTGATTAATTAGTTATCTCTCTATTAGTGGTACTGTAGTCAAATCAGTTCACCCCTATGTAAATGAATGTCCATGTGAAACATACGGCATGAAGGGGATACCCTCATCAGCTTTGCGCAGTGGCGGTACCATAGCCAATGAGGTTCATCCGAGGCGTGGTTATTGCTAGTTGAAAACTAATCCCAATACCCCGCGCTGACGCCCTTCATTGGGCGGCATGCGCAATTTTTGTTAGCTCCTACGGGGGCCTCATATACAAATAAAAAATCAGAACAATCTATCAGTTACTTCATCATCTTTCCTGATGAAAATTACATTTCATCAACCCACTTACTATCTTTGTACAAAAAGGAAGTACTATACTATTTAATCTAATTTTAATACAATCGATAGATCATGATTGTTTTTTTTAAATGAGGGAACAGTGAGATTCATATATGATACACTCATTTTGTAATACCCTTAAACTCCCGCCGCACAACAGACCGAATAGAGTTATCCTCTCTTGACAGCCACAGCAGGCAACGTCCTGAAAACGTTTATACGAGCTGCTCGCGCATCGTACCGAGTATGGACGCCGTGTGTACGTTTCCTAGATCTTTCCCGCTATTTTAATCAAAATGCACCTTTTATCTAAACACAAATCGGCAATCCCCATGGCAAAAATTTCACAATGTGAATTAAATTGAGATCTTTCCCTGGCATTGTATATGGTTCTGTTGTTACATGTCATTATTTTGTTATTTTCTAATTATCATTTTCAAGACACCCTACATGAAAACTTCTCATGATTGGACCCTATTTAAGGCATGTGTTGACCAACTCTAGTGTATTGCTAACGCAGTACATATACTAAAATTGGAACGATACAGAGAAGATTAGCATGGCCCCTGCGCAAGGATGACACGCAAATTCGTGAAGCGTTCCATATTTTTTTCTAAAAAATAAATAAATAATAAATAAATAGACATGTGTAGTGATAAACTCTCCATTGGAAAAATCTCTTAACTTCTTATATTATTTTCATACAAAAACTTTACATAATATATCTACGATCTATTCAATGATAATTACACTCATATCACACTTTGTTTTGCTATTTTACAATTACACATTTCAACAACACTTTCTCTTACAACGTATGTAGTTCGTTTTAGGACACTGTCGGTTTTTATTTCTGTAACATTTTAACTGAAAACATCTCATGTAATAGCAGTTATGCATCGGTTGTCAGATAACTGTTCATCACATTGTTAGCAGATTAACTTTCTTTTCTGTCATCCCGTCTGTCGTGTTTTCATAACGGTGATTAATTAGTTATCTCTCTATTAGTGGTACTGTAGTCAAATCAGTTCACCCCTATGTAAATGAATGTCCATGTGAAACATACGGCATGAAGGGGATACCCTCATCAGCTTTGCGCAGTGGCGGTACCATAGCCAATGAGGTTCATCCGAGGCGTGGTTATTGCTAGTTGAAAACTAATCCCAATACCCCGCGCTGACGCCCTTCATTGGGCGGCATGCGCAATTTTTGTTAGCTCCTACGGGGGCCTCATATACAAATAAAAAATCAGAACAATCTATCAGTTACTTCATCATCTTTCCTGATGAAAATTACATTTCATCAACCCACTTACTATCTTTGTACAAAAAGGAAGTACTATACTATTTAATCTAATTTTAATACAATCGATAGATCATGATTGTTTTTTTTAAATGAGGGAACAGTGAGATTCATATATGATACACTCATTTTGTAATACCCTTAAACTCCCGCCGCACAACAGACCGAATAGAGTTATCCTCTCTTGACAGCCACAGCAGGCAACGTCCTGAAAACGTTTATACGAGCTGCTCGCGCATCGTACCGAGTATGGACGCCGTGTGTACGTTTCCTAGATCTTTCCCGCTATTTTAATCAAAATGCACCTTTTATCTAAACACAAATCGGCAATCCCCATGGCAAAAATTTCACAATGTGAATTAAATTGAGATCTTTCCCTGGCATTGTATATGGTTCTGTTGTTACATGTCATTATTTTGTTATTTTCTAATTATCATTTTCAAGACACCCTACATGAAAACTTCTCATGATTGGACCCTATTTAAGGCATGTGTTGACCAACTCTAGTGTATTGCTAACGCAGTACATATACTAAAATTGGAACGATACAGAGAAGATTAGCATGGCCCCTGCGCAAGGATGACACGCAAATTCGTGAAGCGTTCCATATTTTTTTCTAAAAAATAAATAAATAATAAATAAATAGACATGTGTAGTGATAAACTCTCCATTGGAAAAATCTCTTAACTTCTTATATTATTTTCATACAAAAACTTTACATAATATATCTACGATCTATTCAATGATAATTACACTCATATCACACTTTGTTTTGCTATTTTACAATTACACATTTCAACAACACTTTCTCTTACAACGTATGTAGTTCGTTTTAGGACACTGTCGGTTTTTATTTCTGTAACATTTTAACTGAAAACATCTCATGTAATAGCAGTTATGCATCGGTTGTCAGATAACTGTTCATCACATTGTTAGCAGATTAACTTTCTTTTCTGTCATCCCGTCTGTCGTGTTTTCATAACGGTGATTAATTAGTTATCTCTCTATTAGTGGTACTGTAGTCAAATCAGTTCACCCCTATGTAAATGAATGTCCATGTGAAACATACGGCATGAAGGGGATACCCTCATCAGCTTTGCGCAGTGGCGGTACCATAGCCAATGAGGTTCATCCGAGGCGTGGTTATTGCTAGTTGAAAACTAATCCCAATACCCCGCGCTGACGCCCTTCATTGGGCGGCATGCGCAATTTTTGTTAGCTCCTACGGGGGCCTCATATACAAATAAAAAATCAGAACAATCTATCAGTTACTTCATCATCTTTCCTGATGAAAATTACATTTCATCAACCCACTTACTATCTTTGTACAAAAAGGAAGTACTATACTATTTAATCTAATTTTAATACAATCGATAGATCATGATTGTTTTTTTTAAATGAGGGAACAGTGAGATTCATATATGATACACTCATTTTGTAATACCCTTAAACTCCCGCCGCACAACAGACCGAATAGAGTTATCCTCTCTTGACAGCCACAGCAGGCAACGTCCTGAAAACGTTTATACGAGCTGCTCGCGCATCGTACCGAGTATGGACGCCGTGTGTACGTTTCCTAGATCTTTCCCGCTATTTTAATCAAAATGCACCTTTTATCTAAACACAAATCGGCAATCCCCATGGCAAAAATTTCACAATGTGAATTAAATTGAGATCTTTCCCTGGCATTGTATATGGTTCTGTTGTTACATGTCATTATTTTGTTATTTTCTAATTATCATTTTCAAGACACCCTACATGAAAACTTCTCATGATTGGACCCTATTTAAGGCATGTGTTGACCAACTCTAGTGTATTGCTAACGCAGTACATATACTAAAATTGGAACGATACAGAGAAGATTAGCATGGCCCCTGCGCAAGGATGACACGCAAATTCGTGAAGCGTTCCATATTTTTTTCTAAAAAATAAATAAATAATAAATAAATAGACATGTGTAGTGATAAACTCTCCATTGGAAAAATCTCTTAACTTCTTATATTATTTTCATACAAAAACTTTACATAATATATCTACGATCTATTCAATGATAATTACACTCATATCACACTTTGTTTTGCTATTTTACAATTACACATTTCAACAACACTTTCTCTTACAACGTATGTAGTTCGTTTTAGGACACTGTCGGTTTTTATTTCTGTAACATTTTAACTGAAAACATCTCATGTAATAGCAGTTATGCATCGGTTGTCAGATAACTGTTCATCACATTGTTAGCAGATTAACTTTCTTTTCTGTCATCCCGTCTGTCGTGTTTTCATAACGGTGATTAATTAGTTATCTCTCTATTAGTGGTACTGTAGTCAAATCAGTTCACCCCTATGTAAATGAATGTCCATGTGAAACATACGGCATGAAGGGGATACCCTCATCAGCTTTGCGCAGTGGCGGTACCATAGCCAATGAGGTTCATCCGAGGCGTGGTTATTGCTAGTTGAAAACTAATCCCAATACCCCGCGCTGACGCCCTTCATTGGGCGGCATGCGCAATTTTTGTTAGCTCCTACGGGGGCCTCATATACAAATAAAAAATCAGAACAATCTATCAGTTACTTCATCATCTTTCCTGATGAAAATTACATTTCATCAACCCACTTACTATCTTTGTACAAAAAGGAAGTACTATACTATTTAATCTAATTTTAATACAATCGATAGATCATGATTGTTTTTTTTAAATGAGGGAACAGTGAGATTCATATATGATACACTCATTTTGTAATACCCTTAAACTCCCGCCGCACAACAGACCGAATAGAGTTATCCTCTCTTGACAGCCACAGCAGGCAACGTCCTGAAAACGTTTATACGAGCTGCTCGCGCATCGTACCGAGTATGGACGCCGTGTGTACGTTTCCTAGATCTTTCCCCGCTATTTTAATCAAAATGCACCTTTTATCTAAACACAAATCGGCAATCCCCATGGCAAAAATTTCACAATGTGAATTAAATTGAGATCTTTCCCTGGCATTGTATATGGTTCTGTTGTTACATGTCATTATTTTGTTATTTTCTAATTATCATTTTCAAGACACCCTACATGAAAACTTCTCATGATTGGACCCTATTTAAGGCATGTGTTGACCAACTCTAGTGTATTGCTAACGCAGTACATATACTAAAATTGGAACGATACAGAGAAGATTAGCATGGCCCCTGCGCAAGGATTGACACGCAAATTCGTGAAGCGTTCCATATTTTTTTCTAAAAAATAAATAAATAATAAATAAATAGACATGTGTTAGTGATAAACTCTCCATTGGAAAAATCTCTTAACTTCTTATATTATTTTCATACAAAAAACTTTACATAATATATCTACGATCTATTCAATGATAATTACACTCATATCACACTTTGTTTTGCTATTTTACAATTACACATTTCAACAACACTTTCTCTTACAACGTATGTAGTTCGTTTTAGGACACTGTCGGTTTTTATTTCTGTAACATTTTAACTGAAAACATCTCATGTAATAGCAGTTATGCATCGGTTGTCAGATAACTGTTCATCACATTGTTAGCAGATTAACTTTCTTTTCTGTCATCCCGTCTGTCGTGTTTTCATAACGGTGATTAATTAGTTATCTCTCTATTAGTGGTACTGTAGTCAAATCAGTTCACCCCTATGTAAATGAATGTCCATGTGAAACATACGGCATGAAGGGGATACCCTCATCAGCTTTGCGCAGTGGCGGTACCATAGCCAATGAGGTTCATCCGAGGCGTGGTTATTGCTAGTTGAAAACTAATCCCAATACCCCGCGCTGACGCCCTTCATTGGGCGGCATGCGCAATTTTTGTTAGCTCCTACGGGGGCCTCATATACAAATAAAAAATCAGAACAATCTATCAGTTACTTCATCATCTTTCCTGATGAAAATTACATTTCATCAACCCACTTACTATCTTTGTACAAAAAGGAAGTACTATACTATTTAATCTAATTTTAATACAATCGATAGGATCATGATTGTTTTTTTTAAATGAGGGGAACAGTGAGATTCATATATGATACACTCATTTTGTAATACCCTTAAACTCCCGCCGCACAACAGACCGAATAGAGTTATCCTCTCTTGACAGCCACAGCAGGCAACGTCCTGAAAACGTTTATACGAGCTGCTCGCGCATCGTACCGAGTATGGACGCCGTGTGTACGTTTCCTAGATCTTTCCCCGCTATTTTAATCAAAATGCACCTTTTATCTAAACACAAATCGGCAATCCCCATGGCAAAAAATTCACAATGTGAATTAAATTGAGATCTTTCCCTGGCATTGTATATGGTTCTGTTGTTACATGTCATTATTTTGTTATTTTCTAATTATCATTTTCAAGACACCCTACATGAAAACTTCTCATGATTGGACCCTATTTAAGGCATGTGTTGACCAACTCTAGTGTATTGCTAACGCAGTACATATACTAAAATTGGAACGATACAGAGAAGATTAGCATGGCCCCTGCGCAAGGATGACACGCAAATTCGTGAAGCGTTCCATATTTTTTTCTAAAAAATAAATAAATAATAAATAAAATAGACATGTGTAGTGATAAACTCTCCATTGGAAAAATCTCTTAACTTCTTATATTATTTTCATACAAAAACTTTACATAATATATCTACGATCTATTCAATGATAATTACACTCATATCACACTTTGTTTTGCTATTTTTACAATTACACATTTCAACAACACTTTCTCTTACAACGTATGTAGTTCGTTTTAGGACACTGTCGGTTTTTATTTCTGTAACATTTTAACTGAAAACATCTCATGTAATAGCAGTTATGCATCGGTTGTCAGATAACTGTTCATCACATTGTTAGCAGATTAACTTTCTTTTCTGTCATCCCGTCTGTCGTGTTTTCATAACGGTGATTAATTAGTTATCTCTCTATTAGTGGTACTGTAGTCAAATCAGTTCACCCCTATGTAAATGAATGTCCATGTGAAACATACGGCATGAAGGGGATACCCTCATCAGCTTTGCGCAGTGGCGGTACCATAGCCAATGAGGTTCATCCGAGGCGTGGTTATTGCTAGTTGAAAACTAATCCCAATACCCCGCGCTGACGCCCTTCATTGGGCGGCATGCGCAATTTTTGTTAGCTCCTACGGGGGCCTCATATACAAATAAAAAATCAGAACAATCTATCAGTTACTTCATCATCTTTCCTGATGAAAATTACATTTCATCAACCCACTTACTATCTTTGTACAAAAAGGAAGTACTATACCTATTTAATCTAATTTTAATACAATCGATAGATCATGATTGTTTTTTTTAAATGAGGGAACAGTGAGATTCATATATGATACACTCATTTTGTAATACCCTTAAATCTCCCGCCGCACAACAGACCGAATAGAGTTATCCTCTCTTGACAGCCACAGCAGGCAACGTCCTGAAAACGTTTATACGAGCTGCTCGCGCATCGTACCGAGTATGGACGCCGTGTGTACGTTTCCTAGATCTTTCCCGCTATTTTAATCAAAATGCACCTTTTATCTAAACACAAATCGGCAATCCCCATGGCAAAAATTTCACAATGTGAAATTAAATTGAGATCTTTCCCTGGCATTGTATATGGTTCTGTTGTTACATGTCATTATTTTGTTATTTTCTAATTATCATTTTCAAGACACACCTACATGAAAACTTCTCATGATTGGACCCTATTTAAGGCATGTGTTGACCAACTCTAGTGTATTGCTAACGCAGTACATATACTAAAATTGGAACGATACAGAGAAGATTAGCATGGCCCCCTGCGCAAGGATGACACGCAAATTCGTGAAGCGTTCCATATTTTTTTCTAAAAAAATAAATAAATAATAAATAAATAGACATGTGTAGTGATAAACTCTCCATTGGAAAAATCTCTTAACTTCTTATATTATTTTCATACAAAAACTTTACATAATATATCTACGATCTATTCAATGATAATTACACTCATATCACACTTTGTTTTGCTATTTTACAATTACACATTTCAACAACACTTTCTCTTACAACGTATGTAGTTCGTTTTAGGACACTGTCGGTTTTTATTTCTGTAACATTTTAACTGAAAACATCTCATGTAATAGCAGTTATGCATCGGTTGTCAGATAACTGTTCATCACATTGTTAGCAGATTAACTTTCTTTTCTGTCATCCCGTCTGTCGTGTTTTCATAACGGTGATTAATTAGTTATCTCTCTATTAGTGGTACTGTAGTCAAATCAGTTCACCCCTATGTAAATG